>CM035836.1:390369431-391081019 GCA_020510985.1 Pholidichthys leucotaenia | reverse complement strand
TATCCAGGAGGGAGAGCAGGGAGAGCAGGCAGTCGCTTTTTTCAGCCGCACTCTCAGCAGAGCCGAGAGGAACTACTGTGTGACTCACAGAGAGCTGTTGGCTGTCATTCAAGGACTGCGTCATTTCCGCCCGTATGTGTACGGGGGAGGTTCCAGCTCAGGATGGATCACGCTTCCCTGACCTGGTTATTAAACTTCAAAGAGCCGGATGGACAGTTGGCGAAATGGCTGGAGGCACTGCAGGATTATAATTTCCAGATTGTGCATCGGGCAGGCTGCCTCCATGCCAACGCTGACGCGCTGTCTCGGCGCCCCTGTGCGACAGAGGAGTGTCGTCACTGCCAACGGGCTGAAGATCGAGACCAAGCCACCCCACGGGCTGCTGATCTCCGGGCCGCTGCGAGCAGGAATCACGCAGCGACGCGCAGCCCCTCCTCGAATGATCAGGCAGCTCTCCCCAGCAATGACGTCACAGAGGTTCTTGGCACGCAGCAGCTGCAGAGCGAGCAGGACAGAGACACGGTCATTTCTCGGGTTCGACAGTGGCTGGACGCAGGACAGCGGCCCGCCTGGGAGGTTGTGTCACCACTGGACCCAGAGACTAAGGCCCTACACTCCCAGTGGGCCAACCTCCGCTGCCACGAGGGCGTGGTGTATCGACAGTGGCACACTCCAGCTGGGCAGCGGCACGTCTGGCAGCTGCTGGTTCCTCGTCGACTCCGGCCCAACGTACTCCAGCTGGTTCATGGGGCGGTAGGAGCGGGCCACTTCGGAGTGACAAAGACGCTGCAGCGCCTTCGAGCCCGGTTCTACTGGCCCGGCTGTCATCAGGACGTGGAGCTCCACGTTCACCGCTGCGACACGTGCACAGCTCAGAAAGGGCCAACTCAGTGATCCCACGCCACGTCACTGATGAATACAAAGGAACAGCAGGGCTGCTATAGTTTGGCACCAGCGCCATCACAGGAGCTGCCAGAACGATGTTGAGCACAACAGAGAACTGCCTTAGGGGCTCCAACTCTGGATTTTTCCTCAGGGTTGACTCCCGAAGCCTTTCCCATGACCGGGTGCGCCGCAAGGCAGCGGATGTTTGAAATCAGGGTTTACCTTCTCCTAGATGGGCTACCTTCCCAGGTTGACGAGCCACCATCTAAACCCGGACCACCCCGCTGCATCCACAGAGCGACGGCCTGGTCGAACGATTCAACCGGACCCTCACCACCCAGCTCGCTATTCTAGTGGACCAGCGACAGCGAGACTGGGACCTGCATCTGCCTTTTGTTTTGTGGGCGTACCGGACGGCAGCTCAGGAATCTACTCGGTGCACCCCTGCAGCGCTCATGTTTGGACGCGAGCTGCGCACACCGGTGGACTTGGTATTCGGTCCCCCCCCTGAGCCGGAGGTGGAGGGAAAACCCGGGTTGGATTATTTTTTTTGTTTGAAAGAACGTCTCCACACGGTGCATGAACTGGCTCGAGAGGCCCTGGCAGCGGCAGGGGGTCGGCAGAAGCGAGTGTATGACTCCCGCTGCCAGGGGAGGGACTTTGCACCGGGAGATTGAGTCTGGGTTTTCTGCCCTGAGAGGAAAAGAGGACGATCACCGAAGCTGGCGAGCCATTGGTTGGGACCGTGCGTGGTTCTGCAGAGACTGTCGGATGTGGTGTACAGGGTGAGGCTTAGGAAAAGGGACCGGGTTGTGGTCCTTCATCGTGACCGTCTCGCCCCGTATCAGCCATCTGCACCACTGGTGGACGAACCGGAGCTTTCATCCCGACCAGATACCCCGACCGAGACTCAGATGGACACCTAGGGGGCCTGTACGTGTTGGTCGCCGGCACCGAAGGCCGCCCCGACCACTGGATGAGTTTGTATTGGACTTTTGAACTGACTTTAAATCTTTCTGGGGACAGAAACCAGTCCAGGAGGGGGCAGTGTAAAGTCGGGGCTGTATTTGGGGGGGGGGGGGGGGGCAGCGATTTTCCCACAGCATGCTATGCAACAGAGGACGTTATTGTCTGGTGTGTATTAAATGTTATTACTGAGTTATTATACTGCTGTGTAATCTAAACTGCGTTATAAAGACCCAGCAGTAATTCATAGGCAAGATATATTATGTGTGTGTAACCATGATTTAAACGGAGGTCTGGGAGAATGACCTGCCCCTCCTGCCTGTGCTCAGAGTGTGTGTGTGAATAAAGCCTGTTCGTCAAACTATCTGCTCCTTTTCTTTGTGTGAACCTTGCATACGTCACAGTATTTAGCTTTACTTTTTCAATTCCAGTGCCTTTCTCGTGAGTTGAGCACCTGCTCAAAACTAGAAAAAAAAACAAAACACTAGACCTCGCCAAGCTCCATCGCGCACATTTCTTAAGGTGAAACTAGGGTCACTCCTTGTGTACTCATTTGTAGTAGCGCAGTTAACAAAAACTACAAATCTATACATTTTCAATAGCTTCGTTCTTACCAACCAAAATATCCAGACCACAAAAACCGACACCGAGTGTAACTGAGCCAACCAGCGCTTCTCTAGAAACGTTACGAAGAAACATGCTTGTAATAATCTCAACGGTCGGGGATGGTCGCGCTGTTTTTTTTTCTCTTCCGTCTTTGGAGAGTTCTTTACCGTAATAACGGCGACACTTGGGCAGGTAAATACATAAGAAAACGGGGAGAATTCTGCTGCGTCTCCATGCCACTACTATCATGTGATGCTGTTGATTTAGCAGCGATCCCATGAAAAACTTTGATTAAACAGCAACAAATAACAAGCACAATGCAACACACGTCCTATGCATACTGCGCAATCCAAATGAACTTGAAGGATTTCGCTAAATTAAGAGGATTAGGTTGCTTAGTCATTTGCATGAAGCATGCACAGCTCGGCAAAGAAAACGAGATCTCACCAAATACAGTCCGTTCGGTTGGTTCTGGGGCAGCAAACCATGGAATTCCTTCTTCTTTTAGATTTGATTGGCGGTTGGCAGCCAGCTTACAAGTGCATTACGATGGAATTCCTGGTTGAGTGAAGCGTTAAATATTGTTCGGGCTTGGCTGGTCATATGATCGACCCCCGCTCTTGTGATAGGACTATAAAATAAACACCCACTGCCTCAAATGCTGCTGGGTGCAAACTGTAAAAATGTGAAAGACCTCACCAACTTTTGAATTTAATTTTTTATAAGTCATGCATTCACAAGATTTTTTTTTTCATTCCTTTACAGAAAAATCATAGGAATTTCATGCTTTTTCGTCTGACCACTTATTTTTACCACAAAAATGTTCCAAAACCACAAGAAAATGTTGCAATTCAACATGTTTCTCATGAACAAATAACATACGAAACTTATATAACACCTACATTTTACTGTTCTTGCGCAAGTGAAATGCAAGCAGTCAGGGCCAGATTATGGAGGATGGAAACAACTGAGCTAGAGAACTACACAAGTACTACGCACACGAACCTCAAAGGAACACTCTGTAAGCAAAAACGTTAAAAATAACTGTGTGGTTTAATCAGCGATTAAGATAGAAAAACCTGACCTTCTCCCACAAGTTATGCCCAGACATACCTAATTGCGCAAAGTTCACAATAGGGTTTGTTTTTGGTTGAATTAAGCTGCTTCCTAGAGCCACAAATTTCGACCCCCCCCCCCCCCTCCCCCACCCAGAGAGGCTGGATAAGAGATGAGTCCCCCTTCTGCCAGAGAAAAACAGGTAGTTGCCGGCTGGCAGGTGTTCGGACGTTGTGGCTTGTGAAGTGTTATCTGGTGCGGCGTGAATCTTCTTCTGTTACTGGCGGATAGCAAACAACTGAAAGGTGCATACCGCCACCTACTGTACAAGAGTGTGTAACATTATGTCATATGACCCCGACCCCTAAATTCTGATGACTTAATCCTGTGTTATTTAACAAAGAGAAAGAGCCCTCTTGTGATTCTTATTGCCTCTCCATCTCCATCTGTTCCAGCAATCCCAGTTAACACCCATTCCTACCGGCTTCTCACGCATCATTTTCCAGATATCTGTCTTTCATTTCGCATATGTGACAGTGTAATAAGATGTGCTTTTGGTGACACATGGGGAGTGCATAATTGTATAGCATCTTAGACAAGAACAAAGAGCAGAGTTTCCTGGAGCTAACAGGGAGGTGTGAAGGATGAATGCAGTGTGATCTTTTGTGTGTTAGAAAACTTCTGGAAGGATGTTAAAGGATATGGAAGTGAATGCAATGTGCCCTTTTGTGTGTTAGAAGCTTCTAGAGAATGTCATGCTTTTTAAGAGGAGAGTCTCTGCTGAGTATTCATTCTGACTATGCTTCTGTGTGAGATGTGTAATAAACTGTCTAAGTCAAATCCGCCTCGTAATTTACACGCTCCACACTGGTGACCCCCAGACGAATCATGGAACACGGCAAAAGATCCCCGGAGCCAGCCTCGTTGGGAGCCCCCAGCCAAGCATATGCTGTTGCAATCAAGCTACCGGATTTTTGGCAGCCACAAACCGCGCTCCTGGGTTCCACCTAGTTGAGGCACAGTTTGCCATCCGGGGGATATCAGCGGATGACACGAAGTTCCACTATGTGGTCGCAACGCTCGCCGCCCGCACGGCTCAGCACGTGGAGAGCCTGCTCGATCAGCCACCAACCAACGACAAGTACGGCGCGCTGAAAGGCTGCACTCATCCAGCACTTCACACTCTCGGATGGTGAGAGAGCAGAGAGACTCCTGATGCGGACTGGGTAGGAGATGGGTCGGCCATTGACCTGATGGAGAAGATGCTGAGATTAAAGGGCACGGATGACGACCATTTCATTTTTACCCACTTCTTCCTCCGGAACCTTCCGTCAGCGACGAGAAGCGACCCTGGCCAATTTGCCGTTGCTGGCCAAGCGGGACTATAGTGCACTGGCCCGAGAAGCAAACCGGATCATCATCGCCAGCAGAGAATTCACGGACCATGGCGGCAGCGACGGAGCTCGGCGCGACGGCCCGGAGGAGGCGAGGCGCCATCAACGGCAGCAGCAGAGCACCGACGACAGCAGCAGCGGGGGCCCAAAAGAACACGGGGGAGACACCCTTTGTTTCTACCACCGCCGCTTCGCAGAGAGGGTCACGCAAAAGTATACCACCGTGCCCAGTTCAAGCAGCTAGGGGAAACGCCCAAGACCGGGGGGATCGGGTAAGCAGCGCGACCCTCGGGAGGAGAACAAGCTGCTCTACTTGACGGACGCACCTCGGGGAGGAATTTCCTCGTGGGACACCCGGCGCCCAGATGAGTTTCATCCCTGCCGAACCTACGCGACGGCTGGCAGGATCTAGCGGCCCCGAGATGGCAGCAGCAAACTGGCTCGGAGATTAAGACCTTTGGTGAGAGGACTCTACTCCTGTCTCTACACGGCCGTACATTTGAGTGGACTTTTGTCATAGCAGCATTGAATTTCAATATACTGGGGGCTGATTTTTTTTGTGCACACATGGTTTGTTGGTTGATGTCGTAACAGGCGCCTAGTTAATGCACTGTCCTTTGATTCTATCCCCTGTATAGCTCGAGCGTCCCGGCCAACAGCACAAGCCAACGTCACAGCTGCATGCGGTAAGTTCCACACACTGCTCACTCAGTTCCCAGCACTCACTGTCCCGACATTTTCGTCAGCCATCGCTAAACACGGGGTGGAGCATTTTATCACCACAACCGGGCCGCCCCTTTTTGCAAAACCTCGGCACTTGGACGCAGCTAAACTGGCCATAGCACGCGAGGAGTTCGCCAACCTGGAGAGGTTCGGGCATCATCAGGCGTTCAAACAGCCCATGGGCTTCCCCTGCTACACATGGTCCCTAAAGCTGAGGGTTCTTGGCGAACCTTTGCGGGATTTCCGCAGGTTGAACAACGCCACAGCGCACGACCGCTACCCAATTCCTCACATTCAGGATTTTTCCGTTCACCTGGCAGGAGCACGCGTTTTTCTAAAATAGACCCTGGTCCGCGGTTACCACCAATTCCCAGTGCGCGCTGAGGACATACCCAAAACAGCGGTGATAACTCCGTTCGGTTTATTCGAGTTTTTGGCATGCCATTTGGGCTTAAAGGGGCTGCACAGACGTTCCAACGGCATGATGGATGCAGTGCTGCGCGATCTCCCTTTCGTGTTCGTCTACTTGGATCGATATCTTGGTAGCCCAGCGCGTCCGAGACGAACACGAAAGCCCACCTCAACGACGGTTTTCCGGAGGTTGGAAAGAGCACAGGGTTAATAATAACCCCAGCGAAATGTCAGTTCGGGTGACGGGATTGATTTTTTTGGTGGGCACCGCGTCTCTCCCGAAGGAGCAGTACCGCTGCTGACAAAGTGCGCGCATTAGCAGATTTTCCCCGGCGCAAACGGTCAGGGCGCTACAAGAATTTTTGGGAATGGTGAATTTTTATAACCGTATCCTTCCCGCGCAGCGCAGCTCATGCAACGCACTGTACGCCGCGCTCAGAAAACAGAAGCCCGCGAATAAGGTCGAATGGACCCCGGAGCGAGAGCGGGCGTTCTCGGAAGTCAAAGCAGCCCTGGCAAACGCCGCATTGCTGGCACATCCAGACCCAACGGCCCGCATAGCGCTCACCACTGACGCTTCAGATGTGGCCATAGGGGCGGTCGTGGAGCATCGCTGTAGCCGGAGGCTTGGCAGCCGCTCAGCCCTTTTTCCAGCAGGACTTTGCGCGGACAGTGAACTGTAAATTACAGCGCGTTCGACAGGGAGTTGGCTGGCTCTCCACTTGCCATCAGCCACTTCCTAGTTTCCTGGGGGGTGGCTGGGGGGGCGGCAAGTTTCATCACCGCGTTCGGTTGACCACAAGCCCGCTAACATTCGCGAGGGCCAAGGTTTCAGATCCGTGGTCTGGGCCAGGCCAGCATGAGACAGCTTGGCCCGCGATTCTCAGAGTTTACTACCGATATTCAGCATGTCTCGGGGTAGACGTGAATGTAGTGGCAGACTGCCTCTCGCGCGCAAGTGGCTGGCCCCGTCTGCTGTGGGGGATCAGATTACGCAGCCATGGCCCGGAGCAGGTGATGCTAGCTGGACGTAGCCGCGCGCTCCAGTCTGGACCAACAGGGTTAAGGCTGGAGAGCAGGGTGCTGCAAGAGGGCATGCCCCCCCTAATCGGCGATGTCTCCACAGGGCGC
The DNA here is from genome assembly GCA_020510985.1 of Pholidichthys leucotaenia. Taxonomy (NCBI): domain Eukaryota; kingdom Metazoa; phylum Chordata; class Actinopteri; order Cichliformes; family Pholidichthyidae; genus Pholidichthys; species Pholidichthys leucotaenia. The sequence continues at coordinate 391,073,847 of CM035836.1, read as the reverse complement.
CTGCGTCCCGTGGTCCCGGCCGCGTGGGCGCCGCCGCGTGTTTGACTCGATTCATTTTTTGGCGCACCCGGGAGTGCGCGCGTCGGTCAAAATGGTAGGAGAGAAATTCGTGTGGCTGAGCTTCGCAAACAAGTGAAAGAGTGGGCAGCAGCCTGCATGGCGTGCCAACGTGCCAAAGTACACAGACATACGAAGGCTCTCTTGGAGCCGTTTCGCATCCCGGCTAAGAGGTTCGACCATGTTCACGTGGACCGCGTGGGCCCCCTCCCCGCCATCACAGGGCCCCTGCATCGCATCACCTTCTGACAATGGTGGACCCTCACCACGCGCTGGGCCAGGAAGTGGTTCCACCTGGCGGCAAAACCACAGCGGAGGAGGTGGCGCGCCGCATTTTTAAACAGCATGGGTTTGTGACGCATTTTTGGAGTCCCGTCGGATATTTACGTCCGACAGAGGCCCTCAATTTGTGTCCGAACTCTGGTCAACAATGGCCCGCAGCCTGGGTGTCCACAATTCACAGCATAACACGCGTACAATCCACAGGCTATGGGTTATGCGAACGTTTTCATAGGTCATTGAATGAAAGCGGCGCTCCAGGGCGTCACTGACAGATGCAAATTGGTGTAGACAGCTACCGTGGGTTTTATTGGGGTTACGTGCTGCGCCTAAAGAGGATTGGGAAGCTTCCCGGCTGAACTCGTTTTTGCGCAGCCACTCGGCTGCCCTGAGGAGTTTCTTCCAGATAATCCCGCGCCGGGCAGCTCCCCCGTCTCAGCTGTTGCAGCGTAGCATAGACACAAGCACGCTGCCGGGCCCTGCTCACCACAGTTTTCCTCCGCGCGTTTTTGTGCCTAAATTTGAAAAACGCGGAGTTCGTTTTTGTCAGACACGATGCCCTTCGCCCTCCACTGCGCCCACCTTATGGTGGACCGTTCAGAGTGCTGGAAACAGGGACAAGCATTTTTTGCTAGATTTGGGGGGTAGGAGGGAAAAGATTGGCATAGACAGACTCAAACCCGCTTTTGTGTTGGCGAGGGCCCCTTGGCATGGAAGACCCCCACGGGGAGCTTCCAAGAGAAAGATTCCCCAGAGCACCCACACGGACAGACTTTTACCCCTCAAACATCAGCCCCCCAGCATGACAGCGCCGCGGAGGCGGTGAATCCTGGTTACAGCAGATACGGGAGAAGACTGAAGCCCAAGCAGCATGTGGATTGATGTTTAATGATTTTACCACAGCATATGGACTGTCATTCTATTGTTCTATCCAAGACGCTCGGGGGGGTCGTTTGGTGACACATGGGGAGTGCATAATTGTATAGCATCTTAGACAAGAACAAAGAGCAGAGTTTCCTGGGAGATAACAGGGAGGTGTGAAGGATGAATGCAGTGTGATCTTTTGTGTGTTAGAAACTTCTGGAAGGATGTTAAAGGATTAAGGAAGTGAATGCAATGTGACCTTTTGTGTGTTAGAAGCTTCTAGAAGAATGCCATGCTTTTTAAGAGGAGAGTCTCTGCTGAGTATTCATTCTGACTATGCTTCTGTGTGAGATGTGTAATAAACTGTCTGAGTCAAATCCGCCTCGTTATTTACAGGCTCCACATGCTCGACAAATTTTCTTTTACTCCACATTCTCTACATTTGTCACTTTCGCTTTTCCCCATGGTGAATAAAGTGCCATTTAAACGTGTGTGATCCAGTCTGAGTCTTGCCATAACGATGTCTTCCCTCCTTTTGGTTGTTAAGAAATTCTTTTTTCCAATTCCAATTCCAATTCAAATTCAAACGTTTATTTCAAACTCAGGGTTCATATTAAATGCAGAACTAAAACGAGTAGAAAATAATAAATCAATAAAAGTATATACAGATCAGCAGTCACTCGGCGCTCTTGTAACAACAATAACATACAATATTGAACTCAGTATAAAATAGAACGCCACCACTTCCAAATGCTGGAGTGAAGTGTGAGTGACAAGTTGACAATTGCTGATATAAGAAGATTGTTACATGCCAGCAACCTTCTCATAAAACTGTGAACATTCTTTTGTATCAACTCGCCAAAAGACGGAAAGTTCAAGGACACAAACATCTTGCTTGCACTCGATCTACGTGGTATATCTAACAACCTTCTTAGGGAGTTATTATATGCAATGCTGATTTTGTTCCTAACAGCAACATTGCTATTAAACCATAAAGGCGAGCAATACATTGAGGTACAGAAGGTCTTGGAACAGCATACATTTAACATCAGGAGAACATCTATGGAAATTTCGCAACAGTAAATTTGTTTGAGCATAGAGTTTCTGAGTTGCCTGTTACAATCAACATTGGTCTTATCAGATTCAATCCACACACCTAGGTATTTGACTTTTTCAACAAAGTTCAAGCTATTACCACAAAGTGGCATAACAGGATTCAAAGTATTGACACCCTTCGGTTTGAAAGCCATACACATAGATTTAGTACAGTTGAACAAGATGTCATTTTTTTCACTATATTTTTCACATTCCGAGAGGAGGTGTTGCATCGCTGCAGTAGACAAACTTAACAAAGAGAGATCATCAGCATAGAAAATGTGATTTAACAGTGCACCGTTAATGGAGCCGCCCACATTAGTATTGTTCAACAGTACACTGAGATCATCAACATAGACATTAAGCAACAAGGGTGACAGTATACCACCTTGTTTAACACCGTTGGTCACATGAAATTTGGATGAGGTAACATTGCCCCACCTAACAACCATTGACTGCCTTCTGTACCAGTATAGCAGGATGCTAACAATGTAAATAGGAATACCTCGATCGATCAGTTTTCTAAACAAACACCAGTGGTTAATCCTTTCAAAAGCTTTGCTAGCATCTAAAAACGTAGCATACACACTAGTGGATTGGCTTCTGAAGTAGTCAACAAATTCATGGAGTAGGTAAACAGCCTTATCAGTTGAATGGGCTGACTTGAAACCAAACTGATTGTCGTTTGTCCACAGATAATCCTCAATTCTGTTCAGAATTAAACCCTCTAACAATTTAGATATGACATTTGCAATAGCTATAGATCTGTAGTTGTTCATATCAGACAGACTGGCACACTTGTTTTTCACCAAGGGAATAATAACAGAGTCCATCAACATATCTGGCATGTAACCATGAACAAACATACAATTAAAACACAATGACAACAGAATCAGAATCAGAATCAGATTTATTGCCATTGTTCATGTAGTACACAAACTAGGAATTTGTCTCGGTGCCATGCTGCAACATTAAAAACATGATGAGATACAGAGATAAACTAAAAAATTAAAAGACTAAAAACATGCAATAAGTGTAGAATAATAATAATAATAATAATAATAATAATAATAATGAGTAATACTAGTTAAGGCAGTTTTAAATAAATTAGCAAGTAGCAGATAATATGGGGTACCACAGTGCAGTCGATAATGCAACAGAAAAAACAGTGATGAATGACATGAGTCTGGTTGAGCTGCTGTATATAGTGCACGAGAGTCAATAAGTCACTTAATGTTCAGCAGTCTGATGGCAGAGGGGAAAAAGCTGTTCATGTGCCGGGAGGTTTTAGTCTGAATGGACCGAAGTCTTCTACCTGAGGGGAGGGGGGCAAACAGTACGTGACCAGGGTGTGAAGGATCGGCTATGATCCGGCCTGCACGCCTCCAGGACCTGTACATCTCCAGGACCCGGAGAGATGGGAGCTTGCAGCCGATCACCTTCTCAGCAGTGCGCACGACGCGCTGCAGCCTTAGTCTGTCCCTGGCAGTGGCTCCTGCGTACCACACGGTTATGGAGGAGGTGAGGATGGACTCGATGATGGCCGTGTAGAACTGCACTAACATCTTGGTGGGTAGCTTGAGCTTCCTCAGCTGCCGCAGAAAGAACATCCTCTGCTGGGCCTTTTTGATGAGGGAGCTGATGGTTGGCTCCCATTTGAGGTCCCGGGTGATGGTGGTGCCCAAGAAGCGGAAGGAATCTGCAATGGTGATGGGAGAGCCTGTGATGGTGAGGGGGGGCAGGGGGGTTGTGACTATCCTGAAGTCCACAATCATCTCCGCTGTCTTCAGAGCGTTCAGCTGCAGGTTGTTGTGGCTGCACCAGGACACCAGCTGGGCTACCTCTTTCCTGTAGACGGACTCGTCGCCGTTGGAGATGAGCCCGATGAGGGTGGTGTCGTCCGCAAACTTGATCAGCTTAACAGACTGGTGGGAGGAGGTGCAGGAGTTGGTATAAAGGGAGAAGAGTAGGGGGGAAAGTACACAGCCCTGGGGTGATCCGATGCTGATGCTAACAGAGTCCGAGACAGACTTCCCCAGCCGCACATGCTGCCTCTGGTCCATCAGGAAGTCGGTGATCCACCTGCAGAGGGAGTCAGGCACGCCGAGCAGGGACAGCTTGTCCTGGAGCAGAGCGGGGCAGATGGTGTTGAATGCAGAGCTGAAGTCCACGAACAGGATCCTGGCGTAGGTTCCCGGGGAGTCCAGGTGCTGCAGGATGGAGTGGAGGGCCAGGTTGACTGCGTCGTCCATAGACCTGTTGGCACGGTAGGCAAACTGCAGCGGGTCCAGGAGGGGAGTGGTGATGGACTTGAGGTGAGACAGGACCAGGCGCTCAAAGGACTTCATGACTACAGAGGTGATCGCTACAGGTCTGTAGTCGTTAAGTCCAGTAATCCGTGGCTTCTTGGGGACAGGGATGATGGTGGAGGATTTGAGGCAGGACGGCACGTGGCATTGCTTAAGAGAGGTGTTAAAAATGTCTGTGAAGACAGGAGCCAGCTCTTTCGCACAGTGTCTCAGGGTGGAGGGAGACACACCGTCCGGCCCGGGGGCCTTGCGCGGGTTCAGTCTGGAGAATTGTCTGTGCACGTCCTGCTCACTGATGACAAGGGCAGGGGGGGAGGAGGAGGAGGGAGGACCGCTTTTGATGAATTAGGGGCCGAGGAGGCAGTGGAGCTGGGTGGAGTGGGGGAGTTGGACACAGCTGACGAGGTGTCAAAACGGGCGTAATGTTGGGACAGTTTTTGACAAAGGGCTTTGTCATCCTGACCAGAATACACAAATTGGAATCAGCATTGATGAGGCATTCACTGGTGAGACAATCAGGGCCAGCTGATTTGCCTTTCTTGAGAACTTTGATCAGTGAAGCAACTTCAACAGGAGTAACAGCAGAAATATCGGAGGTATCAAACATGTCATTATACAGGCGAACATCATGCATAACAGAATCCTTCATTGAAACATTCTTGACTGAGTTGAAAATAGCTTCATATTGACATTTCCACTTTTCAGCAATATTAACATCACCAGTCACACCATCAATAGTGTTTGATATAACAGACCGGTGGGAGCTCATAGCCTTCATTTGTTTCCAGAATTCTACCATGTTCAGTTCACTCATATGACTAGCTAACTGGTCACATTTGATACTTTCTTCATTGCGCCTACATGCTTGTAGAGCGTATTTGAACCTAGCCCTACAACTTTTCATGTTATCAAATATTGGACCAAAATGTGGTTTGCTATTACTCCTCCACCACAAAAAAGCATCCCGAGCAGCTGTGTGAGCCTCACTAACAACATCATTCCAGCCTGGGACGTTATACTGGGTGGCTACACTGTGACTAGGAATGCATTCACTCACACAAAAATTTAAAGCATCAACAATATCGCTGTAAAACCTGTCGATACCATCCCTGTGTGCCGCACAATAACGGTCATGACACCTGATGGCGTCCGTAGGAGCACGGATGTTACAGAGTTTCCTACGAGTAAGTTTCTTATATCTGGACAGGTCTGACGCTGTGGCATCACATCATTTGTATGTCCTACTACCCATTGTGGCCGAGGGAGCTCCCTGGGGGCCACTTACAGCACTTGATACCTCAATATTCATAGATAAAGGTACATGATCGGAACTCACATAACCATACAGAACTCTGATATTGGACACGTTATCATGGCCTGAGGATGTAGTCACACAGTGATCAAGCCATGATGTAGAGCCATGAGCCATGCTAACATGAGTAAAGGTATCACCTGGTAAGATAATCCTGTCCGAGATGTGTAAAGAGTATCTCTCACAAAAAGACACCAGTTCATTTCCAAAACAACTTGAACGTGATATATTAGCGTTGAAGTCACCAAGTATATACACATATGGAGTTGGAAAATCCTCAGTGATACATTTAACAAGACTCATGCAGTGCAAGTATTCATCCAAGTTTTCAACACTGTCACAGGGGAAATAAACACACAATATAAGACAGTGAAAGTCACCCAGGTTGACTTCAATACCTGTAACTCTTACGCACTCGTAAGTTTTCACAACACAACTGTTCGCAAGTGACTTCCACCATAGGATACCAATGCCGCAATAGATTTTTGTATTTTGTAATACTGTGGAGTGTGTAAAATAAGAGACATATTCACGACAGACGGTTTATTACACACTTCACATCTTTCAAGCACAGAACAGAATGGTACATTTCAGCAGGCACTCTTCTTTTACCCAAATTTCTCTTTACAAGTTTCATGGCATTTCTCCACACACAACATGACATTTGTATTGCACTGCATTCAACCCCCTATGTCCTTGACTCCTTCCTGCTATCTCACCAGGAACCTCCTGAGCATTATTCTCCCATGCTTATCCACTGTGTCTTGTCTGAGATGCTAAATAATCTGACTCCCCCAAGGTGCTACACCGCCCCCCCCCAGCATCTTAAATAGAACAATAGAACATCAGTCTACACGCCGTTTGGGCTTCTGTCTCCTCCCATATCTGCTGTAACTGGGGTTTACCGCCTCCGTGGCGCTGCTGTGCCGGTGGGGGGCTGCTGGGAGTGTGTCTGACTGCGGGTGGGCCGTGGCGAGGGCGGGGGGCACGTTGGTCTGTCCGTGTGGCTGCTCTGGTGAATTGTTTCCCTGGGGAGCTCTCCGTGGGGGTCTTCCACACCGAGGGGCCCTCGCCAACAGCACTTGCTTGTCCGCCACAACGAAAGCGGGTTTGAGTCTGTCTATGCCAATTTTCTCCCGCCTACCCCCCAAGTCTAGCAAAAAATGCTTATCCCCTGTTTCCAACACTCTGAACGGTCCATCATAGGGTGGGCGCAATGGAGGGCGGTGGGCATCGTGTCTGACGAACACGAACTCCGCGATCTTCAACGTTTTAGGCACGAAAACACGCGGAAAACAGTGGTGGGCAGGGCCCAGCAGTGTGCCTGTGTTTGCGCTATGATGCAAAAGCTGAGACTGGCAGCTGTCCGGCGCGGGATTATCTGGCAGAAATTCCCCGGGCAGCCGTAGGGGCTGCGCAAAAACCAGCTCTGTGAGGGAAGCTTCCAAATCCTCTTTTGGCGCGGAGCGCAACCCCAATAAAACCCACGGCAGCCTGTCTACCCAATTTGCATCCGTCAGTGAAGCCCTGAGTGCTGCTTTCAGTGATCTATGAAAACGCTCGCATAAACCATTGGCCTGTGGGTTGTACGCCGTTGTGTGGTGAATTGAAACACCCAGGCTGCGGGCCATCGCGGCCCAGAGGTCAGAAACAAATTGAGGCCCCCTGTCGGACGTAATGTCTGACGGGACTCCAAAACGCGCCACCCATGCTGTCAAAAAAGCACGTGCTACGTCCGCAGACGTGGTTGCCGCCAGCGGGACCGCTTCTGGCCAGCGCATGGTGCAGTCCACCACTGTCAGGAGGTGCGTGCACCCTTGTGATGGCGGGAGGGGGCCCACGAGGTCCACGTGAACATGGTCGAACCTCTTAGCCGGTATCCGAAATGGCTCCAAGGGAGCCTTCGTGTGTCTGTGTACCTTGGCTCGTTGGCACGCCACGCAGACTGCAGCCCACTCTTTTACTTGTTTGCGTAGGCTCGACCACACAAACTTCTCTCCCACCATTTTGACTGACGCGCGCACTCCTGGGTGCGCCAGAGTGTGAACCAACTCAAACACGCGGCGGTGCCACGCGACCGGGACCACCGGACGCGGGCATCCCGTGGAGACATGGCAGATTGGGGGGGCCACCATCTTGCAGCACCCTGCTCTCCAGCCTTAACCCTGTTGGTCTAGACTGGAGCGCGCGCACGTCTGCATCGCTAATCTGCTCCGCGACCATGGCTGCGTAATCTATCCCCACGCAGACCGGGGCCATCACGGCGCGCGAGAGGCAGTCCGCCACCACATTCAGTTTACCCGACACATGCTGAATATCGGTAGTAAACTCTGAGATCGCGGCCAGCTGTCTCTGCTGCCGGCCCGACCATGGTTCTGAAACCTTGGCTATCGCGAATGTTAGCAGCTTGTGATCCACGAACGTGGTGAAGCTGCGCCCTTCCAGCCAGAACTGGAAGTGGCGTATGGCCAGGTGGAGAGCCAGCAACTCTCTGTCAAACGCACTGTATTTACGTTCGCTGACGCGCAAAGTTCTGCTGAAAAAAGCGAGCGGCTGCCAAGCCCCGGCGACACGCTGCTCCACGACTGCCCCTATGGCCACGTCTGAAGCGTCGGTAGTGAACGCTATCCGGGCCGCAGGGTCCGGGTGCGCCAGCAGTGCGGCGTTTGCCAGTGCTGTTTTAACCTCCGAGAACGCCCACTCTCGCTCTGGGGTCCATTCGACCCTATCCGCGGGTTTCTGTCTCTTGAGCGCAGCATACAATGGTTGCATGAGCTGCGTGGCGCGGGGAAGGAAACGGTTATAAAAATTCACCATCCCCAAAAATTCCTGCAGCACCCTGACTGTCTGAGGCCGGGGAAAATCCGCGACGGCGCGCACTTTGTCGGGCAGCGGGATTGCTCCTTCCGGAGAGATGCGGTGCCCCAAAACATCAATCTCCATCACGCCGAACTGGCATTTCGCCGGGTTGATTATTAACCCGTGCTCTTCCAACCTCTGGAAAACCGTCGTGAGGTGGGTTTCGTGTTCGTCTTCGGACGCTCTGGCTACCAGGATATCGTCCAGGTAGACGAACACGAACGGGAGATCACGCAGCACTGCATCCATCATGCGCTGGAATGTTTGTGCCGCGCCTTTTAACCTGAATGGCATGCGCAGGAACTCGAATAGACCGAACGGAGTTATTACCGCTGTTTTGGGTACGTCCTCCATGCGCACTGGGACTTGGTGGTAACCGCGGACCAGGTCTATTTTGGAAAAAATGTGCGCTCCGGCGTGGTGAACGGAAAAATCCTGTATGTGGGGAATTGGGTAGCGGTCGTGCGCTGTGGTGTTGTTCAACCTGCGGAAATCACCGTACGGTCGCCACGATCCCTCAGCCTTAGGGACCATGTGTAGCGGGGATGCCCATGGGCTGTTCGAACGCCTAATGATGCCCAACCTCTCCAGGTTGGCGAACTCCTCGCGCGCTACGGCCAGTTTAGCTGCGTCCAAGCACCGAGGTCTTGCAAAAACGGGCGGCCCGGTGGTGGTGATAAAGTGCTCCACCCCGTGTTTAGCGATGGCCGCCGAAAACATCGGGACCGTGAGTGCTGGGAACTGAGTGAGCAGTGTGTGGAACTTACCGCCTGTAGCTGTGACGTTGGCTTGTGCTGTTGGCCGGGTCACTCGAGCTATACAGGGAAGAGAATCAAATGACAGTGCATTAACCAGGCGCCTGTTAGCAACATCAACCAGTAAACCATGTGCACACAGAAAATCAGCCCCCAGAATATGGTAATTCAGTGCTGCTACGACAAAAGTCCACTCGTATGTATGGCCGTGTAGAGATAAGATCAGTGTCCTCTCACCAAAGGTCTTAATTTCCGAGCCGTTTGCTGCCAACATCATGGGGCTGCTAGGTGCTGCCAGCCGGTCGGCGTAGGTCGGCAGGATGAAGCTCATCTGGGCTCCGGTGTCCACGAGGAAACGCCTCCCCGAGCGCGCGTCCGTCATGTAGAGCAACTTGTTCTCTTCACTGAGGGTCGCAGCTGCTACCGACTGTCGGCCTCGGCGTTTTCCCGAGTGCTTGAATTGGCACGGTGGTGCACATCTGCATGCGATCTCTCCCAAGCGGCAGTGGTAGAAGCAGAGCGTGTCTCTCTGGCGCTCCTTGACCCCTGCTGCTGCTACCGTCGGTGGCTCCTCGCCTCCTCTGGTCGTCTCGCTGGGCTCCGCCGCTGCCGCGTTGACTGTGATCACCCTGGTGGTGAGGATGATCCGGTCTGCCTCCTGGGCAAGGGCACGGTAGTCACGCGTGGCCAACAACGGCGAATTGGCCAGAACCGCTCTCGCCACCGTTTGAAGGTTCCGGAGGAAAAGTTGGGCAAACAGAAAGTGCCCGTCCGTGCCCATTAACGCCAGCATCTTCTCCATCAGGTCGATGGCCGAACCATCTCCTAACTCGGTCCGTCTCAGGAGCCTCTCCGGTCTCTCACATACCGAGAGCGTGTAGCGCTGGATGAGCGCAGCCTTGAGCTCCTCATATTTGTTGCGGGCTGGCGGCTGATCGAGCAGGCTCGCTACCTGCTGAGCTGTGCGGGCGTCCAGCGCTGCGACCGCATAGTAGAATCTGGTGTCGTCTGCCGTTACTCCCTGGAGGGCGAACTGGGCCTCGGTGTGGTGGAACCAAGACCGCGGATTGTGCTGCCAGAAGTCCGGTAGCTTGACTGAAACCGCACACGCGTGGCTGGGGGTTCCAGTCCGGGCTGTCTCCGGGGTTCTTGCCTCGTGTTCCATAATACGTCTTGGGTCACCAGTGTGGAGTGTGTAAAATAAGAGACATGTTCACGACAGATGGTTTATTACACACTTCACATCTTTCAAGCACAGAACAGAATGGCACATTTCAGCAGGCACTCTTTTTTTACCCAAATCTCTCTTCATAAGTTTCATGGCATTTCTCCACACACAACATGACATTTGCATTACACTGCATTCAACCCCCTACGTCCTTGACTCCTTCCTGCTATCTCGCCAGGAACCTCCTGAGCATTGTTCTCCCATGCTTATCCACTGTCTCTTGTCAGAGATGCTAAATAATCTGACTCCCCCAAGGTGCTACAATACGATCTATCTTTATGATCTTCATCCCATCTTTTTTGCCATAGTTCAGTTCCTTTTTTCTTGATTACTGCTTTCCCTTCACTTTTTCCGAGAGACAATGGTATAGTTATTTCTTTTCCAAGAGCACTTTTTGCTAATTTGTCTGCACAGTCATTCCCTTTCAACCCTTCATGTGCAGGAACCCGACAAAACTGAACTTCTCCACCACCCCTGTGTACCCTAAATAAACTGTGATATAGATCAATCACCAGGTCTTCTCTTGTAGATTTGTGTCTGTATGGTTTTTAGCACTGCAAGTGAGTCTGTGCACACCACCACCTGTTCCAGTCTGACCTCCTCCACCCACTGCAAAGCAATAATTATTGCCACCATCTCTGCTGTAAACACAGATGTATTGTTGGAGAGTCTTTTTGCGATGGTCACTTTAATTCTGGGATGTATACTCCAACTCCAACAGAGCCCTCTTTATTCTTTGAACCATCGGTATAGAGCTGTACGAAGTTATAGTAATTGTTCCTGAGGTAAATGCTTGTTTTAACATCAACTTCACTCATATGCCAATCCTTTTTCCTCATTAGCAGACTAGCGTCTAGCGGTGTGAATTCAATGAGGAGAGCTTGTTTTATCGTTGAACCAAACCTTTATCTCTTACTTGCAGTTGGGGACACATTTTACAGATGCACACTCGTGTTACATCAATACAGGTCCGGGTAGTGCTCTACATAGTTCCTGTTCATAAATCCCATAACACTGCACTCCCCCACCCCCGTTTAGCTAGAATGCCCCACTGGTGTTAAGTATAAAGAACAAAACATTTATCTGCATAACAGTAAGGCGAAACATCAACAGTGCAACAGTTATGCATTACATTGCAAACATTTTTTTTCTCAAGTAGTACTCACTTTGTGCAAATGAAAACTATTAAACATAACACAATGACTATAGTTGCTAGAGTATGTTACACCTGACTCTAAACATAGTCCTTATAGTGAGCTGGCCTGTTTATAGCCCTTCCATATCTTGTGCATATTTGTTTTGGACTTCTTGGTTCCTCTGTGTCTGTCTCACATGGTGGTGTAGGAGATACTTCTGTTGGCTCCCTGTGATGTTCATGAGTTTTCTCTTGACTTTGTGACTCAGTAAAGTGAACCTTTCTATGCATTTCTGCACATGTGGGTTGTATAGTTCACACAGATGACTCCTGCAACGTCTGATTTTGCTGTCATTTGGTGTTTGTACAATGTAGTTCCTTGGTTCATCACACTTTTTTAAAACAACTGCTGGATGCCATGTCCCTCTGGCTTTGTTCAGCACTGTTACATGGTGTCCAGGACAGAGTGGGGGTAGCTCCTTGCGGCTGCTGTGGTCGTGTTGTTCTTTCATGTCTACAGCTCTCTGTTGTAATTGAAGTCTATGTTCTTCCTTGCCTGGGTCTCCCTGACTTGGCAAAAAGGTTGTGACTGTTCTGCCAAACATTAGTTCAGCAGGTGATGGTAGTTTACTGTCTATGGGTGTCGCCCTGACCTGCAGTAAAGCTACCTGTAGATCGCCACCTGTTTTCAGCTTCTTTTAGACAACTGATTTGATGTGTCTGACATGCCTCTCAATAAATCCATTGCTCTTTGGGTAATGGGGTGAACTTGTGATGTGCTTGATTCCCCAGTCTGTCATAAATTTTTGGAATGTGTGTCCTGTGTACTGTAGTCCGTTGTCTGTCAGTATCTCATCCGGGCGTCCAAATAGAGACATATACATTTGCATTTTTTGTGCAACTGCATGGCTAGACACAGGTACAGTCATTTCATCCACAACTGGGACTTTGGAATATCTGTCCACTGTCAGTAAGAACTGACGCCCATTAATCTCTAACAGGTTGGAAGCTAGAGATTGCCAGGGTTTTGATGGTATTTTGTGTGGAATGAGAGGTTCTTTGAGGTTTGCGTCCTGATGTTCTACACACACGCTACAGGATCTACACACTTTCTCTATGTCATCATTCATGTGTGTCCAGTACACACTTTCTCTTGCCAGACGACGTGTTTTCTCTATGCCTCGATGGCCTACATGTAGCTGTGTCAGTATGTCATCAGTCATGGAGTCTGGAATGAGTACCTGTCTGCCTTTCAATTCAATTCAATTCAATTCAACTTTATTTATATAGCGCCATTTCACAACAACAGTCATCTCATAGCACTATCAACTGTAGGGAGGACCCCCACAGTTGCAGAAAGACCCCAGCAATCAGGGGGGTCTTTGAAGATGACTCCTGCTTCGATTGCAAGCTCATCTCTGAAGGACCAATAAGCACGAAGGTCTTTTGGCAGGTCTCTGATGTTGTCTGGCCATCCTTGGTGAATTATCTCTTTTAATGCTTTGAGCCTGAGATTTTTGGCAGTTTCTTTTTGGAGAACATCTTGCTTTTCAAGACTGAAATTTATTATCGAGACAGTGTGAAGCTCTGGATCCTCAATCTCTATATCCACTTCGTCGATGTGCTCATCTAACTCAATATCGCCGTGGTTTTCAGGGTTTGGTAGTCGACTTAGTGTATCTGCCAGGACCATCTGGGTTCCTGGCCTGTACATAACCTTGTAGTTGTAGCCTTGTGTCTTTATCAGCATGCACTGTAGTCGCGATGGTGCAGCATGTAGTGGTTTTGCACATATAGTGACAAGTGGTTTGTGGTCTGTTATCACAAGGAATGACTTTCCATACAGGTAGGTGTGATAACGTTGCATTCCATACACAATTGCAAGCATTTCTCGCTCTGTGTTGCTGCATCTGGATTGACAGTCAATAAGTGTTTTTGATCCAAAAGCAATTGGTCTGTTGGTCTGCACCAAGGCTATGCCCAGTCCTTTCTGTGACGCGTCTACCTCAAGAGTTAACGGTGTGTTTGGGTCATAGTATTTCAGGCAGTCATTTTTGGTAATTGTTGATTTTGGATCCTCAAAGCGTTTTTGGTGGTCAGTGTCCCATGTCCACGGTACATCACTTTTTAACAACCCTCTCAGTGTGTGTGCTTTGTCTGCAAACTTTGGTATGTAAGGTGATAGGTAGGTTAGCATTCCCATGAACCTGTGCAGTTCATCTTTGTCCTGGGGTGTTGGCATTTTTTTGATATCCCTGATCTTAGCTGGATCTGGCCTGATGCCTTGGTCTGTATACAGGTTGCCAAAGAATGAGATGCTTTTCTGTTTTATTGTGCATTTGTCACTGTTGAACACTATACCTGCTTCAGCTGCTCGTTCCATCAGGTTAATGGAGTGGTGGCTCAGTTGGTAGAGCATCCGCCCCACACCTGGGAGGCAGGGGTTCAAATCCCGGCCGGGTCATGCCGAAGACCATATAAAAGTGGAACTTCCTGCTGTCCAGCTTGGTGCTCAGCAGTAATGGAATGGAGGAGGGAAATTTGTGGCGGCGCCTTGCATGGCAGCAGCCCTCTGATTCTACACTTGGGGTGTGTGTGTGATTAACACAGTAGATAGGTAAAACACAATCTCGTTCTACTGTACATGATTGGTTGTACAGTTGAATAACAATAAGGGTGATTTAATTTAATTTTAATTAATTTAATTTAATTTAATCAGGTTCTTGTCATGCTCCTTCTCATTTTCCCCAAAGACTACTATGTCGTCGGCTATGCTGACAACACCTCTAAGCCCCTCAAGGATCTGGTCCATCTTGGCCTGGAAGAGATCTTGAGAGACACTTATTCCGAATGGCAAGCGTTTCCAGCAGTATCTGCCAAACGGAGTTTGAAATGTTGTTAGCAGTTGTGAGTCTTCATCAAGGTTTATTGACCAATACCTAGCTTTTGCGTCAAGTTTGCTGAATATCTTTGCATTTGCAAACATTGGATTCAGTTCTTCCACTGTTGGAACTTTGTGTGGGCATCTCTTAAGACTGGCATTTAGGTTCTGAGGGTCTAAGCATATACGCAAGGATCCGTCGTTTTTTGTGCCATATGCAAGGCTGGAGCACCAGTCCGTGTGCTCTTCCACCTTTCTTATCACATCTTGTTCAACTAGTTTATTCAGTTCAGCCTGTATCTTGTCTTTAATGTGAATGCTGCACTAACGTAGTGGGTCAATGAATGGTTTGGCATCATCTTACAGCATGAGCTTGGCTGTTCCACTGAAGTTGCCAATTTTGTCAAACTGGTATGCCTTTTTAAGGTCTGTGACTGTTGAAATAGCTTTTAGTGTTTCTGCTTTTGTTGTCTGCACTTTTTCCTGGCTGACTTTTCTATTCATGGCTACTGTATCCACATTGATGGTTGCCAGTTTTAGCAATTCACTTGTTGGTAGCCCTAGTACAGCTGGACCTGGCACATCCACGACATAGAATCTGGCTTTTATCCATTCCGAGTCTTTATACTGGCATGGAATATCAATGGTACCTAGACATCGGATTGTGTGTCCACTGTATGCAGATAGCCTTTTGTAGTTTCTTCGCAACCTTTTCTGGGTATGTGCATCTTTGCCATACATCTGTTTGAAGGTACGTAGTGGAAGTGTGTTACCTGATGCGCCTGTATCAATCTTGAGACGTAATGTGTGATCACAGTCTGGTAGGTCAGGTGGTTTCACATTCAAGATTGTGTATGCCTCCTCTCTGGGTGGCTTGCTGTCAATGCTATGCATGCACATGTCACTTATAGTGATGGAATGAAATTGTTTTTGGTATGCGCCTTCTTCTTTAGTGTCATTGGTGTCTATGGCATTGACGTGTGAGTCATCTTGTCGTCTGCAGTAATTTTTGGAGGTCTGTCTGTGCTGTTTGTGTCGTGGTAGGTAAGACTTACTCCTCCGTCCTCAACTGCGGTGTCGTGCCTTGACTGTGTGTCTCTGTCGCATGGTCTTTTTG
The DNA here is from genome assembly GCA_020510985.1 of Pholidichthys leucotaenia. Taxonomy (NCBI): domain Eukaryota; kingdom Metazoa; phylum Chordata; class Actinopteri; order Cichliformes; family Pholidichthyidae; genus Pholidichthys; species Pholidichthys leucotaenia. The sequence continues at coordinate 391,057,956 of CM035836.1, read as the reverse complement.
CAGCAATTCGCCCAGTGACCTTTAATACCACAAGCAGAGCATTCATCATTATACGCACAACACCGACATGGTTTGTGGTTGGTGCCACAGTTCTGGCATGTGCTCTCTATAGCATGAATTTTCTCGGTGTGTGACATGCCCATTTTGTGTAACTGTTCATTGCCTGCTGACAGGGCTTCATACTTCCGTCCTTCTGCTAGTACTTCAGCTAAGGAGTAGCCCTTTGGTTTGCTATAAAGATCATTTCTCAAGGCATCATGAGGTGTGCTGGCAATAATAAGCTCAATAAGACGCTCATTAAGCTCATCATCAGTAAACTGACATTTTAGTGCTAGTGTTCTGACTCTGGTTACAAAGTCATCTATGCTCTCATCTGTTTTTTGTCTGTACTGCATTAGGTGTAGTCTGTGGATTCTGAAGTTCACATTTAGCTTTAGCTGTCGTTCAAAATAATTCTATAGATTGCCAGGCACTTTCTTATCATCCTTACTGAGACCGCTAGCATTTGGGGGCAGCACGGTGTTTGGGCAGCACGGTGGTGCAGTGGTTAGCACTGTTGCCTTACAGCTAGAAGGTTCCTGGTTTGAATCCCCAGGCTGGCAGGGGTTGGAACCTTTCTGTGTGGAGTTTGCATGTTCTCCCTGTGCTGTGTGGGTTTACTCTGGGGGCTCCGGTTTCCTCCCACAATCCAAAGACATGCATGTTAGGTTAATTGGTTGTTCTAAATTGTCCCTAGATATCTGTTTCCTATAGGCCCTTAGAATAGAGTTTAGTACTAGTGAAAGCGCTTTGAGTGGTCTTTGTGACTAGAAAAGTGCTATATAAGTGCAGGTTAGTTAGTAATTTAGCCTTCTGAGGCCTTCATCTCCAATCCCACGACATATCTTCCTTGCTTGCTTAGCTGCATCTGTTATTTCATCATCTTCTAGATACAGGGACATTTTTTGTTTTAACAATGAGACAGCCTCACTCAGATCCGGGTTGGACCAGTCCATTATTGGTAGATGCATTGCCATGATGTCCACCTGCTGTCTGCCAGTGCCAACTGCCGTCTGGTAGTGTCGGTTTGCTTAGCCGCTGCTAACACTGTTCTGGTTCGTTCCTACTCAAATGACAATGGCGATTATCCTCGGACAACCTTGTTCGCTATCGTCACTTTTCATAGGCTTTCCATTACCGCTGCCACCATGAGGTGTTTTCTGGTGCGGTGTGAATTCAATGAGGAGAGCTTGTTTTATAGTTGAACCAAACCTTTATCACTTACTTGCAGTTGGGGACACATCTTACAGATGCACACTCGTGTTACATCAATACAGGTCCGGGTAGTGTTCTACACAGTTCCTGTTCATAAATCCCATAACACTACAGCTTGCTGTGACTTCATCACATGGCAAACTGGCCGTGGCGCGACACAGCGCCACCCTTCTGTATACAGTTCAGTTGTGTTTTGAATAAAGGAGAGTGCAGTACATATCTGCTATCTGTGCCTCATTCTCAGACATAACACTACAGTCATGAAAAGTCATGAAAGGTGTTGTGTTGGGTTCTTTTATAAATAAAGACTGCTGCTTTGGGTGAACACGGAGCCTCCTTTATTAACTGGCTGGAACAACATTAACACACGAACTCCGCCATATTATTATCCGTCATGCTGTACTCCTGACAACATCCGGTCTGTGTCGCCCCCTAGTGGCTCCACATATGTAATCTTTAGATTACACCACATCCCCCTTACTGAAGCCAAGTTGACCCCTTTTAGCTGAAAACACAAAATATAACATTTCTTTTTTTTTTTCTCTTCAACACTGTTTTCACAAATATTAACATGCAACTCTACAGATCCAGTCTCTTTGGTTTTATCACTTCTCTACCAGACCTGGTTCTAACAACACCTGGTGTTTCCTGTGCATTGGGCTCAGAAACAGTTTCTGTAGGAGTGTCTTTTCCATTTGACTGGGTCCGTTGTGGTTCCATCTCAGTCTCTGGTATCGACATAGGCACAAGATGAGTGCGATTCCTCCTGATTGTCCCTTGTGGTCCACTAATGACATAGGACCGTGGGGTTTTGTGGACAGATGTCACTGTGCCCTGTGCTTTTGCATCTGTAATCCAAACAGAGTTTCCGGGTAACAGTTTATCCAAATCTCTCGTTCTGTGTCTTTTGTTGAAACATTCTGTTTGCCTCATCCGTCTCTCCTTTTCCACGTGATGAATTTGTTGCAGATTTGGCACGCATGGCTGCAAGGCCTCTGGAAGCATTGGCAGGGTGGTACGAAGCCTACGCCCCATAAGAAGCTGTGCTGGGCTGTAGCCATTTGCCAACGCTGTGGTTCTGTAGGCTAACAGTGCTCGGTATGGATCACTGGCTTTCTTAATTAGGTTTTTGACTGTTCTGACAGCTCTTTCTGCCTCACCGTTACTTTGGGGGTACCTGGGACTACTGGTCACGTGCTCAAAACAGTACTCCTTTGCAAAGTCTTCCATTTCCTGACTTGCGAACTGCGGGCCGTTATCCGTGATCAGTATCTCTGGTATTCCGTGACGTGCAAACATAGACTTTAAATGCACAATGACATTGGCAGAGCGAGTTGGGCTGAGCTGGGCAATCTCTATATACCTAGAGAAGTAGTCCACTAATAACAGGTAGTTTTTGTCTTGTAGCGTGAACAAATCAGCTCCCAACTTCTGCCATGGCCTTTCTGGTAAATCTGTGGGCATTAAAGGCTCTCTCACATTAACTCTTTCCTGTATGCACTTTCTGCATTTGAGTACAACTTCACTGATCTGGTTGCTTAAACCTGGCCACCATACAGCCTGACGGGCGCGCTCTCTGCATTTAACCACCCCCTGGTGGCCCTCATGTATCTTATCCAAAACTGCATTTCTCATGTTAGCAGGGATAACTAACCTCGTGCCTCTCGGTAGTAGTCCGTTATGCACACTCAAAATGGCTCTCTCAGACCAGTAGTGCTTCACCGCTCCCTGTAGCTGGTTACGATCCGGCCAGCCTTCTGTGCAGTATTTCATGACTTGTGAACAGACGCTGTCGGACTGCAGTTGCTCTTGGAGATCTGCAAGGTATTTGCTGCTTGTAGGGAGTCCCTCTAGCACAGAGTCAACATAAATGTTAGTGTCCTCCATAAGATCTCTGTCTGTGTGAGTAACACTGTTTGTGAGCGGTAAGCGTGAAAGCGTGTCGGCAGTGGTGAGACTTTTGCCCGGGATGTGCTTTATAGTGTATGAGTACCTCATTAGGCGCATACGAAATCTCTGTATACGCGGTGGAAGCGCATCCAAAGCTTGTCCTCCCAGTAGACTCACTAGTGGCTTATGATCAGTTTCTAGTTCAAAGTGCAGACCCAGGATAAAGTCATTGAATCTTTCGCAGGCCCACGTGAGAGCCAGCGCTTCTTTTTCCAGCTGGGCGTAGCGCTGCTCTGTAGGTGTCAATGATCGGGAAGCGTAAGCAACTGGTGACCACACGTTTCTCTCTTTCTGTAGCATGACTGCCCCCAATCCGTATGAAGAGGCATCTGCAGATATTTTCTGTGGTTTGTTTGGGTCATAGAGCTGCAATACAGGAGCAGAGGACAGTTCTTGTTTGAGATTACAAAACGCATTTTGTTGTTCATGCCCCCAGTACCACATGTTCTTTGTTGAAAGCAAGTCTCTCAATGGTTTGTCCTTTTCAGAAAGGTTCGGAATGAGCTTCCCCAGCTGGTTCACCATTCCGAGAAAGCTCCTGAGCTCACTCACGTTGCTTGGCTCTTTCATGTCCTGAACAGCTTGGGTTTTGTCTGGATCTGGCCTCATTCCTTCTGCTGAAACAATAAACCCAAGAAATTTGACCTCTCTTTTGCCAAACTCACATTTTGACATATTCAACGTAACGCCGGCTTTCTCCGCGCGCTTCAAGACAGCGTGCAGTCTTGCATCGTGCTGCTCCTTGGTGGATCCCCAGACCAGGATATCATCCATGTGACAGACGACTCCGTCGAGACCCGATGTAACCTCTGTCACCATCATGTTTTGGAAATGTTCAGGAGCACTGGAAATACCAAATGGCAAACGGTTGAAGTGGTATCTGCCAAATGGCGTAATGAATGTGGTGAGAAAGGCCGACTCTTTAGACAGTGGTATTTGCCAAAATCCCATATTTGCATCAAGCTTTGAAAAATACTGAGCACCTGTGAGCATGCCTAGCATTTGGTCCACAGACGGGAGGATGTATCTTTCGCGACACACTGACTCGTTTAAAGGTGTCATGTCCACACAGATACGCACCTTTTCTTTGTCCTTTTTGGGAGCTACAACCATGCCACAGCACCAATCTGTTGGCTGCTCCACGCGACTGATGACTCCCAACTTTTCCATCCTCTCGAGCTCTTCTTTCACTTTAGCCATGAGCGGCAGTGGCACACGCCCTGGCACCTTGAGCGAACAGGGCTTAGCATCAGGTTTCAGTTTAATTGTGTATGGCTTTTGAACAAGCCCAAGTCCATCGCATAACTTGGGGTACGCTTTTCTCACTGTCTCTTGGTCTATAGTGTCAACTCTGGCAATTAGTTTCAGTCTCACGGAAGCTGTTCTACTCAGTAGTGCCATGCGCAGATTTTTGACAATATAGATTTTCTCAGTAGCGCTCTTGTCACCGTATGTAATAGTCTCTGTCATAGACCCCAATACGGTTAGTGCAGTTCCACCCGGTCCGTAGAGTGGTTTTTGTGCCTTTTCCAACTGTTCATTTTTCTTCTTGAAGATTTCAAATGTTTGGTCAGAAACCGCTGTGACGTCCGCTCCGGAATCTAACTTAAAAGTCACTTTATTTCCTCTCACATTTATGTCTGCCAGCCACGGATCCTCTCCTAGATCCACTTCACCCAGAAAAAGTCTGTCTGCATTGTCAGTGACCTCATTCACAGTTGGGTTGGACCTACAGACTCTAATATAGTGTCCACGTTTTTTACAGTTGTGGCATTCCGCGTTTTTAGCTGGGCACCGTACTGCTGCATGTGCTGGTGCTTTGCCACACTTGGAACAAACTTTACTGTCTTGTTTTGTCTGCTGAGGCCTTGAGGACTTAATCTGTTTTTGTTCCTTGATTATGAACTTATTTGGCTTGGCTTTTCTGATGTGTACCGCATCCACGGCTGTTCTGATGATGCTAGTTTCACCTCTTAGGTCAGTTTGTTGTCGTTTTATTTCTTCAGATTGTCTTGCCATTGTTATAGCTTTAGCTAGGGTAAGATCTTTGTCAAGCTGCATTCTTTCTGACAGCGACGAATCTTTCAGACCCACTACAAGCCTGTCTCTCAAGAGGTCATCATGAAGTGCACCGTACTCACAGTTTTCTGCCAGTGCATAGAGTGCTGTTATGAACGAGTCCACTGGTTCTGCCGGCTGTTGCACTCGCTTGTTGAATTTTGCTCGTTCATAAATCACGTTCTTTCTGGGAACGAAATGTCTATCAAAAGCTGTTTTAACGGCCTCGTACTGCTGGCGCTGCACACTCGTTAGCTCGAGCCCTCTTAGCACGTCGTCAGCCTCATCTCCCATGCAATAAACCAGCGTATTAACTTGGTTCGCCTCAGATGAGTTATTCAGGTTACTTGCCAGTCTAAAACGCTCAAAACGTCTTATCCACTTTTCCCACTCTTGGGGTCTCGCAAAGTCGAAGGGCTCTGGTGGTTTAATGGTGAAGGTTGCCGCTGGAGTAGCCGCCGCCATTACAGGATCAATTGGCGCAGCTGCAGCTCTTTGAACTTCGTCTGACATAGCCGCTAGCCGGTTGCAAAGCTGACTTTTCTCACCTCAAAGCGCACCAACTTCTGACACCATGTTGTGTTGGGTTCTTTTATAAATAAAGACTGCTGCTTTGGGTGAACACGGAGCCTCCTTTATTAACTGGCTGGAACAACATTAACACATGAACTCCGCCATATTATTATCCGTCATGCTGTACTCCTGACAGCATCCGGTCTGTGTCGCCCCCTAGTGGCTCCACATATGTAATCCTTAGATTACACCACAAAAGGGACCAGAGATCATTTCTACCCAACGTAAAAAGATCAACTTGCCATGTTAACTTTCAAGTGTATGTTGTACCTACCATTTGTATACTTCTGCCTTATGCCTTAGCTTGGCAACATGTATAGACAAACCCTGCAAAATAGGGAAGTATGCAAAGCCACCTTTGCTGTTGGGTAATGATAAAGTCAAGTGTGGTGCTTTTGCAGTGGTGCCAACTCATTTTGAGAGTGAGGCTCCCTGTTAGGGTATGTGCTCTCATCAGAATATACCTTGAATTGTTTCCAAGTTGAATTATATTATTTGTTTTTATGTGGTCACATAAAATGGAGTTTGCAACTTGTGTTCGGTTGGTATTGTCATGAGGCTGAGCACGGTGTGTCACCGGGCTCAGGCTCTTAATTTACAGATGTGGACAAAATTGTTGGTACCCCTCTGTTAATGAAAGAAAAACCCACAATGGTCACAGAAATAACTTGAATCTGACAAAAGTGGTAATAAATAAAAATTCTATGAAAATTAACCACTGAAAATCAGACAATGCTTTTGAATTGTGGTTCAACAGAATTATTTTAAAAAACAAACTCATGAAACAGGCCTGGACAAAAATGATGGTACCCCTAGAAAAGATTGAAGATAATGTGACCATAGGGACATGTTCAACCAAGATGTGTCCTTTAATTAACATCACAGGTGTCTTACTGATTCTGAGAGCTGAATATGACAAAAAATCAGCAAATAGAGCTGCCTCGAGTCTTCTAAGATTGAAGCAATCTTTTTATGAACAAGGTGAAAAATCAGGAAAATTATTGGCATGGCAGATTAAACAATTAGAATCTAAAACACCAATTACCAGTATTATAAGTAACGGACAGGTAGTTGTAGATCCTTTAGAAATTAATAGAGCCTTTAGAGATTACTATGAAAAATTATATGATACAAAAAATGAAACTGACTTAACAAAACTAAATGGGTTTTTGGATGGACTATCTATACCGTGTATTCCAAATGAAAACAGGGAGATACTGGAGTATAAAATTAGTCAAGAAGAAGTTGGGCTAGCCATTGATAATATGAAATCAGGAAAAAGTGCAGGACCAGATGGTCTTCCAGTTGACCTTTATAAAAAATTTAAGAATAAATTAATAAAACCTTTTTTGGAAATGGTTTTAGAAGCATTTCAAAATAGTAATTTACCACCATACATGAATAATGCCTTAATTATACTGTTGCCAAAACCAGGTAAACCCTCTAATAAATGTGAAAATATGAGACCAATAAGCCTATTAAATGCTGACCTTAAGATAATCTGTAAAATTTTAGCAAGACGAATACAAGAAATTTTACCAAATATTATTAACCAAGATCAGAATGGCTTTATAAAGGGAAGACAAGGCTTCCATAATGTAAGAAGACTATTTATTATTATTTATTCTAATAAAGAAGCACCGGATACAGCTCTCCTATCATTGGATGCCGAAAAGGCCTTTGATAGGGTCGAATGGCCCTTTCTTTTTGAAGTCTTACAAAGGTTTGGACTTGGAAATAATTTCATAAAATGGGTCCAGATAATATATAATAATGCTACAGCAGAAATCCTAACAAAGAGCAATATCTCAAAATCAATAAAAATCAATAGAGGATGTCGACAAGGCTGTCCACTTTCACCTTTACTGTTTACTATGGCAATTGAACCTTTAGCGATGGCAGTACGTTTACATTCACAAATATATGGAATTAAAGTTGGACCAACAGAACATAAAATTTCCCTGTATGCCGATGACATAATTTTGTTTATGTCGAATCTTAAAAAATCAATTCCGTCCTTGTTGAATTTAATAAAGAATTTTGGGGAAATATCAGGATATAAAATAAATAAAACTAAATCTTCAATATTAATGCTAAATGAAACCCAGAGAAATCACCCAGCTCCTGAGGCAAATCAATTCAATGTTGTAAATCAGTTTAAATATTTAGGAATTCAAATTGTGCCTAAGCTAGAATTAGTCGCCAGTGCCAACTATGAAGCCTTAATGACAGACATTAATGAGTTAATTCAGAGATGGATGTCACTACCAATGTCGATGATAGGGAGAATCAATATACTTAAAAGTAATATCTTACCTAAAATACTTTATTTATTTCAATACATTCCTTTACCACCACCTTCAGATCTATTCTCAAGAATTAAAAAAAAGTTAGTGGAATTTATATGGAACAACAGGAAGGCTAGATTACGTCTGTCCTTACTATATTTACCATTTGATCGTGGAGGTCTGAAATGTCCAAACTTTATGTTGTATTACTGGTCGGCACAACTGAGGTCTATGACATATTATTTTTCATCAAATGATCTCCCTCACTGGACTGAAATGGAATCATACAATTTACCTTTACCTCTTCCCATATTTATATGCTCAGATTCAGCAAAAAAATTACAGAAACAAGTTAAAAATCCATTTGTAAAGCATATGATCAAAATATGGTGTGAAACTAAAAACTATTTAAAAGAACCACACTTATTGTCACAATTTAGCCCAATATGGGGTAATCAATATTTTAAACCAGGGAGAGCGGATGCTGCATTTAAAGTATGGAATTTAAAAGGGATTCAAAAGATTCAAGATTTATATCTGTCATGTTCAGATAACATAATGTCTTTTGAAGAGCTGAGGATCAAATTTAATCTTAATAGAACACATTTTTTTAAAATATCTTCAGCTTAGGAACTTTATTCGATCAAATCAAAATAATGCTCTCACTTGACCTATTTATTCATCCTTGGAAAAAATTTTGACGAAAGATAGTAAGAGAAAGGGTATTATTTCAGTTTTATAACTCATTGACACTATCCTCAAGTGAAAACTCACAGAAAAGATTGAATTATTGGAAAGAAGACCTGCAAAATGAAATTTCAGAGGAACAATGGGAATTGGCTTGTACAGAAGCTCAAACCAAATCAATAAATGTACGTCTTAAATTGATACATTTTAAATGGTTAATGCGGATGTATGTTACACCGGTGGAATTAAATAGATATAACAAAAACATACCAGATACGTGCACAAAATGCATGGAAAGTAAAGGAACCCTATTTCATTGTGTATGGGAATGTAGAAAAATTAGAATGCTTTGGGAAGAGGTGAGGGTAACAATTGAAAAAATAATTTCAAAACAAATCATATTGAATCCTAAATTGTTTTTGTTGGGTCTGTACCCAGAAAAACATAACTTTAATAAAAGTGAAAGAGCATTCATAGACCTCAGTTTGCTTAATGCCAAAAAATGTATTGCACTATTGCGGAAAAAGACTCATAGACCAGATGTGACTTAGTGGTTAAGACAGATGTTAACAAACCTTCCACTAGAAAGAATAACATGCATATTGAAATCAAAGGAAATTGTGTTTGAGAATATATGGAGACCTTTCATTGATTATGTAAAGAATTTAAACATAACTTTTGAAGAAGAAGGTGAATGATGTGTGTGGACCTTGTAAATTCCAAACTGGTGAATGTATAATATGTATACTGTATATTGCCTAGACTAAACAGAGGAGCATTGTTGAAGACCTGCCTTAGTTAGTGGTTGTTGGTGTTTTTAGTATAATTTTTTTTTATTATTACTTTAGTGTTAGTGTTTGATTGTTTGTGTTATGTTTGTAAAAAAAAAAGGTTCAATAAAAATATTGTGGGAAAAAAACCCCATCACAGTTGTCTACAAACTTGTAATCAGTCAGTCGGCCTATTTAGAGAGTGACAAGTAGTCATTGTGCTGTTTGTTGACATGGTGTGTACCACACTAAACATGGACTAGAGGAAGCAAAGGAGAGAGTTGTCTCAGGAGATTAGAAAGAAAATTATAGACAAGCATGTTAAAGGTAAAGACTATAAGACCATCTCCAAGCAGCTTGATGTTCCTGTGACTGCAGTTGCACATATTATCCAGAAATTTAAGATCCACAGGACTGTAGCCAACCTCCCTAGACGTGGCCGCAGGAGGAGACGGATAATATGAATGGTAACAAAAGAGCCCAGAACAACCTCTAAACACATTCATGGTGAACTCCAAGGTCAAGGTACATCAGTGTCAGATCGCACCATCCGTCGTTGTTTGAGCCAAAATGGCCTTCATGGGAGACGACCAAGGAGGACACCACTGTTGAAAACAAATGATAAAAAAGCCAGACTGGAATTTGCCAAACTGCATGTTGACAAGCCACAAAGCTTCTGGGAGAATGTCCTATGGACAGACGAGACAAAACTGGAACTTTTTGGCAAGGCACATCAGCTCTATGTTCACAGATGCAAAAATGAAGCATACCAAGAAAAGAACACTGTCCCTACTGTGAAAGATGGAGGAGGTTCTGTTATGTTCTGGGGCTGCTTTGCTGCATCTGGCCCAGGGTGTCTTGAATCTGTGCAGGGTACAATTAAATCTCAAGACTATCATGGTATTCTAGACAGAAATGTGCTGCCCAGTGTCAGACAGCTTGGTCTCAGTCGCAGGTCATGGGTCTTGCAACAGGATAATGACCCAAAACACAGCTAAAAACACCCAAGAATGGCTAAGAGTGAAACATTGGACTATTCTAAAGTGACCTATGAGCCCTGATCTAAATCCTATTGAACATCTGTGGAAGGAGCTGAAACATGCCGTCTGGAGAAGGCACCCTTCAAACCTGAGACAACTGGAGCAGTTTGCTCATGAGGAGTGGGCCAAAATACCTGCTGAGAGGTGCAGAAGTCTCATTGACAGTTACAGAAATCGTTTGATTTGCAGTAATTGCCTCAAAAGGTTGTGCAACAAAATATTAAGTTAAGGGTACCATCATTTTTGTCCAGGCCTGTTTCATGAGTTTGTTTTTTAAAATAATTCTGTTGAACCACAATTCAAAAGCATTGTCTGATTTTCATTGGTTAATTTTCATAGAATTTTTATTTATTACGACTTTTGTCAGATTCAAGTTATTTCTGTGACTATTGTGGGTTTTTCTTTCATTAACAGAGGGGTGCCAGCAATTTTGTCCATGTCTGTAAATTATCTTGGCTGATTCCAGGTGGTGAGGCTCAGCCTACGCAGTCCTCTGAGCTCTCGCCACCTGCTGCAGCTAAAGACTTTTCACCTGCTCTCTCCGTGTCTCCTCCTTTTCCCCTTGAGTGTCCGCCGGCTGCAGGACTGAGCCGCTGGCCGATGGAGGACCCTGCGGCCCTGGAGGACCTGGTTCCAGCCCCGCAGCCATGGTCCAGATGGAGGGAGAGTGCTGTTACTGAGCTGAAGCCTGCACCGACGATGGAGCATCCCCTGGCTTTAGCAGTGCAGGATCTAGCGCCAGCAGGGAGCCGACCTCCTGTCACCATGCCGGCCGAGCCACCTGCATGGGTCACTTTGGTGGGGGGTTCCGGGACTGCAGCAACCACTTGCAGGGGCCGCCACAGCAGAGTTGGCGCTGGACCTCCAGAGGGCCAAGCCCAAGACGTCGCTGCCTGGATCAACGGAGTCCTGGATGGCAGTGGAGCTTGACCTCAGGCAAGTGATCTTCTTTGTTTTCACTGTCTATGTTTTGGAGAGATCTTGCCTGGCTGTTGGTGGGGAGAGCCAAGTGCAGCCGTCAGCTGCACCTGAGCTCACCTCGCCGGGCTCCACTGCTGCCAGTGGCCCTGACCCTGTTTCTCTGTCTCTCCTGTCTGAGCCTTTCCCCAGGGTCACTGAGGATCGCCCAACTTCACCAGAGGTTTCCGTGGGTCCAGCCTTGCTGCCCAAGATCACCGTGGGTCCAGCAACTCCAGCTCTTCCTGCTGAGGTCATCGTGGGTGCTTCGTCCCAGCCCAGGGCCTTTGTAGGTACTGCTCTCCCTTTAGCTGAGGTCTTCGCAGGTGCTCCATCCCAGCCCGGGGCCTCCAAGGGTGCTGCTTCCCCATCAGCTGAGGTCATCGCAGGTGCTCCGTCCCAGCCCAGGACCGCCGTGGGTGCAGCTCCTCCTCAGTCCGGGTCTCCATGGGTGCTGTGTCCCAGACCGGGGCCTTCGTAGGTGCTGCTCCCCCTCCGGTTGAGGTCTTCGTGGGTGCTCCATCCCAGCCCGAGGCCTCCAAGGGTGCTGCTTCCCCATCAGCTGAGGTCATCGCGGGTGCTCCATCCCAGCCCAGGACCTCCGTGGATGCAGCTCCTCCTCAGTCCGCGTCTCCATGGGTGCTGTGTCCCAGTCGGGGGCCGTCGTGGGTGTTGCGTCCAGCCTAAAACCAATGTGGGTGCTGCACTCCAGCTTGGGTCAGCCGTGGGCGTTATGCTTCAGCCCGGGGGCCACCATGGGTGCAGCTCTGGCCAAGTCCGCGTCCATCGTGGGTGCAGCAATGGCCCAGTCCAGGTCCACCGTGGGTGCGGCTATGGCCCAGTCCGGGTCCACTGCGGGTGCTGCTGCTCTCCCGTCTGAAGCCACCGTGGGTGCTGATACGCTCCAATCCGGAGCCCCCGTGGGTGCATCCTTGCTCCAGCCCGGAGCCACCATGGGTACAGCTTTGCACCAGGCCAGAGCCACCGCAGGGGCTGCTGTGTCCCAGTCTGAGGCCACCGAGGGTGCTGCCAGCCGGTCCAAAAGGGTCAGGGTCCCTTCTCCTCTGCCTGACGCCATTGTGGTCCCCTCTCCTCTTCCAGATGCCATCGTGGTTCCCTCTCCTCTGCCCGAGGCCATCGTGGTTCCCTCTCCTCCACCTGACATTGTTGTGGTTTCCCCAACTCCTCGGTCCTCTTCATTGTTGGTCTTCCCCGTGGAGCAGCCGCCTGCTGGGCCATCCTTTCTGTTTAGGTGGCTAAAGAACTCTGGCCGACTGCCTGACAGACTGTGCCACTGGGTTGGGTGTCCCACTTTCTCCGGTAGGCCACCCGATTCATTCCACCATGCCATCTGCCAGGTCTGCGACTTTAGCCACCGCCTGAACTGTCCGCATCTCCAGTCCAGGAGGCCTAAGTGCCTTGGTTTTGCTTGGGTGTGGGTCCTGAGTGGGGTTTTGGTTTTTTTGTCCCTCCTAGCCTGGTTCCCTCACCGCCCTCCTGGGTTGGGTCATTGTTTTTCTCCTGTTGGGGTGTGTGTGTGTGTGTGTGTGTGATCTTTTTCTTTGGTGTTACCCTGGGGTGTCTGGAATCCACCCCTTAAGGAGGGGGGGGGCTCTGTCATGAGGCTGAGCGTGGTGTGTCACCGGGCTCAGTCTCTTAATTTATAGCTGAGTATTTTCTTTATTTTTTCCAGTGTTGTGTGTTATTTTCCTGTGTGTTGGTTTTTAAGATGTGTTCTTGGTGGTTAATTGTTCTGTTAGTTATTCATGTCCTTATTATTATTATTATTATGTCAGTTTCCTTAGGTTAGTGTTTATATTTTGTTTCTGTGTGACACAAGTTCTCTACCACCTCTTGCAGACACTCCCACTTGGTCATCTTCTCCCATTAGCTGTGTATTCTGTTTCAGTTCACTAGTCATCTCAGCTGTGGGCTGTTTTGTAATTAGGTCCACCTGCCCACTCATGTGACCCACACCTGCTATCACTTGTTATCATTTGTTTTTGGCCCTATTTAAGGTCTGTCATTTCTCTCCCTCTTTGCTGGAGTCAAAAAAAAGTCATTTTCACGTCAGAACCCCATCCCCATTCTGGTGTGCATCCCATCGTCTCTTTTTTTTTTTTTTGCCATCGTCATTCATAAGTTTACTTTGTGCACAGTGTGGATTTTTGTGTTTGTGCACTGTTTGGACTTTTTTTTGTGTTTTGTTAATAAATATCACAAGCTACAGTTCAGCATCAGGGTCTCTCCTTTCTGTCCCGAGGGACAATTCATGACAGGTATGATAAATACCGTGCTTTTATTGTGAAACAATTTCCTGTATGACTGTCGTAAAACTGTTTTTGTATTACGTTCTTCCGGGTGAAGATGTGCGAGCTGTATGGAGAAAAATGCCACAGTGACTGATGTTCCCAGCGTTGGGAGTAAACAATAAATGCTACATAGCAGATGAAAACTGTGATCCTTCCTCAACATGGCTAATGAAACAGCAAACCCAACAGGTTATTGGCCCAGTAGACGTAGCATGGCAGAAGGAAGATGGCAAAGATTAGTCTTTGACGGAGACGAAAATAATTACAAACTGTGGGAGGTAAAAGTCTTTCTAAAGGTGAGCCTGATGCAGAAAAGAATGAAGAATGCTACGTGGAGCTTATCCAGTTTCTAGACAACAAAAGCCTGTCACTGGTAATGAGAGACACAGCAGATGATGGTAAAAAGGCTCTAGAAATACTATGGTGCCGTTATGCCAGCCATGGTAAGCCCAGAATTGTGCTGTACACAGAACTAACTTCCCTGAAGAAGAAACCTGAAGAAACAGTGGCAGACTATATCATCTGAGCTGAAAAAGCAGTAACCATCTTCTACCGCTTTTCTAGAGGTCCGGGTCGCGGAGGCAGCAGTTCAAGCAGAGAAGCCCAGACTTCCCTCTCTCCAGCCACCTGCTCCAGCACTTCAGAGAGGACACCAAGGCGTTCCCAGACCAACTAGGAGACGTAGTCTCTTCAACGAGTCCTGGGTCCCAGTGGGACATACCCGAAACACCTCAAGTGGGAAGCGTCCAGAAGGCATCCTGATCAGATGCCCAAACCACCTCAACTGGCTCCTTTCAATGTGGAGGAGCAGCAATTCTACTCTGAGCCTCTCCTGGATGACTGAACTCCTCACCCCATCTCTAAGGGTGAGTCCAGAAATCCTACCAAGAAAGCTCATTTCAGCCGCTTGTATCCGCGATCTCATTGTTTTGGTCATTACCCAAAGCTCGTGACCATAGGTGAGGGTAGGAATGTAGATTGACCAGTAAATCGACAGCTTTACCTTAGAGATTAGCTCCTTCTTCACCACAATAGACCGGTACAACATGTACATCACTGCAGATGCTGCTCCGATCCATCTGTCAATCTCTCGCTCCATTCTCCCCTCACTTGTGAATAAGATCCCAAGATACTTAAACTACTCCACTTGGCACAGGAGCTTGTCCCCAACTCGGAGAGGACAATCCACCTTTTTCTGGCTGAGGACCATGGACTCGGAGGTGCTGATTCTCATCCCAGTCACTTCACACTGAGTGGCAAACTGCCCCAGTAAGACCTGTAGGTCTTTGCTGGATGAAGCCAACCTGACAAGATCATCTGCGAATAACAGAGATGAGATCCTGTGGTCACCAAGCATGACACCCTCCGTTCTCTGGCTGTGCCTAGAAATTCTGTCCATAAAAATTATGAACAGGATCGTGACAAAGGGCAGCCCTGGTGGAGTCCAACTCTCACTGGGAATGAGTCCAACCGAGTGTTGGCAATACGAACCAAACTCTCACAACGGTCGTATAGAGACCGGATAGCTTGTAACAACAAGCCCGATTCCTCATACTTCTGAAGCACCCCCCCCCCCCACAAGAAACCATGAGGGACGTGGTCAAATGCCTTCTCCAAGTCCACAAAACACATGTAAACTGGTTGGGCAAACTCCCACGAATCCTCAAGGATTCTCGAGAGGGTAAAGAGTTGGTCCAGTGTGCCATGGCCAGGACGAAAACCACATTTCTCCTCCTGAATCCGAGGTTTGACCAGGGTCATGAATTGCTTTTCTTCACTCGAGACCTTAGCTGTGAAACACTACCCATCAGCCATAAAAGTGGAAGTTATTCCATGATTCAGGACCTGGAGTCATTTCTCCCTTTCATCTATTTGCCAAAGGAATGCCCAAATGACAGAGATATGGTTGATGTTCCACAGACATGACTAGTAAGAGTCCTAACTGAAAACTCAAACAGTCCCACACTGCCCTCCGGTGGATAACTCAGGAATATTTTTTCTCTCTCTCTGCAATTGAAATTATGAATAGAGAACAATGAATTAAATAACTGTTCTTCTTCTCAAGACTCAGTTTTTCAGGAGATACTTCTCAGGACACTATTGAAGATATAACCGGACTCTGTGATGGACAATTGTGGTTTGAAATGCTTTTATTAATATGATTTGATATATGTGCTTTATTCTCAGGAAGAACTTCATTTTGCATGCCCTCCATAAAGAAATTAATCACATTTACAATGTAGACACATTGTTTGTTCCTTTATTATTAAGTAGAATATCTTAGTCACTAAAGTTTTAAAGAACTTATACTTAATGGGCAGCATATACATGTTTTAGGAGGATTTCACTTTTCACATCAAATTTCTTTCTCTCCTCTTCCTGTGGGAGACCCCCACCTCAGACCTTTGAACTGACCAAATGGCTTCCAAGTCTACCTGTATTGCCTTTTTTAGTCAGTTTATGACCTCTGCCAAACAAGGAAACTCAATATAATTGGTCAAGCTCAGTTGTCATGAAATTTAGTGAGATCCTACCACACCCTGAGAAAGACTTTCCTTTGCCTTCAGTTGAGTTGCAGCAGGGGTGACCCTTGGAAGGAGCAGATTCTCTGCTCTCCCAATTTTTGTTCCTCTTTTAACCCCTTGCACTCTGGTCAATTTCCCTAAAAACGCCTAAAAATAACGTACCCAAAGTAAATCAAAAGCTGTTCTTCAACCCTTTGCAGCATCTTCATGGGGTTAGTCTCATTTAAAAGAAAACATTTTGAATTTTTTGGCAAAATAGTCATAATCTCTCTAAGTGCTCCTGCCACTGAGTAACAGTCATCTAAACATATTGAACTTGAAGAAAATAAAGTTCGCCTGGGTGTTTTTTTGGGTACAAATGCTTGCAAATAACACACAGCTGTCAGATCCGGGCTGGAAAATGCAACAGAAATGTAGAACCAAGTGTTATCCAGCTGAGGTCAAAATTTTGTAACAATACCACAAAAAATGAATATATTACACAGCTTTTTTGTCAGGTTGTTCCCAGGCATTTTTGAACCGTGCCAAATTGTGCCAAATGGCACAGTTTGGAAAAACGTCTGTAACTTTTGAATGATTCAATATAGAAGGTTGATCTTGGGCTCTAATGAAAGGTGACACTCAGGGCTGTGTGTGTGTGTGTGTGGGGGGGGGTTGTTTATTCATTCATGAATGAATGAATGAACAAACAAGCCCCCACACACAAAGAAGCATGCCACGTAAAAAATGTGTGGGTTTTTTTTTACAAGAAAAAATAACCTACAGTGCACTAAAAATTATACTAAAATATCTAATGTAGAGGATAACAATTCCCACCCGCCCCCCTCTCCCCCCCCCCCCGCTACAGAGGACGGACATTGTCCATCGCTACATGACGGACAGCGGGGACGGTGCGCCGCGGTCTACTACGCACAGTTGTACTAAAATATCTGCAATATATCTGCAATCCGCTACAGAAGAGTAGCGGGGGGGGGGGGCGTTCACGGTCCGGACGCGGCGCATGGACCGGTCCGTCATGTGTCGATGACGTACAGTTGTAATTTACCGATCGGTCAAAAGTCATTTTGATTACAATTTTCAGGGATAAAGAATAATTTAGCTTATAACACTTACCTGTCCACAACAGCAGTGTCGCTGGCGAACTTCTCTTCCTCATTTTCAGACGAACATGACGCTGGTCCGCTTGTTACGACTCGTGGTTCTGGTCACGCGACCCGGTCAAACCATGATTCCATTATTGCGGTTTTGCGCTTCCATGATTGCGGTTTTGGCGAACGATTTTTCAAAACAAATAAGAACAGTAGTAAGAAAAAAAGACTGGTGAATGCGTGTGTGTCACCCAGTGGCTTACACAAAACAGATTTTACGCACGGGACCCTTTCAATCGTTGAACTTCTCTGCTTCAATTGGCTCGCTGTATTCGCAGCTGTTGGTAGGCGGGTCCTTCTTGCTAGGTTTTCAGTCATTGGTTCTTCTAGGTTTCAGAAACCCAATTCAAGGCTCTTATTAGTCGAATGAGAGGTCAATCAAATCTAAACCAATCAAAGCACTCCTTTGGCTTTCTGTTCACGGCTGTGTCTGTAGTGGAAGAACGGAAATGCAGCTTTTTTTTTTTTCAGTGCTCTCTAGGATGCACAGTGCGTCCTAGAGCGCACGAGGGTGCGCTAGGACACAGAGACGTGACCGCCCGCGGTATCCCGGAGTGCAAGAGGTTAAAGTAGGCCCAGAGTCCATGCTCTGTGAAAACTCTTTTCCTTTTCTTTAAAGTTCACTTTTTGCTATTTTACTCCTTTTCCTAAAATTACCGTGTTAAGAAGATTTTGTTTGATGTTTACTAAGGTTCAGTCAACTTTTCTGACCACAATACATCGGAAGAAATGGATTTTTGGTTTGCATTTTTCAGTTTGATTTTCTGATTGGACTTTGAATGATAAATATTATCAGGAATTTGGTAACCTGGCCAAATTCCTTTTTCAGTGCATAAAGAAGGCCTTGACCAGCGTGCTGAACACCCAGCTCACGTTTGTGATCTCTGGAGCATGCCCGAACCATGGGACAGAACCTTTCTGTCAGTTCTTTCAACAGAATCCATGTCCGTCCAGATGGAACAAGATCCAGTGGACCACCTGTTACCAAAGGGGACACAATCTGACTCTGCTGTGCTGAAGGTCTGTTGTCCAATTTAAACTTAACTCTTCAAAATATTCCTGGTATAGGTTCTATAAACTTAATAGCTCAAACTCCTAGCAGAACTTCAAATGCATTTGGCTTTTCATTAATCTCCATTCCTTTTCAGAGTAACACCAATTTTCCTTTTTATGAAATTGTTTAATCATCATTTTCTTCATAAAATTACATCCATTTTTCTTAACCAATGCCATTTTATGGTTTTTCCTTTTCCATTACATTGCCAAGTTAAACTATGTTTCCCTTGGTTCCACAAATGCTTGATAATCCATGTTATGCTCAGGGATTCAATAACAAGTCTATGGTGCTCATGATACATGTTGAATTCCCTGTCTTAAAGTCATCCGAATATGTTAATCTATTCTGACATTTCTTATTAAACTATTGAAAGACATATGGGAGTTACTGTTTGATTCCATGTCCATCTTCTTGATTAAAAGCAGACAAGAACTCGCAGGGTTTTTTGAGACTGATTCATTATTGGTACAAATACAGAATTATTAATAAAATTGTCCATTCTTTTGGACTGGTGCCCCAACAAGCTTATGTGTGCTGGTAATGAAAAGAAATCTTCATTCCTACTCACATTCATATTTACATTAATACTTGTACCAACAATAAAACACCTATAAAACCCAATTGTGGTCTATATTAACCATATATTCTATAACCTACATATGTTGAAGCATGTGGAAATGTTTGGTGATTACATATGTAAAGGACTTCACACCTCTGAAAGGACAAAGGGCTCTCACCCGCCGAGTGAAGAACAAAGACATTCTCGGACGCAGCGGAGGAGACCGGAGGAGCCACCCTCACCCCCTAAGGCGAGGAGAGGAAATACCAAGACAATGGGGGGATTAAGATAATGAGGGATGTCAGCCTTTGTTATGCATGTCTTTTGTTGTGTGCCAGTACAAAGTCAGTGAGCTGGAGACTTTCTGTCTCTTTTCCCTTCTGCCACTCTCTGCACCAGATGAGACTTGTTAGAAGAGCTGAATATTAAAACTTTGCTTATAAACCAAATCGCCTCTTCATTTCCAAGCTTCTCTACACTGGTGACCTTGACGCGAGTATGGACCGGAGGCGTTCCCCCGCAAGCGACTCATCCGTGGCGACCCAGGCAGATGCCAGCGGCCACGCAGACGAGGGAACAGATGGACAACTGTTCCCCCCGGCAGAAGAGATTGAGAGGGCTCAACCGAGCACCAGCACCGCCGTGAGAGCCGAGGCAGGGCACTCTCACCCGACGGGCACAGCAGTGATGGTGTGCACGAATGCCGTCGCTGTCAAGCTGCCAGACTTCTGGCAAGAAGACCCCGCCTCTTGGTTTCAGCAGGCTGAAGCCCAGTTCACACTGGCGGGCATCACGGCTGATGATACCAAATTTTATCATATCGTCTCCAAACTCGACGCCGCCACTTCGAAGTGTGTGCGGAACATGATCCGGCGACCACCGGCCCAGGACAAATACGAGATGCTCAAAGCAACCATCGTGGCGAACTACGTCCCATCAGCGGAAGAGAGAGCCGAGAAGATCCTGCCGGTCTACGGCCACAGAGGGTGCAAACCTAAAGCCCTCATGGAGGATTTGCTACAGCTCAAAGAAGAGGACAATGACAACTTCCTCTTCCAGTTTATATTCCTCAGCACGCTGCCGCCACACATGAGAGGGACACTCGCCAGCATGAAGTGCAACAACCACCAAGACTTCCGCGCGCTGGCCAATGAAGCTCATCGGCTCGTCAACGCCTGCAAGGAGCTGACACCCACAGCAGCATCCGCAGACCTCAAAGCTGACGCCCCGAGCCACGAGGAACCGCAACCCATGGAGCAGAACCAGCCCACGGTGACGGCGACACGGCCAAGACGTAACAGTCAGAGCGACGTCTGTTATTATCACCACCGCTTCGCTGAGAAGGCCCACAAATGCGTTCCCCCCTGCAAATTTGCGATTTCGGGAAAACGCCAAAGCCGAGAGCCGTTAACAGCAGCGGTTCTCGGCGAGAAAAACAAGCTGTTGTACGTGACGGATGGACACACAGGCAAGCAGTTCCTCATCGACACAGGAGCCCAGCTGAGTTTCGTCATGCCCTCCCACGCAGATCGAGCCACAGACACCCGGGGCAACGGAGCCGTGGCAGCCAACGGCTCTAGCATCGACACA
The DNA here is from genome assembly GCA_020510985.1 of Pholidichthys leucotaenia. NCBI lineage: Eukaryota > Metazoa > Chordata > Actinopteri > Cichliformes > Pholidichthyidae > Pholidichthys > Pholidichthys leucotaenia. The sequence continues at coordinate 391,037,188 of CM035836.1, read as the reverse complement.
TTCGGCGAAAAGAGCCTGCACCTCCTCATCCACGGCCACAGCTACAGATGGACATTTGTTGTAGCGGCGGTGAGTTTTAACTTATTAGGCGCAGATTTTTTGTGTGCACATGGGTTATTAGTGGATCTAGCAAATAGGCGCCTGGTTAATGCACTGTCCTTTGCTTCTATTCCATGCTCGGCCCGAGTTTCTCCACCACCTGTGCAGGCCAACGTCACCACGGCAGGAGGTAAGTTTGAACAACTCCTCACCCAATTTCCAGCACTCACAATTCCCAAATTCTCAGCCACTGTGGCTAAACACGGGGTTGAACACTTCATTCCCACAACGGGACCTCCCGTTTTTGCCAAAGCTCGCCGCTTAGACGCGGCCAAGCTCAACACAGCACGGGACGAATTTACAACTCTTGAAAAATTGGGCATTGTTAGACGCTCGAAGAGCCCCTGGGCCTCACCACTTCACATGGTTCCGAAATCCGACGGTTCTTGGAGACCGTGCGGAGATTACCGCAGATTAAACAACGCTACAGCGCATGACCGTTACCCAATCCCTCACATTCAAGATTTTTCACTACATCTAGCGGGTGCGCGCATTTTTTCAAAAGTAGACTTAGTCCGCGGTTATCACCAAGTCCCAGTCCGAGCAGAAGACGTTCCTAAAACAGCGGTAATAACCCCTTTCGGCCTTTTTGAATTCCTGCGAATGCCTTTCGGCCTCAAAGGCACTGCTCAAACTTTTCAGCGGATGATGGACGCGGTCCTACGCGACCTTCCTTTTGTTTTCGTCTACCTCGACGACATGCTGGTAGCCAGCTCGTCTGAGGAAGAACACGAGCAGCACCTCACTACGGTTTTTCAGAGGCTGGAAGAGCACGGGCTAATAATCAATCCAGCCAAATGCAAATTCGGCGTGTCACAAATTGATTTTTTAGGACACAAAGTCTCTCCGAAGGGGGTAGTTCCACTTCCAGACAAAGTTCACGCGATAGAAAATTTCCCACGGCCACAATCGGTCAAATCGCTACAGGAATTTTTAGGGATTGTTAATTTTTACAACCGCTTCTTCCCCCACGCAGCTCAGCTCATGCAGCCCCTATATGACGCGCTCAAAAAAAAGAAAGCTTCCAACGTGGTCGAATGGAGCCCGGAGCGCGAACGCGCTTTCGCGGAAGTAAAAAGCGCCCTAGCTAACGCCACATTGTTAGTTCACCCAGATCCCTCGGCCCGCATCGCACTAACCACAGATGCTTCAGACCTAGCTATAGGGGCAGTTGTAGAACAACTTGTCAGCGGGGTCTGGCAACCTTTAGCATTCTTTAGCAAATCGCTAAACCAAACTGAACGTAAATACAGCACTTTTGACAGAGAGCTGCTGGCGCTTCATTTATCCATCCGCCACTTCCAGTTCTGGTTAGAAGGGCGGAGTTTCACGGCTTTTGTAGACCATAAACCGCTCACATTTGCTATGGCTAAAATTTCAGAACCATGGTCAGGCAGGCAACAAAGACAGCTAGCTGCGATTTCAGAGTTCACCACAGACATTCGACACGTGGCAGGCAAACTTAACGTAGTAGCGGACTGTCTCTCTCGCGCTGTGACACCACCAGAGCGCGGGGAGACAGATTATACTGCCTCAGCAGCAGAACTCTTCACTAACGCAGACACATATGCAGCACCTATCTGTCATGTCCGGCTCTAGGGAGCCGGGCAATCAGAGCCAGGGACAAGCCAGTGAGTCGAGATGGTTTATTTTGGGTAAGGGATAAGGGATGAGGAGAGCACAGATACTCATGCAGAGGTACACTCACAGGTTGCACAGCGCAGAGGTAAGCAGCTCGTACCGGACGTGGGGGTAGCAAGACGTACATCCTCACAGCGGGATACAAACACAGGAATGCTGCAAGGGGAGTTGAGGCTGACACCAGACGAAGGGGCTTCAGCCTAGCAGTGCTTATGTCGCAGCCCCGAGTCATCGAGGCTGCTCCTATTTATCCTCATTGGCAGCGCCCCAGCTGATGAAGACTAATTGGCCCCAGCCGTCCATAATGCTGCCAGCTGGGGTCAGCTGAGACGCCGCTCAATGGGAGGCAGGGATGAGGGAAAACATGGGCTCAGTGCCGAGACGGCATCTCAACCCATGGTGACAGAGCCCCTCCCTCAAGGTCGGGCTCCTGAACGACCAGGAACATCCCAGCCCCCCCCCCCCCCCCCACCTAGGGCGGGAGGAAGGGAGGCGGACCGGAGGGGAAGAAGCCAAGGGAAGGACAACACCAATGGGGCAATGTAGGGTAGCGGGAAAGAAAAACCCAAATACAATACTGACAAAACTGAATAATTAACCCAGGTACAGATGGGGAGAAGAACTGGGTCAACACGCCGGTTACATACTACCCAGAGAGTACCAACCATGCGTGACCCAGAGCAAGAAAAAAAAAAAGAACCACCAAAAAGGTACAGGGCAAAAAATGCTGAGTATGGTCAAATAAAGGGAAAACACAATACACAGCACCAATATAAGTACATACACACAGTCACCAAGAAAAGTGACTGGAACAAATGGACAATTACAGAGCATGGTGTTACGGAAAACAAGGCACATGACTCTATAATGAACCAACAGGGCATAAAAAAGAAATACTGAGTGCAGGCAAAGAAAAACCCACACACATGAATATATAAATACCCACAGTCACCTAAAGAAATGAAAGTGACTGGAATGAATGGGCAACTGCAGAGTATGGTCTGAAAGGGAACAAAACATAACTCTACAATGCAAAAACGAGACTAAAAACATGGTACAAAAAATAAAATGCTGGGTACGAGGGAAGGAAAACGCACAGCACTATAAATACACATCCACCAACAGGACAGACATTACACCCAAGTGACCTTAATAACGATAAAAGAAAAAGTGACACCCGAGGTGTATGGCAGGCAGAGTCCAAAAATAGCCGAGATGGCTCCGGAGATCTCCCCGCCCATTGTCCAGCTGGCGAATCAGGGGAAGAGAAATGTTCGGACGGCGAACTCTGGACCCAGATCCCAGGAATCCAGTCCAACGGCTGCCGAACCAGGCCGCCCAAAGGCAAACACAGACCAGTGGGGGGAAACCAGATCGCCGAACCGAAAGTTTTGCGGGTCGGGTCGTCGACCCGCATCACTCAACCACCAGGACCGTTGAGACGGACGAAGGGTCAGAGCGGATCCCGGTGGAAGAGGCTCAGGGGAGAGCCGATGACGAGGGCGGCGGGCCTCAGGGAAACGGCCACCTCCTCACCGGACCTGGACAACACTGGGGCAGCACCCACGTCGGACCCCGATCGGGCCTCAGGCGAACCCACGTTGGACCCCGATTGGGTCTCGGGCGAACCCACGTTGGACACTGCACCAGAACCGACCTCCAACGTTGAACCCGGACCCTCCAGCACCACGAGGAACAGCAACTCCTCGCCGGTGACCCTGGAAGAAGGCTCAGAAGAGAAAACAGAACCGGGATCAGGATCACCGGCAGCGCCAGAACCCGGCGAGACGAGCTCAGACGCAGCGGGCGGCTGCACCCTGCTCGTCTCCCCTGGAGATAGGCTGAAGTGCTCAAAGATAAAAAGAGAGAAAAGAAAGGAGAGCACTCGCCTGATCTCGGGTTCTGACGCCGTCCAGGACTGCGAAGATCCAGGATCCGTCGTCAGGAGGTCGTTGTCAGGCTCCCATCTAGCCGCGTCGGGCCCCGCAGCCAGCACGATGGTCAGCGCAGCTTGAGATCCCTCCAGCTCTGGTAACCCCGCCGACGACCCACTCGGCGTGAAGCCAGAAGAATCTCGTCCCGCCGGACCGAACCGCTCCTCCGTGGAGACCCAGGGACGCTCAGTCGTCAGCGTAGACTCCACGCAGCAGTCAGTCCCCCTCCTCCGTCCGCAATGTAGCTGCGGAACCACAGGCCCTCTCCATATCCCACCACGTTGACCCGGAGCCGGGGACCGCTCGGCGGAGAGAGACACAGAGGATGCGGGATTAGGAAAACAGGTTACAGCAGGTGGGGAGAGTTCAGGGAGCTGCGAACCCTGAACTTCTCCTCCAGGGATGTGACAGAGCAAATCATTAAGCAGGTGTGAAAAAACAATGACTTGCCTGCCCCCTGGAGGTTGAGTATCGCCTGCTGTAGTGAATCTGCTTCTTCCTCTCCCCGCCCGGCGATAACGGAGGACCCCCCGGGAATTCGTCTGAGGATCGCTCGCGTTGTCTCCAGCAGAGAGCTCACCAGGCCGGGATTCCAGGCACACACAGCGGTCAGGAAGCGCGTCGAGGAGGAGGGGGAAACAGCCGGGGTGAGCCAGCCCGAATGTCCAGGAATGACAGCGGGGGAACGAGGCTCAGGGGACGAGGCTGTAGGATCTCCACACTGACGAGGCGAAGGGATGACAGCTGCGTGGGAGGAACGGTCCTGACGATGACCCAGAACTGGATCCGGACGAGGTTCGTGCAGAGGTGACTCGGCGATGTGATGACGACTACTCCCAGGGGACGAAGCGAGGGGGAAACCCAGGATTCGCCGCTCCAGATCGGAGATCGAGACGAGGAAGGCGTCGAGCACGGGAAAGCTTCGTAGCCCTGAAGTCCTCACCATCAATCTCACTGCCGCCGCCACATGCCTGAAGGTGGTGACAGGAAACACAGTAGAGCTCGCGACAGCCACTCGACCCCGGACATAACTGCTGTCAGCTGCGGCTCCTAGAAGGGAATCCCGAGTGACGTGGCGCAGGTCGGGGGAAGTCCTCTGGTTGGCGCGAACTCCCGGACTGGAATGGCGGCAGGAACGGGACTCCGAAGCGGGGAAAGACGTCGCCCACTTCGACTCCCTGCCGGGATTTCCATCCACCCCGTGGAGCTTCTCTCGCTGTGTACCTGCAACGTCTATCCTGGCACTGTCCTCCAGATGGTACAGAGAGTGAGGGTGACAGTCCAGGAGTTCCTCAGCACGGCCCGGATGCCAGCGTCTCGCGTTGGAGGCGTCGTGCAGGGTGAAGAATGTCCCGTCGACAGCCTCCGAGATGGACCTTAGCTCGTCGCCCTGGCGCCGGAAGTGACTCCTGGGAAACGGCATGCTAGCAGCGCTGACACCCGGACAGAAAGGTACATTTCCACAGCGACTCACGGCCGCCGGCAACTCTTCTGGCTGCGACATACTGTCATGTCCGGCTCTAGGGAGCCGGGCAATCAGAGCCAGGGACAAGCCAGTGAGTCGAGATGGTTTATTTTGGGTAAGGGATAAGGGATGAGGAGAGCACAGATACTCATGCAGAGGTACACTCACAGGTTGCACAGCGCAGAGGTAAGCAGCTCGTACCGGACGTGGGGGTAGCAAGACGTACATCCTCACAGCGGGATACAAACACAGGAATGCTGCAAGGGGAGTTGAGGCTGACACCAGACGAAGGGGCTTCAGCCTAGCAGTGCTTATGTCGCAGCCCCGAGTCATCGAGGCTGCTCCTATTTATCCTCATTGGCAGCGCCCCAGCTGATGAAGACTAATTGGCCCCAGCCGTCCATAATGCTGCCAGCTGGGGTCAGCTGAGACGCCGCTCAATGGGAGGCAGGGATGAGGGAAAACATGGGCTCAGTGCCGAGACGGCATCTCAACCCATGGTGACACTATCCATGCAGGGATAGATTATGCAGCCATGGCAGAGGAACAGAGCAGTGACGCGGACGTGCGCGCGCTCCTGTCTGGACCAACAGGGTTAAGGCTGGAGAAAAAGGGTTTACGCGACGGCGTGCCCCCCCTAATATGCAATGTTTCAACCGGCCGACCTCGCCCGTTAGTACCAGCTACATGGCGCCGCTGCATTGTCGACGCAATTCACTCCCTCGCGCACCCAGGTGTGCGCGCCTCGGTTAAAATGGTCGCCGAAAAGTCTGTGTGGCCAGGCCTGCGCAAAAACGTAAAAGAATGGGCAAAAACTTGCATTTCTTGTCAACGCGCCAAAATACACAGGCACACAAAAGCCCCTCTGGAGCCTTTTCCAATCCCTGCTAGAAGGTTCGACCACGTTCATGTCGACCTCGTGGGGCCACTACCTTCCTCCCAGGGTTTCACACACCTGTTAACAATGATAGACCGCACCACACGCTGGCCAGAGGCAGTCCCTCTAGCGGCAACCACAGCGGAGGAAGTCGCTCGCGTTTTTTTGACAAACTGGGTGGCACGTTTCGGCGTCCCATCGGACATCACGTCCGATAGGGGGCCTCAATTTGTCTCAGAGCTCTGGTCAGCCATGTCCAACAGCTTAGGGGCAACAATTCATCGCACCACCGCTTATCACCCTCAGGCTAATGGGTTATGCGAGCGTTTTCACAGATCTTTAAAGGCTGCCCTCAGAGCCTCACTAACGGACACAAATTGGGTAAATAAACTTCCCTGGGTTTTATTGGGGTTGCGTGCTGCACCTAAAGAGGATCTAGATGCCTCTCCCACAGAATTAGTCTTTGCACAACCTCTCAGGCTACCAGGTGAATTTTTACCAGAGAACCCAGAGCCAGGGCGCCTTCCAGTCCCAAGGTTTTTAGGCAACAACGGACCGAACTCTCTCCCCGGTCCAGCTCATCACTCCTTCCCACGGGTTTTTGTCCCTCAGGCTTTAAAAAATGCTGAGTTTGTTTTTGTTAAGCATGAAGCTTTAAAACCTACCTTTCGCCCAGCATACGATGGGCCATACAGAGTGCTGGAAAATGGTGATAAACACTTTGTGCTTGATTTTGGGGACAGAAAAGAAACAGTCAGCATTGACAGACTTAAACCTGCCTTCTTGTTGAAAGACGAGCCTGCACAGTTGGCGAGAGCACCTTGGTGGGGTAAACCCCCCAAGAGAAAAGACTCAGCCCCCCAGCAGGGAACAGTTAACCTCTCTCCTTCCCACACTGCAGATCCCTCTCAAGAAGGTCCCAGCAGGGCGCCTAAACCAACCTACAGCAGTTTTGGGAGAAGATTAAAACCCAGACAGCACAGGGACTGATACAAACCACTCCACAATTTTTCACTAATTGTGCTGCAACAGTTTAGGACTGACTTATGATTTTACTATGCTGTTATAATTACCACTGAACTCTCTTAGGAGCATGGCTGCTAGAAAGTTTCTTCCGTGGCAACAGATGTAACAATTAGTATGTCATAATAACTATCTTAGACTGTGAACCTTCCCGTTGTCCTTTCTTAGTTGTTTGGGGGGCCTGTGGTCTATATTAACCATATATTCCATAACCTACATATGTTGAAGCATGTGGAAATGTTTGGTGATTACATATGTAAAGGACTTCACACCTCTGAAAGGACAAAGGGCTCTCACCCGCCGAGTGAAGAACAAAGACGTTCCCGGACGCGGCGGAGGAGACCGGAGGAGCCACCCTCACCCCCTAAGGCGAGGAGAGGAAATACCAAGACAATGGGGGGATTAAGATAATGAGGGATGTCAGCCTTTGTTATGCATGTCTTTTGTTGTGTGCCAGTACAAAGTCAGTGAGCTGGAGACTTTCTGTCTCTTTTCCCTTCTGCCACTCTCTGCACCAGATGAGACTTGTTAGAAGAGCTGAATATTAAAACTTTGCTTATAAACCAAATCACCTCTTCATTTCCAAGCTCCTCTACACCAATAGCAATAAATTTCTACATAATAAATATGCCCCGTGTGAGGTTCTGCACAGAATCATGGAGAATGGACATGAAATTCTGAGGTCACAAGCTGTGTGTGTATAGTCAACTCTGATCTTTTGGCATGGTAAAACTTGATTTTTCTCTGAAGAGTCACTGTACCTATTTGGCTGACTACTCAGCAGTGTCTGTGTGTGACGAGCAGAGAGGGGAGGGTCACCCGCTTCCCCCATTCTGATCAGACAGTCATTTCTTTTTTTTTTCTAAGCATGCTAAAGTTGTATAAAATAAAGGCCTAAAGAGATGGAATCGTGAAGAATCCAACCCGTCTCTTGTTATTTCAGCTGAAGTAACGAGCTTCCTACTTTTGAAAACTGAATTAACCATTTTAAACCTCATCTGTGAAGTGGTGAATCTAGCTCATTCACGCTGAACAACAGTAATAAAAGTTACTGAGAGGAAATTGTTTGAGGCAACAGTGCCGAATCATATGGGAAGTTAAAATTGTGAGATTATTCTTGCATGAATACTAATATAATAATAATTAAAGGGAGACAAACTCTGCATTTTTTTTTTCCTGGCAGAAACAAGCCAGAAAGAAGAGGAAAAAAGCAAGGTGTGGTTTATGGTGAACGGGCCGCGTCACACATTCGCGGGTGATCAAAAGTGCCTCATTGCACGTTCAATTTTTTTTGTTGGAGCTGCACATGCACACCACCATTTTGGGTCGAGTCTTTACCCTGGTCTCCATTTTGGAGCAAACCTCAGTTAGACCGCCTCCAAGCAACGCCACTGTTGTCTCCTCCTTGAGTGCAGAAGGAACTGCCTCCATCTGGTGGTCAATTATAATAATTGCATCCTTTCATAAAATTACATCCAAAGTAAGCAACGTCTGAATCTGTTAAGCTGACTTCTAACCAAATCAAGCTTCCAAATTAACTTCAAAGTAATCCATATTACTCAGAATAACCTAAATTTAAAACCAATCTAAAGTTTCTATGCCAAAAGCAGGGAAAAAGAAACTTGTTGGCTCTTGAAGGTTTATTCTCATTGGTGGATCAAATCACCCAATGTAAATGAATATCAGAAGTGTATAAAAACATACACTTTGTATTTAATCACTTATTTTAACAACACATTTTAATCTTTAAAGTTAAAAGCACACATATTTACACATTTTAAGCAACATTTGTAAAATTTTGAAGCTATACAGTCATGTGAAAAAATTAGGATACCCCATTAAATATTCAGTTCTTTATTAAGAAATGTTCACATATCTATGTCTAACCTTGTTTTTGTTTTTATTTGCATTTTTCAACATTTTTTTAGCCATTTTAAGAGGGAATGAATGTGGGGGTGTCCTAAAAAAGATGGTGGTGGGGTATCCTAACTTATTCCTCACTATTTGTTTAGAATTATATTTTACAGAAAATTTGAAAAAAGTTTTTAATTTATTTTTAATTGTTTAGTTGTATTACATGAATCTCCCAGTATTTTAAACACTGATAATAAATATATATATATGTCCAAATATGTTAAAAACACACAGGTTTATACAGGGTATCCTAATTTTTTCACATGACTGTATATGTGTGTTTTAAGTGCTGCATTGTTTGATTTCTCTCACAGGAAATCCACTTCAACCTAAGGATTCGAGTAAATGTCATATCCTGGTGAGCTCTCGCCCCCTCCTTCCCGTTTCCCCTGTCTCTCAGCTAATCAGCACACCTGAGAGATTAGATACACCTGCTGCCTCTGCTGAGCCAGCGTTTATAAGGACCTTCTCTTCAACGATTCAATGCTGGCTCGTTTGGGTATGCTGCCTACTGCAGAATCAACTCGCAAACAAGCAAGTGATTTATGATTTCAGGATTCCGTTGCCTGATCTCTCTCCTTTTTCTCCTCTCCAGGTTGCTGCCATCCGAGCAGTGTGTCTTTGGGGACTGCGGTGCGCTCACCTGCCTCATCTGCCTCATCCCACTGCAGCTCCTTCTTTCCACCCGGTCAGACACTGCCCTGCCTACTTCCTTCCTACCCTCACCAGCTTCACCCTGCTGGCTTTGTACCGGGTTCTCCTCTCATCCCCACGTAAGTGGCTAATTAGGCTTTCCACCTTCCTTCACCCTCCTCCTACTAATTACTTTCGTCTCTCCTCCACAGGCTGTTGTTCCTCTGGTGAGTGACTGTTTTCCCTAATCAAGCTCCTTTTGAGATTCAATAAAAGTCAAACGTTTTACACCTGTGTCTTGTGTTTTCCCTTGGTGTCGCACCCTGCACTTGAGCTGACTATTCAGGTGACATGACAGAACGAGCCAGCCAAGACAGCAGCTCAGCGGGTGCCGCAGCAACGGAGCACTCCGTGCTCCACCACCTTGACATTACAGAGAGGCAGGTGGCCCCACTCACTCAGCAGCTGCAGACCATCAGGCAGCAGCTGAGCATAGTATCAGACCATTTGGCCCACATGTGGGCCCCGGATTCTCCAGCTCCACCTGTTGACTCGGGTTCTTCATTCATTTGCCAAACGACCTCCATTTCTTCACTGTTCTCATATGCCGAGGAGGTGGGGAAATGCAGGGATTTCCTCTGTCAGGTTCGGCTTTATTTGGGCCAGGTGGGGAGGGACCACTGGGCCGCTGGGCCTTATTCTTCCTCCAATTTAACTTCACAATCACTTACAGGCCCGGGTCATGCAATGTCAAACTGGATGCTCTCTCCAGACAGTTCTGCTCTGACCCTTCTGCCCCCCCCCATCCCTCTCCCAGCTTATTATTCCGCCTTCATGCGTCCTTGGAACCCTTACCTAGGAGATTGAGCGGAGGGTCTGACAAGCGCAGTCCTTGGAGCCTGAACCAGCAGGGTGCACCAGGAATCGCCTGTTTGTGCCTGCCACCCTCCGCAGTGAAGTTATCCAGTGGGGGCACACCAGTCACTTTGCCTGCCACCCTGGCATGGTTCCCACCATAGATCTCATCCGGCGAGTGTTCTGGTGGCCCACATTGAGGAGGGACGTACAGGAATACGTCAAAGCCTGTCAGACCCGCACCCACAATAAATCTAGCTCCACCCCCTCTGCTGGCCTTCTGCATCCCCTCTCCATCCCCAGCTGACCCTGGTCTCACATCTCACTTGACTTTGTCACTGGTCTCCCTCCTTCCCGCAGCAAGATGGTCATCCTCACTATTGTTGACAGATTTTCCAAAGCGATCCACCTGGTACCCCTCCCTAAGTTGCCGTCTGCCATCGAAACTGCCAAACTGATCACCACCCATGTGATCCGGCTCCATGGAATCCCTATCAACATAGTGTCTGATCGGGGTCCCCAATTCATCTCCCGGGTTTGGAAGTCTTTCTGTCGATCCCTCGGAACCACTGTCAGTCTCACTTCTGGATACGACCCACAGAGCAACGGGCAGGCTGAGCATGCCAACCAGTTCCTGGAGACCGCCCTCAGGTGCGTAGCAGCTGACAACCCCTCCTCCTGGAGCTCGCATCTGACCTGGGTGAAGTATGCGCATAACTCCGCGGTCTCCTCCGCTACGGGACTCATGCCATTTGAGGCCTCCGTGGGATACCGCCCCCCCCCCCCGCCTGCTGCCAATGCCGGAAAGAGAGGTTGCGGTGCCATCCGTGGGAGCTCATGTTTGCCACTGTCATCGGCTCTGGAGAGCCACCCGAGCTGCTCTTCTCATGTCCACGGAACGCAATTGCCATTATGTGGACCAGAGGAGGGATCCAGCCCCAGAGTACAGAGTTGGACAGCAGGTTTGGTTGTCTGCGGACCAGATCCTGCTGAAGGCGGAGTCCAGGAAGCTCTCACCTCACTTCCTGGGCCCGTTTCCCATCACTGAAGTCATTAATGGTTCCACTGTCTGACTCCAGCTTCCATGGATGGCCCGTATGCATCCCACCTTCCTTGTTTCCAACATCAAACTGCTCTCCGCCAGTCCCCTCTGCCCCCCCAAAGCCGCCTCCTCCTCCTCGGATCCTCGATGGCCACACCACCTATACTGTCCGGAAGATTCTGGATGTTCGCCACCGAGACCGAGGCCTTCAGTACCTAGTCCACTGGGAGGACTACGGTCTGGAACAAAGATCTTTTATTCCCAGGTCCTTTTTTCATGATAAAGAAATGGTCCGGGCCTTCCACCAAGCTCATCCTGGAAAACCCAGTGGACCACCAGGAGGCGCTCCTTGGGGGGGGGGGGCACTGTCATATCCTGGTGAGCGCTCGCCCCCTCTTTCCCGTTTCCCCCATCTCTCAGATAATCAGCACACCTGAGAGATTAGACGCACCTGCTGCCTCTGCCGAGCCAGCGTTTATAAGGACCTTCTCTTCAACGATTCAGTGCTGGCTCGCTTGGTTATACTGCCTACTGCAGAATCAACTTGCAAACAAGCAAGTGATTTATGATTTCAGGATTCCGTTGCCTGATCTCTCTCCTTTTTCTCCTCTCCAGGTTGCTGCCATCCGAGCGGTGCATCTTCGGGGACTGCAGTGCACTCACCTGCCTCATTCCACTGCAGCTCCTTCTCTCCACCCGGTCAGACACTGCCCTGCCTACTTCCTTCCTACCCTCACCAGCTTCACCCTGCTGGTTCGTCTCCTCGCACTGGGCTTTGTACTGGGTTCTCCTCTCATCCCCACGTAAGTGGCTAATTAGGCTTTCCACCTTCCTTCTCCCTCCTCCTACTAATTGCTCTTGTTTCTCCTCCACAGGCTGTTTTTCCTCTGGTGAGTGACTGTTTTCCCTAATCAAGCTCCTTTTGAGATTCAATAAAAGTCAAATGTTTTACACCTGTGTCTTGTGTTTTCCCTTGGTGTCGCACCCTGCACCTGAGCTGACTATTCAGTTGACATGTCAGTAAATGCCAATATTTATTCAAAAGTGACCTTAAAATAGTGTTAACCCTGTGCATGCTGGTAAAAGATTTAGTGATTCACTGAATATTTACCAAAATTTTTCAAAATAGGAAACCACATTCATCAATTAACACTTAAGGATCTCAGTGTTATTTAAAGTCATTGTGCTATTCTTGGTTCATGTGTTTTCTCCACAGGAAAAGGAAATCATTAACCAACTCCCTACTTCTCACCAGGATTTGAATGAGAAAGTCAAAAGGTGAAAACATTGATTAATCTGTAAATAAAAACTTTATAGATAACAATCAAATCACCATTAGCTTTAATCCTAAGAAATTCTTGGTGGGAAAACACAAAATCAATTCACTTGTGTTTCCTAATCTGTAAATATTAAAACATTTAAAGCTTTAAATGAAAATAATCTTTAGCAATAAAGACAAAAATCAACTTTCAATCAATCAATCAAACTTTATTTGTATAGCACTTTTAAAACATTAGATGCTGCACAAAGTGCTTTACATAGATAAAAACAATAGACACATTTAACTACATATTTTACATGATACATCTCCACCCTTTCCAACTCTCCCATAAACATACCCACAAACACAACACACACAGGCACATACATCACCCCCTACTTCTCTTACACACATATAAAATAAAGGAAACATTGCTCGGCACCGAGGCACCACATGAAGGAGCAACCATCCTGAGGAAACCGTGGAGCTAAAACACATTAATGCAAAATAAAACTAAGAACACAAAGAGCAAAGGGAACTAAAAAAAACATACTTAAAAAAACAAAACAAAACAAAAAACAAACAAACCCTGAACTAAACACATCAATAAGAAGATGAGAAAATCTAAGAACAAATGGCGCCAAAAAGAACATAAAACAATGGCACATAAATGACTACTTCAGTAAGCAGGTTTATTAAAAGCCAAATTAAAAAGGTGGGTTTTGAGCCTGTTCTTAAAAACATCTATTGACTCTGGGACCTTGAGGCTCTCTGGCAGGTTGTTCCACAGACGGGGACCATAATAGTGAAAGCAGTTGGAGATGTGATATTCTTTTTTAGGAAGACCAGAGAGCAGGTCATTACAATAGTCTATATGACTAGTAATAAAAGCATGTATCAAGACCTCTGTGCTGGCAAGAGAGAGAAAAGGGTGGACTCTGGCTATATTCCTAAGATGGTAAAATCCGATTTTTGTTACATTTTTAATGTGTGAAATAAAAGTAAAGTCAGAGTCTAAAAGAATGCCCAGGTTCTTGACACAATGTGTAGGTTTTAGACCTAGCAATTTTGGTAGAAGTTTCTCTCTCTTGTTTTCAGAACCAATTATTAAAACTTCTCTTTTGCCCTGGTTGAGCTGTAGGAAGTTCTCTGCCATCCATGACTTTATATGTAAAATACAGTTCAAAAGGGCATTAATTGACTTTGTGTCATTAGGAGATGTGGCAATGCACAGTTGAGTATCATCAGCATAGCTATGAAAATTGATGCCATGTCTCCTGATAACATCCCCAAGTGGTAACATATAAAGACTAAAAAGTATTGGCCCTAAAATTGAACCTTGGGGTACCCCACACTTGATTTCATGGATTGCTGAAGAACATGTATCCATACTTACAAAATAGCGAGATAGTCTACAATACGATGAATCCATCGCTCTCACCTCAATGGCTGGGTAACCTCCCAACCATGTTCTTGAGGATGATGGCCAGCACTTATGCTTTGCAAGTAGAATGACTGAGCCTTGTGGCATGGGCCCATGGTGCTTTCTTAGGGTCATCAGGTAGGTACCCTCCTTCATCGGTGTTTCGTCAATTAGCCCACAACACCTCCAAAGGGCTTGACAGCTAGCCCCAGCATCCTAAGGCAGCCCTCTTGGCCCCATGGGTTCCACCACCACTGCTCTAAGGTATTTCCTTTGCGCCCGATGGGTTGTTTCAACGCTCACAGCACTTCAGCCACAGCCATCTCGATGCTGCCTCGGCTCACTTGGTGATATTAGCCACTGGCCTTCTTCTGTTGCAACCTTTAATTCCGAGTCTGGACAGGCCACTCCAGAGTGACTGCCCAGGAAATCCTCGGCAACCCACTTCCACTGGCAAGTTCCACGCCCGCCATCCCCTCTGCTGACACTCGTAAATGAGGGGTTGGTACTTCCCAAGTTTCCTCTCATGGGCCTCCTCCATCTTCTCCTCCCATGGCACAGTCAACTCAAAAAGGACCTCTTGTTTTGATGCTCTAGACCATAAAACTATGTCTGGTCTGAGGGTTGATGGTGTAATCTCCTCTGGAAACTTAAGTTGCCTCCTGAGGTCGACTCTCATGTCCCAATCAACAGCAGATGCCAGGATTCCTACACTTATTTGTGTCCTACTAGATGTTTCCCCTGCCCTAACAAACCTAATCAGGCGGGGCCCTGTTATCCTGGTGGCGTTATGGGTCTTCCTCCTCTCCACCTCCAGACCTATGGCAAGCTCAGACAATATCTGATCATGCCTCCATCTGAACTTGCCGTCCACCAGACTAGCTTGACATGATGACAACACGTGTTCAAGACTTGCCGGCTTTCCACACAGCATACAACCTGGATTCTCAGCCAGCCCCCAATGGTGGAGGTTTACTGGTGTTGGCAGGACATCATATGTGGCGCATAAGAGGAACTTTATTCGCTGATCCTCCATGCCCCACATATCCCTCCACCCCAATGATTTTCCTTGAACACCTGTCCAGCATGTCCACCTCCCCTGACTATTCATGGATGCAGCCCTGGCTTGTCTGCCCTCCTCCTCCACCATGCAAAGCTCTTCTTGGACTAGACTACGGCGGTCTTTGGTATCTGCCTCCCTCCACCTTGCCCTGGTTATGACTCCTAGGCCCAGCCAACCTTGATTGACTGTCCCCACAATGTCCTTGTGGCATAGCCTTTCCTCTGCATCTGCCACTGCCTTACTTACTACCCATTTTCTTCCTGTGCTGATGGTAATATCTGCTTGACGCACAAGTCGATCACTGCTGTCATGCAGCATTATCACCTGCCGGGCTTTGGCCACCTTAAATTCTTCAACGACTGATGTAATTGGGAGCTGCAGTTTGCTTCCTGAGCTGTACAGGCCAATTGAAGAGAAGCTTTTGGGTACTGACAGCCATCTTCGAAGAAAGGTGTTAATCCACCTTTCCAGGGTTTCGACTGTTGTTAATGACACCTCATACATAAGCAGTGGCCAAAGGAGGCTTGGAAGTACTCCATGCTGGTAGCCCCAGAGTTTAAATCTACCAGGGAGCCCACTCCTGTCCACGGTTTGCAGCCATGCCTCAGCTTGTGCAAGCATCTCCTTCACACTCTCTCTGTCATTCAGTTCTGCTCTATACCATTTATCCAAGCTCTTAATGGGTCTCTGGCTAACAGTGGGGATAAGTTCTTCTCCAATCCTAAAATGGGACCGGTCCTGGATGCATCCTTTCCTTAGCACGAGACTCCATGACTTTGATGGCTTAAATTCCATCCTAGCTCCTGTAATAATCTTGCAAAGATCTTCCAAAATCCACCGCCCCTCTGGAAATGATCTCACAGTTATTGTCAGGTCATCCATGAATGCTTTAACTGGAGAATGCTGAATACCACTTGCCAAAACTGCACCTCTTCTCGGCTTCTCCACTGACTTGACCAAGAGGTTCATTGCAGCTGCAAACAGAATGACTGAAATTGTGCATCCAGTAACAATGCCTTTCTCACTGCCGGCTGGTGGTAAAGCCCCACAGATATACCGCATCTTAAAGCGGTTAAAGTACTCTTGTAAGAGATGCTGAACTTTGCCTGGGACATGGTACGCTTGTAGTGTGAGCTCCAACGGCTGGTGGGGGATGGTTCCATATGCATTGGATATATCAAGCCACAGAACTGCAAGATCTCCATGATTGTGTTTTGCATCCTGAATTATTTTTGAGATGACACTTGTGTGCTCCACCCACACTGGAACTCCTGGGACTCCCCCCTTCTGAATGGAAGTGTCAATGTACTTATTGCTCACCAAAAAATTGGTGAGCCTCCTTGCCAAAATTCCAAAGAATATCTTTCCCTCTACATTCAGAAGGGAAATGGTGCGGAACTGTTTAATATCCGATGAGCTTTCCTCTTTGGGGATAAAACACCCTTCTGCAATGAGCCACTCATCTGGAAGGTGATTTGCCCTCCACACCACCTTCAACAGCTTCCAAAGCCTCCTTTTCAGTCTCTCACACTGTTTGTACACCTTGTATGGGATCCCATTAGGTCCTGGTGCTGAGCAACCCTTGCCCTTTTCAGGAAGTCAGTGACTTCCTTCCATGAAGGTTCTTGTTCAACGAACATGGATGTTGGCCCATCAAGGGTCATCAAGGCCTCCTTAATCTCCAGTTCTACGCCCCTTTCTGAATCGCTATGCATGCTGGAGAGGTACTCCTCTACCTCTCGTCTTGATGCCTGGAGTCGACCAGATCGCTTGTCTCCCAGGAGCTTAGACAAGTAGGAAAATGGATTTTTGGTAAACTGCTCCCTTTGCTTAGCCCGGCGTCTTCGGTCTCTACTGTGGCACTTTGCTCGACGTAAGGTTTTAATGTGCTCCCTCAGAGTGACCGAGATCTCCTTCAAAGCTTGTTTCTCCTCCTCTTCAGCTTGGATGAATCTTTTCCTGAGCCTCTGGAGATCACCACAAAGTTGTTTAATCTCCTTAATCCTACGGTTTTCCCCCTGTTGTGCAGGTCTTAATTGAAAGGGACTTGTTTGTTTCACTCCAAAACGCTCAGCACCAAAGCTCCAGATTATCCTCGCCATTGCCTCATTTTCCGATTCAACTCCCCTGCCAGAACATGCTCCAACACCTCATCCACTTCACAGTCAAATCTCTCCCACTCCTTCTTTGCTTGAGCTGTTGGCCTTGTGGCTATCTTGAAGTTGCTGTTCGATGTTCCCACTCTGCCCATACAATCCCCCCTGTGATATGTCAGGAGTGGTGTTGCCCATGCTCTCTCTACTATGTGCCTGGAGATTATGGGTACTGTGGTTGGCTACCGGTCCAATCTTGCACCTGAAGTGGTCTGCAAAACTCTCACAGAGAGAGTCGGATGGTAGGTTTGTGTTTTTATTAAAATCTGGGTTGATTAACTGATCAATGGCTGCAAAAAGGACTTTAGGGTTATTATTATGGGTTGAGATTATGTTGGAAAAATATTCAATTCTCAATGTCTTGACTGCATTTTTGTATATTTATAATTTATTCTGTAGTACTTGGTAATTGATAGTTAATTTGTTTTTCCTCCATTTCCTCTCAGCCATCCTGCACTCTCTTTTCAGTTTTTGCATTTGGTTATTTCTCCATGGAGGCTTTGGTTTATTCCTAACTGTCCTTGTGACTATTGGGGCAACTCTGTCAATAGTTAATCTTAATTTACTGTTAAAATTATCAACAATAAAATCACATGATGCAGGTGAAATAACTGGGAGAGTGTTGCGTAAGAATTTGATAAGATCAGCAGCCACTTCAGGTGACAGATGACGCTTTCTCACAGTTCGCACCAAGGTCTCCCGTTACATAAAACTAGTGATGTTAAAAAACACACAGTAATGGTCAGATACAGCCAAGTCAACAACAGAGGACACACTCGTGGGCAGGCCATGGCTAATGACAAGATCCAGAGTGCGTCCCCTGTTGTGAGTCGGCTGCATGACATGTTGAGTAAAATTCATGGACTTGAGCAGGTCATTAAAATCTTCTGACATATGGTCGCCCTGCTTATCAATGTGTAGATTAAAATCACCAGAAATGAGAATAAAATTATATGAGGAGTAGATTATTGATAAAAACTCAGACAACTCATTAATAAAAACAGGGCAGTATTTGGGTGGTCTGTAAACTGTGACACATAAAGATAAGATAAGGTAAGATAAGCCTTTATTAGTCCCACAATGGGGAAATTCCAGGATTGCAACAGCACAGGGATAGCAACACTCAGAGCAATAATTTAGAAGATAGAAAATAAGAGCAGTGAATATACATATGTACACACATATATATAAAAATATATACACATTGCGGAGCATTGTAGCTAGATGGAATAAACAGCATAACCGTCTATTTAGTTACCCATGTAGCATGAATATGTACCCATACATATTGTCACCCTCTGTAGCGATTGATATTGGCCTAGTTTTATACTGGAGGGGACCATTTTGTGTAAGTCTGTTGCATCTTTTGCATTCAATACTATTAGGTCATCACGTTTTTTTTGGGGTTTTTTTGCTATCTCTGCGCGCAGCTCTGCTTAGGTTATAAAGTCTGACAGCTGTAGGTAGGAAGGATCTGCGAAACCTCTCGGTCGTGCACCTAGGGTGATGTAGCCTACTGCTAAATGAGCTCCTCAGTGCGTTCAGTATGTCCTGCATAGGGTTGGACTTGGACTCCATCAAAGATGACAGCTTAGCCACCATCCTTCTCTCTCCTATCTCCTTTCTCATCTGCTAAAAACAAAAGCGTGGTGCTCAAATGCGGTATATTGATCAGGTAAAATTTGCTTTACTGCAAGTGAGGAAGAAAAAATTGATGCAGTACCTCCACCCTTCCTGCCCTTTCTTATGGAAAAAAACTGAACTAAATTTTGGTGGGGAGGCCTCAGTGAGAACTGCTGGTGCATCCATGCCAAGCCACGTCTCCGTTAAAAATAAACAGTCAATCTTATTATCTAAAATCAGATCATTGATAACAGTCTTGTTAGTGAGTGACTGTATATTTAAAAGAGCCATATTTAGGGTAGGTGGTGAGTTATTTATGGGTGGGTAATTTGTTTTCTGTGGATTATTATTTGGAGACTGATCCACAGAACTCAGGCAGTGTGGGCGTGAGTTCTTGTGAACTGTATGTTTTATGGATGGAGGTCTGTCCGTGATCATTGTCCTAATGGGGAAGGTGGGTAGTGAATTAATTAATCAGACCAGATGGTGGAGGCTGACAAAAACAGGACTGGTGCTGGATAGTCTTCCTGGGGGTCAGAGATGTCAGTGGATCCAGAGGGGAGGGGTCATGGGATGTAAACAGTCAATTGTGTGTTGTGGCTTGAATGATATGCATCAGGTTTGCTGCTAAAAGCTGGCTACCTGATGCATTTAAATGTATGCCATCAGATTTATAGAGATTGTGGCAGCCCCAAAACAAGTTAAAATTGTCAATAAAATTAATGTTGCTGCTGCAGGAGGATTTGAGCCAAGTTGAGAGGGCAAGAACACAGCTAAAACGGTCTGATCCACAGTGCAGTATGGTAATGGGGCCAGAAATAAAAACAGACTTTCCGCTGTTTGATCAAATATTAAAAAGTTTGCAGAAGTCATTTTTAGTGATTTTAGACTGTCTGCGGGTGGTGTCGTTAGTCCCTACATGAATAATAATCCGTGTGATGGAGGGAGGTTGTGACTGCAGCAGATCCGGGAGCTTTTATAACAGGTCGGGGACAGTAGCTCCTGGGAAACAGTGAGTGATAGAGTTAAAATACCTGATATGCCTAATGATGGAGTCACCAACGATCATCGTGGTTGGAGGAAAAAGCGGGCGGGATGTTGGTGGTTGCAGGGTCCCTCGGCGAGAGTCAGTGCAGTGAGGTGGTGGCAGAGTGGGGGTCCCGTCGGGACAGGTAGGGCCCCTTACCTTACCAGCCGATGAGCAGGGCAGCGAAGTGGCACCAGAACCGGAGGAGGGATTCCTCGACTGCTCCGTGCAGTGTGGCCTCCCGGACTGCCAGCAAACAGCCTCCCTCAGGATCATACATCGGGTACAGGACTCTCCAGAACAGGGCTGGAGCCGCTGTGGCTCGGCTGGGGCCATGCCAGCCGCCCCACTGCTGTCAGTCCTCAGCGGAGGAAAGGCCGCTAGGTCTTCCAGCGAAGGGATGGGTGCGATGTCAGCGGGGGCTGCACGCCGAGCGGAGCCCGGGCAAACTGGAACCGGTGAAGCTGGAGCATCGGTGGAAGGTGGATTATCAGCAGTTGCCAGAGCCTCATAGCGGTTGGAGACAGGCAGAGGAGGGCTGGTGGTTGATGCGTCTGAAACCCTTTTCCTGTCCCGGACCATCACCTCAGACCAGGCCATCTGATTCTGCGTTGAGCCGGACGAGGGCCATAGACAGGCTGAGGGGTTCCAGGCGACTGTGTCTCGGAGGGCTGAGGCACTCAAGGCCGTTTTTTTTGGACTCCTGGGCCGCTAAAAGACTCATCATCTGTGACAGCACAGGAAGACGTAAGCTGAAGTTGGAGAGGAGCATGTTTTTCTGCTGCAGTTCATCAGAGAGTTGTCGGATATCCTCCTCCAGGTCAGCAATTTTCTTTTGTGTTTTCTGTAGGAGAATTTTATCATCCCCAGGCACTGTCATGTCCATTTTTGACTAAAAACATAAATGGTCCAGCCGTTGGGAGCTGTATGATCAATATAGCCGATCAATAAAGTTCTAGCTCCAGCTTAAAAAGTTAATATCACTAGAAAGAAAGCTAATATCAATAAAAAAGATAAAAATTTAAAACAGAATAGGTAAAATTAATAAAAACAGAAAAAATAATCAGTCCGTGTAAGAGTGACCGAGGTTTCAGATGACGACAGACGCTGACACATGCACAGTGTAGTACCTTAACTTTAAAAGAAAGTGAAAACCTATAACTTTAAATCTCTAAAGCATTTAACCTTTTCTATTTTTGTTGTTCCCCTTTTGTAAATAAAATCATCAAAGCTAGTTATTGATGACAATTCCAATACTAGGCTTTGAAAATTTAAGTAAAGAAGACAGTCCACACAAATTTTTAAACTACAAATCAAAATACAGTTTCAACAAATAAACTAACACATCTCCACATTTCTACAATAATTCCAAAATTCTACCTCCCTTCTTACAAGCCTATAAGTTGGAACAAGTTCTAAAAGAACTTATAACTACCACCACTATAAAATAACACTCAAGGTTAACCCTTGCCTAGCAAATTTTGCTACAATCAACAAGTTGATTTTTAAGCTAACTGACAAACAACAGTAAAATATGGCGGGTCAACAAACAACTGACCGATTTACTGAACTGGATGACCTTCAAGCAACATTGGAAGAATGGACTTCTGACTTTATATCTAGCTTCACATCACGGGTCAAGAGAACACAGCCTGAAGGACTGAAACAACTCACTGAAGAACTTTTGGATGATTACACCGAAAACCCACCAAAAGGAAAGTATCTCCCCAGTGTTTTGGGAAAGTTCGCGCTAGCATTAGTTGTGAGATTAAAAGTAGCTGAGAACGAGCTAGGGAATCAACAGTCCTCTCTCTCCAGGAAGAGAACAAATCACTAAGGAAGAAACTGGAACATTCTCAAGATGAAAATGACGATACTCAAGCTCAACTTAACGCGTTACGAGATTTGAACCACGCAAAGCCAGAAAAGCGACGGTTGACTTACAACAATGACTTGCTTTGCCAAGAGAACAGTGAACTCGAAGATGCCCTTCAGGACACAAAGAAGGAACCTAGAAGAGTTGAAGGTCAACTTGGAAACGTGAAGTCTGACTACAAGGACTGTCAACTGCTCCTACAGGAAGCACATCAATATCTAAAAGATTTAAAAGAGGAAGTGGAGGAATGCCGACAACAGAAGGAAGCAAGACCACATTCGCTTCCACAACCTCCATAAACTCCGGCTACTCCCCAGCCAAGACCATGAACTGCGAACAGCCCAGTTAGGCTGAAAGGAGAATGCATTTCATCAGTCTGGGGCTTCCACTGCGCTCCATCACCCGATTCCCGTTTCGAGTACGAACCATCATGTGGAAAGCGTGTGTGTGCCCCTTCAGACCGTGACCTTGACAAGATAGCGTGAAATCTTATGAAATTTGATCCAGGCCCTACTGGTTCATCTGATACCAGAGCCTATTTACAAGACATTGACTATTACCTGCGCAAATACCCTGATGCTACGGTCAACGATCACATCTATTTGATTAAACTAACATCTAACAGGTCAGTGACAAAATTTATAGACAGACAGCCAACAGATATCAGGACAGACTACATGTAACTCTGCGAAGCCATCAAAAAGGAATTCTCTGATGACTGCCTACAATCAGGGCTATCGGCAGCCCTGGCTGTGAAACAAGGTCGCTCAGAGCCTCCACAGGCCTACTTCCAGCGACTCCTTCTTGCATATTTCGGATCTCAAAATACACCAGGGATGGAAGAAAACCACAATTTTAAGTCCCTCTTCATCCAGAACCTCCATCCCACTGTAAGTCACTACTTTGGATTTACAGCTAACCCAAGGTCAAGCTCAATAAGTCAGCTGAGAGAGTTCACACATCATGCATTCCAAAAACAGCAACAAAGTTGCAACAAGCACACTGAGCGTGCCACCGTGCCAGCTATCAGCGCTGCTTCTGACACCCTGGAGTTGGAAGGAGCCCCTCGCCCTACTCCAACTCCTACACCACGATCACATGAAAGTCTGAGACGTTTCTCCAACCAACCTCATCAAGGTCAAAACCAAACTAGGTCCTCTGGATCCCACTCAGGACCAACTTTGCAAAAGCCCGACTTCCGCTGTAGGCCAAATCCACCAGATAGATCGCAAGAATATGGTATGGACTCTCAAGATGACAGATACCGATACAAAGACACGCATAACCACAGCAAATGGTCTCCTCCGTCTCGTCATAGAAGCTCAGAAGCAGAGACCAATCTGAAACCTTGGAAGAATAAAGAAACTCCCACTCTCAGTAGAGAAGATATAGACGCTGTCAAACACCTCCTAGCGAAGATTCAAAACAACAGAGAAGATAGAACAGCTGACATCCTAGTTATAGCAGCTGTGCCAACTCGGAATAAATGCTCTAAATCACGAAGAAAAGGAAAAAAGAGAACCCCTCCTACAAATGGAGAAGAACCAAAGGACCCAAAGCAGTCCAGTGCTGTTATGGTTTCCCAACCACAATTCAAAGACCATTCCTCTAAAAACACTATTTCGCAAATCCATGTTGAAACACCGGTTCCACAATTTCTGTGCGATTTAAATGAGAGGCGGGTGGTGTGAAAATTCTACCTTCCACTGACTTTTGAAGATGTGATGTTTCAGGATGCTCTTTTAGACACCGCCACTGACATCACTCTTATGTCACACAATCTTTTTGACCAATTATGTGTAGCTGCTAACCGTGCTCACAGAGACTTAAAACTGCAACCTTGTTCGTTAGCCGTTTGACCATACGCGCTCACTGACACGACTCTGTTGGGTGTGTCACTAATCAAAGTCTACATTGGTCCCATGACCTTGACTCATCCCATCTATGTGTCCAAACTTGAATCCATTCCATTGCTCGTCGGCAAAGATCTACTAAACCGCTTTGAGCCACTGACTGATTTCAAGAATCTCAAACTTTGGGCTCAAACTCAACACCCTCACCCAATCGACCTTTAAAAGACAACTGAATCACAGTGGTTTGGTCTTGACACTTCGGACACCCCAAGTCTCACGCAACTAGTGCTGTTGGAACAGCTGAAACCGATTGAAAGCAACCACAAAAACCAATGTGAACACTGTCCTCAAGAAGTCAAAGGTCACCTTCAAACACAAGGTCAAGACAAGGAATCGAATGACCTTGGGAACTCACTGGTCGAACAGAAAGTTCCACATGGCCCCCTTGGTACCTTTGAGTCAACGTTGGTGTCACCTTCTGAATCCCACCCGCCCACCTCTGCGGCCTGCATGGTCACAGGAGCCAAATCAACCGGCTCCCCGGACCCTCTGCAACCAAAGGGTTCTGCATCGGTGGACCCAACTTTTGCGTACACTAGGAGCGCATCTACTCAAGCCGGTTACCCCGTGGACCATAAAACCATCAAACACTGTTCAGACCCGACTGTACACATGCTCCCCGTGTCAAATTTCTTTAACATACCAAAACTGAACACACTCCCTATGATGCGACCTTCTCTGCAGCTACGCAACAGCACTTGTGTTCATGCTTCCGATGAACAATCATCACCACCGCTCGTAGTTCCTCGAAACCAGAGGGGGGTAATGACTGCCAAAGCCCATAACCTTCCAGCTGCAGAACACAGAGAGTACGTCAAAATGACGTACCACGCTCCTAAAACCACATTTCAAAAACACTTGGACCGATCCACCAAATGACGCAAAGTATACAATGACCAAAAAGCCTCCCATGGCAAACCTCGGGGGGGGGGGGGGGACAAGGTCTTCCGCTACGCATTTGTACCACAAATTGCAACAAATCAATCTACAGGCAGGGAAAATCACTCAAATTCCTGCCCGGGTGGACGGATCCATACATTGTCAACAACAAACTTTGGCGAAGTACCAAATCCAGGACCCCATTTTCAAATGGGCCCATCACAATCAGAGTAAACTTTACCAAAACCCCATGGGACTTGTCGGGGACAACACTGTCACAGTAAGTCCATAAATAAGATTAAAATCAGGCCTGCATCTGATAAATAACTGTTAGCTAACTATTAGCCTCAGGTGCACTCGGTCGCATTTCTGCAAACCAATCAGTTTACTGCATCAAAACTTCTAAAAGGAAAAAGGGTAAACTAAAACCAAATTATCCCATAAAGTAATCTTAAAGACCTCTGTAAAATTCTAATCAATTTCAGTCAATTTACTAATCTCAGACAGTACACACAAAACATCCAATACCATTAGACTGAGCTAACAACATCAAAATCCCCACTAAAGGTGATACAATATTCAAGGTTTAGAGTTTAGTCTCTAAAAGAAATTGTTCCACCTCTGAGAATAATTTTCATCTGACACTCAGGTGTCTAAAGAAAAAAAAAAACATCAAGAAGGCTGAGATTAAAATCACTTACTTCTATTTGTTTGCCAGGATGATGGCCCTCCTGTTTTTCAGTTTAGCCCTCTACCTAGCAATCACACCTACCGTCACCCAGTCAGAACTGGGCAGAACCAGGACAAAAAGTCAACAATCCTGAGGTGGATTCTCAGTAACAGCCTCATCGTTAAGGCCTCTTGTTAGCCTTGGCACGTCCACTGTGAACTCAGTTAACACCGTCACACTGAACCACCAGGTAGTTAAACCACAAACCATTATCAAAACTTTGCAAGATACTGTGTTGGTTTTGAATGTTTGCTCCGAAGTGTCAGTCAAACTCAACAAAGTCTTGAACTTGTTGCTCTTCATGTTAAAGGTTGACTATGCTCATGCACAGCTGGTGTCTATGTTACTCTCAGATGTAGCTAGGAACATTAGCTTTTCAGTTAACACTTTAGCAATGAGCCTGTTTTCACCTTATCTTGCCCCTTTTTCAGTGGTCACAACTTTACTCCTCATTGCCATTCAAAGAACAATGATGACATTCCATGTTCGCTCAGTTTTTCAGAGCAAAAGTCTCAAACACCCTATGACCCAGACATCTGTGGACCCATGGTTTAGTTCAACTAAACCAATCCAATTTGAACCTCCTTTAGTTACCTCAATATTACTTAGCGGAAATATTTACCTCAAGGAAGCAAAAATTACATACTTTTTTTTAAAAATTTATTTTTGTACTTTGGTACCTAGAATTTACTTTTTGTACTTGGGTACCCAGAATTTTTGAGTCTTTGCACACATACGCAGTATAGTTACCTCCGCCAAAGAGGTAATGTTTTTACCGACGTTTGTTTGTCTGTCTGTCTGTCTGTTACCAACATAACTCAAAAAGTTATGAACGGATTTTGATGAAATTTTCAGGAAAGGTGTGTAATGGCACGGGGAACAGATGATTACATTTTGGTGATGATCTGAGAGTGCATACCTCCACCAAGGGCTTTGTTTGTATTTGTGCAGCAGGATTACACAAAAACTACAGGATGGATTTGGATGAAATTTTCACCAGAGGTGGCTCTTGGGCTAGAGAGGAACCCATTATATTTTGGTGATGATCTGAGAATGCATACCTCAGCCAAGGCTCTTATCTTCTCACAGTGTGTTAGCAACAATACTCCAAAACTGATGGACAGACTTTGATGACATTTTCACCACAAGTGGCTATAGGCCTACACATAAACCCATTACATTTTGGAGGTGATCCATGAGAAACGGAAGGAGCCTTGGCAGAGGTATGTGCTCTATGAGTGCTTTTCTAGTTTCATATATTTAAGACAATTTTACAAGTTTTATATTTGTCCATATTCAAATTATTTTTGAAGATTTTTAGAAGTTTGTTTTTTCTGTAAACCAAACCCAAAGATCTATACTCAGGAATAGATCTTGTTTACAAGCTTAGTGCTTATGGACATCAGAACCGTTAGCTCAGTAGTTGAGTCAAGGGTCTTCCATTGGAACCGGCTGTCATGGATGTGTACCAAAGATGACTGAACCTCACCATTCATACAGAGGTGGGGATACGTAGCATTAACCCCTTGGTTCCAATTTATAAAATCATTCTTTGCTGAGGAGAAATTGTTTCACCCCAAATGTCTGGGGTCATGAATTGCTTTTCTTCACCCAAGACCAAAGCTGTGAAACTCTACCCATCAGCCAAAAAAGTGGAAGTTAATCCCTGCTTCAGGACCTATAGTCATTTCCCCCTTTCATCTATTTGCCAAAGGAATGTCCAAATGACAGAGTTATGGTTGATGTTCCACAGACATGATTAGTAAGATTCCTAACTAAAAACTCAAACAATCCCACATTGCCCTCCAGTGGATAACTCAGCAATAATTTTTTCTCTCTCTCTGCAGTTGAAATTATGAATTGTGAACAATGAATTAAATAACTGTTCTTCTCCTCAAGACTCAATTTTTCAGGAGATATTCCTCAGGGCACTATTGAAGATATGGCTGGACTCTGTGATGGACAATTGTGGCTTGAAATGCTTTTATTGATATGATTTGATATGTGTGCTTTATTCTCAGGAAGAACTTAACTTTTTCATGCCTTCCATAAGAAATTAATCACATTTACAATGTAGACATATTGTTCATTCCTTTATTATTAAGTAGAATATCTTAGTCACTAAAGTTTTAAAGAATTTATGCTCAATGGGCAGCATATACAGTACATGTTTTAGGAGGATTTCACTTTTCACATCAAATTTCTCTCTCTCCTCTTCCTGTGGGAGACTCCCACCTCAGAACTTTGAACTGACCAATCGGCTAGTCTACCTGCATTGCCTTTTTTTAGTCAGTTTATGACCTCTGCCAAACAAGGAAACTCAATGTAATTGGTCAAGCTCAGTTGTCATGAAATTTAGTAAGATCCTACCACACCCTGAGAAAGACTTTCCTTTGCCTTCAGTTGAGTTGCAGCAGGGGTGACCTTGGAAGGAGCAGATTCTCTGCTCTCCCAATTTTTTTCCTCTTTTTAAGTAGGACCAGAGTCCATGCTCTGTGAAAAACTCTTTTCCTTTTCTTATTGTTTACTTTTTCCTATTTTACTCCTTATCCTTAAATTTCCAAGTTAAGAAGATTTTGTTTGATTTTCACTAAACTTGTCAACTTTTCTGACCACAATACATTGGAAGAAACAGATTTGTGGTTTGTTTGTTTTGGTTTTTTTTTCAATTTGATTTTTTGATTGGACTTTGAACGATAAACAAATATTATCAGGAATTTGGCAACCTGGCCAAATTCCTTTTCCAGTGCATAAAGAAGACCTTGCCCAGCATGCTGAACACCCAGCTCACGTTTGTGATCTCTGGAGCATGCCCGAACCATGGGACAGAACCTTTCTGTCAGTTCTTTCAACAGAATCCACGCCCGTCCAGATGGAACAAAAGCCAGTGGACTGCCTGTTACCAAAGGGGGCACAATCTGACCCTGCTGTGCTGAAGGTCTGTTGTCCAATTTAAACTTATCTCTTCAGAATATTCCTGGTATAGGTTCTATAAACTTAATAGCTCAAACTCCTAGCAGAACTTCAAATGCATTTGGCTTTTCCTTAATCTCTATTCCTTTTCAGAGTAACACCAATTTTCCTTTTTATGAAATAGTTTAATCATCATCATCATTTTCTTCATAAAATTGCATCCACTTTTCTTAACCAATGCTATTTTATGGCTTTTCCTTTTCCATTACATTGCCAAGTTAAACTATGTTTCCCTTGGTTCCACAAATGCTTGATAATCCGTGTTATGCTCAGTGATTCAATAACAGTCTATGGTGCTCATGATACATGTTGAATTCCCTGTCTTAATGTCATCCGAATATGTTAATCTATTCTGACATTTCATATGGGAGTTATTGTTTGATTTCAAGGCAAGGACAGCTTCAGGAAGAAGATGGAGGACAAGCTGCAACAGAGCGACATCAGCGGGGTCTGGAGAAACCTCAAAACCATCTCGGGGCTCCAGAATACCTCCCCCCAGGCCACAGGGGGCAGGGAGTGGGCGAACAACCTGAATCTGTTTTTCAATAGATTTGACCAACCGCCCTCCCCCCTGTCTGCACAACAACCACTGCTGCCTCTAAGAAATCAAGTCCTGCTGCCCACTCCCCACTCCACCGACACCCCCCCCACTCCCAACACACCGCCCCCCATCCTGACCCTGACCAAGACCCAGGTGAGGACGGAGCTGAGGAAGATCAAGGCGAGGAAGGCGTCGGGACCGGACGGCATCAGCGCAAAGCTCCTCAAGTCCTGTGCAGACCAGCTGTGTGGGATTGTGACGTATATCTTCAACATGAGCCTGAAACTGGGGAGGGTACCACAGCTGTGGAAAACATCTTGTGTGGTACCTGTACCAAAAACTTCCCACCCCAAAGACCTGAACAGCTACAGACCGGTGGCCTTGACGTCCCACTTGATGAAGACCCTGGAGAGACTGCTCCTTGCTCATCTCCGCCCCCTGGTGGAACCAGCGATGGATCCACTCCAGTTCGCCTACCAGCATGGCATTGGGGTGGAGGATGCGGTGATCTTCCTCCTTCACCGTTCTCTGTCCCACCTGGAGAAGCCTGGGAATATGGTGAGGATCATGTTCTTTGACTTCTCCAGTGCTTTCAACACCATCCAACCGATGATCCTGAAGGACAAGCTGCTGCGCGCAGGGGTGGACCAGCACCTGTCATCATGGATCCTGGACTACCTCACGAACCGGCCTCAGTTTGTGAGAACCCGGGACTGTGTTTCCGACATGATCATCAGTAGCACGGGGGCCCCCCAGGGAACGGTGCTGGCTCCCTTCCTGTTCACTCTTTATACTGCGGACTTCTCACACAACACAACACATTGCCATCTACAGAAGTTCTCTGATGACTCTGCGATCGTTGGTCTCATCTCCAACGGCGATGAAGCTGAGTACAGAGGGCTTATCCAGGACTTTGTGGACTGGTGCCATCGGAACTGCCTCCAGATCAACGCGAGGAAAACTAAGGAGCTGGTGGTGGACTGCCGCAGGCATGGGCAGCCCCTCACAGCACCAGTAAATATACAGGGAACAGACATCGAGATGGTGACATCCTATAAGTACCTGGGTATTCATCTGAACAATAAACTAGACTGGTCACACAATACTGACGCACTCTACAAGAAGGGACAGCGCAGGCTGTTCCTACTGAGGAGACTCAGGTCTTTTGGTGTACAAGGGGCGCTGCTGAAGTCATTCTATGACACGGTGGTGGCATCAGCCATCACTTTTGGAGTGGTCTGCTGGGGCAATGGCATTACTGCAGCCGATAGGAAGAGACTGAACAAACTGATTAAGAAAGCTAGCTCTGTCCTGGGGCAGCGCCTTGATCCGGTGGAGGAGATAGGAGAGAGAAGGACGGTGGCTAAACTGTCATCCCTGCTGGAGTCCGAGTTCCACCCTATGCAGGACATACTGGATGCACTGAGGAGCTCATTTAGCAGCAGACTACATCATCCCAGGTGCACAACCGAGAGGTTTCGTAGGTCCTTCCTACCAACGGCTGTCAGACTGTACAACCTAAGCAGGGCTGCTCGCAGAGATAGCAAAAAGACGTAACAAACTAATAGTTTTTTTTTGCATGCAAAAATGCAATAGACTTACACAATGGTCCCCTCTGGCATACAACTAGGAACATACCGGTCGCTATGGAGGGTGAGAATATGTATGGGCACATAATCATACCATGTAGCATAACTAAGTAGACGGTTATGCTGTTTCATCCCACCTAGCAACAATGCTCTGCACTGTGTGTGTTTATATATTTACATATTTATTCCATCTAGCTACAATGCTCCGCACTGTGTTTTTATATATCTACATATTATTCCATCTAGCTACATTGCTCCGCACTGTGTGTGTTTATATACTTGCATATTTATTCCACCTAGCTGCAATGCTCCGTACTGTGGGTGTTTATATATTTACATATTTATTCCATCTAGCTACAATGCTCTGCACTGTGTGTTCATATATTCATATATTTATTCCATCCAGCTACAATGCTCTGCACTGTGTGTCTGTGTGTGTGTGTGTATATATATATTTTTTATAGTAATATGTACATATGTATATTAGCTGCTCTTGCTTGCTTGTTTTTTTTTTTCTTGCCTTCTGATTGTTGCTCTGAGTGTTGCTATCCCTGTGCTGTTGCAATCCTGGAATTTCCCCGTTGTGGGACTAATAAAGGCTTATCTTATCTTATCTTATCTTATCCATCTTCTTGATTAAAAGCAGACAAGAACTCACAGGGATTTTTGAGACTGATTCATTATTGGTACAAATACAGAATTATTAATAAAATTGTCCATTCTTTTGGACTGGTGCCCCAATGAGCTTATGTATGTTGGTAATGAAAAGAAATCTTCATTCCTACTCACATTCATATTTACATTAATACTTGTACCAACAATAAAACACATAAAACCCAATAGCAATAAATTCCTACATCCTGGTCCCCCTTCTTGAAGAGAGAAACCACCACCCCGGTTTGCCATGCCAAAGGCACTGTCCCCAACCTCCACACAGTGTTGCAGAGGTGTGTCAACCATGACAGCCCTACAACATCCAGGGCCTTAAAGTACTCAGGATGAATCTCGTCCACTCCTGGAGGCCGACCACCAAGGAGCTTTATAACCACCTTGTTAACCTCAGCCCCTGTGATGGGCGAGTTGTCCCCCTCATCCACAAGCCTTGCTTCCTCTGTGGAAGGTGTGTGAGTGGGATTGAGGAGATCCTCGAAGTATTCCTTCCACCGCCCAATGATGTCCCCAGTCGAAGTCAGCAGTGCCCCATCTGCACCATACATAGTGTGGAAAGTGAGCTGCTTCCCCTTCCTGAGCCGCTGGACAGTTTGCCAGAATTTCTTTAAGGCCGACTGAAAGTCTTGTTCCATGGCTTCACCGAACTCCTCCCACACCCGAGTTTTTGCCTCAGCAACCAACCGTGCTGCCCTCCGCTTGGCCTGCCGGTACATCTCAGCTGCTTCTGGAGTCCCACAAGCCAAGCAAGCTCGATAGGACTCCTTCTTCAGCTTAACGGCCCCCCTTACCACTGGTGTCCACCACTTGGTTCGGGGGTTGCCTCCATGAGATGCACTGATGACCTTGTGGCCACAGCTCTGGGCAGCCGCTTCAACAATGGAGGCGGAGAACATGGCCCAATCAGACTCCATGTCTCCAGACTCCCTCAGAATGTGGTCAAAGTTGGCTGCACGGTGGCGCAGTGGTTTAGCACTGTGGCAGCACAGTTTTACCCTCGGCCGGGGGATCGCGGGGATCATGAGATCGTGGGTTCGATCCCAGCCCCCGACCAACAGTGAGCTGTGTGGAGTTTGCATGTTCTCCCCGTGTTGCGCGGGTTTACTCCGGGATTTCTCCGGTTTCCTCCCGCACACCAAAAACATGTAGGTTTAGGGCGCTCGCGCACGCAGCGACCAGCAGCCGGTGGCTTGCCACCAGACTGCAGACCAAGTCTACCTACGGGTACAAATAAGTAACAAAAAAAAAAAAAAAAAAAAAAAAGTTCTTCTGGAGGTGGGAGTTGAAGACCTCTCGGACAGAGGCCTCAGCCAGATATTCCTAGCACACCCCACTGTACGTTTGGGTCTACCAGGTCTGAATGGCATCCTCCCCTGCCATCAGATCCAACTCACCACCAGGTGGTGATCAGTTGACAGCTCTGCACCTCTCTTTACTTCAGTGTCCAAGACAAAAGATCACAGGTCTGATGAAGTCCAATAACTGAACACCACTCGGGTTCAGATCGGGCAGGCCGTTCCTCCCAATCACCCCCACCCCCTCCAGGTTTCACTGTTGTTGCCCATGTGCACATTGGAGTCCCCCAGTAGGACAATGGAGTTTCTAAGAGGAGCACCCTCCAGCACCCCAGTCAGAGACTCCAAAAAGGGTGGGTACTCTGAACCATTGGTGCATAGGCACAAATAATGGTCTGCCAACCTGAAGGCGTAGGGAAACAACCCTTTCATCCACCGGGGAAAACTCCAATATAGAGGCAGCAAGGTGGGGGGGATACAAGAATACCCACCCCTGCTCGTCGCCTCTTGCCCGGGGCAACTCCACAGTAGGCTAAGCTCCAGCCCTTCTCCAGGAGACTTGTTCCGTAACCAGAGCTATGTGTTGAGGTGAGGCCGACTATATCGAGCAGGTATCACTCAACCTCATGTACCAACTCAGACTCCTTCCCCACCAGAGAGGTGACATTCCACGTCCCCAAAGCCAGTTTAGGAAACCTGGGATCAGACCACCAACGTCTCTGCCTTCGACCACCACCTGATCTACATAGCACCGAACCCCCATGGTCCCTCCTGCAGGTGGTGAGCCCACTGGAGGGCGGACCCACGTAGCTCCTTTGGGCTGAGCCTGGCCGGATCCCATGGGCAGAAACCCGGCCACCAGGCACTAGCCATCGAGCCCCTCCCCCAGACCTGGCTCAAGGGTGGGGCCCCGGTAACCCCATACCGGGCGGGGTACACTGAATCCTTGTTCTAACATTCATCATGAGAGTCTGTTGGATCGTTCTTAGTCTGGCCCTTCACCCAGGACCAGTTTATCTTGGGTGACCCTACCAGAGACAACATAGCTCCTGGGATCACTAGGGCACGCAAACCCCCACCACAATAAGGTGACAATCCATGAGGGGGAAGAAAATTTCTCTGAGAAATGCAAAGGACCAGAGGAAGCCATGGCATTCATCAAGAACTCATCCAATGAGATTACATCTTCGTTTCCTTTGTGAGTAAATTAACAAATTTGAGTCCATATCATAATTCACTCCAGGACATTGTCTGCCTATATGAACAATACTGTTAACTACTGGAGGCTTACAATATTTTCTTCTGTTCATGTCATTCTAGGTTAAATATATCCACATTATTTTTTCTCCTTGTTTGCTGCAGCCATTTTATGCTATAAAATAACATTATTTTTTTCTATCTCTTTTTTTTTATACTCTGTCTTCTCAACCACTTATAGCTGTCATATTATGTCAGACTGTCGATTACTGTGTGCTGTATATTTCATACTTACAGACGTGGTCAAAATTGTTGGTACCCCTCTGTTAATGAAAGAAAAACCCACAATGGTCACAGAAATAACTTGAATCTGACAAAAGTAGTAATAAATAAAAATTCTATGAAAATTAACCAATGAAAATCAGACAATGCTTTTGAACTGTGGTTCAACATAATTATTTTAAAAAACAAACTCATGAAACAGGCCTGGACAAAAATGATGGTACCCCTAGAAAAGATTGAAAATAATGTGACCATAGGGACATGTTCAACCAAGATGTGTCCTCTAATTAACATCACAGGTGTCTACAAACTTGTTTTCAGTCAGTCGGCCTATTTAAAGGGTGACAAGTAGTCACTGTGCTGTTTGTTGACATGGTGTGTACCACACTAAAAGTGGACCAGAGGAAGCAAAGGAGAGAGTTGTCTAGAAAGAAAATTAGATTAGAAAGAAAATTATAGACAAGCATGTTAAAGGTAAAGGCTATAAGACCATCTCCAAGCAGCTTGATGTTCCTGTGACTACAGTTGCACATATTATTCAGAAATTTAAGATCCACGGGACTGTAGCCAACCTCCCTGGATGTGGCTGCAGGAGGAGACGGATAATACGAATGATAACAAAAGAGCCCAGAACAACCTCTAAACACATTCAAGGTGAACTCCAAGGTCAAGGTACATCATTGTCAGATCGCACCATCTGTCGTTGTTTGAGCCAAAGTGGACTTCATGGGAGACGACCAAGGAGGACACCACTGTTGAAAACAAATGATAAAAAAGCCAGACTGGAATTTGCCAAACTGCATGTTGACAAGCCACAAAGCTTCTGGGAGATTGTCAGTTCAATTCAATTCAATTCAATTCAACTTTATTTTTATAGCGCCATTTCACAACAACAGTCATCTCATAGCACTTTCAACTGTAGGGGGAACCCCCACAGTTGCAGAAAGACCCCAGCAATCAGGCGATCCCCTGTGAGCAAGCAGTTGGAGACGGTGGAGAGGAAAAACTCCCTTTTAACAGGAAGAAACCTCCAGCAGAACCAGGCTCAGGGAGGGGCAGTCATCTGCTGCGACTGGCTGGGGGTGAGGGGACAGAGAAGATGAAAAGAACAGACATGT
Source organism: Pholidichthys leucotaenia (assembly GCA_020510985.1). Classification (NCBI taxonomy): domain Eukaryota; kingdom Metazoa; phylum Chordata; class Actinopteri; order Cichliformes; family Pholidichthyidae; genus Pholidichthys; species Pholidichthys leucotaenia. Next base: position 391,002,093 of record CM035836.1, on the reverse strand, counting down.
AGAGAGCAAACAGCACGATGGGGACTCAATCTATGGGAGAGAACAAACAGATGTTAATGACCAGCAAAAGAAAAAATATTTCATTGAGAGTGAAGAAAGGAGTGAGGCCCAGTGCATTATTGGAGGTCCCTCGGCTGACTAAACCTATTAGCAGCATAACTAAGGGAGGGTTCAGAAACACATGATCCCTCCCTAATTGTAGGCTATATCTAAAAGGAAGGTTTTAACCCTATTCTTAAAAACAGAGATCGAGTCTGACTCCCGAATCCAGATTGGCAACTGGTTCCACAGGAGAGGAGCGTGATAACTGAAGGCTCTGCCTCCCATTGTACTTTTGGAGATTCTAGGTATTACAAGTAATCCTGCATTTTGGAAGCGTAGTGCTCTGTTGGGATAATACAGTAGTATCAGATCTTTTAAATAAAAAGGAGCCTGATTGTTTAGAGCTTTGTAAGTAAGAAGAAGGATTTTAAACTTAATTCTAAACTCTATGGGAAGCCAATGAAGGGAGGCCAGAACCGGAGAGATATGATCTCTCATTCTAGTACCTGTTAAAACTCTTGCTGCAGCATTTTGGATCAGCTGAAGACTTTTTAAAGATGTTTTATGACAACCTGATAATAAAGAATTACAATAATCTAATCTCAAACTAACAAAAGCGTGGATCAGTTTCTCAGCATCACTCTGAGACAAGATGCTCCTAATCTTGGCAATATTACGCAAATGATAAAAGGCAGTCTTAGAAACAAATTTAATATGTGAATTGAAAGACAGATCTTGATCAAAAATAATTCCAAGGTTCCTCACAGAGCTATTAAGAGAAAGAGTAACCGCATCCAAACTGAAAATTTGATTTGGAAAGGTATTTATAAGATTTTTTTTGACCAACAAGAATGACTTCAGTCTTATCTGAATTTAATAGCAGAAAATTACAAGTCATCCAAGCTTTGATTTCCTTAAGACAGGCTTCCAACTTGGCTAATTGATTACTATCATCTGGCTTCATTGACAGGTATAATTGTGTGTCATCTGCATAACAATGAAAATGTATACAGTGCTTTCTAATAATGTTGCCTAACGGAAGCATATATAAACTAAAAAGAGTAGGGCCTAGCACAGATCCCTGTGGAACTCCATGACTGAGCTTTGAGTTGAAAGAAAACTCATTATTGACATGAACAAACTGGAACCTATCAGATAAATAAGACCTAAACCACTGCAACGAAGTTCCATTAAGTCCAACATAGTGTTCTACTCTATCAAGTAGAATATTATGATCGATAGTATCAAAAGCTGCACTAAGGTCTAAAAGGACAAGTACAGAAACAAGTCCATTATCAGATGCAATGAGGAGGTCGTTAGTGACCTTCGCTAAGGCTGTTTCAGTACTATGACAGATTCTAAACCCAGATTGAAACTCTTCAAGTAAACCATTTCCCTGCAGGTGGTCAAATAATTGCGTAGCAACAACTTTTTCTAAGATTTATGAAATGAAAGGGAGATTAAAGATTGGTCTATAGTTAGCTAAAGCTCCTGGATCTAGCGTTGGCTTTTTGAGTAAGGGTTTAATTACAGCCATTTTAAAAGCCTGCGGTACATGGCCTAAAGTTATTGAAGAATTGATTATATGAAGAATAAAGCTACCAATAAGTGGGAAGACTTTTTTAAATAACCTGGTAGGAATAGGGTCTAAAAGACAAGTTGAAGGTTTGGATGAGGAAACTATTTTGTCTAACTCACAAAGGTCAATTGGAGTAAACTCATCAAGACAGACATCAATTGAAGGAGTTGTAGTAGTTACTGTATTTAAGTTAACGGTGGGAAGAATCTGATTGATTTTTATCTCTGATGGATGAAATTTTATTATTGAAAAAGTTCATAAAGTCCTGACTAGTAAGCTCTAAGGGAATGCTAGGATTGACAGAGTCCTGACTCTTTGTCAACCTGGCTACAGTACTGAAAAGAAACCTGGGATTATTCTTGTTCTCTTCTATTAATGCAGAATAATAACTCGTTGTAGCTTTTCTAAGAGATTTTTTATAAATTAAAAGATGATTTCTCCAAGCTAAATAGATTTCATCTAAATTAGTGGAGCGCCACTGTCCTATGGACAGATGAGACAAAACTGGAACTTTTTGGCAAGGCACATCAGCTCTATGTTCACAGACGCAAAAATGAAGCATACCAAGAAAAGAACAATGTCCCTACTGTGAAACATGGAGGAGGTTCTGTTATGTTCTGGGGCTGCTTTGCTGCATCTGGCACAGGGTGTCTTGAATCTGTGCAGGGTACAATGAAATCTCAAGACTATCAAGGTATTCTAGAGAGAAATGTGCTGCCTAGTGTCAGACAGCTTGGTCTAAGTCACAGGTCATGGGTCTTGCAACAAGATAATGACCCAAAGCACACAGCTAAAAACACTCAAGAATGGCTAAGAGCAAAACATGGCCTTCTATGAGCCCTGATCTAAATCCTATTGAACATCTGTGGAAGGAGCTGAAACATGCTGTCTGGAGAAGGCACCCTTCAAACCTGAGACAACTGGAGCAGTTTGCTCATGAGGAGTGGGCCAAAATACCTGCTGAGAGGTGTAGAAGCCTCATTGACAGTTACAGAAATCGTTTGATTGCAGTGATTGCCTCAAAAGGTTGTGCAACAAAATATTAAGTTAAGGGTACCATCATTTTTGTCCAGGCCTGTTTCACGAGTTTTTTTTTTTTAAATAATTCTGTTGAACCACAATTCAAAAGCATTGTCTTATTTTCATTGGTTAATTTTCATAGAATTTTTATTTATTACCACTTTTGACAGATTCAAGTTATTTCTGTGACCATTGTGGGTTTTTCTTTCATTAACAGAGGAGTACCAACAATTTTGTTCACGGCTGTAAGTTCTGTCTCTGCAGGCACTTGTAAGTTAGCTTAGCTACTTAGTTGAAAGCAACTCTTTATGAGTATGGCTCCTTTTGGAGTCTTTACAGTTGTTCTTATCGTTTGGAGATGGGAACACTATATGTGCAGTTATGTGGGTGAGTGGCTGAGGGCGTGTTTGGGTTGTTGGTTCTTGGGTTTTGTCTCTGTGTGTATGGAAGCTCTTTTGTTTTATTTTGTTTCCCTTTTTTCTTCCCTTTTTCCCCTTACCTCAGTCATGAGGGACAAGACCATCACCTTTGTGATACTGCTGATGGTTAACCCCAATTCACATAGCATTGATACTGGATTGAGCATTACATTCTTAAGCTGGAACGTTAAAGGCATAAATGATCCAATTAAGCAATCAAAAATATTTTCACATATTAAACATTTAGACATTGATATAGCTTTCCTTCAGGAGATTCATTTCCATAATAGAGACCAATTCAGACTCAGATGTGTCATGATCTCCCCGTGCGCTCTTCCACAGCGCACGGAGGAGGGTTAAAGGATGAGGATTTACACGCAGGGTTTTACACCACACACATTTATTAAACACAACGATACTGACACACAGTTTCAACAATAGTTTCCTTTGAAGCTTAAGGAGTCCTCAAGGACGCTCAACAGTCTACAGGTGAGGATGACTGGGGAAAACACACACAGTAAATACTCAAAGAACTGGAGCTGTCCAAGTAAGTCCAAGTAAATACCGAGAGAAACACAGTCCTTTAGCGACTTTGACTATCATACGGTGATTAACGACCGCATGTCTAGTGCAATGACCCAGCAATGCGTGACTGGCACAAGGGTCCTAAAGTACATGCATTGCTGGGGATGGTAAATTGGTCACACCTGGGTGAGGAGCAGGGAGATGGCAAACGGGAGTGGGAACAGCTGACAGCAAAAAGAGAGGGGGCGTGGTCTGACTGGCAGATAGTTAGACAGCACTCACACCAGCGTGAGCCCAAGAGGCTGCCTCGCCGCTGCCGACCAGAAAGCAGTGGCTATGGGTACGGTAAAGCACACAGAAATACATACAAAGTGGCACCAAACCCACAGAGAGGCCAGAACCGAGCCGGGGGAAACCAAGCCGGCTCGGCTCCTGACACAGATGCCCTTGGGTTGGGGATGTGTTTCATTCAAATTTTGATTCCAAGGCTAGAGGGATTGCAATTTTGATCAATAAGAGAGTCCATTTTTCCCCCTCTAAGATAATAACTGACAAAAATGGAAGATAATTAATTGTTGCAGGTACGCTGCACCACAATCCTGTATTGTTGGTAAATGTTTATGTACCCAATTTCGATGACCCAAATTTTAACGATAGGTTACTTAGTACCCTCCCAGTCTTGAACACCCACGTTTCGATATTGGGTGGTGATCTGAATTGTGTTATTAATCCTTCTCTAGACCGTTCAAACCCACGCACGTTGACCCTATCCTCCATGTCCAAGTTAATTTCTGATTTCATGTTCAAAAATGGGTCTGTTGATCCCTGGAGGTTCTGTAACCCTCAAGCTAAGGAGATTTTTTTTTCACAAGTACATCAAACATATTCTCGCATTGATTACTTTTTTGTTGACAGCTCTCTTCTTTCTAAGGTAATCTCTTCTAAATACCACCCAATTGTTGTTTCAGATCATGCCCTGCTAACTTTATACATAAGACTTGACTACATAAGTTGAATTGAATTAAATGCATCATCAATCCATGTGGCTCCAATCTATAAAATCACTCTTCACCTTAAAGAAATTGTTTCACCCAAAAGTCTGGTCAAGAATTGTTTCCTTCACCTAAGGACCACAGCTTGAAAACACATTCCATGGTAAAAGGGCCAATAAGGATCCCATTTTGTGCCAGGAATGGATTAGTCTGCAATCATAAATAACGAACTTCCTCCCAACCAGGCAGTTTTATGCATAAAGTACTGTTTTGAGACATCCCAGATACTTCGGACTGCATTCCACAGGTCGCTGGGAATTATCGACAGCTCAACATTGCCCCCTTCTGTCAACTTAGGGACATGTTGGATTTAATCAACATGGGAATTTAGTTTTATCTGGTGAAATAATCCTTTCTCCTCAAGACTTTATTTTTCCAGGAAATACTGCTCAGAACACTGTTGAAGATGACCACCTCTGTGTTGGACAATGATGGGTTTGAGATGTTTCATTAATTATTGATTTTAAATGTGTTGCATGTTTGAAAATGCTTAAATGAATCTTATTCTATTGCATGTTGATTATAGAAGGATAAGTTTATAAAAATGTATGCTTACTGAAAGTTAGTCATGAATCACTGAAGTTAGCTTAGATTTTGTATTAAGTATATAATGACTTTCACCGTTAAAATGTGTTTGTGAATTCTGGAAACTTATGCCAGTCATCTGACTGGTGCCAGCCAATCACCAGGCCGCCTCTGTTGGATGATGCCCCTTTCATTCTATTGATCGGTTACAGACAAAGAACTGCTTTCTTATTGGACCATAGCCCATTTGAATCTCCCATGATAGCCGATAATTGGTTCTTCCTGCTGCCAGTCATATTTTATGATCCAAGGAGCACGCTCAGTTAAATAGAGAGAACCTCCCTAGTAGTTCAGTTTTTGTTGAGTTTTCTGTGAGTTTTGTCAGTTTCAGAAGTTTTGTGTTGTTAAAGATGTCTTTTGTTCAGTCTTTTTCTGTTTTCTGGTATTTGAGGAGAGATTATCTTTCTTGTGTCATGAACGTGCGCCTTGTCAGAAAAATGTACACATATGTTATCATTTTTTATGTCTAAGCCTTATACAAGTGTAGAAGTGTGGAAAAGTACCGGAGAAGCGTGTTCCTCTGGATTAACACTCAGACTGAATGCAGGAAGCCAGTTCTGCCGGAAAGGTACAGAAAGCCCCCTGTGGAGCAAGAGGACACAAAGAGCCCCCTGCGGAGCGAGTTCAACTGGAAGAATACTGAGGTTGCATGCAGGGGGCCAGTTCTGGCGGAAATGTACTGATACTGACATACCCCCTGCATAGCAAGAGAAGGAACAGGTTGCTTCGTCTTTTCAAGCTGTTAATGATGTGCCAAACCTGTTACACTCTTTTGTTTGTGATGTATTCAGCTGAAACCGCTTCATCCTGCTTCCGTCTGTATGTTGCAACTGCTCCTTGTATATAAGCTTGCTCACTGAAGGCAGCCTTCAGTACTGACCTCCTGCAACCTGAGGGTCCGTACTCCTTGTATATAATTTATGCAAGTAAAAACTCTTAAAAGAATATTCTTGTGTCTCGAATCTTTATTGAGGTAATGAACTAATATAAGATCATTTTCCAAGTGTTTTCAGAGATTCCTGACATACGTGGTGCTGTGACCCGGATGACCAATACCCTAGGCGGGCCAGGACAACCAAGCCTTCCCCGGTCTTCAAACCCATGCATGGTCTGACAAACGGTCAGTTTTTGGAAAACCCGTCTTCAGGGAATGCCGGGGAGGAGACTGGCTCCTGAATCTGTCTAAGTGAAGGTCATCCTCACTAGCAGGGTCATAAAGTAAGTGACGTCTTTTTATTATTAAAGAAAAAGGATATAGTATATACTACATGCGTTAGAAGATCCTCCCAAATCCAGCCTTGAGTGAGTAACATAAAATAAGTCCGCTCCAATATGTCTCTAATGTAAATGGGATGCGCTCCTAAACATATTACTAATGAAATAGGCCGCTTCAATATGAGAAATTGGATGTGCTCCTAAAAATATTACTAATATGAAATAGGCCCGCTCCAACATATTACTAAAGTGAAATAGAATGCGCTCCTAAATATGTTACAAGATCCTCTTAAACCCAACCACGAGTGACTAACGCAATAAGAGAGTGAAGTGCGCGGATGAAGCGCGCGGACGAAGCGTGCGGACGAGTAGTTGCAATGAGGAAAAAAAAGAGGTTTGTTCGGGTTAAAGTCCCGATTGTGTTGTTTTCCGGCCGAAGAGTCAGGTTTCAAAAGAGTAATAAAAGTAAAAGGTGCTGTGTATTGACTGATAGGTCAAGCTTTAGCTAAGTAATGGTAATATAGGGCAGCGTCCTATATATTTTTCCTATCTGATCATACCAGGTAATGATCCTGTAAGAAATTACAGGAGTCCTAATACAGGTTGCGTGAGCATCTAGTTCTAGCGAAAGGTGAGCGCATCCTAGAAGCGTGAGCATCTAATCCCAGCGAAAGGTGAGCGCATTCTAAAAAATAATTTAAAAAAAAGGTGCTGTGTATTGACTGATAGGTCAAGCTTTAGCTAAGTACTGGTAATATAAGGCGGCGTCCTATATATTTTTCCTATCTGATCATACCAGGTAATGATCCTGTAAGAAATTACAGGAGTCCTAATACAGGTTGCGTGAGCATCTAGTTCAGGGGTGTCAAACTCATTCCATGGAGGGCCAAGACCCTGCATGTTTTACCTCCACCCAGTGTCTTCAACAGTTGATTTCACTGAATTTCTTCCCACTGATTGCTGATCAATGAAAACACCTGCTGAAGACACTGGGTGGAGGTAAAACCTGCAGGGTAAAACCTGCAGGGTCTTGGCCCTCCATGGCCCTCTAATCCCTTCGCTGGGATTAGATTCTAATCCCAGTGAAAGGTGAGCGCATTCCAAAAAAATAAAAAAAAGATGGAAAAAAGAGAAAAAAAAGCTGCGTGAGCATCTAGTTCCAGCGACAGGTAAGTGCACCTATTGGGCAGTAATAGCGTTGCAGTGGGCGGACTGACAACCTTCCTGACTATATATTAAAAAAAAATAAAAATGGGTAACTGTACAGGAAAAACGAATAAAGCGAAAAATAAGCAAAAGAAAAAAGGGGAAACTGCGCGCCGAATGGTAAAAAATTACAATAACCGGTTAAAAGAAAAAGATCAATTCAATTCAATTCAATTCAACTTTATTTATATAGCGCCATTTCACAACAACAGTCATCTCATAGCACTATCAACTGTAGGGAGGACCCCCACAGTTGCAGAAAGACCCCAGCAATCAGGCGATCCCCTGTGAGCAAGCACTTGGCGACGGTGGAGAGGAAAAACTCCCTTTTAACAGGAAGAAACCTCCAGCAGAACCAGGCTCAGGGAGGGGCAGTCATCTGCTGCGACTGGCTGGGGGGTGAGGGGATAGAGAAGAAGAAAAGAACAGACATGTAGAGAGCAAACAGCACGATGGGGACTCAATCTATGGGAGAGAACAAACAAATGTTAATGACCAGCAAAAAAAAAATATTTCATAGAGAGTGAGGAAAGGAGTGAGGCCCAGTGCATTACTGGAGGTCCCCCGGCTGACTAAACCTATTAGCAGCATAACTAAGGGAGGGTTCAGAAAACACATGATCCCTCCCTAATTGTAGGCTATATCAAAAAGGTAGGTTTTAGCCCTATTCTTAAAAACAGAGATCGAGTCTGACTCCCGAATCCAGATTGGCAGCTGATTCCACAGGAGAGGAGCTTGATAACTGAAGGCTCTGCCTCCCATTGTACTTTTGGAGATTCTAGGTATTACAAGTAAACCTGCATTTTGGGAGCGTAGTGCTCTGTTAGGATGATACGGTAGTATCAGATCTTTTAAATAAAAAGGAGCCTGATTGTTTAGAGCTTTGTAAGTAAGAAGAAGGATTTTAAACTTAATTCTAAACTCTATGGGAAGCCAATGAAGGGAGGCCAGAACCGGAGAGATATGATCTCTTTTTCTAGTACCTGTTAAAACTCTTGCTGCAGCATTTTGGATCAGCTGAAGACTTTTTAAAGATGTTTTAGGACAGCCTGATAATAAAGAATTACAATAATCTAATCTTGAGCTAACAAAAGCGTGGATCAGCTTCTCAGCATCACTCTGAGACAAGATGCTCCTAATCTTGGCAATATTACGCAAATGATAGAAGACAGTCTTAGAAACAAATTTAATATGTGAATTGAAGGACAAATCCTGATCAAAAATAACTCCAAGGTTCCTCACAGAGCTATTAAGAGAAAGAGTAACTGCATCCAAACTGAAAGTTTGATTTGGAAAGGAATTTCTAAGGTTTTTTGGACCAACAAGAATGACTTCAGTCTTATCTGAATTTAATAGCAGGAAATTACAAGTCATCCAAACTTTGATTTCCTTAAGACAGGCTTCTAACTTGGCTAATTGATTAGTATCATCTGGCTTCATTGACAGGTATAATTGTGTGTCATCTGCATAACAGTGAAAATGTATACAGTGCTTTCTAATAATGTTGCCTAACGGAAGCATATATAAACTAAAAAGAGTAGGGCCAAGCACAGATCCCTGTGGAACTCCATGACTAAGCTTTGAGCTGAGAGAAAACTCATCATTTACATGAACAAACTGGAACCTATCAGATAAATAAGATCTAAACCACTGCAACGAAGTTCCATTAAGTCCAACATAGTGTTCTAATCTATCAAGTAGAATATTATGATCAATAGTATCAAAAGCTGCACTAAGATCTAAAAGTACAAGTACAGAAACTAGTCCATTATCAGATGCAATGAGGAGGTCGTTAGTGACCTTCGCTAAGGCTGTTTCAGTGCTATGATGGATTCTAAACCCAGATTGAAACTCCTCAAATAAACCATTTCCCTGCAGGTGGTCAAATAATTGCGTAGCAACAACTCTTTCTAAGATTTTTGAAATGAAAGGGAGATTAGAGATTGGTCTATAGTTAGCTAAAGCTCCTGGATCTAGCGTTGGCTTTTTGAGTAAGGGTTTAATTACAGCCGTTTTAAAAGCCTGCGGTACATGGCCTAAAGTTAATGAAGAATTGATTATATGAAGAATAAAGCTACCAATAAGTGGGAAGACTTCTTTAAATAACCTGGTAGGAATAGGGTCTAAAAGACAAGTTGAAGGTTTGGATGAGGAAACTATTTTGTCTAACTCACAAAGGTCAATTGGAGTAAACTCATCAAGACAGACATCAATAGAAGGAGTTGTAGTAGTTACAGTATTTAAGTTAACTGTGGGAAGAATCTGATTGATTTTATCTCTGATGGATGAAATTTTATTATTGAAAAAGTTCATAAAGTCCTGACTAGTAAGCTCTAAGGGGATGCTAGGATTGACAGAGTCCTGACTCTTTGTCAACCTGGCTACAGTACTGAAAAGAAACCTGGGATTATTCTTCTTCTCTTCTATTAATGCAGAGTAATAACTCGTTCTAGCTTTTCTAAGAGATTTTTTATAAATTAAAAGATGATTTCTCCAAGCTAAATAGATTTCATCTAAATTAGTAGAGCGCCATTTTCTTTCTAATTGACGAGTCTTCTGTTTTAAGCTACGAGTTTCTGTGTTGAACCAAGGAGTTAAAAATCTCTGATTAGACTTTTTCTTTTTTAAGGGGGCCACCAAGTCTAGAGCCTGATGCAGAGAAGCTGAAACACTATCCACCATGTTATCAATTACAGAAGGAGCAAGCTGTCTATAGCTTATTTCCGTTGTGTTGACACATGGCATAGAGGAAACAATCTGCATAAATTTGGAAACAGCATCATCTGAGAGGCATCTACTGTGATAATATTTTTCTTTAGGAGCCAAATAGTCAGAAATAGTAAAATCAGAGGTTAACAGACAATGGTCTGACAGTACAGGGTTATGAGGAGACACTACAAGATTTTCTATTTCTATGCCATATGTCAGAACAAGGTCCAATGTATGGTGGAGGTAATGAGTAGAATTTCCTACTTTCTGAGAAAACCCAATCGAGTCTAATATTGAATTAAATTCCACATTAAGGCAGTCACTATCTACATCCACATGTATATTAAAGTCCCCTACTATAATTATTCTATCAGATTTCAGCACTAAATCAGCTAAGAAATCAGGAAATTCGGATAAAAATTCTGAATAGGTTGATGGGGGACGATAAACTATGGCAAATAAAATTGGGTTTAACCTGGAATTGCTAAAGTGCCCAACACTGAGGACCAGGCCCTCAAAGGAATTATAACATGTTTTTTGCTTTACATTAACTAGTAATTTGGAATGGTAAATTGATGCTACTCCTCCTCCACGACCAGAACTTCTGGGATTTTGACAGTTTAAATAACCAGAGGGAGTTGATTCATTTAAACCAACATAATCCTCTTGCCCTAACCAAGTCTCTGTAAGGGAAATTAAATCAATCTGATGATCAATTAACAGATCATGGACTAACAGAGACTTGGGAGTTAGAGACCTAATATTTAATAAACCACATTTAATTTTTAAATTATGAGGAGGAACAGAGGCCAAATCATTCAATTTAGAGGCTTTATGTTTAATTTGAGTTTTACCAATATTTTGCTTTATCACTTTGGGATGCTTATACATTATATTTTTATTTACTTTGGAGGGAGCAGACAACGATTCTCTGATGGGGAAGTCAGGGGCTAAGTTGAGGGGTGGCGGATGAAGAGGAGCTGCAGAGAGGCGTGTAAGACTGCGACTCTGCTTCCTGGTCCCAACTCTGAGTAGTCAGGGTTTTGGAAATTTGGATAAAAAAGATGCCAGATTGTTAGATAAATGAGAAGCACCATCCAAAGTGGGATGAATGCTGTCTCGTCTCATAAGACCAGGTTTTCCCCAAAAAGAGCTCCAATTGTCAATGTAGCCCACGTCATTTTTAGGACACCACACAGACAGCCAGCGGTTCAAGGATGACGAGCGACTAAACATGTCATCACTGGTCAGATTGGGGAGAGGCCCAGAGAATACTACAGTGGCAGACATCGTTTTTGCAAAGTCACACACCGATTCTACATTAAATTTCGTGACTTCCGACTGCCGGAGACGGATGTCATTAATGCCGGCGTGAATAACAATTGTGGAATATTTACAGTTACTTTTAGCCAGCATTTTCAAATTTGACTCGATGTCGCCTGCTCTGGCCCCAGGAATGCATGTGATTATGGCCGCTGGAGTCTCTAGGTTCACGTTTCTGACTACAGAGTCGCCAATGATCAGAGTTTTTTCCTCAGCGGGTGTGTCGCTGAGCGGGGAAAAACGATTAAGATCAGATAAAGGATCCTGAAAAATATTTAAACAAATGGGGAAAAAGATTATTCCTTAAACCCACACTGGATGTGGATGAATGCACAGTCTTAGCGTCGACGGAAAAACTTACAACAAAAAGAGATAAATATCAAAACCAACCGAGCATCGAACCATTATTAAATAAAGAAGATAATCCTCCCCCAACTTATCTTGGGGGAGGATTATCTTAACTTATCTTGATCTTTTCACGATCAATGCCACGATCCTAAGGATCGTGGCATTGATCGTGAAAAGATCGTGAAAAGATACGCATACACCATACTGCAAATTATTAAAAGAAGCCCAAGAGGTTGGGAAAAGGAAGAAGTAAATAAAATCCTAATAATTAGACCATAATATTTAAAGACGGACGGATTAAATGGCAACAAAACCGGATAACGTTAAAATGGACAATGAGAAACAGTTATTTTATCTATTCTTTGTGTGTGAGCCTTAGATAGAATCAGCAGCAGTGTAGAGAGAACAAAATTCCTCTGCTCTCTGTTTGTGTGTGTGTGGTTGATCTGTGAAGAAAGTGGTCTAAATATGGGTACTTTTACAAGGTTTTGGGTTTTTATTTTTTCAATAACTCTGTGGGGTTAGACCCAAGACAGGCAGGTCAATGCAAATGAATGATGGAAATTGGGATGTTTGTTTTAACTGTGGCAAGCCTGGCCACTGGGCCCATGATTGCAGGTTTGGCCAAAGAGGTAGATTTGAAGGCAGGATACCAAGCAGAGGTAGAAGAAGATTTCAGAATGATCAGATAGGTGATTTGAAGTGCTGTAACTGACCTTTTTCTTTGACTGAAGCATGACAGTGCACTTTATAGGAAGGACTGAAGTGTGACAACGTGAGATTTAGAGCACAGAGGTTCAAAAGAGATTGATAATTAATGTGTCTGTGCATATGATCTGCCAGAGGCTATGGATTATCAGACAAAGGTCCCAGTCATAGATCAAAAGAAAGGAAGGAAGAGATTTGCCAGATGGGTCAAACAAATGCAGGACAGAGGAATGTTTGCAGGATGTGAAAACAGCCCCCCTTCCCCCAACCAGGGGGACCCCACAATAATGGCACCCCCTGATGGTGATTAAAAACGAGCTGTCACAAACACCTAAGGGGGAGCCTGAAGGTAGTGAGAAAATTAAGGACTCTTCTCACCAGGTTATAGTTTTGTAGGCATGGTGTTAGCTCATATGGAGTTATCTGTTACAAGACTCCACCACACCAAGATACAGATGACTCTGTTAACTTTAATTTTCAGAGCAACCAGCAGATGTCTTATTTTAATACATTCCTTGAAAGACAGATGTTCAGACCCAGAGGCATTATTTAATTCCAAAACAAATTCAAAAGGTCAGGAATGAAAAAAGAAATGAAAGCAGAGCATGTGTAACCTCAAAAAAAAAAAAAAAAAAATAAGATCCACGTAAGATTTGAAGCTGTAGCTTTAAAAACCAAACAAACAGAAAACCAACAATAAATAAATTAAATTTTTGGCTAAGAGTGCCAGGAAGAAGGCACAAATGCAGGCAGCCGTCTTAAATGTTTCCAAATACTTAAAGTAGCAATGAGGCATTAGGTGTCCATTCTTTCAGTGCATTTCCTTAATTGTGAATATTAACATTTATTTAGTAATGAGCAAACACTCACAGCGAAGATTATAGCCTTACTATATACTCGGTTATTTAAAATCAATCTAACACCCCAGTTATGTTCCTCCCCAACAGAGGGTATGCATTTGATATTACTCACCACATAATTGTGTGATATGTGATATATGTGATATATGATACGTCATATTTCAGGAATATGACAGTAATGAGGAATGTGTTTTTTCCTGATTCGGCGGTGGCCAAGCTGGGTCAGGGTAAACTACATTCACTCCACAATTTACCAAGGAATATATAAAATGAGGCATTCAAGGAAAAATTTGAATCAAATTCTAATTAGGCAAAACGTCCACCTTTCCATTGACTGAAAGTGTGACGCAACTTCTATTCATTTGTTCAAATCCAACCCATCTGTGTTCAACTGGACAAACTGATCTTATTTATCAATGCTGAAGCGTATCAAAAATGCGCAGGTGGTTATTTTGTTTTTCTTAAATGAAATTTGTAAACTAGTTAAGCTGTGACTATTGAAATCTTATTTTTGAGGGAACTGGGCTACCCGCAAATTTTATCTAAAATTAAAAATGGTAGCACACTTCCTTTCAGCAGAAGAATCAAGCAAATACCCTGTAACTTTGCTGCACGTGTGCCTCCGTGTATCAAAACAGGGGGTATCAGGGGAATTAATTAGCAAATAATTACAATACTCAGAAAAATAGGTAATACATAAAAATTATCAATAACTGATAATGACTTGTTTTATCCTTTCTAAAAGATTTTCTATATAAATTAAAAGACGATTATACTGTTTTAAGAACAGAACAGACATTTCTGGCAGACAATGACGAACCCAATGATCAAGGGTGAGGCACATTGTTTGGCTAAGACAGTGCAGCAGTCACGACATCGTGTACAAAAAGCACCGCCCTCATGGCTGCTGTACTGCCAGGTCATATCCTTGAAGGACTAGGAAGTCCACAGCCACTGCACGTTACTATGAAATATATCAGATGTTTTGAACTTTTTGATTGTGCCTTGGCTGACAAATTGTATGGCAAAGATGTCATCACAGTGCAGATGGACAATTTGATTTTCAATGAGCAAGGAGCAGCTGCACTGTCGGTGAAATTGCCCGAAGATGTTACCTCCTTGCAGGATGTTAACACTCCCTATGGGGACCAGACAATTACTTTTGGGCTGCTTGTGGACAAATGGTTGAGAAGGCAAATCATGTAACCGATTGGGTGAAAACTCCTAAGCAAAATGTGCAATACTCACAATCCACAGGACTATTTATGACACCTTTACAGGTGGTCATGACCCTTTGGGTCATAATTCATCCATTTTCTCTGTGGTAGATTTGAGTAATGCATTTTTTACTATCCCTGTGCATGAAGAAAGCCAGTTTTAGTTTGCATTTATGTTTAAGGGAAAAAGATACGCATACACCAGATTACCTCAAGGTTATTGTGAAAGTCCAACCATTTTCACACAGGAAATGACTGCTCTAATGGCCAAACTTAGCCCACCAGCTGGTTCAAAAATTATGTTATATGTGGATGACATTTTGGTTGCCTCCCCCACTGAGGAACAATGTCAGCAGGACTCTTTGGCCCTGCTGCACTTCCTGTGTGAACATGGACTAAAATGTGGCAAGAAAAAACTGCAGTTTTGTCAACCTGAGGTTAAATTTTAAATTCCCTGACCATATGCTCATTGCCGACGGGAAAACATTGGAACCAGATAGAATAAAGACCATTTAAAACTTACCTTTGCCACAGACAAAAAAGCAAACTTAATCAGCAAATTTAAAAGAAAGTCATAAATTTACAACAAAAGGTTGTAGATTTATGATGAAAAAATGTGTGAATTTATGAGGAGAAAAGTCACATGTTTACAAGACAAAATAAAACGTATGAGAAAAAAAAGTTGCAGATTTATGAAAATAAGTAGCAGATTCATGTGAAAAAGTGGCAACTTTACAACAAAAAATGAAAATAAGTAGCAGATTCATGTGAAAAAGTGGCAACTTTACAACAAAAACAGCACTATTAGGTACCCTGAACTACTGCTGCCAGTGGTTGCCAAACCTCTCACAACACACGGCTCCACTGTACGCACTACTTCAGGGCCCACAAGGAAATTTGCATGCTAGTATGAGCTGAAAAACATGACTATGCCACCCCACACATACTTAAATGCCAACAAACTTTACTGCACTGCCAATGACAAAATTGTTCTCCCTCCCTCACTGTACCGCTGGGTGGCACTGGCTCCGCCATGTGCCAACAGGAGGGATATGATTAAGATAGCTGAATATGATTAAGATAACTGAAAAAGGATATGATTAAGATTGCTGAATATGATTAAGATAGCTGAAAAACACTTCTTCTGTCCAGGAATTCTAAAAGAAATGAAAAAGTTTGCAGTCAAAATAATGCCCAAGGTGCAATGAGAACTAGACAGAGGAGTTTTCCACTACCAAAAGCACCCTTTTCTCAAATGGTGCATGGATTTTATAGTGGGTCAACTCCAACACTGCCTTGTTCTCATTGACACATTCACAAAATGGACAGAAATACATCCTACTGCTAAGGCAGATGCAAAAGCTTTTCTGTAAGGTTGTTGCAAAATAGTATATTCCCAACTTTTGGAATACCAGAGATCATTTATGCAGACAATCAGACAAATGCTGGCAAAAACCATGCATGGTAAGGCCGTTACATGGCCTGAAGCTCTTAAGATAGTGAAACTAAACAATTAATACCATCCCAGATAAGAAAACGGGACTGTGCCTTTCACTGCCCTTATGGACTGCCGGGTCTGTCACTACTAATACATTGATTCTGTTAGAGCTCTCTCCACTCCACAGGAGGAAGTGATCAACCCACTGCAGCCTGGTGACTTTATCTTCATGAAAAATCATCACCAGCAGCATTGAGGCTCAGTGAGGGTCGCTGAACGACCATCCTGGATCCACCTGACACACGTGAAGAGACTAAAAGTGCCTGCAAGTGAACTAACCTGCTTCCCTGAGTAAGTCCAGTTACAAAGAGGGACGTGTCCTTTTAAGGACACGGCCATCTCAAACCTGGTGAAGACAGAGGCCCGGAGGGGTACTCTCTCAGGTGGAAGTAAAATGAAGGCACTGCTACTTGCTGCTGGTGTGACAGGTGTATTTGCAGGAGTAATATGGATCACTTCCCCCGACGCCAACTTGCATTCCCCTCACTTGGAGTGGCCTATTTGAGTCGCAGAATGAATGGTGTATTTTGGGCTTTGGAGGACCTCACTGAGAGGAAGGAGGCGTAATCGATTGGCTGAGAGGACTGCAACAACACTTGAATGGCTTGAAGGATGTGCCACAAAATTGGGACCTGTCCTCTTGGTTCCTTTCTGGTCAATGGTGGCAAGTTCTGTTGAAGTAGTTAACCCCAGTAACAGTTGCATTGATTCTATCTTGTGTACTATTCATGTGTGTCATTCCATGATAAGTAGAGCTCTTGCTCAACACACTTTCATGTTACAATCTGTTATGCTCCAAAGGGAAGGTCCTGTACAATATACTGCCTTGAGACAACAAAGTGATGGTGATTGTGATGACAGAACTACTGTTTAGATTTGGAAGTGATGCTCAATGATGACAATGTAGAAAATCGTGAGAAGAGACATTGTACTAATGTTTGCGTGTGAATACAACAATGATAAAATGATAAAACAGGAGGGAATTGTCAGAAAAATGTACACATATGTTATCATTTTTTATGTCTAAGCCTTATACAAGTGTAGAAGTGTGGAAAAGTACTGGAGAAGCGTGTTCGTCTGGATTAACACTCAGACTGAATGCAGGAAGCCAGTTCTGCCGGAAAGGTACAGAAAGCCCCCTGTGGAGCAAGAGGACACAAAGAGCCCCCTGCGGAGCGAGTTCTACTGGAAGAATACTGAGGTTGCATGCAGGGGGCCAGTTCTGGCGGAAATGTACTGATACTGACATACCCCCTGCATAGCAAGAGAAGAAACAGGTTGCTTCATCCTTTCAAGCTGTTAATGATGTGCCAAACCTGTTACACTCTTTTGTCTGTGATGTATTCAGCTGAAACCGCTTTGTCCTGCTTCCGTCTGTATGTTGCAACTGCTCCTTGTATATAAGCTTGCTCACTGAAGGCAGCCTTCAGTACTGACCTCCTGCAACCTGAGGGTCCGTACTCCTTGTATATAATTTATGCAAGTAAAAACTCTTAAAAGAATATTCTTGTGTCTCGAATCTTTATTGAGGTAATGAACTAATATAAGATCATTTTCCAAGTGTTTTCAGAGATTCCTGACAGCCTTTACGCGGCACATGAATGGAAAGAGACGAGCCCACGTGCTGGATGAAGTGCGTGTTTTTATTATAACAAAAACACAAACGGTTCAAAGGTGCCCAGTTCAAAAATGTCAAACAATAAACCACCATGCAGGCCTCAGAGCAGCCCGGCTCTGGAGAGGCTAATAGCACTGCAGATGAAACAGTTCAGCCATAATACAGTTCAGGTAAACCGAGAAGTCCATGTCATGCTTCAGAGCCGAGCAGGTCCTCTGAAGGAGAAGAAACATGAACTTGGATAGGAACGAGGAGACTTACATAGGGTGTCTCGGAGCAAGGTTGAGCTCCGGGGGATAACAGCACCAATGTAGTCTTTCACAGGAAGATGACTAGGAGCTCGGGCTGCGAGCTCAACTAACCAGGTTGACTAGCCAGGTAGACTAACGGAGTGACAGGGCGTGAATGAACTAACAAAATTAAATACAAAGTGAGCTGATTACATGAATGACTTCAGGTGTGAGAGTTGAGCTGCAGGTGAACTGATTGTGAGCTGCTTACAGCTGGCCGATGAGCTGTGAACAGCGAGTAGAAGTGTCTGGAGAGAGGGGGGGGGGCAAAAACAGAAACAATGATCCAAACAGACGTAAGAGCAGACAAAAGGCAGAACTACAAAACATAACAATAAACTGTCTGAGCTCCAGGATGACATTGGAGCTCAGACATATGACAGAGCCCCCATCCTCAAGGGTGGATTCCAGACACCCCCAGGTCATCATCATCATAGCAGTCTGTCGGGGGCGACAATGACTGTTTCATTTAGGTCTGATCAGATTCCTTCACGCAGCTCTGTCCTTCGTCCTCTGCTGCCAGTAACTCCTGACCTTGTTAACCCGGGCGATGTCCGAGCCGGTATGAGTTGCTTTCTGACTGACCATTTCATGAAACTGCTTGCAAAGGATTTGAGTACCGCTAGCTTTTGCTGGACTAGCAGCACATTATTGACAGATAGAGGTATTATCAGTGGCAAGGACAGGCCAAGATAAACTGACTCCAGTATCTGTTGCAGTGACTGACCAGATGATAGGTTTGTTTATCTCTGCTCTTTGTGTAGTGCATGTCATGATGCACCGACTGGCAAAAGTCCACCACAGACCTCACAACAGATGTGCTTATCTGCCAGGATGTCCAGTCTCACCCCGTGTAACTGGGAGTGGTCCACCACAGGTAACACCACAAAAACCACCCCCCCCCCCCAAATAAAAGAAGGAGTACAACAAAACCACCCCAGGGGGAAGGTGGGGGAAACCGGCTAGGAGGGAAAAAACAACCAGCTCAAACATTCACACCTGCGCCCCGACAACCCAAAAGACCCCACAGTCTCAGGGCTCCAGGGTTCAGGCAGCTGGCCAAAGTCCCAGGCCCAGCAGGTGGTCCGCAGAACAGCGTCAGGCGGCCTGCAGGAGCAAATGGGCCACCTGACCCGGAGACTCAGTCCTTCGGGTGGCCGGCCTGCACTGTTGAGCCACCAGGACCGGAGAGGTGAACGAGGAGGCAGTCTTCCCACCGGAAGGCATAAAGGCAGGAAGCCAGACCAGAGAAGGGGAACCCCAACGGCTTCTGGTGGCGGGGAACAGTGGGCCACGATGGCACCTGGCAGAGGAGGGAGGGGCACCCCGAAGGCCTCTGGAGGAGGGGAGGTGGCCTCGGCGTCCCCAGGTTAACCGGTGACGCCCTCGGTGGCCCCAGCTTGGGACGTGGCTGCACCTGCAGTGGGGCCCGGCTGAACCATGGCTGCACCTGCGGTGGGACCCGGCTGGGTCACGGCTGCCCCCACAGTGGCTCCCGACTGGAGCGGTTCCGGTCTGGGACATGGCTGCAGCCGCGGCAGTCCCAGCTTGGGACACGGCTGCACCCTCGGTGGCTCCAGGCTGGAGCTCAGCTGCACCCGGGGTGGCTCCGGGCTGGAGCTCTGCAGCACCTGGGGTAGCTCCAGGCTGGAGCTCTGCAGCACCCACGGTGGACCCGGCCTGGGCCAATGCCGAACTCATGGCTATCTCCACAGTGGGGGAAGCTGGACCCACAGTGACCTCCAGTGGTGAGCCTGGATCCTCGGACACGTCCGGCGGTGTAAGATTCTCTCCGGCAACCCTGAGAGAAGACTTGGATAGAGAACAGGGAAGAGGAAGGTCAGGGTCACCGGCAACGGCGGAGTCTGGCGAGGCAAGCTCAGGTGCAGTGGGCGGCTGCACCTGGCTCTCCTCCCCAAGAGCCAGGCAAGAACGCTCTAATACAGAAAAGAGGAAGACAAAAGAGAGCACTCGCTTGAGCTCGAGCTCCACCGCCATCCAGAACTCTGATGATACGGGCGATGTAGTCTTGGGCTCAGCCTCCTGGAGGTTCCGCTTAGGTGCTGATGCTGCTGCAGCAGCCTCCCCAGCAGACATGATGGTGATCGCAGTCTCAAGGCCCCCAGGTGACATTACCCACGCTGGTGACTCATCCAGCGTGGCGGCTGGGGGCTGCCTCACCGCCAACCCTGGGACCGGATTTTCCAGGGCCTTGGGCTCCTCCTCCCTCTGGCAGCTTGCTTCAGAGGCCGGCAAACTCTCAAAGATACATGGAGAGGACATGGAGAGGACTCTTGAGGTGTTAATATATGCCGCTGGTGCTGAGATCTCAGGGGACTGCAGGACCTGAGTCTCATAGCCAGGGATCAGGCAAGATTGTTCATTAATAATAATAATGGTATGGAAGGAACTTGCTTGTTCTCCTGGTTTATGGTGTCTCCAGCGGCATCTGGTGCATTGACATCCCTCTCCGTGTCCTTGACGGGCCTGGGCTCCTTAATAGGCGGTGGAGAAGCCTCCCATGCAGGCACGGAGGCGGATGGAGCCAGGGAAAAAAACTGCACCACCCACGTTGGAGGATGTAAATGCTGAGGAGGAGATGACTGCCGGGGAGGCAGTTGGAAGAAAAAATGACTGATGGCAAAATTCTCCTCCTCCTGTGAAAACAGGGTTGCTGGCAGAAAGATGGTATTTCTCCTTGGGCGTGACCTCTGGGAACGGCAACGATAAGAGGGAGAAGGGGGCGTGGACTCATTGCGGGATTCCAGAGGCTCCAGGGTCGGAGCGTGCTCGATTCCAGGCAGGAGCTCCGGTTCCCTCGGAGAAAACTCTTCAGGTGGATGAATTTCCCCTCTGGGGATCAATAAAGTATACAAAATCAAATCAAATCAATCAAATCAAATCAAATCAACTCCGGGGCTAATTCCAAGGCTTCACCTCCAGGAGGAGGTCTGTTTCCGCCAGTAACACCTGCCTGTGTTCTTCCAACTTCTCTGTGGATGGAGCGGGCCAGGGCTCTGGAGAAGGAAGCGGGGCTGTCGTGGGAGAGGCTGGAGGCTTCCTATGATGGGCGCGCTTCTTCTTCATGGAAGACGGCTCCGTCGTTGGGGCTTCCTTAGACGGCGCGTCATATGGTAAGGAATACATGCACGAGAAGGTCCATCGCCTCCGAAAGGTTTCAGAGGCTGGGAAATGCTTCCATTACCTGTGCTGCGGCATTTCGGCCCTCCTAGACCACCCTCGGAGACTGGGAAGACAGCGTCTGTGTTATGATGTCCTCCAGGAGACACACCACCCGCAGCTCCACATCACGCAGATGTGCCATAGCAAAGGCTCCAACTCATGTGAATGGAAAAACACAGAACAATGAAAAGCACACACACTTCACAGCTGGGCTCTACCTGGTCACTCCATACTGTCATGAACGTGCGCCTTTACACGGCGCACAAATGGAAAGCGACGAGCCCACGTGCTGGATGAAGTGCGTGTTTTTATTATAACAAAAACACAAACAGTTCAAATGTGCCCAGTACAAAAATGTCAAATAATAAACCACCATGCAGGCCTCAGAGTGGCCCGGCTCTGGAGAGGCTAATAGCACTGCAGGTGAAACAGTTCAGCCGTAATACAGTTCAGGTAAACTGGGTTGAAGTCCACGTCACGCTTCAGAGCTGAGCAGGACCTCTGAAGGAGAAGAAACATGAACTTGGATAGGAACGAGGAGACTTACATAGGGCATCTTGGAGCGAGGCTGACATTGAAGCTCAGACATATGACGTCTTGTTCAGCTCAACCCTTCTTAATGGAGTGAAACTCCAAAACGCTTTTTTCCCCTCTCCTCAGATGGCGTGTTCATTCTGCTGAACTTTTCCTATTGATTTTCTTTAACTTGCCGTTAAAGTGGACTGATTGTGATTTTTTGAATTTTTTCCCCTCGAGACTGCCTCATCCACGTACCACGAAGTCAGAAGAACTAGGATTTCGTGACTGGAACTGTTAATATCCATTTTCCTTCAGCCTGTGTTTTCTTATTGGCTGGTGGACATCCTAAATTTGCAGGCCAGGACAGGATCTGTTGCCTAAGAAGAGACATCACACCTGCCCAGGGGGCCAGCCGTTCATTCTACCGCCGGCTCCACTCTCTGGACACCCGTTGCTAAGTCTGTACCATAATCGCTGTAACTGGAAAGAACTGCTAGCAGTTGTTCCTCCTTTTTGCCATTTGCTGGCGTTCAAGATCACTGCTGGACTCTGAAGACACAGCTGTTCGTAAGCCAGACTTCCACTTCCTATCTACTGGGCTAAATGTGATGTCTAATTCTAATTGAATATTGTGGCACATATGTTGGGTTCATATTTTCCACAAATGTATTGCTGTATGTGTATTGGGTGCTTCACGTCTCGCGGGACAAAGAAGGTCTGGATCGGCAGAGATCTGCAGGAGATAACGAGGAGGTGTGAGATTTGGCCTTTTGTCTCAGAGAAGATGCCCCAGAAGGATTTCTGGATCATTGAAGAATGAGAGACAATGGTGACAGATCAAAGAGTTGCATTGTGACTGGGATTAAGTACCATGTGACTGCATGTTTGCTAAAGCACCATGTGACTTAGGTTTCGATGCTCCAGGAGTATAAAAGTGTGATGTTACATTGATCAGCCTCTTTTCTTGTTGAGAGGTTGATAGAGCATGTGTTCTGACAATAAAGCTGAACCTGAGAAATAAACTCAGTCTCATCCTTGAGCACATCCTCTACACTGGTGACCCTATGACAAATTATAGCCGGTGACGACCTTCCCGCACCGGACATCTTCAGGAGCCAGCCGGGCTTATGCAGCTACCGCAGTCCAGCTGCCTGATTTCTGGCAACATAGCCTGCGCTCCTGGTTTAACACTGTCGAGGCACAGTTCCATCTTCGGGGAATTTCGGCTGATGCCACGAAATTCTACCATGTAGTCGCAAAGCTGGACAGCCTCACAGCCCAGCGGGTGGAGAACCTGACTAACCACCCACCAGACGACGACAAGTATGGCGCAGTGAAAGCCGCTGTCATCCGTGCTTTCACCCCCTCACTGGGAGAGCGAGCAGAGAAGCTCCTGGTGCTGACTGAAGGAGAGGCAGACAGGCCCGCAGACCTGATGGCGAAGATGCTGAGTCTGAGAGACGACGAAGATGATGGCTTTATCTTCGCCCATCTTTTCCTCAGGATGCTACCGTCAGCGGTGAGAGTTACCCTGGCCAGTTCACAGCTGCTAGCCCACCGAGATTACCACAAACTGGGCCAGGAGGCGCAGCGACTCGTTGACGCCCATAGGCGACACATGGCCACGACGGCAGCAGCGGAGCTGAGCGCAACGCCTGGAGACACTAGGGGGCCTGAGGCTGCAGCACCAGATTCGCTGACGTCAGCAGCGGCGGAGGCCAGGAGACACGGAGCGAGCGACGTCCTCTGCTTTTACCATCGACGTTTCGCCGAGAGGGCACGCAAGTGCATTCCACCGTGCCAGTTCAAGCGCTCGGGAAACGCCAGGACCGGGAGTCAGTAGCAGCTGCGGCTCTCAGCGCGACGAACAAGCTGCTCTACCTGACGGACGCGCGATCAGGGAGGGAGTTCCTTGTGGACACAGGCTCCCAGCTGAGTTTCATCACACCTTCCCACGCTGACCGGCTGGCGCCTTCCAGCAGACCCCTGGTGTTGGCGGCGAACGGCTCAACGATCAAGACCTTCGGGGAGAAGACCCTCCGCCTGTCTTTTCACGGCCGGGCATTCGAGTGGACTTTCGTCATAGCGGCAGTCAGTTATAACATGTTAGGTGCTGATTTTTTGTGCTTGAATGGTTTATTGGTTGATCTTGCTAATAGACGTCTAGTTAATGCACTGTCTTTCCACTCTATTTCCTGCACAGCCCAGGTGGTCCCGCCTACTGCACAGGCCAACGTCACAGCTGCGGGTGGTAAGTTCCAAGCACTACTCTCTCAGTTCCCAGCACTCACAGTCCCAATGTTTTCGGCGTCAGTGGCTAAACACGGGGTGGAACATTTTATCACCACCTCCGGCCCTCCCGTTTTTGCAAAAGCTCGGCGCTTGAACTCAGCTAAACTGGCCATAGCGCGCGAGGAATTCGCCAACCTGGAAAAGCTGGGCATCATTAGACGCTCCAACAGCCCCTGGGCTTCACCGCTACACATGGTCCCAAAGGCTGATGGCTCGTGGCGACCTTGCGGTTGAATAATGCTTCAGCACACGACCGCTACCCGATTCCGCACATCCAAGATTTTTCGGTTCATTTAGTGGGGGCGCGCATTTTTTCTAAAATAGATTTGGTGCGCGGCTACCATCAAGTCCCAGTATGCGCTCAGGACATACCCAAAACAGCGGTAATAACTCCTTTCGGGCTTTTCGAGTTTTTGCGCATGCCGTTTGGACTCAAGGGTGCCGCGCAGACTTTCCAGCGCATGATGGATGCAGTTTTACGCGACCTCCCTTTCGTGTTCGTCTACTTGGATGACATTTTGGTAGCCAGCACGTCTGAAGACGAACATGAAAGCCACCTCACAGCGGTTTTTCGGAGGCTGGCGGAGCACGGGTTAATAATTAATCCAGCGAAGTGTCAGTTTGGGGTGGCGCAAATTGATTTTTTGGGGCATCGCGTTTCGCCAGAAGGAGCGATCCCTCTGCCCGATAAAGAACGCGCAATAACAAACTTTCCCCAACCTCAGACGGTCAAAGCATTGCAGAAATTTTTGGGAATGGTTAATTTTTATAACCGTTTCCTCCCTAGCGCAGCGCAGCTCATGCAACCATTGTACGCGGCACTTAAAAAACAAAAACCCACAAGTAAAATCGAATGGTCTCCGGAGCGGGAGCGCGCATTCTCCCAAGTCAAATCAGCCCTGGCAAACGCGGTTTTGTTAGCACACCCGGTGCCAACGGCCTGCATGGCGCTCACCACGGACGCTTCCGATTTAGCGGTGGGGGCGGTTGTTGAGCAGTTTGTAGCAGGGAGCTGGCAGCCTCTTGCGTTTTTCAGCAAAACCTTGCGCGATAACGAGCGAAAATACAGCGTGTTCGACAGGGAGCTTTTGGCCCTGCATTTGGCCATCCGCCATTTCCAGTTCTGGCTGGAGGGGCGCCGTTTCACCGCGTTTGTGGACCACAAGCCGCTAACGTTTGCGATGGCCAAGATTTCAGAGCCTTGGTCAGGCCGGCAGCAAAGACAGCTGGCCGCGATATCGGAGTTCACCACCGATATTCAGCATGTCGCGGGCAAACATAATGTAGTGGCAGACTGTCTTTCACGTGCAGTAGCAGCACCAGGCCCCGTGGGGGCAGGCTCGGCAGCCGTGGCCTCGGGCCAGGGTTGTGGTGCGGAAGCGCACGCAGCCCCGGTCCGTGTAGGTTTAGATTATGCAGCCATGGCCGCGGAGCAGGTTAGCGACGTGGATGTGCGCGCGCTCCAATCTGGACCAACAGGGTTAAGGCTGGAGCACAGGGTGCAGCAAATAGGTATGCCCCCTCTAATCTGCGACGTCTCCACGGGGCGGCCTCGCCCCGTGGTTCCAGCTGCATGGTGCCGCCGCGTTTTTGACTTAATCCATTCTCTGGCCCACCCAGGGTCCGCGCATCGATTAAGAAATTTGTTTGGCCGGGGTTGCGTAAACAGGTCAAGGAATGGGCAGCAGCCTGCGTAGCGTGTCAGCGAGCCAAAATACACAAGCACACTAGAGCTCCTTTCGAGCCTTTTCACATTCCGGCTAAGCGATTTGATCATGTGCATGTGGACTTGGTGGGTCCTCTTCCGTTGTCACAGGGGTGCACACACCTTTTGACGATGGTAGACCGCACCACGCGTTGGCCAGAAGTGGTTCCTCTGGCGTCAACTACAGCAGAAGAAGTTGCACGCGCATTTTTAACAGGTTGGGTTGCGCGTTTTGGAGTTCCGTCGGACATAACATCCGACAGGGGTCCCCAATTTGTTTCCGAACTCTGGTCATCGATGGCCCACAGCCTAGGGGTGAAGATTCACCGCACTACCGCGTATAACCCCCAGGCTAACGGTTTGTGCGAACGCTTTCATAGGTCATTGAAAGCAGCCCTCAGAGCGTCTCTTACGGATACAAATTGGGTGGATAAACTTCCATGGTTTTTATTGGGTTGCGTTCTGCACCTAAGGAGGATTTGCAGGCCTCCCCAGCTGAATTAGATTTTGCACAACCCCTCCGTTTGCCAGGGGAATTCCTTCCCGACAATCCTGTGCCAAATTGCTCCCCCGATCAACTGTTGCAGAGTGGCACAGGATCAAACACCCTTCCTGGCCCAGTTCATCACAGTTTTCCACGCGTTTTTGTGCCGAAGGCTTTGAAAAATTCGGAGTTTGTTTTTGTTAGACATGATGCACAATGCCCAGGTTTGCGGCCGCCTTATGACGGGCCTTTCAGAGTGTTGGAAACAGGGGAGAAGCATTTTTTGCTAGATTTAGGAGGCAGAGAAGAGTTGATTTGCATAGACAGACTCAAACCTGCTTTTGTTCTGGCTGATGAACACGTGCAGTTGGTGAGGGCCCCCCGCCGTGGCAGGCCGCCGAGAAGGCATTCTTCGGACTCCCCACAGAGATGTGCTAACAGTTCTGATCCACAGGTGCAGGAGGACGCTGCTGAAGGAACAATGCCGACTTACAGCAGATATGGCAGGAGGTTAAGACCTAAACAATTGGTGGATTGATTTTTGATATGTGGTTATGTTTTCTGTCATTCATTTCTGATGATGTTTTGTCCCTTAGAAGACGTTTGGGGGGGGGGGGGTTATGTGGCACATATGTTGGGTTCATATTTTCCACAAATGTATTGCTGTATGTGTATTGGGTGCTTCACGTCTCGCGGGACAAAGAAGGTCTGGATCGGCAGAGATCTGCAGGAGATAACGAGGAGGTGTGAGATTTGGCCTTTTGTCTCAGAGAAGATGCCCC
Source organism: Pholidichthys leucotaenia (assembly GCA_020510985.1). Lineage (NCBI taxonomy): Eukaryota > Metazoa > Chordata > Actinopteri > Cichliformes > Pholidichthyidae > Pholidichthys > Pholidichthys leucotaenia. The sequence continues at coordinate 390,974,914 of CM035836.1, read as the reverse complement.
AGAAGGATTTCCGGATCATTGAAGAATGAGAGACAATGGTGACAGATCAAAGAGTTGCATTGTGACTGGGATTAAGTACCATGTGACTGTATGTTTGCTAAAGCACCATGTGACTTAGGTTTCGATGCTCCAGGAGTATAAAAGTGTGATGTTACATTGATCAGCCTCTTTTCTTGTTGAGAGGTTGATAGAGCATGTGTTCCGACAATAAAGCTGAACCTGAGAAATAAACTTAGTCTCATCCTTGAGCACATCCTCTACAATATGACCAATTTTTCATGTTAAAGTTAGTCCATAAGCTACGATAGGAGCTATAAGCTGAAGGAAAATTAATATTCTCCTTTTCAGTAACCTCCATTTTTTTGGTAAACTCAGAATTTTCTTTTTCATATACTGTAATCAGTTTTTATTATTTTCTCTATAAAATTGCATCCAGTTTTATGCATAAATTTGTTACAGTTATTTCACAGTCTCCCATTGCATTACAAATTCAAAATCTGGTTTCTTTTGGTTCCACAAAGGTTTAACTATAGACTTTATGCTCAGGATATCCATTATCAGTTAATATTATATTTGATACTTGTTGATCATTTCACCTGCTTACAAATCAATTTAATGTAATGTCATTTAACCTGAGTTTGATTATTAAGACTGTTAACGGTATAGAGAAGTTTCTGCTTGATTTCTTTTGTGTGTGTGCTTTTCTGGGTCACGGCAGAACAATTCACGAATATTGAGACTGGTTTATGAAAGGTTCAAGGATTATTTAACCCCTTGCACTCACTCGCACACAGCTTCAGATACTGGCTGGAAAATGCAACAGAAATGTAGAACCAAGTGTTATCCAGCTGAGGTCAAAATTTTGTAACAATACCACAAAAAATGAATATATTACACAGCTTTTTTCTTAGGTTGTTCCCAGGCGTTTTTGAACTGTGCCAAATGGCACAGTTTGGAAAAACGTCTGTAACTTTTGAATGATTCAACATAGAAGCTTCATCTTGGGCTCTAATGAAAGGTGACACTCAAGGCTGAGTGTGTGTGTGTGTGGGGGGGGGGGTTGTTTATTCATTCATTCATTCATGAATGAACAAACAAGCCCCCACACACAAAGAAGCATGCCACGTAAAAAATGTGTGGCCTTTTTTTTACAAGAAAAAATAACCTACAGTGCACTAAAAATTATTCTAAAATATCTGTAATGTAGAAGATAACAACTCCCACCCCCCACCCCCGCTACAGAGGACGGACATCACCCATCGCCACATCGCCACATGACTGTTCCGTCATGTGGCGATGTGGCGACCGCGGCGCACAGTCCCCGCGGTCTACTACGCACAGTTGTACTGAAATATCTGCAATATATCTGCAATCCGCTGCACGCACGAACCGTGTACCGCAGCGCATGGACTTCGGACTTCGTGCGCCGCGGTCTATTACGCACAGTTGTAATTTACCGATCGGTCAAAAGTCATTTTTTTTTTTTTTTTTTTCAGGGATAAAGAATAATTTAGCTTATAACACTTACCTGTTCACAACAGCTGTGTCGCTGGCGAACTTCTCTTCCTCATTGTCAGACAAACATGACGCTAGTCCGCTTGTTACAGACTCGTGGTTCTGGTCACGCAACCCGGTCAAACCATAATTCCATGATTGCGGTTTTGGCGAACGATTTTTCAAAACAAATAACAGCAGTAAGAAAAAAAGACTGGCGAACGTGTGTGTGTCACCCAGCCTTCATCGGCGGCCTCCGTCGGTCTATGATGACCACGGAAGAGAATCCTAAACGTCTACTCTGCTGGGACAGCACTGCCTGTGACTGAACAGGCCGATGCGCGAATGGCAGTCCCTGTCACACAGGTCGCACTTGTGGGTGGTCTCCGTGCTGCTGGGTCTGTGGCGGTTCTTCCTGCGGGTCCTTTTTTCATCTGCTGCAGCAGTCAGTCTCTCTTCACCCAGCCTTACACAAAACAGATTTTGCAAGGGACGCACGCTTTCGAACTTCTGTACTTCAATTGGCTGGCTGTTTTCGCAGCCGTTGGTAGGCGGGTCCTTCTTGCTAGGTTTTCAGTCATTGGTTCTTCAAGGTTTCAGAAACCCAATTCAAGGCTCTTATTAGTCGAATGAGAGGTCAATCACATCTAAACCAATCAAAGCACTCCTTTGGCTTTCTGTTCACGGCTGTGTCTGTAGTGGAAGAATGGAAATGCAGCTTTTTTTTTTCAGTGCGCTCTAGGACACAGCGCCCTTGTGCGCCCTCGTGCGCCCTCTTGCACTCTAGGATGCAGAGACGTGTCCGCCCGCGGTACACCGGAGTGCAAGAAGTTAATAAATTGTCCAAGTTTGGACTGGTGCCCCTTTTCGAGCGTTTCTGTCTTGTTTTGTGAGTGTTTGTGGTCATGAAGTGAACCTCCATCTCCACACACACAACTCTAAATATAAATTAAATAATCTTGTACCTTATCACACTTATAAATAATCCTACACGCTATATGAATTACTGATGTATTTAAGATCTCACGCTGTACCAGAAATTATTACAATCATGACTGAATGCCACAAACAATCCTACAGAGATTTTTAGAAGATGTTCCCTGCTCACCTTCTGATCAGTGGGGGCCCTGGTTTGTCCGCGACACCCAGACAAAGGCTTTGTGCCCCGATGTCTGTCATCAATGTAGTTGGCTAACTGCCCACATCCTCCACCATTCAAACTGTAAAAATTAATTTGGATCGTTAGCAGAATTTTTTCAGTTAACCAATCAATAATCACAGAAGAAATACTATTTCTCAGTTTAGATAGATAGATAGACAGATAGATGTACTTTATTGATCCCAAACTGGGAAATTACAGTGTAACAGCAGCATGACAGTTGACAACCAAACAACAGAAACACACACATGACAAAGGGATTACCCATGGAAAGTAAAACTAACACGACTATAAAACCTATATACATCATATCTTAATATTTGATGACCCATTTAAACACATGAATCATCCCATTGCACAAAGAAGGACTATCAGGAGCAGAGTGAAAAAGTGATGTACCAGTTAGTCTGTAGCTATGACCAGTATCTTATCTTATCTCTTATCTTAATACAACATCATAGTGAGTTATTGTACAGTGAAAATGCATGTGGCAGGAAAGATTTCCTGTATCTGGCCGTTCGACAACGAAGCTGTGGTAGTCTACTGGAGAAAGTGCTTTGCTGTCTATCTAGTGTGTGGTGGAGGGGGTGATCAGGATTGTCCATGATGGATCACAGTTTATTTAGTGTTCTCCTCTTCATCACCGTCTCAAAGGTCTCCGGTCTGAGGCCAATTACAGAGCCAGCCCTCTTGATAATCTTGTCAAGTCTGTTGGTATCTCTGGCCCTGATACTGCTACCCCAACAGACAGCAGCAAAGAAGATGGTGCTGGCAACAGCGGTCTGGTAGAAAAGCTCCAGCATCCTGCTGCACACGTTGAAGGATCTCAGCTTTCTCAGGAAGTAGAGTCTGCTCATCCCCTTCTTGTGCGCAGCATCGGTGTTGGATCTCCAGTCCAACCCGCTGCTGAGCCTGACACCCAGATATTTGTAGTCCTCAACCACTCCCACATCCTCCCCCCTAATCTGCAGTGGCTGAGAAGGAGCCTTCCTCTTCCTGAAGTCAATCACCATCTCTCTGGTCTTGCTGACATTCAACCTCAGGTGATTCTGCTCCATCCACTCCACAAATCTGTCCAACAGTGCCTTGTACTCCCCCTCCTCTCCTCCTCTTATGCATCCCACAACAGCTGAGTCATCAGAGAATTTTTGCAGGTGGCATGACTCAGTGTTGTACTGAAAGTCAGTGGTGTATAAGGTAAAAAGAAAAGGAGAGAGCACAGTCCACTGTGGAGCTCCCGTATCACTAACCACCACTCCAGACAAGACACTGCCCAGCCTGACAAACTGTGGTCTGCCTGTCAGGTAGTCAGTAATCCAGGAGATCACAGAGCTGTCAACCCCCATCACCCGCAGCTTCTCACCCAGCAGCAGTGGCTGGATGGTGTTAAAGGCACTGGAGAAATCAAAAAAAGTGATTCTCACAGTATCTCCTCCACCATCCAGATGCAGATAGGCTCGTTGCAGCAGGTAGATGACAGCTTCTTCAACTCCTAAATGGGGCTGATATGCAAACTGCAGAGGGTCCAGCCACGTCTTCACCTGCAGCCTCAGGTGGGCTAAGACCAGTCTCTCCAGGACCTTCATCACATGAGATGTGAGGGCAACTGGTCAGTAGTCATTCAGATCCGTTGGAGATGACTTCTTGAGGACAGGAACCAGGCAGGATGTCTTCCACAGTACCGGTACTCTCTCCAGACTCAGGCTCAGGTTGTACAGGTGTTTCAGTACCGGAGCTAGATGGTTGGCACAGGTCCTCAGGGTCCTTGCGGAGATGCCATCAGGGCCTGAAGCCTTCTGCTGACAGAGTCTCTCCAGCTGTTTCTCCACCTGATCTGTAGTCACCGTGAAGTGAGGGAGGGTCCTGGTGCCCCCTGAGGAGGAGGAGGGGGGAGATGGAGAGAGGTTCTGCACAGGAGGGTGGGTGGGGAGGGGTGCCTGGGGGTCTGGTTGTGTTGCTTGGGTGACAGACTGTGAGTTGAACCTATTAAAAAACAGATTCAGTTCCTCAGCTCTCTCCTGGCTCCCAGATGGCTGCCTGACTCTCCCCTTGCACCCAGTTATTTGTTTCATTTCCTCCCACACATCTTTAGTGTTGTTTTGCCTGAGTTTCTCTTCCAACTTCCTCCTATAATTGTCCTTGCACCTCCTCAGCATCTCTCTCAGTTCATGCTGCACTCCCCTCAGCTTCTCCTTGTCTCCAGCCCTAAAGGCTCTCTTCTTTTTGTTCAGAAGTGCTTTCAGGTCACTGGTGACCCATGGTCTGTTGTTGGAGAAGCAGTGTACAGTCTGAGCTGGCATGGTCATGTCTTCACAGAATCTAATGTATTCTGTGATGCAGTCGGTCATATTGTCTTTGTCCACCCCATGTGGTTCACAGAGTATGCTCCAGTCCGTCGTCTCGAAGCAGTCCTGCAGTGCATCAGCAGCCTCCTGTGTCCACCTCCTCACAGTCCGTGTATAAGCAGGCTGCCTTTGCACAAGGGGGACATACTTGGGTGTTAACATGACCATGCAGTGATCTGATTTACCAGTGGGGGGTAGAGCTGTAGCACTATATGCATCTCTGACATTGGCATACAGAAAATCCAGTGTTTTGTTCTCTCTGGTGGGACAGTCAACAAACTGGTGAAAGTTTGGTAATGTTTTTCACACTGTGATGGCCATGAATGCATCCGGGTGCTTCTCCATTAATGTGGCCGCAGTGGAGCTGACGACTTTAAAAGGAGTTTATCCTTTTATTGAAACATGCAGAGAGCTAGAGACACAGCCATGGGTCTTTCGCAGCCCAATCTGGTGAAAGACCCAGAACAAAGAAAATCCACAGCTACATATAGGCTTCAAGTTACTGGCTGTTTCCCAGTAACTTTCCAACAATACACTGGCCTTTGTCCAAACTAGTTAGAACCGGTCCTCTCAGCGTTATTTTCTCCAAATGTCTCCTCACTTTTATGGTTTCCACATCCTTCATCTCAGCGTCCATATGGCTCCCACATCCTGTTGTTTTGGGTCTGGTTGGGACTCTTCAGCTTTGCGCAACCCCCCATGCCCATATATGGAAGAAAGAGCTGATACAGGAGGAGAGCAGTTGGGTGTGTGAAGGTGTGTGTGTAAGTGTAACTAAAGCACTTTTAGTGTGTGTGTAATGAAAGCACTTAGTGTAATATCTAGCTAACTAATCTTCACTATTTATTTATCATAACATCACCTAAAAAGTTTTTCAAATCCCTTGATCAAATTTTTACAAACCTTTTGTGGAGTGGTAAAACTCCTAGGGTTAAGTATTCACTCTTGCAAAAGCTTAAACTCAACGGTGGTCTTGTATTACCTGATTTTCTGTTTTATTATTGGTCAGCACATATTCACCAATTGATCCATTGATTTCACTGTCCGGGGTTATTATGGTGTAGACTGGAGGCTCAGTCACTTTCTTTTTCTTCCCTATTGGCTCTAGTCTCCTCCTCTCTACCTTTAAATCCATCCAACTTTACAAGTAACCCTATGGTCCTCTTCACCCTTAAGATTTGGGCTCAATTTAGATGCCATTTTAAATTTTTGTCACTATCAACTCTTACACCTGTAACACAAAATCCTTTGTTTCCTCCATCCCTTATTGATACCACTTTCACGATTTGGCAGATTCACGGCCTTAAGCATTTCACGGATCTCTACAAAGAAGGTATTTTTTCCACATTTTCAGATGTGATGTCAACCTATAACTTGCCTGCATTTCATCTGTTCCTTTACTTCCAACTTACGCATTGTGGCTCTTCTTTGTTTCAAAGCTTCCCTTCCCTTCCCGCTAGTCAACTATGGGATGATCTCCTAAATCTGAAACCAAGTCAGAAATCTCTTATATCTGAAATATATGCACAGCTATTCACATTTGATGGTAAATCAGTTGCAAAAGTGCAAATTTCCTGGGAACAGGAGCTAGGTTTGAACATAACAGATGAGTTATGGGAAAAAGCTGTCTCCAGTATACGCTCTAGCACACCTTGTGCCAGGCTACAACTTTTACAGTTCAAAGTGCTATATAGGGCCCTCTGGTCGAAATCTCGTTTATCTGAAATTTATCCTGATATTGCAGATCAATGTGACAAATGCCACGCCTCTCCCTGTAATCTTCATCATTTGTTTTTTTCCCCCTGTCCTAGGTTACAGAAATTTTGGTGTCACTATTTTGAAATCATGTCTAAGGCACTGGGAAAAAGTGTTTCTCCAGCCCCCCTTATGGCTATATTTGGGCTGTCTGTTAACTCCCACCACATTGACTCTACACAGTCAGATATATTAGCCTTTACTGTTGTGTTGGGTTTTAGGGACCTTTAATGTGTGACACAGGTGGTGGCTCTGTAGGAGTCAAGAATTGAGGAGACTGGATGATTTTTCCAGTAACTGCTTTAATTCCCCATTCATCCTACGTCCTCTCTCGACCGGAGTGAAAAGAGACAGGACGCAGTCACACACATACATTTAGACATTCATCTCTAACAATACATCACACACAAAAGTCACAATACTCAGCTACATCCTTTCATCTCTAATAGAACACCCAGAGTCCTTCTGTTCTCCTTTCCGACCCCCAAAGGTCAGGCCGGGTAATCTTCTCCCCTCTCCTGAGTCCCCAGGGGGTGCAGACACGTCTTCCTCTTGAGGTGTGAAGTCAATACACATGGCTAGCTCAAAGTCTCTCTTGGCTGAATTCAGCCAGCTACATGTGAGTTACATAGGTTATAACTATGGGCTCCACATCACTCCCCCCTTCCACGCGAAAGACTGGGCACCCACATACAGTCATACAACAGTCATACAGCACGTCACCCCACCAACAGAATCTCACAGCAACCCAAACAACCTGACCAAAAAAAAACCACCACATCATTCTGCATGCAGCTTAGGTTTCAATCTTCTCCCGAATCTGCTGTATGCAGGTCTCCTGCTCTGTGTTGGGCCGTCCTGCTGTGCATCTGTGGAGTGAGGGGGAGAAGGGTTATTTGCCCCCCGTGGGAGGTCCCAGGGCCGCCCCTTTGGAGGCCTGCCGCGTCGAGGCACGCCCGCCGGCCGTACAGACTCGTTATGCAACACAAAAGCAGGCTTTAATCTATCGATACTGATCGTCTCCCTCCTGCCCCCCAAATCTAGCACAAAATATTTCTCCCCAGTTTCCAGCACTCGAAATGGACCGTCGTAAGGTGGGCGGAGACTATGCCGCTGAGCATCGTGCCTGACAAAAACAAACTCTGTGTCTCGTAAAGCCTGGGGCACGAACACACGCGGGAAAGAGTGATGAGCGGGGCCCGGGAGCATTTCTGCTCCCGTGTTACTCAGAGACCCCCGGATCGGGGGGGACCCTGGTGCCGTGTGGTCGGGTAAAAACTTGCCTGTCAGCCTGAGCGGTTGTGCGAAGACCAATTCTGCTGGTGAGGCATCTAGATCCTCTTTGGGTGCCGAACGCAACCCCAATAAAACCCATGGTAGTTTGTTTACCCAATCTGTGTCCGTCAGTGACGCTCTGAGGGCTGCCTTCAAAGACCTGTGAAAATGCTCGCATAACCGTTGGCCTGGGGATGGTAAGCGGTCGTGCGATGTATCGCCGCTCCTAAGCCGCTGGCCACTGCTGACCACAGTTCCGACGCAAATTGAGGTCCCCTATCAGACGTAATATCTGACGGGACCCCGAACCGCGCTACCCAAGCTGTTAAAAAAGCGCGTGCCACCTCTGCCGCTGTGGTCGATGTTAACGGGACCACTTCCAGCCAACGAGTGGTTCAGTCTACCATTGTCAAGAGATGCGTGAACCCTTGTGAAGTGGGCAGGGGGCCCACGAGGTCCACGTGCACATGATCGAACCTTTTAGCGGGAATGTGGAACGGTTCTAAGGGCGCCTTAGTGTGCCTGTGAATCTTAGCGCGCTGGCAAGCCATGCAGGTTTTAGCCCACTCCTTCACGTGCTTGCGCAGGCTCGGCCAAACAAACTTCTCCGCCACCATTTTCACCGAAGCGCGCACCCCTGGGTGCGCTAGGGAGTGCACGGTGTCAAAAACGCGACGGCGCCACGCGGCTGGCACCACCGGGCGCGGTCGCCCCGTGGATACATTGCAAATAAGCGGGGGGAAACCGGTTTGTAGATTTCTGCGTTCCAGCCTTAACCCTGTTGGTCCAGACAGGAGAGCGCGCACGTCCGCGTCCTCGCTCTGCTCCGCCACCATGGCTGCATAATCTATTCCCATGTGGACCGGAGCCGCGTGCGTGTCCGCGTTGTTACCGTGCTCTGGGTAAGCGGCCGCGCAATCTGTTTCCACGCGGACGGGTGCTGTTACCGCGCGTGACAGACAGTCTGCTACCACATTGATTTTACTGGCTACGTGCTGAATATCGGTGGTAAATTCAGAAATTGCAGCCAGCTGTCTCTGTTGCCGCCCTGACCACGGTTCTGAAGTTTTGGACATCGCAAAAGTGAGCAGTTTGTGGTCGACAAACGCGGTGAAACGCCGCCCTTCCAACCAGAACTGGAAATGGCGACTAGCCAAGTGGAGCGCCAGCAGCTCCCTGTCAAACGCGCTGTATTTTCGCTCAGCCTCGCGTAGGGATCTGCTGAAGAATGCGAGTGGTTGCCAAACCCTGGCAACCTGCTGTTCCACTACGGCCCCTATGGCCACATCTGACGCGTCCGTGGTTAGCGCTATGCGGGCTGCCGGGTCTGGGTGGGCCAACAGTGCCACGTTTGCCAGTGCCCGTTTAACCTCTGTGAATGCGTGCTCCCGCTCCGGGGACCATTCAATCACATGGGAGGGCTTTTGCTTTTTGAGCGCGGTGTACAAGGGCTGCATAAGCTGCGCTGCGTGGGGTATGAAACGGTTATAAAAATTTACCATCCCCAAAAATTCTTGCAACGCTTTTACTGTTCGAGGCTGGGGAAAATCTGCCACTGCACGTACTTTGGCCGGCAGAGGAACTGCTCCCTCCGAGGAAACGCGGTGCCCTAAAAAGTCGATTTGTGCCACGCCAAAATGGCACTTGGCCGGGTTGATTATCAACCCATGCTCTCCTAACCTCTGAAAAACTGTCGTGAGGTGTTTTGCGTGCTCCTCCTCGGAGGTGCTGGCTACCAAAATGTCGTCTAAATAGACAAAAACGAAAGAAAGGTCGCGCAACACTGCATCCATCATCCGTTGGAAGGTTTGTGCGGCGCCTTTAACGCCAAAAGGCATTCGTAAAAACTCAAAAAGCCCGAACGGGGTTATTACGGCTGTCTTGGGGATGTCCTCTGGTCGGACCAGGACTTGGTGATAACCGCGGACCAGGTCTATTTTAGAAAAAATGCACGCCTTCGCCAAATGCACTGAAAAGTCCTGGATATGCGGAATTGGGTACCGGTCCTGCGCTGTGGCATTGTTCAACCTGCGGTAATCGCCACAAGGTCTCCATGAACCGTCAGCTTTAGGTACCATGTGGAGGGGGGAAGCCCAAGCGGACTTCGAGCGGCGAATTATGCCCAACCTTTCCAGGTTGGCGAACTCCTCGCGTGCAATGGAGAGTTTAGCTGCATCCAAGCGCCGAGCCTTCGCAAAAACGGGTGGGCCACTCGTGGTAATAAAGTGCTCCACCCCGTGCTTCGCCACCTTAGCTGAAAAAGTAGGAACTGTGAGTGCTGGGAACTGGTGTAGAAGGCTGTGAAACTTATCACCTGCTGTGGCGACGTTGGTCTGAACTGGCGGCGGGCACACCCGAGCTGTACAAGGGATAGAACAGAAAGAGAGTGCATTTACTAGTTGTTTGTTGGCCAGATCAACTAACAAACCATGTGAACACAGAAAATCAGCACCTAACATATTGAAGCTCACTGCCGCCACGATGAAATTCCACTCATAGGCGCAGCCGTGGAAGGACAGAGACAAGGTTCTCTCTCCGTACGTCTTGATGCTGGAGCCATTGGCCGCTGTCGCTCCGTCTCCGCTGGGTCCCGCGACCCGATCAGCATAGGTGGCAGTGATGAAGCTCCTCTGGGCTCCGGTGTCCACTAGGAATTGCCGCCTGGAGCCCGCGTCTGTAAGATAAAGCAGCTTGTTCCGTTCGCCAAGAGTGGAAGCTGCTAATGGCTCCCGGCCCGGTCGTTTCCCTGCTTTTTTGAACTTGCAGGGCGGAATGAATTTGTGCGCCTTCCCAGCGAAACGTCGATGGTAAAAACAGAGGCCGTCATCTCCCCTGCCACGGAATCTCGCCGCTGCTGTCGCCACTGGGGTGGTCACTGCCGTCTCTGGCTCCACACTGCCCCCGGCCGCCGCGCCGAGGTCTGCCGCTGCCACGGAAGCCTCTTGTTCCTCGCAGGCGTTGAGGAGCCGCTCCGCCTCTTGGGCCAGGTCGCGGAAGTCCTGCTGGGTCAAACATCTCCTGCTGGACAGGGAACCTCTCGTGTGCGCTGGGAGGGTTCTCAGGAAAATATGTTTGAAAAGGAACGCGTCGTTGTCCGTCTCGATCATTTGCAGCATGTCCTCCATGAGGACAGTCGGCCTGTGTCCACCTCTGTCGCGCAGGTCCAGCAGCTGCCTGGCTCTTGCCTCAGACGACGGCACGAAGCTCCTGATGAGGGTGGCTTTCAGCGCGTCGTATTTGCTGACAGCGGGTGGTTGCTGCACCAGGCTCCGCACACACCGAGCTGTGCGGCTGTCGAACGTCGCAATGACATTATGGAATTTAATGTCATCCGCTGAAACTCCCCCGAGCAGGAACTGCGACTCCACATGCTGGAACCACGAGTGCGGGTCGCTTTGCCAGAACTTGGGGAGCTTAATCAGTCTTGTGCCCCTGCTGGCATTCCCCGGTGAATCCGGGTCTGAGCGGCTGTCTCCCAGCTCTTCCATATCGATCACGAGGCTGTCCTCCAGCCTCGGCGTGCTCAGATTCATGCGTAGGTCACCAATTGTAGGAGTCAAGAATTGAGGAGACTGGATGAGTTTTCCAGTAACTGCTTTAATTCCCCATTCATCCTACGTCCTCTCTCGATTGGAGTGAAAAGAGACAGGACGCAGTCACACACATACATTTAGACATTCATCTCTAACAATACATCACACACAAAAGTCACAATACTCAGCTACATCCTTTCATCTCTAATAGAACACCCAGAGTCCTTCTGTTCTCCTTTCCGACCCCCAAAGGTCAGGCAGGGTAATCTTCTCCCCTCTCCTGAGTCCCCAGGGGGTGCAGACACGTCTTCCTCTTGAGGTGTGAAGTCAATACACATGGCTAGCTCAAAGTCTCTCTTGGCTGAATTCAGCCAGCTACATGTGAGTTACATAGGTTATAACTATGGGCTCCACAGCTCCACCTTTCGGGTTCTGCCACCACCCAGGGTATAAGAGGGCAGTGAGAGAGAGGGGTGGTCTCTTGGCCCCCCTTTTTGTCTGGCCGGTGCGCTTGTTTAGTGAGAAGGTATCTCTAATAAACCTGTGTTCAGTTCGGCATCAAGTCTCATCCTTGGCTCCTACTCCCAACATAACATTTGGTGAATAGGATAAAAGGTATGGACGCGGGTGTCACGTCAATTCGACCATTTTTGGAGCTTCCAGGTGAGCCGTCTGTCCCTTGGGCGAGGCGGTTTGCCGCTTTTCAAACATACTTGGTGGCATTGGACCTTGGAAGACTGGAAAAGTTGAGGGCACGAGCACTGTTGGTTCATAATTTAGGAATGGAGGGACAGTGTATTTTAAGCATTTTTGGCAAGTGTGATAGCTTTGAGGAAGTAGTGGAGCTAATGGCGCAACATTTTCGCGTCCCAGAAAACGTCATGGTCCGCAGGATCCAGTTTCGACAGCGCCGCCAGCGGACTGGCGAGTCGGTGCAATGGTTTGTAGCAGACCCACGTCAGCTGGCCAAAGACTGTCGGTTTGGAGCATTGGAGGAAGAGATGGCCAGCGACCAGTTGGCAGAACATACTATTTGCCCGGCTACGAGGTCGAAGCTCCTTACATTCTCGGGTGAACTGACTTTATCCAAGGCCATCAAGTTAGCTCAGCAGCTGGAGGCGGCAGACAAGCTATTGTGGGAGCTCGGTGAGAGAGCACCACATTGCCATTTTGAACCACAGTCGACAGCGCAGACAGTGGACCCGGACAGTGATGACAGCGTGGATGATGAGGGAAGCTATGCTAATGCTGTCAAGATGAGGTCCGCCCCGGGAACGCCCAGGTGTTTGGGTTGTGGGTCCAGGAAGCACTGCTACAAGGCCAGGGAGTGTCCGGCAAGAGGAAAATGCTGCGGAAAGTCAGAATCAGAATCAGAATCAGAATCAGATTTATTGCCATTGTTCATGTAGTACACAAACTAGGAATTTGTCTCGGTGCCATGCTGCAACATTAAAAACATGATGAGATAAAGAGATAAACTAAAAAACTAAAGGACTAAAAACGTGCAATAAGTGTAGAAAAATAAGTAATAATCATAATAATAATGGTAATAATGAGTAGTACTAGTCAAGGCAGTTTTAAAAAAATTAGCAAGTAGTAGATAATATGGGGTGCCACAGTGCAGTTGATAATGCAACAGAAAAAACAGTGATGAATGACATGAGTCTGGTTGAGCCGCTGTACAAAGTGCACGAGAGTCAATAAGTCACTTAATGTTCAGCAGTCTGATGGCAGAGGGGAAAAAGCTGTTCATGTGTCGGGAGGTTTTAGTCCGAATGGACCGAAGTCTTCTACCTGAGGGGAGGGGGGCAAACAGTACGTGACCAGGGTGTGAAGGATCGGCTATGATCCGGCCAGCACGCCTCCGGGTCCTGGAGATGTACAGGTCCCGGAGAGATGGGAGCTTGCAGCCGATCACCTTCTCAGCAGTGCGCACGACGCGCTGCAGCCTTAGTCTGTCCCTGGCAGTGGCTCCTGCATACCACACAGTTATGGAGGAGGTGAGGATGGACTCGATGATGGCCGTGTAGAACTGCACTAACATCTTGGTGGGTAGCTTGAGCTTCCTCAGCTGCCGCAGAAAGAACATCCTCTGCTGGGCCTTTTTGATGAGGGAGCTGATGGTTGGCTCCCATTTGAGGTCCCGGGTGATGGTGGTGCCCAAGAAGCGGAAGGAATCTGCAATGGTGATAGGAGAGCCTGTGATGGTGAGGGGGGGCAGGGGGGTTGTGACTTTCCTGAAGTCCACAGTCATCTCCGCTGTCTTCAGAGCGTTCAGCTGCAGGTTGTTATGGCTGCACCAGGATACCAGCTGGGCCACCTCTTTCCTGTAGACGGACTCGTCGCCATTGGAGATGAGCCCGATGAGGGTGGTGTCGTCCGCAAACTTAATCAGCTTAACAGACTGGTGGGAGGAGGTGCAGGAGTTGGTATAAAGGGAGAAGAGTAGGGGGAAAGTACACAGCCCTGGGGTGATCCAATGCTGATGCTAACAGAGTCCGAGACAGACTTCCCCAGCCGCACATGCTGCCTCCGGTCCGTCAGGAAGTCGGTGATCCACCTGCAGAGGGAGTCAGGCACGTTGAGCAGGGACAGCTTGTCCTGGAGCAGATCGGGGCGGATGGTGTTGAATGCGGAGCTGAAGTCCACAAACAGAATCCTGGCGTAGGTTCCCGGGGAGTCCAGGTGCTGCAGGATGGAGTGGAGGGCCAGGTTGACTGCGTTGTCCACAGACCTGTTAGCACGGTAGGCAAACTGCAGCGGGTCCAGGAGGGGTGTGGTGATGGACTTGAGGTGAGACAGGACCAGGCGCTCAAAGGACTTCATGACTACAGAGGTGAGCGCTAAAGGTCTGTAGTCGTTAAGTCCAGTAATCCGTGGCTTCTTGGGGACAGGGATGATGGTGGAGGATTTGAGGCAGGTCGGCACGTGACATTGCTTAAGGGAGGTGTTAAAAATGTCTGTGAAGACAGGAGCCAGCTCTTTCGCACAGTGTTTCAGGGTGGAGGGAGACACACCGTCCGGCCCGGGGGCCTTGCGCGGGTTCAGTCTGGAGAACTGTCTGTGCACGTCCTGCTCACTGATGACAAGGGCAGGGGGGGAGGAGGAGGAGGAGGAGGGGGGGACCGCTTTTGATGAATTAGGGGCCGAGGAGGCAGTGGAGCTGGGTGGAGCGGGTGAGTTGGACACAGCTGACGAGGTGTCAAAACGGGCGTAATGTTGGGACAGTTTTTGACAAAGGGCTTTGTCATCCTGACCTTTAGAAGCCTGAGGCCGATAGTTGGTGATTTGCCTCAGTCCTCTCCACACAGAAGCCGAGTCATTAGCAGTGAACTGCTGCTGGAGTCTCTCAGAATACACAGATTTAGCTCTCCTCAGCTCTCTGTTAAACCAATATTTGACCTCTCTGTAGCAGTCCCTGTCTCCACTTTTCAACGCTGCTTCCTTCTCCTTCCTGATCTGTCTGAGCTTGGCCGTGAACCAGGGCTTGTCATTAGAGTATCTCACCCTGGTGCGCGATGGGAGAATGTTCTCCTCACAGAAGTTGATATATGTATGTGTATGTGTACTCAGTGTATGTGTACTCATTAAGATCATGTGTGGCTCCTTTAAACATGCCCCAGTCAGTTATTTCCATGCATGTGTTCAGTTTCTCTCCAGCTTCACTGGTCAATTTCTTCGTGGTGGTCACAACAGGTTTAGTGAGTTTCAGTCTCTGTCTGTATGTGGGGATGAGGTGGACCATCACGTGATCAGATAGTCCCAGCGCAGCGCGGGGAACAGCACGATATGCGTCCTTCACTGTAGTGTAACAGTGATCCAGCGTGTTATTTCCTCTGGTTGGACATTTAATAAACTGTTTGTAGCGGGGGAGCTCGTGACTCAGATTGCTCTGGTTAAAATCGCCCACCACAATAACCAGGGAGTCTGGAAAGTTCCGCTCCGTGAGTTGGATGTGATCCGCGAGCACGCGCTGAGCTTCGCGCGTGTCCGCGTCGGGAGGGACGTACACAGCGGCGAGGATGAATGAGGCAAACTCCCGCGGGGAATAAAATGGCTTGCAGGTAATAAAAAGAAATTTCAGGGCGGGCGAACAGTGTTTGGAAATCACCGTTACATCAGAGCACCAGCTGTTGTTAATATAGAAGCACACTCCTCCTCCAATAGACTTACCGGAGAGCTCTGTGACGCGATCAGCACGAAACAGCTGAAATCCCTCGAGGCTGATCGCGTCATCTGGAATGTTCCTTTTAAGCCAGGTCTCAGAGAAACAGATGACAGACGAGGAAGCGAGGTCCTTAAATCGCATCAGCAGTCTTAATTCTTTTACCTTGTTCAAGAGAGAATTGGCATTGGATAGAAATATGCCAGGCAAGGCTGTTCGCGTGCCTCTCCTACGCAGCCGAGCGAGAATCCCCCCTCGCTTCCCTCTTTTCCGCCGTCTTACGTGCGGACTATTGCATCATTTTGCATGTCACAAGTTCAAGTGAGGGGATCTGAGATGTAAAGAAGACCCTCTCGCTCCCACGGTTATCCACACTGTGTCCCTGAGTACCAACGGCCGTTCCTACTGTATGGTGGAACTGGATGGGGTAACAGTGCCATCGCCGATTGACTTGGGAGCGGTGAGCTCCGTGTTGAGCTGGGCAACCGTGAGGAGTTTTTTCCCACATTATCATATTAGAGGTGATTCAAAACCGCTGTGTGGTTATGGTGGAGGAAGATTGGCCACGGTGGGATCAATGAGGCTGACAGCTAGGTACAAGTCGGCGGAAGTGTGCAACCTGAGGTTCATTGTGACTGCCAGTGGAGAGAACTTTATGGGATGTGATTTGTTTTATGGCCTGGGCTTTGCCATCATGAGCCATGCTGGAGAAGAGTGGTCGGGTTGTGGTTTGTGGGATCGGCCGGTCCCACGAACACAGGGGGGAGCTGTGTGGGACGAGAACTTGCCTGGCACTCTGGAGGAAGAGCACCCACCCAGGGTCATCACAGGAGGGTTTCAGCGCCAGTGCCCAAGTAGCCCTAGCTGAGGGAACTGGGTGGCACGGTGGGACGCCCATGATGGGAGGTGGCACCAAGTGGCTGGCTCCATCTGCTCCTGGATTTCGGCTGGGAAGGACTGGAGGGCAGGGAGTCACAATGGCGAGGGCAACAGCGGAAATGAAAGCGAGCGGAGCAGGATCGGCTGGCAGGGTGAGACGACGTGCCAAACAGGGACACTGGAAGCTGAGTAGGGTCCCTCTGGGGGTCGTGGACGTGGTCTGGCTCCAGGAGGAGGCCCGGTCAAGAAGAGTTCGGGTCAAGCGTCGGAGAGGAGACGATCAGGGGTGGCTGCAAGTGGTGGCTGTTCGGGGGGATGCCTACCTCCATCTATCAGATGGCTTGTGGAGGCATCCTAATGAACTGCGGCAAGCCCGGGAGAACGAGGTGTTTGGGCCCGAATGTGGGTCATCCCTGGGGGTGAGGAAAAGGAGGCGCACCAGAGTTGAATCATCCGACAGTTATCCAGCGGGTGGTTCTTCTTTTGGGGCAGACTGATAGTTGGACGGTATGTTAATACATGTGTGAGAAAGGGGGGACAACTGTTATGGTCTTGCTATTATTCTTGTTCATGGGGATTATTTTGTATTTTTCTGTTAATTTAGGAACACGGCAGTTATTTTCTTTTAGTTGGGCTGTTTCTTTAGTTCAGACGGCAGAATAATCCGTCTTGCCGTGTGGGGATGTGACGGTACTCCACCTGTCCTCCCCTAGATTTTAGTTGTTTTGTGTGATTGTGATAGGCCCCTTTTAGGTGTTTCTGTTTAGTTTTCTTCGTGCGTGATTCGGGTTCCAAATTGGGCAGGGTCTCAATTGTATGTGTGTGTTTTGGACCTTTTTGAAGGAGAGGAAGAATGTTGTGTTGGGTTTTAGGGACCTTCAGTGTGTGACATGGGTGGTGGCTCCATCTTTCTGGTTCCACCACCACACAGGGTATAAGAGGGCAGTGAGAGAGAGGGGCGGTCTCTTGGCTCCCTCTCTTTCTGGTGGATGTGCTTGTTTGGTGAGAAGGTATCTCTAATAAACCTGTGTTCAGTTGAACACCCGGTCTCGTCCTTGGCTCCTACTCCCGACATAACATTTACATCTCTCTTAGCAAGACGCTACATTTTCCTTGCATGGAAATCTCCTAACCCCCCCTCTATTTCCCTTTGGCTTAAGGATGTCATGTTTTTTCTTAAATTAGAAAAAATAAGATTTGCAGTAAAAGGTTCTTCAGCTAAATTTTTTCATAAATGGCAAATCTTTCATAGATTACTTTGTCTTTGCAAACCTTGTCTCCAGATTGATGGCCCTTTCCCCTCCCCCCTCTTTTTTCTTCCTTTTCTTTTTTTTTGTTTTCTTTTTATGTTTATTCTGTACTTGATATTTTGCTATTGCACTGGACAGAGACTTTGTTCTATTGTTGGCCCAGTGAGGGCCTTGGTAATGGTATGGGTGTTCTGGGTAAAAAGAGAAAAGCTGTAATTGTGACATTGTTTTCATAATCATTGTATGCTTTTAAAAAGATTAATAAAAAAAGAAATGCCAAGGAGGTCATTAGTGACTGGCTAATGATAGCTATGGTTCTAAAGGGCCTCCCAGAATCCTACAAGCCTTTTGTCGTTCATACGACCCAAAGCAGCGAAGAATTAACATTTACAAAGTTCAAAAGCAGCTTACAAAGCTATGAAAAAAAGGAAAAGTTCGATACTAAGCCTCAGTCGGACAATGTGATGAAAGTAGACATATCGTCAGTGACTTGCTATGAATGTGGAAACTGCGGACACACTGCAAGGGACTGCCGTCAAAAGGGAGTACCAAAGTGGTGTAATTATCATAGAAACTCCACACACAATGATGAGACATGCAGGAGAAAAATCAAGTACAACGATGATGCAAAACGAATGGCAGAGGGACCAGAGGACCAGGAAAAGAGAATACTTATGTATTTAAAGTCAGCCAAAGGTTTCTGCCTGACAACATTAGGAGAAATGGCCTAATGGTGGACTATGGAGCTACTTCACACATCATGACAGAGAAAAATAAATTCACAAGCTTTGATGAGTGTTTCGACCCAAACAAACATTACATGGAGCTAGCTGACGGATTTAGGATGAACAATGTGGCATTGAAATGAGGTGACACAGAGGTGCTTTTGCAGGATACAGACAGGGGGCATGCCACTTTAAGTGGAGCCCTATTCATCCCAACTTATCCTTAGAACGTGGGTTCTAAGGATAGAACCCATCTAAGCGTGGGTTTACTCCGGGATTTCTCCGGTTTCCTCCCACATGCCAAAAACATGCATGTTAGGTTAATTGGCTGTTCTAAATTGTCCCTAGATATCTGTTTCCTATAGGCCCTTAGAATAGAGGGTTAGTATTAATGAAAGCGCTTTGAGTGGTCTTTGTGACTAGAAAAGCGCTATATAAGTGCAGGTTAGTTAGTTAGTTAGTTAGAACATTCTATCCGTGAGAGCAGCCACGGCCAATGGAGCCAAAGGGATCTTCAAAGAAGGACAGAATGAACTCATAAACAAAGATGGAACTGTCTTCACTATGGAGGTACATGAGAGGCTGTACTACCTGAGAATGGTAAATAACTACAGTTTGCTGATGACTCGGTAAATGGTATGATGTCCAATGATAAAGCGAATTTAACTTGTGATATCAAAATGTGGCATGAGATACTGAGGCACTGCAATGTTGATGATGTGTTAAAATTACCAAATGTTGTAGAAGGCATGAAAATTACAGGTCACTAAGATGGACAGCAATGTACAATGGTGTGAAAAAGTATCTGCCCCCTTCCTGATTTCTCATTTTCTTGTATGTTTGTCACACTTAAATGTTTCAGATCATCAATCAAATTTAAATATTAGACAAAGATAACACAAGTAAACACAAAATGCAGTTTTTAGTTGAATGTGTTTATTAGAAAGGGTAAAAAAAAATCCAAACCTACATGGCCCTGTGTGAAAAAGTGATTGCCCCCCTGTTAAAACATAAATTAATTGTGGTTTATCACATCTTTGGAAAGCTGAATTCAATTTTCTAGCCATTTCTAAAGCTTTGGGACTCCAGTGAACCACATTGAGAGCCAGTATCCACAAATGGCGAAAACATGGAACAGTGGTGAACCTTCCCAGGAGTGGTCAGCCGACCAAAATTACCCCAAGAGCGCAGTGACGACTCATCCAAGAGGTCACAAAAGACCCCACAACAACATCCAAAGAACTGCAGGCCTCACTTGCCTCAGTTAAGGTCAGTGTTCATGACTCCACCATAAGAAAGAGACGGGGCAAAAATGGCCTGTATGGCAGACTTCCAAGACAAATACCACTGCTAAGCAAAAACAACATAAAGGCTCATCTCAGTTTTGCCAGAAAACATCTTGATGATCCCCAAGACTTTTGGGAAAATACTCTGTGTCATGTGTCTGAGCTCAGGTTTTCTCTGAGCTTGTTACACCTCGCTCTCGCCGGTCATCATCACCAGCTGCGCGCACACCTGTGCCTCATCGGCGATGAGCTATATCTTCTCCTCTGCCCTCTGCTTCGGTCTGGAGTTGTCTTCGCATCTACTCCTCAACACGGCGACTGATCCGGTCTCTACCGACAGCGCACTCTACACATAAGCAATTCATCATACCCTTACCTTCTCTCCAGTCCTTCCCCTGTGCACAGGTGGATTCCCAGGTGGTGGCTTTTTCCTTCTCCTCGCCTCATCTCCGCCTGCATGGCTCCGACGCGTCAAGGGCGCACAGCTGCGCTGTCTTCCAGAACACAGCTGTCAAGCCAACGCCAGCCACTCGTTCCTCTGCACGTGAGCAAACGTAATAAATTATTCCCACGGCGTGGTCGGCTACATCTAACCTCCTGCTCTGCTCTCCCCTCAGGGTTACCTGGTCGAACGGCGAGCTGTTCCGCGCACTTGGCACAATGTCCTCCCACACCACATCTCCATTCCCACTCACGCACTCATACACCTTTAACTGTTAATAAAAGCATTAAATCTTCCCGAGCCTGTGTGCGTGTGTTCCCTGAGTCCAAGGTTATGACAGAGCTCTGACACGCACTTTATTCCTCTGTGTTGTATGTCTCTTAGTTTGATTTTGCTGGTTTTATGTATATACTATTGGAATTGTTTTCACTTGTGCCTCCCCTTTCCCAGACACCTCCTTCCACTGCTCACAGCTGAGCTAAGAGGGCAGACTATGAGCAGCAGAAGGAGGTGTCTGGGAAAGGGGAGGCATTGGTGATTCACACCTGCAGCACATTCACCTGTGTGTATTTAAGCACTGCCAATTCACTGTGGCTGTGCAGCTATTTTGGATTGTCTCCTCTCTACACGTGTCAAGCCTCTGAAGTATTTTCTTCTCCAGAGTGTGTCTAGCTCTGAGGTCAACCCTGTAAGTTATTCTTGTTGCATTTTTTGAATTGTTCTTCATCTCTCAACTGCTTCAGCCTCTGAAGTTTTTTCTTCTCCTGAGCACACCCTGCTCAGAGGCTCAGCTTGTTAATTATTTCTCGTTTCAGCATTTTTGTACTGTCTTCACTATTTTTGGACTCTTTATGTTCTCTTTGTTAATAAAAACTGCACCAACGCAATTCAGCACCTGGATTTGTCCTCTCTGCGCCTCGTAGAGGCACACATGACACTCTGTGGACTGACGAGACAAAAGTTGAACTTTTTGGAAGGTGTGTGTCCCATTACATCCAGCATAAAAGTAACACAGCATTTCAGAAAAGGAACATCATACCAACAGTAAAATATGGTGGTGGTAGTGTGATGGTCTGGGGCTGTTTTGCTGCTTTTCTGCAAATGCAGAAGGAGAATGTCTGGCCATCTGTTCATGACCTCAAGCTGACGCGCACTTGGGTTCTGCAGCAGGACAATGATCGAAAACAAACCAGCAAGTCCACCTCTGACTGGCTTAAGAAAAACAAAATGAAGACTTTGGAGTGGTCTAGTCAAAGTCCTGACCTGAATCTGATTGAAATTCTGTGCGCATGACCTTAAAAAAGCAGTTCATGCTCCAAAACCCTCCAATGTGGCTGAATTACAACAATTCTCTCTAAAGGACTGTTTTGAAATCGCTGCCTGGGAGCAGCTCTGTGATCCACATGGTGAGGACATCGACGGCCTCACTCACACCATCATGGACTACATCAACTTCTGTGTGGACAACACCGTACCCATCAAGCCCATATGGTGTTGCTTGAACAACAAACCCTGGATCCACCCTGAGATAAAAACACTTCTGAGAGAGAAGAAGAGGATCTTCAGGTCGGGGAACAGGGAGATGCTGAAGTCCGTACAGAGGGAGCTGAGGGGGAAGATCAGAGAAGGCAAGGACAGCTTCAGGAAGAAGATGGAAGACAAGCTGCAACGGAGCGACATCGGCGGGGTCTGGAGAAACCTCAAAACCATCTCTGGGCTCCAGAATACCCCCTCCCAGGCCACAGGGGTCAGGGAGTGGGCGAACAATCTGAACCTGTTTTTTTAAATAGGTCTGACCAACCCCCCCCCCCCCCCCCTCGCCTGCACACCAACCACTACCGCCTCTAAAGTCAGTGAGACCTGCTGTCCACACCCCACTCCACCAACACCCTCCCACTCCCAGCACACAGCCCCCCCAACCTGACCCTCACTAAGACCCAGGTGAGGGCGGAGCTGAGGAAGATCAAGGCGAGGAAGGCCTCGGAACCGGACGGCATCAGCGCGAAGCTCCTCAAGTCCTGCGCAGACCAGCTGTGTGGGATTGTGGAGCACATCTTCAACCTGAGCCTGAAGCTGGGGAGGGTACCACAGTTGTGGAAAACATCTTGTGTGGTACCCGTACCAAAGACTTCCCACCCCAAAGACCTGAACAGCTACAGACCAGTGGCCCTGACGTCTCACATGATGAAGACCCTGGAGAGACTGCTCCTTGCTCACCTCCGCCCCCGGTGGGACCAGCGATGGATCCACTCCAGTTTGCCTACTAGCATGGCATCGGGGTGGAGGATGCAGTGATCTTCCTCCTTCATCGTTCCCTGTAGCATCTGGAGAAGCCTGGGAACATGGTGAGGATCATGTTCTTTGACTTCTCCAGTGCTTTCAACACCATCCAACCGATGATCCTGAGGGACAAGCTGCTGTGCGCAGGGGTGGACCAGCACCTGTCATCATGGATCCTGGACTACCTCACAAACCAGCCACAGTTTGTGAGAACCTGGGATTGTGTGTCCGACACAATCATCGGCAGCAAGGGGGCCCCCCAGGGAACGGTTTTGGCTCCCTTCCTGTTCACCCTTTATACTGCGGACTTCTCACACAACACAACACACTGCCATCTACAGAAGGTCTCTGACAACTCTGCGATCATCGGCCTCATCTCCAACGGAGATGAAGCTGAGTACAGAGGACTTATCCAGGACTTCGTGGACTGGTGCCATCGGAACTGCCTCCAGATCAACGCGAGGAAAACTAAGGAGCTGGTAGTGGACTGCCGCAGGCAAGGACAACCTCTCACAGCACCAGTAAACATCCAGGGAACAGACATTGAGATGGTGACATCCTACAAGTACCTAGGTGTTCATCTGAACAATAAACTAGACTGGTCACACAATACCGACGCACTCTATAAGAAGGGACAGCGCAGGCTGTTCCTACTGAGGAGACTCAGGTCTTTTGGTGTACAAGGGGTGCTCCTGAAGACATTCTACGACACGGTGGTGGCATCAGCCATCACTTTTGGAGTGGTCTGCTGGGGCAGTGGCATTACAGCAGCCGATAGGAAGAGACTGAATAAACTGATCAAGAAAGCTAGCTCTGTCCTGGGGCAGCGCCTTGACCCAGTGGAGGAGATGGGAGAGAGAAGGATGGTGGCTAAACTGTGATCTCTGCTGGAGTCTGAGTCCCACCCTATGCAGGATATACTGAATGCACTGAGGAGCTCATTTAGCAGTAGACTACATCATCCTAGGTGCGCGACCAAGAGGTTTCGCAGGTCCTCCCTACCTACGGCTGTCAGACTTTATAACCTAAGCAGGGCTGCTCGCAGAGATAGCAAAAAAAAAAAAAAAAAATGTGACGACCTAATAGTATTGAATGCAAAAGACGCAACAGACTTACACAAATGGTCCCCTCCAGTATACAACTAGGACAGAATCAGTCGCTAGGGAGGGTGACAATATGTATGGGTACATATTCATACTATGTAGGATAACTAAGTAGACGGTTATGCTGTTTATTGCATCTAGCTACAATCCTCCGCACTGTGTATATACGTATATTTATGTGTACATATGTATATTCACTGCTCTTATTTTCTTATCTTCTAAATTATTGCTCTGAGTGTTGCTGACCCTGTGCTGTTGCAATCCTGGAATTTCCCCATTGTGGGACTAATAAAGGTTTATCTTATCTTATCTTATTCTGCAAAGATGAGTGGGCCAAAATTCCTCCACAGTGCTATAAAAGACTCATTGCTAGTTATCACAAATGCTTGATTGCAGTTGTTGCTGCTAAAGGTAGCCCAACCAGTTACTAGATTTAGGGGGCAATCATTTTTTCACACAGGGCCATGTAGGTTTGAATTTTTTTTTCCCCTTAAAAATAAACACCTTCATTTAAAAACTGCATTTTGTGTTTACTTGTGTTATCTTTGTCTAATATTTAAATTTGATAGATGATCTGAAACATTTAAGTGTGACAAACATACAAAAAAATGAGAAATCAGGAAGGGGGCAAACACGTTTTTACACAACTGTATGTACAGAGGGGAAATTTGCTAGCACTAGAAATAGAAAAGCTGATGCAAAAGCCAGTACACCTCTGCAGCTGGTTCATACTGATTTGGCAGGTCCCATTAAGCCAGCTAGTCAAGAGGGATATAAATATGCCCTTTTATTCACAGATGATTTTTCAGGGGCATTGTCAGTTTACTTCCTCAAAAACAAGAGTGACACAACATTAGCAACAAAGAAGTTCCTTGCAGACAGTGTACCATATGGCAGTGTTTCAAAGAATCAGAGATTCAAAGATTTTTATTTGTCAATACTACTATACGGACAGGAGATGCAGGAGAACTGAAATGGCATTTCTCTCTCTCTTCAGTGGTGTGCACAATATAAAAAAAGAAAAAGGAATAAGGCTGGAAAAACAACAACAGCAATCTATGTACAGTAATGTTACCCGTAGTGCAAATGGTGACAAAAGATAGACCCAGACCTCCCATAGTGCAAATAAAGATAATTGCATGTTCTCCCCATGTCTGCGTGGGTTTACGCCGGGATTTCTCTGGTTTCCTCCCACTTGCCAAAAACATGCAAGTTAGGTTAACTGGCATCACACTGGGGATTCTAAATTGTCCTTAGGTATGACTGTGAGAGTGAATGGTTGTCTGTGTATCTGTGTTGGCCCTGCGATGGACTGGCGATCTGTCCAGGGTGTACCCTGCCTCTCGCCCAAAGATGCTGGGATAGCCCCCCCCCCCCCCCACGACCCAAAAAGCGAAAAGGATTAAGCGGAAGAAGATGGCTGGATGGATGGATAAACAATGAGACCCAGCAATCCTATATACAGAAAAGTGGAGCTGTAGTACCCGTAGTTGCAAGTTCAATGCGGTAGTGCAGGTGCAGACAGTGACAGACAGGACTGCACATGATCAGTATTGCAATAACAGACAGCAGCAGATATGACATTTGTGCAAATGGTTGCAGTAAAGTGCAGAGACATACAGCAGCAAATGTATTTCTGTTGGTGTGGCAGTCTTTCTGTGCCAGCAGCTGAGGTGGTTATTGTGCAGATGAGTGTGTTAAGGTCCGGGGGTGGGTGGGGGGTGGTGGACAGAGTTCAGGGTCCTGATGGCCTGATGAACAAAGCTGTTTAGCAGTCTTCTGGAGTGGGTTCGGAGGCTCCGGTACCTTTTCCTCAAGGGCAGGGGGCTGAAGAGGGAATGTGAGGGGTGGGAAGTGTTTGTTGCCTGCAATGTTGATGGCTCTGCGGGTGAGGTAGATGTCCAAGGGGGGGCAGGGGGGCACCGATGACCTTGCTGGCTGCTTTCACTGTGCATTGTAGTGTCTTCCGGCAGGAGGCGATGCAACTTCCATACCACACCGTGATGCAGCTGGTGAGGATTCTCTCAATGGTGCCCTGGTAGAATGAGCACATGATGGGGGTGGGACTCGTGCACTCCTCAGTTTGCGGAGGAGATGGAGGCGAGTTTGAGCCTTCTTGGCCAGTGATGTGGTGTTGTTGGACCAGGAACGGTCCTCAGAGATGAGCACCCCCAAGAACTTGGTGCTGCTCACCCTCTCCACAGCTGCTCCATCGATGGTCAGAGGGGGATGCTGTGTGTGTCCCCTCCTGAAGTCGACCACAATCTCCTTGGTTTTTCCCACGTTCAGGAAGGGGTTATTGTCTTTACACCACTGTACCAGTTGGCTTACCTCATTTCTGTAGTTGGCCTCCTCATTGTTGGTGATGAGGCCCACCACCATCTTGTCATTCGCAGACTTGATGATGTGGCTCTTGTTGTAGGCAGGTACACAGTCATGGGTCAGCAGGGTGAAGAGCAGCGGGCTGAGCACTCACCGTTGTGAGGCCCCTGTGCTCAGTGTGATGGTCTTGGATGTGTTACTGCCAACTCACACATTCTGTGGCCTCCCTGTGAGAAAGTCCAGCACCCAGTTACAGAGAGAGGTTTTGAGTCCCAGATGTCTGAGTTATTGTATTAGGTTCTGGGGGATGATTGTGTTTAATGCTGAACTGAAGTCCAAGAACAGCATTTGCATGTAGGAGTTCTTTGAGTTCAGGTGGGCGAGGGCTGGGTAGAGAGCAGCAGCGATTGCATCTTCTGTGGATCTGTTTGACCTGTGTGCAAACTGAGATGGGCCGTGGGAGGGAGGGAGGACGAACTTGATGTTCTGCATGACCAGCCACTCGAAGCACTTCATTATGATGGGGGTCAGTGCTACAAGCCAGCAATCGTTGTAGCTGGATGGGACAAGACGAGCTTCTTTGGGACTGGTATTATGGTGGCAGTTTTGAAACATGTGGGGACAACAGCTTGAGTCAGGGAGATGTTGAAGATGCCGGTGTTATAATAAATAAATAAATAGTGAACAATAGTTAGCTAGATATTACACGAAGGGCTTTCGTTACACTCTCACATACACACAAACACATCCACACCCACACACACATACACACACCCAAAAAGGGCTTTATTTACACTTACACACACACACATGCACACACACAAAAGCGCTAGTCTCTGTTTCTTGCTTCCATATAGGGGCATGGGGTTGCGTGAAGCTAAATAACAGGATGTGGAGGCCATAATGGACTAAAGAGGAGACATCTGCTGAGAGGAGCCACAAAGCCATAAAAGCGAGGAGACATCTGAAGCCATTGGAACGCTGAGAGGAAGGATCAGCAAGAACAATGCCCTCCTAGCCATTGTCCAAATTAGTTAGAACCGGTCCTCTCAGCGTCCAAATAGCTCCCACATCCTTCAGTGATGGTTTTACAGTGAGCGACATCATCAGAGCATTTAGCTATGTATGCTATAATTACCTCAGTGTACTCCTCTAGGTTTGTGTGTCCATTATGAGTGGCTGCGTGCTTGAAAGTGTCCCAGTCTGTAGTGCTGAAGCAGTCTTTCAGAGCATCAGAGGTCCCCCTCTGGTCACACACATATCTGCTTTTTTGTTGATCTGATTGTTTTCACTCTGGGTTTGTATGCCGGTCTTAACAAGATGGTGATGTGATCAGAGAGACCCAGGTGGAGAAGGGGGGAGGCTTTGTATGCTTTCTTGTGAGTTGTGTACACCAGGTCCAGCAAATTGTCTTCTCTTGTTGGGAAGTCTACATGTTGGTGTAGGTTTGGTAGGAGGGCCTTTAAATGTATCAGGTCAGATAATGGTACAGAATACACAAGTGATGCCTTCCAGCCTTCCAGTCTCTCCTAAGGGATAGGGGTATAAGACATGACACAACATGCCCATACTATCCCCATCAGAACGGTACAGCTGAAAGGCAGTGGAGAACCCTTTTTGAAATGGGAAGATGCCTGTTATTACAGAAGGAATTGCCAAAGGTACTGTGGCCGTATGCTGTCCAAACTGCAGCTCATATCCATAATAGATGTTATCAGGACAGAACTAAAAATACCCCATACTTCATGCTAACAGGGAAAAAGCCTAATCTCTTGAAAATGTGGGTGTTCGGATCAAACTGTTATGCATACAAGCATGATTGAAAGAAACTGTATCCCAGATGCGAGAAGGGAATATTTGTGGGTTACAGCAAGAACAGCCCAGCATACCTGGTCTATAACCCTCATACAGGAAAGGTGTCAAAACACAAACTAGTAAAATTTATGAGGAAGAACAGTGTTTCCCAGCAGACACAAACTTATGAACATGATCTAGAAATCCAAGGGTGTGAAACTAGAGGAACATCTAATGAGCAAATAGCTGATAAGCTACAAAGAGAAGAAAATACAGAAAATCAGCCCCTAGGTGAAAATGAGAAGGAAGAAAGCTCAGATGACAAAGATGCATCCCAACATGATGAAGCTACAGAAAATGCAGTCACAGCTGAGGGTGAAAACAGCATAGAAAATGAACATGAACATAGCCAAAATCATCACTACTCAGAAAGGGAAAAGAAAGCTCCAAAATACTTAGGGGATTACATTACAGACATTAAAAGGAAAGATATAAGCCATATAAGTATTGATCATTGTTACAGAGCAGTATGCGGAGTTCCTCAGACCTATGGTGAGGCCGATGTCGCCAGAGGCCCCCGGATGGGAACGAGCTATGAGAAAAGAGATCAACTCACTTAGAGAAAATGACACGCTTGAAATTACCCCCTTGCCTGAAGGTAGAAATACAGTGGGAGGAAAATGGGTCTATGCCCTTAAAGAAAATGCCGAAAGAGGACAAATATGTAAAGTCAGGTATGTAGCAAAAGGCTACAATCAAACAGAGGGCATAGACTACAATGAAACATTTGCCCCAACAGCAAACATTACATCAGTAAGGGCATTAATGCATGCCTCAGTTGAAAATGACCTCAGTATTTATCAGATGGATGTGAAGATGGTATATCTACATGCCCCTATAGAGGAGGAAATTTTCTTAAAGCAACCAGAAGGTTTTGAAGAAAAATCAAAGACGGGGGAAAAACTGGTGTACAAGTTAAAGAAATCAATTTATGGGCTCAAGCAATCTGGAAGAAACTGGTACAAACTTCTAAATGATCACTTAGAATGAGACAGCTTCATGAGAAATCAATCTGACCATTGTGTATACAGGAAACAGATAGAAGATGACATCATCCTTATAATCATCTGGGTGGATGATCTAATCATTGCAGCAACCAATGAAAATATTGTCAGTCATTTTAAAGACAGCATGAAATCAAAATTCAACATGAAAGATCTGGGGAAAATATCCTATTTCTTGCGCATAGAGTTCAAACAAAAGAAAGGGGAAATCAAGATGAATCAAAAGAGGTTTATCCTCGAAGTGCTTCAAAGTTTTGGAATGTCAGAGTGCAAACCTAGATCTACTCCATGTGAAAAAAGTGGAGGGTGTCACTCAGGAGGACGACAAAGGAAATAAAGTTGACCCAAAAGAGTATCTGGAGATAGTGGGTAGTTGTGCCATGATGTTTACCAGGCCTGATATTAGTTGAGTTGTTAGCAAACTATCAGAAACATTGTCAAAACTAGAAAAGCACTCGGAGAGCGCAGACCTCCGCCAAGCGCCACAGTTCCCCCCATACAGTGTTTAACATCATAAATATTAATCCTACATTTATTTTGTCTAAGTTTATAGATTCCTTGTCAGCTGGGTTACACTCTCCCCCGCTAATTATTATGCACATCCCGTTGCATATCATTTTGTCAGCTGGGTTACACAGTCCCCCGCTAAATTTGGCTGGGTGTTACAATTCACCGCACAACCGCGTACAACCCACAGGCCAATGGGTTATGCGAGCGTATTCACAGATCACTTAAAGCAGCACTCTAGGCTTCATTGACGGATCCAAATTGGGTAGACAGACTGCCATGGGTTATCCGGATTTGGCTGGGTGTTACAATTCACCGCACAACGGCATACAACCCACAGGCCAATGGGTTATGCGAGCGTTTTCATAGATCACTTAAAGCAGGACTCTAGGCTTCATTGACGGATCCAAATTGGGTAGACAGACTGCCATGGGTTATCCGGATCAGTCTTCGTAATATTATATATTATAGAACCTGAAAAAAAGAAAAAAAAAGAATCCTTTAAATAAAAAATTCCTGGATCCAGATGGTGATCCGGATGACCTCCAAAACGTAATCATCTGTAGGATACCACATTTCTGATAATCTGTGAAAATTTCATGAAAATCCGTCCATAACTTTTTGCCAAAAAAAAGAAATTAAAAAAAAGAATCCTTTAAAAAATTCCTGGATCCAGACGGTGATCCGGATCAGCACCAAAATCTAATCATCTGTAGGATACCCCATTTCTGACAATCTGTGAAAATTTAATGAAAATCCATCCATAAGTTTTTGAGTTATCTTGCTAACAGACAAACAGACAAAAAACAGACAAACAAACAAACAAACAGACAAACAGACAAACAAACAAACAAACAGACAAACCAACGCTGATGATCACATAACCTCCTCCTCTTGGCGGAGGTAACTAAAAACAGAGAATCTAGTGGCTGCTAAACACGTGTTAAGATACTTAAAAGGGACAAGTGACTATGAACTGAGTTTTAAGAAAAGTGAAGAGGATTTAAATCTGATTGCATTCAGTGAGCCATGAGTGATCCCCCTCATGGATCGTCACCTTATCGTGGTGGGGGGTTTGCGTGCCCCAGTGATCCCAGGAGCTATGTTGTCCGGGGCAATTTGTCTCTGATAGGGTCACCCAAGACAAACTGGTCCTGGGTGAAGGGCCAGACTAAGAACGATCCAACAGACTCTCATGATAAATTCTAGATCAAGGATTCAGTGTACCCCGGGGCCCCACCCTGGAGCCAGGCCTGGGGGAGGGGCTCGATGGCTAGTGCCTGGTGGCCGGGTTTCCACCCACGGGACCCAGCCGGGCTCAGCCCGAAGGAGTTACATGGGTCCGCCCTCCAGTGAGCTCACCACCTGCAGGAGGGATCATGGGGGTCCGGTGCTATGTGGATTAGGTGGCGGTCAAAGGCGGAGACCTTGGCGGACTGATCCCAAGCTTTCTAAACTGGCTTTTGGTACGTGGAATGTCACCTCTCTGGTGGGGAAGGAGCCTGAGCTGGTGTACGAGGTTGAGAGATACTGGCTAGATATAGTCGGCCTCACCTCAACACACAGCTCCGGTTCTGGAACCAGTCTCCTGGAGAGGGGCTGGAGCTTGGCCTTTTCTGGAGTTGCCCCGGGCGAGAGGAGATGAGCAGGGGTGGGTATTCTTGTATCGCCCCACCTTGCTGCCTCTATATTGGAGTTTTCCCCAGTGGACGAAAGGGTTGCTTCCCTGCACCTTCGGGTTGGGAAACGGGTCCTGATCATCATTTGTCACCTATGCACCAAATGATGTTTCAGAGTACCCACCCTTTCTGGAGTCTGTGACTGGGATGCTGGAGGGTGCTCCTCTCGGAGACTCCATTGTCCTACTGAGGGACTTCAATGCGCACGAGGGCAACGACAGTGAAACCTGGAGGGGGGTGATTGGGAGGAACGGCCTGCCCGATCTGAACCCGAGTGGTGTTCAGTTATTGGACTTCTGTGCTAACCACAGTTTGTCCATAACGAACACCATGTTCAAGCATGAGGGTGTCCATATGTTCACCCGGCACCAGGACACCCTAGGTCGCAGGTCGATGATCGATTTTGTTATCATGTCATCAGACCTGCGACCGTATGTCTTGGACACTCGGGTAAAGAGAGGTGCAGAGCTGTCAGCTGATCACCACCCGGTGGTGAGTTGGATCCGATGGCAGGGGAGGAAGCCATTCAGACCTGGTAGACCCAAACGTATAGTGAGGGTGTGCTGGGAATGTCTGGCTGAGGCCCCTGTCTGGGAGGTCTTCAACTCCCACCTCAGGAAGAACTTCAACCACATTCCGAGGGAGTCTGGAGACATGGAGTCTGAATGGGCCATGTTCTCCACCTCTGTTGTTGAAGCGGTGGCCCAGAGCTGCGGCCGCAAGGTGGTCTGTGCATCTCGTTGTGGCAACCCCCAAACCAAGTGGTGGACACAAGTGGTGAGAGGGGCCATTAAGCTGAAGAAGGAGTCCTATCAAGCTTGGTTGGCTTGTGGGACTCCCGAAGCAGCTGAGGTGTACCGGCAGGCCAAGCGGAGCACAGCTCGGGTGGTTGCTGAAGCAAAAACCCAGGTATGCGAGGAGTTTGGTGAGGCCATGGAACAAGACTTTCGGTCGGCCTCGAAGAGATTCTGACAAACTGTCCGGCGGCTCAGGAGGGGAAAGCAGCTCCCCGTCCACACAGTGTATGGTGCGGATGGGGCGCTGTTGACTTCGACTGGGGGTATCGTCGGGTGGTGGGAGGAATACTTCGAGGATCTCCTCAGTCCCACTGATACGCCTTCCATAGAGGAAGCAGGGTTTGTGGACGAGGGGGATGACTCGCCTATCATAGGGACTGAGGTCGCCAAGATAGTTAAAAATCTTCTTGGTGGCCGGGCCCCGGGGGTGGACGAGATTTGCCCTGAGTACATCAAGGCCCTGGATGTTGTTGGGCTGTCATGGTTGACACGCCTCTGCAACATTGCATGGAGGTCGGGGGCAGTGCCTTTGGCATGGCAAACCGGGGTGGTGGTTCCTCTCTTCAAAAAAGGGGACTGGAGGGTGTGCTCCAACTTTAGAGGGATCACACTTCTCAGCCTCCCTGGGAAGGTCTATGCCAAGGTACTGGAGAGGAGAGTCCAGCTGTTGGTCGAACCTCGGATTCAGGAGGAGCAATGTGGTTTTCGTCCTGGCCGTGGCACATCGGACCAGCTCTTTACCCTCTCGAGAATTCTCGAGGGTTTGTGGGAGTTTGCCCAACTAGTTTACAAGTGTTTTGTGGACTTGGAGAAGGCATTTGACCGCATCCCTTGTGGTTTTTTGTGGGGGGTGCTTTGGGAGTATGGGGTATCGGGCTTGTTGTTACGAGCTATTTGGTCTCTGTATGACCGTTGTGAGAGTTTGGTTCGTATTGCCAACAAACGGTCGGACTCATTCCCAGTGAGAGTTGGACTCCGCCAGGGCTGCCCTTTGTCACCGATCCTGTTCATAATTTTTATGGACAGGATTTCTAGGTGCAGCCAGGGAATGGAGGGTGTCATGCTTGGTGAGCACAGGATCTCATCTCTGTTGTTTGCAGATGATGTTGTCCTGTTGGCTTCATCCAGCAATGACCTACAGCTCTTGCTGGGACGGTTTGGCACTGAGTGTGACGTGGCTGGGATGAGAATCAGCACCTCCAAGTCCGAGTCCATGGTCCTCAGCCAGAAAAAGGTGGATTGTGCTCTCTGGGGTGGGGACAGGCTCCTGCCCCAAGTGGAGGAGTTTAAGTATCTTGGGGTATTATTCACGAGTGAGGGAAAAATGGAGTGAGAGATTGACAGACGGATTGGAGCAGCATCTGCAGTGATGCGGACGTTGTACCGGTCTGTTGTGGTGAAGAGGGAGCTTAGTTCTAAGGCAAAGCTGTCGATTTACCAGTCAATCTACATTCCTACTCTCACCTATGGTCACAAGTTTTGGGTAATGACTGAAAGAACAAGATCGCGGATACAAGCGGCTGAAATGAACTTTCTCCGTAGGATCACTGGACTCACCCTCAGAGATAGGGTGAGGAGCTCAGTAATCCGGGAGAGGCTCAGAGTAGAACCGTTGCTCCTCCACATTGAAAGGAGTCAGTTGAGGTGGTATGGACATCTGATTAGGATGCCTCCTGGACGCCTCCCACTTGTGGTGTTTCGGGCACGTCCCACTGGGAGGAGACCCCGGGGCAGACTCTTGACTCGGTGGAGAGACTATGCCTCCCAGCTGGTCTGGGAATGCCTTGGTATCCTCTCTGAAGAGCTGGAGCAGGTGGCGGGGGAGAGGGAAGTCTGGGCTTCTCTGCTTGAACTGCTGCCTCCGCGACCGGACCTCCGGAAAAGCGGTAGAAGATGGATGGATGGATGGATGGATGCATTCAGTGATTCTGATGCCCAGATCCTCTGTAGAGGATAGACATAGCACTACAGGTTACTGTTTCAGCTTAACAAACCAAGGTCCAGCAATTTCTTGGAAGTCAAAGAAACAGCTGACAGTGGCTCTGTCAAAGTGTGAAGTTGAGTATATTGGCCTTGCATTCACTGTTCAGGAAAGTATGCATTTAACATAACTCTTGAATGGCATGGATTACAAAGAGTACAGTCGTACAAAAGTCCATGGAGACAATCAAGGGGCCATCGCACAGAGTAAAAATCCTGTGATCAGACAGAGGTCCAGACAGAGGTCCCCAATCTGACCAGTGATGACTTGTTTAGCCGCTCGTCATCCTTGAACCGCTGGCTGTCTGTGTGGTGTCCTAAAAATGACGTGGGCTACATTGACAATTGGAGCTCTTTTTGGGGAAAACCTGGTCTTATGAGACGAGACAGCATTCATCCCACTTTGGATGGTGCTTCTCATTTATCTAACAATCTGGCATCTTTTTTATCCAAATTTCCAAAACCCTGACTACTCAGAGTTGGGACCAGGAAGCAGAGTCGCAGTCTTACACGCCTCTCTGCAGCTCCTCTTCATCCGCCACCCCTCAACTTAGCCCCTGTCTTCCCCATCAGAGAATCGTTGTCTGCTCCCTCCAAAGTAAATAAAAATATAATGTATAAGCATCCCAAAGTGATAAAGCAAAATATTGGTAAAACTCAAATTAAGCATAAAGCCTCTAAATTGAATGATTTGGCCTCTGTTCCTCCTCATAATTTAAAAATTAAATGTGGTTTATTAAATATTAGGTCTCTAACTCCCAAGTCTCTGTTAGTCCATGATCTGTTAATTGATCATCAGATTGATTTAATTTCCCTTACAGAGACTTGGTTAGGGCAAGAGGATTATGTTGGTTTAAATGAATCAACTCCTTCTGGTTATTTAAACTGTCAAAATCCTAGAAGTTCAGGTTGTGGAGAAGGAGTAGCAACAATTTACCATTCCAAATTACTAGTTAATGTAAAGCAAAAAACACGTTATAATTCCTTTGAGGGCCTGGTCCTCAGTATTGGGCACTTTAGCAATTTTAGGTTAAACCCAATTTTATTTGCCATAGTTTATCGTCCCCCATCAACCTACTCAGAATTTTTATCCGAATTTGCTGATTTCTTAGCTGATTTAGTGCTGAAATCTGATAGAATAATTATAGTAGGGGACTTTAATATACATGTGGATGTAGATAGTGACTGCCTTAATGTGGAATTTAATTCAATATTAGACTCGATTGGGTTTTCTCAGAAAGTAGGAAATTCTACTCATTGCCTCCACCATACATTGGACCTTGTTCTGACATATGGCATAGAAATAGAAAATCTTGTAGTATCTCCTCATAACCCTGTACTGTCAGACCATTGTCTGTTAACCTTTGATTTTACTATTTCTGACTATCTGGCTCCTAAAGAAAAATATTATTACAGTAGATGCCTCTCAGATGATGCTGTTACCAAATTTATGCAGATTGTTTCCTCTATGCCATGTGTCAACACAACGGAAATAAGCTATAGACAGCTTGCTCCTTCTGTAATTGATAACATGGTGGATAGTGTTTCAGCTTCTCTGCATCAGACTCTAGATTGGTGGCCCCCTTAAAAAAGAAAAAGTCTAATCAGAGATTTCTAACTCCTTGGTTCAACACAGAAACTCGTAGCTTAAAACTGAAGACTCGTCAATTAGAAAGAAAATGGCCCTCCACTAATTTAGATGAAATCTATTTAGCTTGGAGAAATCATCTTTTAATTTATAAAAAATCTCTTAGAAAAGCTACAACGAGTTATTATTCTGCATTAATAGAAGAGAACAAGAATAATCCCAGGTTTCTTTTCAGTACTGTAGCCAGGTTGACAAAGAGTCAGGACTCTGTCAATCCTAGCATTCCCTTAGAGCTTACTAGTCAGGACTTTATGAACTTTTTCAATAATAAAATTTCATCCATCAGAGATAAAATCAATCAGATTCTTCCCACAGTTAACTTAAATACTGTAACTACTACAACTCCTTCTATTGATGTCTGTCTTGATGAGTTTACTCCAATCGACCTTTGTGAGTTAGACAAAATAGTTTCCTCATCCAAACCTTCAACTTGTCTTTTAGACCCTATTCCTACCAGGTTATTTAAAAAAGTCTTCCCACTTATTGGTAGCTTTATTCTTCATATAATCAATTCTTCATTAACTTTAGGCCATGTACCGCAGGCTTTTAAAACGGCTGTAATTAAACCCTTACTCAAAAAGCCAACGCTAGATCCAGGAGCTTTAGCTAACTATAGACCAATCTCTAATCTCCCTTTCATTTCAAAAATCTTAGAAAGAGTTGTTGCTACGCAATTATTTGACCACCTGCAGGGAAATGGTTTACTTGAAGAGTTTCAATCTGGATTTAGAATCCATCATAGTACTGAAACAGCCTTAGCGAAGGTCACTAACGACCTCCTCATTGCATCTGATAATGGACTAGTTTCTGTACTTGTCCTTTTAGACCTTAGTGCAGCTTTTGATACTATCGATCATAATATTCTACTTGATAGATTAGAACACTATGTTGGACTTAATGGAACTTCGTTGCAGTGGTTTAGATCTTATTTATCTGATAGGTTCCAGTTTGTTCATGTAAATAATGAGTTTTCTTTCAACTCAAAGCTTAGTCATGGAGTTCCACAGGGATCTGTGCTAGGCCCTACTCTTTTTAGTTTATATATGCTTCCGTTAGGCAACATTATTAGAAAGCACTGTATACATTTTCATTGTAATGCAGATGACGTCATGTAATGCCTTCACTTCCACCTTCCAAAGAGAGCAGACGCCTTTTCTTTCTCTCCAGCTCTGGCTCTTTATCTCTTTCCTCCCCTAACTGACTGGATCCCAGTTTGCTATCGTCTGTCTGCGTGTCTCTACTGCTGATTATCGAACGAAATTATGGATTTAATAAGCTGGGCTTTGAACGCAATTGACACTATTTTTTCAACGAGGAAAAGTGCCCCGGGGGAGGCAATTTGCCCCGCAGGAACAGCGGCCGCGGGCTATTTGAAGGACACAAGTAATTGGAAACTCTTGTGCCTGTGTGATCTCTCTATCGAAGATGTTGAAGATTTATACATCTTCGTAGCAATGGTCATCGGAATCTTACTGATTGAATCTGGGATTATTCTGGTGTACCGTAAATTGATGAAGATGGATGGAGCCTATCAAAATGCGGACCAGGCGAGGCTTAACCATCAAATTGAACAATTGGGCAGGACTCTGACAGCGGCTAATGGAGAACTGTCTAGGAAAATGGATTACATCATGATCACGCTGAGAGCCGTCCATGAAGAATTCAACGTCCAGCAATGAAGGATTAAAATACTGAATCTGTAAGAGAATATAAAGTTTTTTTCTCTGGAAACAGTACTATTCGACTTATCCGACCTGCCCCTACAATCAAAGTCCTCCAGATTATCTGCAGTTTTTGTTTTCAAAACATTTGAGCTGCATTGACTCTCATGGACAGCCAGCTGCCTGGCACAAGGACAAAGCGCCAGACGCTAGACATAACATCTCCTGCTGAAGAGACTTTGTTGTTCTTAACTGATATAAACACCTTCACTCAACACTACACTCACACTGACTCAAAAAACTGATGAGAAGATCATTCATTCACTGCTCTCTTTGTGTCCTTGTATACATTCTATTGTCTGCTAATTGTGCATTGAGGGCTTTTTTTCTTGTAATCATAATATTGATCATTTATGACCGGTATTCTGACAATCAATGCTTTTTTGCTCTCTCCTATTGTGTTTATCCTTTTCTTCCCTATGCTTCCTGTTCCTAGTCTGCTGACAGGCGCGTTATCGACGCTGCCGCGTCACCGGAAATGCATGTCGTTTTCAGTGTCAAGTCAAATCCCTCGTATGTTATCAGTTGTTTACTGTTAATGTACTTGGCAATAAATCCTTTTCTGAGTTCTGAGTTCTGATGACACACAATTATACCTGTCAATGAAGCCAGATGATAGTAATCAATTAGCCAAGTTAGAAGCCTGTCTTAAGGAAATCAAAGCTTGGATGACTTGTAATTTCCTGCTATTAAATTCAGATAAGACTGAAGTCATTCTTAGAAATTCCTTTCCAAATCAAACTTTCAGTTTGGATGCGGTTACTCTTTCTCTTAATAGCTCTGTGAGGAACCTTGGAGTTATTTTTGATCAGGATTTGTCCTTCAATTCACATATTAAATTTGTTTCTAAGACTGCCTTCTATCATTTACGTAATATTGCCAAGATTAGGAGCATCTTGTCTCAGAGTGATGCTGAGAAACTGATCCACGCTTTTGTTAGCTCGAGATTAGATTATTGTAATTCTTTATTATCAGGCTGTCCTAAAACAGCTTTAAAAAGTCTTCAGCTGATCCAAAATGCTGCAGCAAGAGTTTTAACAGGTACTAGAAAGAGAGATCATATCTCTCCGGTTCTGGCCTCTCTTCATTGGCTTCCCATAGAGTTTAGAATTAAGTTTAAAATCCTTCTTCTTACTTACAAAGCTCTAAACAATCAGGCTCCTTTTTATTTAAAAGATCTGATACTACCGTATTATTCTAACAGAGCACTACGCTCCCAAAATGCAGGATTACTTGTAATACCTAGAATCTCCAAAAGTACAATGGGAGGCAGAGCCTTCAGTTA
Source organism: Pholidichthys leucotaenia (assembly GCA_020510985.1). NCBI lineage: Eukaryota > Metazoa > Chordata > Actinopteri > Cichliformes > Pholidichthyidae > Pholidichthys > Pholidichthys leucotaenia. The sequence goes on along the minus strand of CM035836.1, from coordinate 390,936,426 downwards.
TCAAGCTCCTCTCCTGTGGAATCAGCTGCCAATCTGGATTTGGGAGTCAGACTCGATCTCTGTTTTTAAGAATAGGGCTAAAACCTACCTTTTTGATATAGCCTACAATTAGGGAGGGATCATGTGTTTCTGAACCCTCTCTTAGTTATGCTGCTAATAGGTTTAGTCAGCCGGGGGACCTCCAGTAATGCACTGGGCCTCACTCCTTTCCTCACTCTCTATGAAATATTTTTTTTGCTGGTCATTAACATTTGTTTGTTCTCTCCCATAGATTGAGTCCCCATCGTGCTGTTTGCTCTCTACATGTCTGTTCTTTTCTTCTTCTCTATCCCCTCACCCCCCAGCCAGTCGCAGCAGATGACTGCCCCTCCCTGAGCCTGGTTCTGCTGGAGGTTTCTTCCTGTTAAAAGGGAGTTTTTCCTCTCCACCGTCGCCAAGTGCTTGCTCACAGGGGATCGCCTGATTGCTGGGGTCTTTCTGCAACTGTGGGGGCTCCCCCTACAGTTGATAGTGCTATGAGATGACTGTTGTTGTGAAATGGCGCTATATAAATAAAGTTGAATTGAATTGAATTGAATTCAAACACATTGATATGAAATATCATTTTATCCGGGAAACAGTCAGTGAGGGAAAAACAGACACTGTCTATTGTCCATCAGAAGATATGATCGCAGACATATTGACAAAAACTGTAGCAAAGATAAGGATTGTCAAATTTAAGAAGAGGTTATTTGGAAACTAAAAGGAGTACATTATGGTATACTGCTTTAGGTGATGAGAGCAAGGGGGGTATTAGGTTATGTGCTCTCATCAGAATATACCTTGAATTGTTTCCAAGTTGAATTATATTATTTGTTTTTATGCGTTCACATAAAATGGAGTTTGCAACTTGTGTTCGGTTGGTATGATAAATACCATGCTTTTATTATGAAACAACTTCCTGTATGACTGTCGTAAAACTGTTTTTGTATTACTAGCTGAAGAGGCAGGGCTGTATGGAGAAAAATGCCACAGTGACTGATGGTATTCCCGGCATGAGAAAACAATAAACGCTACATAGCAGATGAAAACTGTGATCCTTCCTCAACATGGCTAATGAAGCAACAAATCCAACACTCCCTCTTTTGGTCCCTCTCACCCTTTCTCACACCACATACCCCCATCTCTCACTCTAAAATGAGGAAAAAAGCTTTAAGTTACTAAAAAAAGGACTGATTGAGCTACCAGATAGTGATGGGATCCACAGTTCACTAAAATGTACAGAATCACTTCGGTTTGTTCACTAAAAACATCTGTTCTTAAGATTTGTACATCAAATCACTCAGTGCTATACTGGAGCTTGAGGCCCTTTGAGCCTTAATTCATACTATGACTTCTCATCTTAATCACAAAATTCCACAGACACAACCAGATATGATTTACTATTTATTGGCTGCACGGTGGCGCAGTTGTTAGCACTGCGGCAGCACAGTTTACCCTTGGCCGGGGGATTGTGGGGATCGTGGGATCGTGGGTTCGATCCCAGCCCCCGACCAACAGTGATCTGTGTGGAGTTTGCATGTTCTCCCCGTGTTGCGTGGGTTTACTCCGGGATTTCTCCGGTTTCCTCCCACATGCCAAAAACATGCATGTTAGGTTAATTGGCTGTTCTAAATTGTCCCTAGATATCTGTTTCCTATAGGCCCTTAGAATAGAGGGTTAGTATTAATGAAAGCGCTTTGAGTGGTCTTTGTGACTAGAAAAGCGCTATATAAGTGCAGGTTAGTTAGTTAGTTATTCACCATACTACACGTTGTGTTTTACCAACAATATAAATAATAATAATGACCAGACATGGAGCTCTAAGTCAACACTCTTTACTGGGGAGCTGCCAGAGTTGACACGCCACATACATATCAATGCACGCAAGTAACTATGAGAGGCCCTGTTCATTATTATTATTTATATTCTTGGTAAAAACACAACATGTAGTATGGTAAATAAATAGTAAATCATATATGATTGTGTCTGTGGAATTTTGTGATTAAGATGAGAAGTCATAGTATGAATTATGGCTCAAAGGGCCTCTCATAGGTAACAGTGCTATATATACAGGAGATACTGGAGAGTATCACTGCGCATAGAAAAATGGCTCCAAACACCACGTTTCCTCCCCCTTTAGCGAAAGCATTGTATGACTATGCATAACATATTGCATTCAGTTCAAATGCATAACATATTGCATTCAATTATGATTTTTTTTAAACTTAAGACTAAACATGTATATGCTCAAACAGTATGCAACAGTTACTTGTCGGCCTCCGTCGGTCTATGGTGACCATGGAAGAGAATCCTAAACGTCTACTCTGCTGGAACAGCACCGCCTGTGGCTGAACAGGCCGATGCGCACCGGTGTTCTACCTTCCAGCATTGGGCGTTGGTAGGATTCAAGCCTGGGCAGGAAGATATGGAGGACAAGATGTTACCCATGCAGCATGTTCCCCTTTTCCACGTCACTGATGAATCCAAAGGAACAGCAGGGCTGCTATAGTTTGGCACCAGCGCCGTCGCAGGAGCTGCCAGAACGTTGTGTTGAGCACAACAGAGAACTGCCTTAGGGGCTCCGACTCCGGATTTTTCCTCAGGGTTGACTCCCGAAGCCTTTCCCGTGACCGGGTGTGCCGCAAGGCAGCGGAGGTTTGAAATCAGGGTTTACCTTCCCCTAGATGGGCTACCTTCCCAGGTTGACGAGCCACCATCTACCCGAAGCATCTGGTTTTAAGGCGCCAGAGATCCGCCCTCGCCCCTTCTCCTATTAGTAAAAGCAGTTCCGCCGGGCTTAGAGACTAAACCACACGGGCAGGCTAGGAGTTGGACTTAGTTGTCAGAGGCTTTTCGAGACACATGCCATAGGGAGCATTTTATGAGCAATGGGAGCTTAACCCCAGTGCCACTCCTGGCTATGACAACCTTGGAACCAAACAACAGTTACTATGAACATCACAAGTCCAGTCTCTTGGGTGGCGCTCTGTGCCTTTCAGGATAACACCTCTGAACCTCTGGAGTAACCTTTGGGGTAACTTTTGGAGTAACTGAGATTTTATCTGGGGCAAGAGTGTTGGTTGCTGGTGATGTGTTGGGGTTGTCATGATCTTCAGTGGCAGGTGGTTCTTGAAGTGGAGCCATGTTACCCTTTTGTTATGCATTCAGGATCTGGGCCACATGACATCTCAATGTTTGTTCACCAACATCAGCTGTGTACATCAGTGGTCTTGTTCTTGTAGCTGTCTTACCCGGGGTCCACTTGTCTCCTCTATAGTCATGAGCCAAGACTTCTTGTCCAATCTCAAAGTCTCTTGTAGCTGTATATGTACTGCAGCTGAACTGTTCATTCTGTACTTCCCTCTGCAGATTTGGTTACAATAGATCTATGCGAGATTTGAGATTTCTGTTCATAAACAACATTGCAGGTGTTTGATTGGCTGTAGCATGGACAGAGATGCTGTATGCAATGAGGAAGTTATTACCTTTGTGTTGCAGAGAAATATCTTCCTTTTCCATAGCTTTTATGGACTTCTTGAAGGTCTGAATGAACCGTTCAGCTAAGCCGTTTGTCATTGGATGGTGGGGTGCTGATTTGAAGTGGTTAATGCCATTTTCCTTTATGAACACACTAAACTTAGGTGATATAAATTGTGGCCTATTGTAGCTCATGTTGTGTCTCAAATTAGAGAGGAGCTGAGGTGACGTTTTAAAAGTTTTATTAGAACGAGAACCAGGAACACAGGAGTCTCTACCACGAGCACAGGAGCTACAGCGAAGAGATAATATGTCTCCCGCAGATGGCTTATACTGTATACCCCAGGTGACGCCATCCCCCAGAGGCGGGGCGTCACCCCTTTCTAGCCCAGGGCACCGCCATAATTATATATATATATATAATATACAATCTCATCCCCCCCACCTTGAAAAACGCAAGCACACAAATTCACCCAATTTTATAATTTACACTCCAATACAAAGATGGTTATAGGCCTACACACACACACACACACACACACACACACACACACACACAAACACTGGCCCAGCAGAGCGCTCCACTATGTAAACAAAGCAGTCACTGAAAAGAAAAAGGGCCACACACCAAAATAAATTAATCCCGAAATACATAGTTATACACATCACAATTAAACAGTAATTACAAACATGAACAATGGCGGTACCCGACTCCATAAACTCACAGTTTATCACACAATTAGACACAGAGACTCCTGAAAAACTGCACAAATCACACAACATAGGGCAATTACTTACTTACACATCCCATACTAACATTCACACACAGGTGTTACCGCACCTCCAACACTCAAATCAACCTCACAGCCCCCAGGCACTCATAATACACAACGGTGGTCATGTGCATATAAAACACATATATTTGTCATGCGGTGATCCTCGCGGATCACCATAAGACGCCAAGAGTCCACCGATGAGTTTGCAATGATGGTGATTTATTTACAAAACACGAGACACACATACAAGACTATGACTGTGGCGAAAAAACACTGAACACTGAGCATGGGACCGTAAGGCTAACCCCAGCCACTTGCGGTCTAAAACATGGCATGACATGAACAAGCAAAGCACGAGAATATACACATGAACCTGACCAGACCAGAACAATGAATGTCTGACGAGGCTTGAATGATGTCTGACGATACTTCTGCAATCTAACTGCCGTCAGCGTCTGCCTAATAAAGTCGAACGCTAACGAGCAGTAATGACAGCCAGCTGGCCGACCTCGACAGCCGGGAGCCCCACCGAGCGCCTTCACAATAAGAGCCCGGTGAAGCCAGAATATAACCCACAGCTGTCAAAGCCGGCAGCGAGCTATACGTAGCCCGAGGGCGGACAAGACCGGCGCTCGAGTCATAACAATATTCACATTTTCAATGTTACACATTTCACCTTTCTTTATTTACAATATCCTTGTCTCTTTTTTTTTAACATTTTAACATTAACCTTAGCGAACACATTGTAAAATGCACTGAACCAGACACACCGTAAGCCCCACTTAAAGTCCTAACCAAGGTCTCCCAAAGGCCCCCCTCTGGAGTGTCCGTCCCACGGCCCACTCCCAGAGCATCTCCATTTTTTTCGTGACTGGAGACGGGCTGCACTGACGTTCCTTTCCACCCAAATGCCGCAGCTCATTTGGGTGCCGTCTCGACCCATCAGTCAATTTCAGGTACCCATTGCTGTCAGACCGAACCACCCGCAGATCATTCCGTGCCACTTTCAGCTCTCTCGAACTGCGCACCCATCCTAGCCGAGGTTCGACACTAGGGTGGACATAATCACCCTCGCCCAGGGGAGTGCTCACTGCCTTTCTCCTTCCTCTGTGTCGCAACCTGGTACCTTTATGGCTTCTCAGCGTTCCGCCAAGTTTGCTCGAGCCTAGTCCCTTGTTTTCATTCTGGGCACGGCTAGGGTTTGTGCTGTCTAGTCTCACCCCGATCACTTGTGGTTGTTGCGTTGGAGCGGCACTGGCAACATCTGGCTCAACAGTGGTACTTGGCCGGCCACCGGAGCCCCGCTGCACTCGCTCTCTGGAACCATCCGCCTTTGCGGGGGCTAAACCATGCCGTTCGGGTCCCGCGTCCGGGGACCGCAAACACTGGCACGGAGTTCCCATCACGTCGGCGTACTCTGGTGCTAGCGGTGTCCCTCTTCACCTGGAATGGGCCACCTTAAGTCCCACGCTTTTTCGCCACTTCCCACATAAAATGGCCTGTCCCACAGTCCACCACCTGACCACTCCTCCACTTCTCCGCAGGTGATGGAGAACTCAAGCCCATAAAACAAGTCGCAGCCCATTAAATTATTACCATCACGAGACACCATGAACTTGGCTGCACACATAGCAGCCTCCTTATACCTCACCGACAGCCACACTGAGCCCACGATGTCCAGGGGATTACTGCCATACCCATAACAGGCAATGCTTGTTTTACTGAGCAGCAGCACTGAGCAGCAGCACTGAGCAGCAGCACTGAGCAGCAGGATTAAAATACTACTTGTTCAAGAGGTAATAGAACTTCAATTGTTCACCTGTGGCTAATTCTGGACTTTTGGAGGTGATTTGGTTGACACTTGGCAGTGGATTTGTGGCTTGGGGGAAGATTCTGGTGGATTTGGAATTGGGCCTTTCTGCCTTAGAAGCTTTCTGCCTGGGCAGCGCGGTGGTGGAGTGGTTAGCACTGCGGCAGCATAGTAACTCACCCTTGGCCGGGGAATCCTGGGTTTGATCCCAGCCCCCGACCAACAGTGATCTGTGTGGAGTTTGCATGTTCTCCCTGTGTTTGCGTGGGTTTACTCCGGGATTTCTCCGGTTTCCTCCCACATGCCAAAAACATGCAAGTTAGGTTAATTGGCATCAAACTGGGGATTCTAAATTGTCCTTAGGTATGACTGTGAGAGTGAATGGTTGTCTGTCTCTGTGTGTTGGCCCTGTGATGGACTGGCGATCTGTCCAGGGTTTACCCTGCCTCTCGCCCAAAGATGCTGGGATAGGCTCCAGCCCCCCCGCGACCCGAAAAGGATTAAGCGGAAGAAGATGGATGGATGGATGCCTTAGAAGTAGACTGGCAGCCATTACCACTAGGCCTCACAGGCAGCCACCACCAACAGGCTCCACAGGCAGCCAACATCACCAGGCCAGCTGCCACCACCAACAGGCTCCACAGGCAGCCAACATCACCAGGCCAGCTGCCACCACCAACAGGCTCCACAGGCAGCCAACATCACCAGGCCAGCAGCCACGACCACCAGGCTTCACAGGCAGTTACCACCACTAGGCCCTGAAGCTACCTCCATCAAGCTTCAGGCCTGGCACAAGGCCTTACACGCATTCCTGTTGTTGTTGCTGCTGGACTTTTTCCTCGACACTGAAATATTCTTGGAAACAGACTCTTGTCTCCTTGTCCACTGCAAATTATTGAAAAACTGTGGCAAAATGCCACCTAAGCCAAAAGCAGAAGCCAGATCCGAGGATGAATATGTGTCCCTTGCACAGGTAAATAACTTACTGCATCAGCAAAAAGAACTGTTTTCTGCATTGTTAAACCAACAACGGGAAACTTTCAAAAGCCTCATCAAAGTGATTTTGGATTCAGAAAATGCAAGAGTGGACACGATGACGAGAGAGTTGCAGGACATTAAAACCAGTCTACAGTTCACCCAGAAAGACGTAGATGACATAAAAGCTGATTTGTCTAAACAAGCAGACCGTAACAATATGCTACAGTCAGATGTATTTAAAGTGTGTGACAGTCTGTTGACTGTCACCGATAAATTTGAGTACCTGGAAGGACAATCCCGGAGAAATAATCTGGTATTTGATGGTGTTGTGGAAGCACCAGGAGAGACCTGGGCCGACATGGAGAAGATTAAAAATATTCTCATGGAGAAACTACAGTTACCACCAGGGATCGAGATGGAGAGAGCCCACCGCACTGGGAAACCTGGAGGAGAAAGACCAAGGCCCATTGTGGTCAAGTTCCTGCGGCACAAGGACAGGATGACCATTCTTCAAAGAGCCAAGTCCCTCAAAGGAACACAAATCTTCATCAATGAGGACTTCAATGATTTGGTAAGAAGGAAAAGAACAGAATTAATGCCAGTGTGGAGGAAAAATAAGTTCAGGCGAGATGCAGCGAGCTGGAAGGTGGCAGGATTTTATTTTCCTCCAGCATCATGAGACACACTGTAGCGCTGTGCGCTCTGTTGTGCTGTGTGTGTTGTGTGTGCTATTGAGGCATGTATAGCAAGCTGTTTTATACATGTTATACAAAGAGAGAATGCATGGCACATTTGCATATTGCTATACATATCAGTCAATACATATCAATCGCATGACCAACTGGCACCCGGATGTCTTCTCCTTAATCTGGGGATGTATAACAATAGTCCATTGTTCTGGTTGTCCCCCCAGGGGTTCTCTGTCCGTATGCAATCCCTGCTGAGCGTGAATAGTATCAGTCTGCATTGTACTGGGTGCCCACACGGCTCCCCCCCAGAACGCTCAGAAGGGGCTGTGATCCCCCCCATCATTTGGCTCCAGATCCGGTAGAACTGTCGGAGGGCATGTCAGTCCGTGGGGGGGGGGGACGGAGGAGGGGTGGAAAAAAAAAAAGTGTGCTCCGCTCTGAGTTCCAGCACGTTGAACGGCCGTGGATTATGGGCGCACGGGCCGGTGTGCATCGTGCGTAATGGAGCCAGACAGCGATCGGCCGGCTTTAGGGAGTGAGGTGCGGGAAGAGCGCTGTGGAGGAGGAGGGGGAGGGGGGTGGGAGTAAGTGAGTGCCGGCCCGGGATGTCAAAGATGTCTGGGCCGTGCAAATTTTTTTTTTTTGATTTTGTATACTTTATTGATCCCCAGAGGGGAAATTGAGGGCATCCACCTGGATGGATGAAGCAGCCACAGTACGGCGCTATCCCTTAACCATTCACACACACATTCACACCTAGGGCCCCTTTAGATTCTCCAATTAACCTAACCTGCATGTTTTTGCAGGTGGATCCGCGATGGTGAGGGACTTTCCCGTTAAACCTGGCGATGAGCCCCAGTGGCTGTGAAAGAAAAAAAAAAATTAAATTAAGTCAGTGTGCGGGCTGCATGTCTGCTTTAGGTGCGAGAGCAGCCCTAAAGGTTCCAAGGATGGCGATTGGCCGTGTTCCTCGGGCATGTGCAGCGGTGGAGGACGATGTATAAGTCTGTGGAGCCGGTTTGTCCCTGGTGCGTGGCGCGCGCCTGGCGCAGTGACCACATAGCTAGAAGTTGCGCTGTCCTCGTAATCCTGCGGTGTGCGCTCGGGGCTTCTGTGCGCGGGAGGTCTGCTGTCGTGTGAGTCAGGGTCGGGGAGCTTGGTGGAAATCAACCCAGTCGACGTCGACGATTTCCCCGTTCAGGCTGCTTCCTTCGTTTCGCTCGTGTTGCGGTTCATGGTGTGTTTTGGTCCCAGTTTTGGTCCGGAGCGTGTGCTCTGGTGAGGATGAAGAGGTTGCAGGCGTATGCGAGATTGAGAGATTAAGCCACATGAGATTAAGCCACTTTTTGAGCTGTTAGAAGTGGAGGGAGCTAACGGTCAGAGTGTACCTTACTTAGGCTACATTGAAATGCATGCCACTTTCCCAAAAGACTTTCTCGGTATTGAAGCCGAAGTGCCAACTCTTGCCTTAGTGGTTCCCTATGTACGTGCAGCTGATCAGTCCTTAGTGTTAATAGGGACAAACACATTAGATGTACTTTACGAGCTGTACTCTGATGCACGTTCTGAACTGCAGCCAACCATGTCACTTGGTTATAAGGCAGTGTTAAAAGTCCTTGAACTACGGCACAGACAGTCCCAAGGCGCTAGTCTCGGTTTAGTAACCATGCACAACAAAGAGCCACAGTTAGTTCCTGCAGGCCAAACAGTTGTTCTAGATGGCGCTGTAGCTGTGTCAGCCGGCAACAGTGAAAAATCTGTCTTGTTAGAACACCCGTTAATGTCAGCCTTACCTGGTGGTATCCTAGTAAAACCATGTTGCATAGACTTACCTGAAAGAGCCCCTTACCTTGTTCCAGTTATACTTACCAGTGAATCGGAACATGACATGACAATCCCTCAGAAGTGTGTCATTGGAGAAATCTGTGTATATCAACGAGTCCTATCGCAAGAACACTCCGTGAAAGTTACAAAGTCCAGAACTGAACAAAAGTCCACTCTGAAGTTCAACTTTGACTCTTCCCCCATTAGCGCTGAATGGAAAGAGCGCCTAACAGAAAAACTCAGTCAAATGCCCGAAGTATTTGCACAAAATGATCTTGACTTTGGCAAAACAGATCAAGTGAAACACACAATCAAATTATCAGATGAAACATCGTTCAAACACAGAGCACGTCCCATACATCCAAATGACCTGGAAGCGGTCTGTAAGCATCTCAAAGAACTCCAACAAGCAGGCGTGATAAGAGAGTCCACTTCCCCATTTTCTTCGCCTATTGTAGTGGTGCGAAAGAAAAATGGCGATGTCCGCCTTTGTATTGATTACAGGAAGCTTAACATGCAGACTGTAAAAGATGCTTACGCCCTCCCCAACTTGGAGGAAACGTTTTCCACCTTGAATGGTTTGCAGTGGTTCTCCGTCCTTGATTTAAAGTCGGGGTACTACCAAATTGAGTTAGAGGAGCTGGACAAACCAAAGACGGCATTCGTATGTCCCATGGGCTTTTGGGAATTCAATAGAATGCCTCAAAGCATTACAAACGCCCCCAGCACGTTCCAGTGCCTCATGGAGAAATGTATGGGTGACATGAATCTGCATGAGGTGATTGTGTTCCTCGATGACATCACTGTATTCTCCAAGACGCCCGAAGAACATGAGGTTTGCTTTATGAAAGTTCTTAATCACCTAAAAGAGTACGGGCTTAAACTCTCCCCTGAGAAATGCAGATTTTTTCAAACTTCTGTCAGATACCTCGGTCACATTGTGTCCAGTAAAGGAGTTGAAACCGACCCCGAAAAAGTGAAAGCCCTAAGTACCTGGCCTGTGCCCCGTGATCTCAAACAGCTCCGCTCGTTCTTAGGCTTTTCAGGGTACTATAGGCGGTTCATTAAGAACTATTCCAGCATCGTTAAGCCCCTCACTGACTTGACATCTGACTTGAGGAGAGCTAAATCTGTGTATTCTGAGAGACTCCAGCAGCAGTTCACTGCTAACGACTCGGCTTCTGTGTGGAGAGGACTGAGGCAAATCACCAACTATCGGCCTCAGGCTCCTAAAGGTCAGGATGACAAAGCCCTTTGTCAAAGACTGTCCCAACACTATGCCCGTTTTGACACCTCATCAGCTGTGTCCAACTCCCCCCCTCCCTCCAGCTCCACAGCCTCCACGGTCCCTACTTCATCAAAGGCGCCCCCCTCCCCCCCTGCCCTTGTCATCAGTGAGCAGGATGTGCTGAAACAGTTCTCCAGACTGAACCCGCGCAAGGCCCCCGGTCCAGACGGCGTGTCTCCCTCCACCCTGAGACACTGTGCGAAAGAGCTGGCTCCTGTCTTCACAGACATTTTTAACACCTCCCTTAAGCTATGCCACGTGCCGACCTGCCTAAAATCCTCCACCATCATCCCTGTCCCCAAGAAGCCACGGATCACTGGACTTAACGACTACAGACCTGTAGCACTCACCTCTCTAGTCATGAAGTCCTTTGAGCGTCTGGTCCTGCCCCACCTCAAGTCCATCACCACTCCCCTCCTGGACCCGCTGCAGTTTGCCTACTGAGCCAACAGGTCTGTAGACGACGCAGTCAACCTGGCCCTCCACTCCATCCTGCAGCACCTGGACTCCCCGGGAACCTATGCCAGGATCCTGTTTGTGGACTTCAGCTCCGCATTCAACACCATCCGCCCCGCTCTGCTCCGGGACAAGCTGTCCCTGCTCATCGTGCCTGACTCCCTCTGCAGGTGGATCACCGACTTCCTGACGGACCGGAGGCAGCATGTGCGGCTGGGAAAGACTGTCTCAGACTCTGTTAGCATCAGCACCGGATCACCCCAGGGCTGTGTACTTTCCCCCCTACTCTTCTCCCTTTATACCAACTCCTGCACCTCCAGCCACCAGTCTGTCAAGCTGATCAAGTTTGCGGACGACACCACCCTCATCGGGCTCATCTCCAACGGCGACGAGTCCGCCTACAGGAGAGAGGTGGCCCAGCTGGCGTCCTGGTGCAACAACAACAACCTGCAGCTGAACGCTCTGAAGACAGTGGAGATGATTGTGGACTTCAGGAAAGTCACAACCCCTCTGCCCCCCCTCACTCTCACAGGCTCTCCCATCACCACTGCTGATTCCTTCCGCTTCCTAGGCACCACCATCACCAGGGACCTCAAGTGGGAGCCAACCATCAGCTCCCTCATCAAAAAGGCCCAGCAGAGGATATTCTTCCTGCGGCAGCTGAGGAAGCTCAATCTACCCACCAAGATGTTAGTGCAGTTCTGCACAGCCATCATTGAGTCCATCCTCACCACCTCCATAACCGTATGGTACGCAGGAGCCACTGTCAGGGACAGACTAAGGCTGCAGCGCGTCGTGCGCACTGCTGAGAAAGTGATCGGCTGCAAGCTCCCATCTCTCCAGGATCTGTACATCTCCAGGACACGGAGGCGTGCTGGCCGGATCATAGCCGATCCTTCACACCCTGGTCACGTACTGTTTGCCGCTCTCCCCTCAGGTAGAAGACTTCGGTCCATTCAGACTAAAACCTCCAGTCACATGAACAGCTTCTTCCCCTCTGCCATCAGACTGCTGAACACTAAGTGACTTATTGACTCTCGTGCACTATGTACAGCAGCTCAACCAGACTCATGTCAATCATCACTGTTTTCTTCTTGCATTACCGACTGCACTATATGGTTCTCCATTATCTGCTGCTCGCTAATATATTTAAACTGCTGACTAGTATTACTCATTCTTATTCTACACTTTATTGCATGTATAGTTTATTTCTTTTATTTTATCATGTTTAATGTTGTAGCATTGCACCGAGACAAATTCCTAGTTTGTGTACTACATGAACAATGGCAATAAATCTGATTCTGATTCTGATTCTGATTCTGACATCAGGCTACCCTCCTTTGCCAAAAGCACAAAGCCCAAAGCTAAGCCTGCCCAGTACCACGACCCAAAGACATTGTTTGGCGAGGGATGGACTTCTTCCTGTGATCTTGCATTCAAAACCATCATTGAAAAGCTCAGTACTGCGCCTGTCCTGGGTTTCGCTGACCCTCAGTTGCCATATACACTCCATACTGATGCCAGCACTACAGGGCTTGGCGCCGCCCTCTATCAAGAGCAGGAGGGCCAGACTAGAGTCATAGCTTATGCAAGCTGGGGGTTGTCTAGAAGTGAGTCCCGTTACCCCACCCATAAATTAGAATTTTTAGCTCTAAAGTGGGCAGTAACAGAGAAGTTCACAGACTATTTATATGGCAATCATTTTACTGTCGTGACAGATAGTAACCCCCTGACGTACATTGTAACTACTGCTAAGATGGATGCCATGAGTTATAGGTGGCTAGCTGCTCTGTCGACATTTAACTTTAAGCTCCAATACAGAGCAGGCAAGCTTAACTCAGATGCAGATGGCCTCTCTAGACGGCCACATGGCGAGTTACTTAATGACACAGTGTCCCAAAAGGAGCTTGACCGCATACAGCAGTTCACTCAAACTCACTTGTCTCTTCCTGAAAGCAGTTTAAGTCCCGAGGTAGTGTCTGCTATATGTGAAAAACACCTTGTCTGTAGCTCTCCAGATAACACCTTCCCTTTGGTTCACTCGTTAGCCCTCTCTGTAGCCGCCATTCCAGATGGCTATGCTGATGAAGATGACTGTGGTGGTCTTCCAGTTGTACCCCACATGACTCCTGAACAGATCAAACGAACAAAGAACTGACCCCTGTTTAAGAGAAGTGATTGCACAAATTGAAACTGGGCTAAAAGTTCCACCAACTGTACAAACTGAACTTCCTGACATCAACTTGTTACTCCGAGAGCTCAGTTGACTTGAAATGTGCAATAATATCCTCTACCGCACTCGCCAAGATGGAGGAAATGTTACTTACCAGCTCGTCTTACCTAAACAGCTCCGCGATTCAGTCTTTCAAAGCCTCCACTGTGACATGGGCCATTTAGACACAGAGTGTACTTTGGATCTCGCCAGAACAAGGTTCTATTGGCCTCGCATGGTGGCAGATATTGAAAAGAAGATCAAGACATGTAATCACTGCATAAGACATAAAACTGCTCCAGAACGAGCTGCTCCGCTTGTCAGTATCAAGTCCACCTGACCGCTCGAACTCGTCTGTATGGATTTCCTGTCCATTGAGCCCGATCAAAGTAACACTAAGGATGTGCTCGTGTTAACTGATCATTTCACGAAATACGCTATAGCCATCCCTACCAGCAATCAGAAAGCTCAGACCGTTGCAAAGGCACTTTGGGACAACTTTATAGTCCACTACGGGATACCCGAAAGGTTACATAGTGATCAGGGTCCCGATTTTGAGTCCCATATTATAAAAGAACTTTGCAAAATCATGAGCATTCGCAAAATCCGGACGACACTCTATCACCCCAGAGGTAACCTGGCAGAACATTTCAATAGAACGTTATTGAGCATGCTGGGTACTCTGGAGAAAAAGAACAAATCTCATTGGCACAACTATGTAAAACCACTTGTATATGCGTACAATTGTACAAAAAATGACACTACTGGTTTTGCCCCGTATGAGTTAATGTTCTGCCCTCAGCCGAGATTGCCCATCGACCTTGCATTTGGGCTCCTGTTTCGCAACAAAAGTTTCAAGTCACATTCCCAGTACATTGAAAAACTGAAGACAACTCTACAAGAAAGCTACAAACTAGCAACAGAAAATGCTAACAAGATGGCTGAAAGAAACAAAACAAGATTTGATATGCGAGTGAAACCCTCAAAACTAGAGCCAGGCAAGAGAGTTTTGGTACGTGCAGTCCGCCGCAGAGGAAAGCAAAAACTAGCAGACAGGCGGGAAGCTGAAATCCACATTGTGGTGAACCAAGCAGGTGACTTGCCTGTTTACACTTTAAAACCTGAGACAAAAGATGGTCCAGTTCACACCGTTCTGTCATGCGGTGACCCTCGCGGATCACCATAAGACGCCAAGAGTCCACCAGTGAGTTTTGCGATGATGGTGATTTATTAGCACAACGAAACAAGACAAGACTGTGAGCCGCTCAGGGCAAAAACACACATAATCAATACAAGGGCTCGCAGGGCTAACCCCAGCCACTACAAGCTAAACTGTGACATGGCATGAAGCACGAACCTGACATGAAGGTCAAACGACGCTCTGACAAGGCAAGTTGACAAGGCTTGACGAGGTTTTGACAAGGTGTTGACAATACTCCTGCAATCTTACTGCCGCTAGTGCCCGCTTAATAAAGGCGAGCAATAACGAGCAGTAATGACAAACAGCTGACCATCCTTGACAGGCGGAAGCCCCACCGAGCACCTTCACAATAAGAGCCCGGTGAGGCCAGTATACAACCCACAGCTGTCAAGGCTGGCAGCGAGTTGAGCTTAGCCCGAGCGCGGACAGAACCCAGCGCTCGGGTGGTAACAGTACCCTCCCTCCGAGGGCGGGCTCAGAACGCCCCAAGGACCACCCTGCATCCCCCACCCCCCAGGGTGGGTGGCTGGGGGTAGGTGCGGAGGGAGAGAGACCAAACCCAGAAACAAAACAGTGACAAGAATAACTACATACAGGACAATGACAAGAACAACTACTCAGATTAAATTTAAAAAAAAATGCACATGGAGAAAACAAAAAAACAGAACTACTGGGTCAGCAACACTAAACACAAGACTATGACAAAATACTGAATATTCAAACCAGATGAAACACACAGAGGAAAATAAGGCAACAGTAGAACATAACATTTGCCAAGGATCCCCAAATAAGTTACTGAAAACACCAGACAGCATGAGAAAATTAAATCTTGGCCCACATGTTACACAAGGAAATAACTTCCCCCCCGTGTGAATTCCCATGAGAGTCTTCAAAAAACCAAATACAGAAACAGAGCACTTACTGGCTCATACCTGACTACCCATGATACAAACTACGGCAACTGCAAGACCTAACCATAACACAAAATACACAGTACAGCAAGGACAAAAGAAAAAACAGAACAATCACTTTGATGATCAACACCAGAAAAACCACTACCTCCCCCCCCCCCCCCCGAACAGTTTATGCCGACCGGCGGAGACCAAGCGCCACAGGAACAGTTCAGGTGGTCTCCCCGCGTCCAACAGCTGGCGGGTGGTCATAGGATTCGGAACATGACCAGGCGGCTCACCACAGTCCAACGCCCAGCACGTCCGCTCCTCTGGTGGTCGAACCAGGTCACCCGAAGACACACACAACATGTCGGGTGGCCGACCCGAGGTGCCCAACCGGCGAAACAGTTCCTCAGGCGGCCGACCTGTGTCCCTCAGCCACCAGTCCCAGGGAAAAACAGCCCACGGCAGCCTCCCTGACGAGGACAAAACTCGGGAGAGCCGGGGCGAGCAAACAGGAGCCCCCACGGCCCCCGGCGATGATGCACAGGGGTGGTGACTCAGTAGAGGGGACAGATGGCAAGGATGAGCCTGTAATCCGTTCGACGGCGAAAGGTCTGCAGCTCCTCCCCCGTCCACGGACCACGCTGGCGCTGCACCTCCGCTGGACCCCGATTGGGTCCCAGCTGCACCCACGTCGGACCCCGATTGGGCCAGAACCGCACCCGCGGTGGACCCCGATCGAGCCTCTGGTGCACCCACGTCAGACCCCGATTGGGCCAGATCCGCACCTGCGGTGGACCCCGATTGGGCCACCGGTGCACCCACGTTGGACCCTGATTGGGCTAGAACCGCACCCGCGGTGGACCCCGATTGGGCCCCTGATGCACCCACGTCAGTCCCTGATTGGGCCAGAACCGCACCTGCGGCGGACCCCGATTGGGCCTCCGATGCACCCACATTGGACCCCGATTGGGCCAGAACCGCACCCACGGTGGACCCCGATTGGGCCTCTGGTGCACCCACGTCGGACCCCGATTGGGCCACAGCAGCCTCCACGATGGACCCCGACTGGGTCGATGCAGCTCCGCTGACGATCTCCACCCCCGATCCTGGGACCTCCAACCCAGTGACCCCGACTGGTTCCACGCCAGCGACACTGCAACAAGGCTCACAAACAGGAAAACCGGGATCAGAATCACCGGTAGCAACAGAACCCAGCGAGACGAGCTCGGGCACAGCAGACGGCTGCTCCTCACTCGCCTCCCCGAGAGGCAGGCAAAAATGCTCCAACACAGGGGACAGAGACACAAGAGGGAGCACTTGCCTGCACTCGGGTTCTGTTGCCACCCAGGACTCCGACGATCCAGGTTCAGGGCGGCAACTCTCGTCAGCAGGCTCGAACTCAGCTGCGTCAGGCTCCGCAGCTGGCAGGATGTCATCTGCAGCCTGAGGTTCCTCCCGCGCTGCTGTCCACGCCGATGACCCGTACGGCGTGGGGGCAGGGGACACTCAACCCACTGCCTCGGACCGCTCCTGCGAGGAGACCCGGGGATGCTTCATCGTCGGCTCAGGCTCCGGACCGCAGTCCGCCCTTCTCCTCCATCCACGACATGGCTGCAGGGCCGGATCCAGGCTTTCCAGCACTGCAGGCCCCCTCTTCATCCGACGACGTTGGCCTGGCGTCGCGGACCGCTCAACCGGGGAGGACACAGAGGCAGCAGGTTTAGTTATTTTCTCTACAGCAGGTGGAGGGAGCTTGGGGGGCTGCGAACCTCGAAATCCGCCCCCAGGAGTCAGACAAGGCAGATTATAATCATGATGTAATAAATTCATATGCACTTGCCTTCCTCCCAGGGAAGAAATGGTTCCTGCTGTAGGGGACGTTGTTCCTCCGACAGAGGGCCCCCTGGAAGGACAAGGTGGGGCCGCTCTCAGCGGTTCGCTGACAGGCTTCGCCGGCAGCAGGTCCAGCCGGGGATTCTGCTGAGGATTACCTGGGCCGTTGCGCCGACGTCGTCGTCAGCCCCCAGATGGCGCAAACTCCTGGACCAGTTCCGGGACAGGAACGGGACTCCAACACGGGGAGCGAGGATGCCTCTTCCTCTGCTTCCTGCTTTCTTCCTCCTCCAGCCCACGAAGTATCTCGCGCTGCGTAGCGAGTTCATCTCTCCTCATAATCACCTCCGGGTGATCGTCGTAATGGAGAGGAAGGTTGTCCAGGAGATCCTCAGCGCAGTCTAGGTGCCAGCGCATATAGCTGGAGTTGACGTCGAAGGTAGCGACGAGGAGCGTCCCGTCGACGTACTCCAGCGCGCTCGCTAACTCCTTGCCCAGGCACCGACCGCGGCCCCTGGATGACGGCATTCTCCCAGCAAATGATATCCAGACAGGTAAGAACACTAGTCCAATTAAGGCAAAAACTCACGGTGAAAAAGGCGTCTCGGTGTGTCGTCTCCGTTTAGACGTCCTGGCAGGAGTATACTGTCATGCGGTGACCCTCGCGGATCACCATAAGACGCCAAGAGTCCACCAGTGAGTTTTGCGATGATGGTGATTTATTAACACAATGAAACAAGACAAGACTGTGAGCTGCTCAGGGCAAAAACACACATAAATCATTACAAGGGCTCGCAGGGCTAACCCCAGCCACTATGAGCTAAACTGTGACATGGCGTGAAGCACGAACCTGACATGAAGGTCAAACGACACTCTGACAAGGCAAGTTGACAAGGCTTGACGAGGTTTTTACAAGGTGTTGACAATGCTCATGCAATCTTACTGCCGCTAGTGCCCGCTTAATAAAGGCGAGCACTAACGAGCAGTAATGACAAACAGCTGACCATCCTTGACAGGCGGAAGCCCCACCGAGCACCTTCACAATAAGAGCCCGGTGAGGCCAGAATACAACCCACCCCACAGCTGTCAAGGCTGGCAGCGAGTTGAGCTTAGCCCGAGCGCAGACAGAACCCAGAGCTCGAGTCGTAACACGTTCACCGTGACCTCTTGCTTCCCTGTGGGTTTCTTGCCCCTGTTGAAGAAGAACCTGTTCAACCAAAACGTGTCCACAAACCTAAGACAAGACAATCACCTGAACAAAGTGAGGAATGTGAGAATTCAGAACCAGAAAATGAGGATGTCTATTGGTACAGAGAAGAATCAATCCAAACGCCCATAAAGCTCACTCAAGTCTATGAAATTCCCCATCCAAAGACATTCTTTAAAGAAGACATTCCTGCTGAAACTCACTTACCTGAGAACGACAACCAAATAGAAAATAACAATTCACCTGGGTGTGACAACTTGCCTGGAAATGACAATTCACCTGGATGTGACAACTTACCTGGAAATGACAATTCACCTGGATGTGACAACTTACCGAATGATGGAAACCTGGAGGAAACTGAAACAAATGTGGACCAATCAAACAATGAGAATGGAACTGAAAGTGAAACCAACTTACCTGATAAAAGTACCTGTGATGAACCTGTGGAAGAAAAAGAATCTGAAAAAGAATTCCCAAAGACGGTGAGACGCTCCGAGAGGACAACCTCCCAGCCAGAAAGATTACAGTATAGTCAGTTGGGAAATCCTCTCATAACTGTTGCCCAGTCCCTGTTTCAAGGACTAAACCTGGCTTTTACCAGAGCCTTAAGAGCCAGATCCTAAGATTATTCCCATGACCACTGGTCGTTCCGTCATTATTATCTAGCTAATCCCATGCAAAGGGACTTGCATGATTCTAAGGGGGGATAGTGTAATCCAGTGCTAAAAACGTAAATAAAATTATAAATATCGATAGCGCTTTAAAAAAAAAGGGGACACTCATTTCACAATGGGAATGGATATTTTGAAGATAAATATATAAATAAATATAAGTTCATAAAATATACCCATAACTAGTTAAAAACATTTCTAAGGGGCTCTGATGGGGTTCCTAGTGTTTTTATTTGGTATATTGAGCAACCAATGGCTGCGTCGTTTGTTTGGCAGCATCAGCCAATGGGGTAACGCCAGCCAGTGGGGTCATGCGCTCCCTCGCTCGGTCTTGGTGTAACTTGCAGATTGCTTTCAGTCGCAGCAGAGACACTGACTGAGAGAGCGCGATCCCTTACTGAGACGGTGAGCTAACGTGCTAGTAGCAGCCTTTGCCCGGATAAAACTCTTGAGATTGGTAAGCCTAAACCAACACAACAAACGAGGTATTGCTGTATTATCAAATTCTAATACCTCTCTTGTTAAATTTTAAGATTTGAACCCAAAGGCTGTGAACTCACGTGAGTGCGGGAATCCTGTGAAGCACGTGTTGCTTAGCATGGTCAGGTTTTTTGGCCTGGTTTGACAAGAACGTGGATTCTCCAGATCTGGATGGCGAGCTGAAGCCCGAACCTGATTAACTGGTAGAGGTGATCCAACTGGTCACCTGGGACAGATACAAAAGGACTGAACAGACTGTAAATATATTTGGGGTATTTTATTTTATTTTTATTTTATTTTCCACTTTTGTTACAAGCGCTCTATTTTTGTTTAAGTGTACACCACTGTAAATAATACACCTACTTGCAAGTTCCCATACTATTGTGTGTGTGTCATCTGTTGTTACACCTCCCAGGCTCCTACGAACTTAGAATCTATCTGACCTGGCCCAATTGTCCCTTCTGTCCAGGTAGTAAGATTAAAGGTAACTACACTGCCATACCCAGTACTACCAAAAGGGTACAAGACTACACCTCAAGTGGTGCACCTAAAGTTGGTGTTAGGTGTTACATCAGCTTTTTAGGTCTTCTGTTTCATATGTATTTGTGTATTGCCCTTGCCATGTCTTATCTTGCATTTGTCTCTAGTCTGTTTCTGAGTTTGTTTGTGTCATGCCGCGCCGCTCATCAGCGGCGCCACCTGCTCGCACACCTGTTCATCATCAGCGGCGAGGAATATAAGCCGCCTCGCCCTAAGCTTCGGCCTGAAGCCGTCAGACTTCTTCCCCGTCAACGTGACGCTACTTATTCTTCAGCACGACGCTGTGTGGTAAGGAACACTTACCTCATCTTTCCCAGTCTGCTCCCCTGTGCACAGGTGGATTCCTCGGCGGCGGACAACTCCGTTCCCTCGTCCATCCTCGCTGCTGCACCGAGCCCTGCAGGTGGCTGTCTCCCGGGTTCCGTCCTTGTTGTGCCAGTCATCTGTCCCTAGCAAGTAAGCTTCTCCCTCGCCTATTCTCCTCTTGTGTTGGTGTGTGCCCATCACCCTGTGTCTCTGTTCTCTCCCATAGGGTTGCCGGCTGTACGGTCTCCTGCCTCTGTGCCTGAAGCAGACGCCGCCACCAACACATTAACATTCCGCAGACACACACCCATACACCCCTGTTGTTAATAAACAATTTGAACTACTCTGAGCCTGTGTGTGTGCGTCTCCTGAGCCGAACGTTATGTCAGTTTGTGTTGTAGTAGTCTCTGACTGGCAGCTGTCAGGCAGCACGTTGGGTCTGGACTTGTCGTGGACGTTGCCTGTCAGTCTGCCAGCCAGATCATGCCTGCTCTCATGACACTCAGCTGTTCCCTTTCCCGTGATTACTTTCCCTGCTTCCTCGCTCAGGTGCATCCTGTCTGTGCCATTAGTCTGTGTAGTTAGTCAGCTCATCATTTGTGTTTCATTGCTGGATTATTAACCTGATTCCTGTGGAGGAGCTCCAGATTTTGCAGTCTGATGGAGCTCCCCATGCTGCTGCTGTCACGGCTCCTCAATCTCTGCTCTCTGTCCCCCTTAATTTTCTGCCGGTCCCGGGACGGAGTCGCCAGACGCAGGAGGAGCCAGAGGTCTTGGAGGAGCCAACCATACAGCGTAGGTGTAATCCAGAGTCTAAGCGCCAGAAGAGGCCGTTCACCTCACCGGCAGCCAGATCCTGGACATCATGCCTGACCACTGCTGTGGCGAAGCTCCCCTCTGTGCCAGCTGTCATGCCAGCCGGTGCCTCCTCTGCTTCAGCCACGGCCTCCGTCGTCGGGTCATCCTCCCCAGCTGCCGAAGGAACTGTGAGTGCCTCTCCTGACATGCCCACTCCCGTGTTGTTCGAACCGGCTCCTCCATCATCCTCCGAGGAGTCTGATGAACCATGGGCACGGATAGGGATGACAGTACACTGTCTGCAGCAATTAGCACCTGGAAGGCCAGGCAAGTGTGTTTTCATTCTACTCCAGCTAATAATGATAAACCTTGTCTGTCCCCCGGGAGAGATCCCCAGGCTAGGCAGTCACCTGAGCGCTTTCCCCCTGCTGCTTTAGCTATGAACTTTCCTATTCCCTCTGTGTCTCCATCACCTGCTTCCGAGTGCCCGCCAGCCCTGGAGCTCGATCGTCGGGTGACGGGGGAGCCCGCGGCGCTGGAGGACTCCACCCCAGCCCCGCAAAGTCTCCATGACCTGAGGGAGAGCGCTGTGGCTGATCTGAAGCTTGTGCTGATGAAGAAGCGTCCCCTGGCTTCAGTCTCCTCGGACCCAGTGCAACTTGGAACTCCACCTCCAGACTCCACGCCGGGAGAGTCACCTGCATTGGAGGCCTCACTGGAGGAGACCAGGACTGCTGAGACCATCGTGCCTGCTGCGAGAGCTGCCACAGCAGAGTGGAAACCGGCGCTGAATTGCCTCAAGGCCGGGCCCAAGATGGCATCATCAGGATCAACAGAGTCCTGGACGGCGATGGAGCTTGAGCCCAGGCAAGTGCTCTCGTTTGTTTCTCTTTCTGTTGAATCAGAGCAAACTTGGCTGGCTCTCGGAGGGGGGTGGGGGTGGGGGGTGGAGTTGGATGCTGCCGGCAGCTGCACCTGATCTCACCCCGCCGGGCTCTGCCACTGCCAGCGACTCTGACCATGTTTCTTCCCCTGTTGTCTCTGAGCTTACCCCCAGGGTCGCCAGAGGGGAGTCAGCACTGTCAGATGCCGAAGATCTAGATCCGCCACCGGAGGTTCCAGCTATCAGCTGCTCCACCGCGGGTGCTGTAGAGCTCCAGCCGGAGTCTGCCGTGGGTGCTGCAGAGCTCCAGCCGGAGCCTGCCGCAGGTACTGCAAAGCTCCACCTGGAGTCCATCATGGGGGCAACTATGGCCCAGTTGGGGTCCACTGTGGGTGCATTGCTGGCCCAATTGGGGTCCATTGTGGGTGCAGCCTTGTTCCGGACCGGGACCACCGCGGGTGCAGCTGTCCCCCAGCTCGGGGCCACAGGGGGAGGGAGGGCTCCCTTCTCGCCGCTGTTTTATGATGCTGGGGCTTCCCGTTCTGAGTTGGTTCTTCCCGTGGGGAGACCGCCTCCCGGGTCGCCGCTCCTGAGCTGGTGGCTGAAAGACTCAGGTTGTCCGCCCGATGAACAGCATTGGGGGATTAGGTGGCCTAGTTTCCCTTGCCAGCCTCCTGACTTGCGCTTCCGGGTGGTCCGACTGGTCCTGGGCCTGGACAGACCACCCGACTGGCCGCCTACTGTCACACCATGGGCCTGGGACTCTGGTCGGCCCCCTGAACATTGGGACTCCTGGGTAGGGGAGTATGGTCCTAGGTTGGGGTTGGGAGGAGGTTCACCTTATATTTCTTATATTTTGTTCTTATGTTATGTTTTGTTTGTTGGGTTTGACATATTTTTTCCTATGGTGACTCAGGAAATATCTGATATATTATTGTCTATTTGTATGATTTGCATTATACCAGAGAGCACATGTGAAAGTTGCAAATTTATGAGTAAAAAGTTGTCAGTTTGTTTGACAAAGGTCAGTTTTTTCACACAAAAGTTGCAGATTTCTAAGATAAAAACAAACTAAAAAGTCATACATCTATGAGGAAATATATACAAATTCATCTAAACAGTTAATTTACAAGAAAAAGTGTTACACGTTTATAAGAAAAACCTCAGAAAGTTAGATTTTTGGGAAAAAACAACTCCCAAACTTTTAAGAAAACAAGTAAATGCAAGTGAATAAAAGTAACAAATTTATGATGGAAAAAGCTATTGTATGAGAAGAGCTACGTTAATTGGCAAGAGTAAAGTTAATACTACTCAGATACAGCCGTGGACAAAATTGTTGGTACCCCTCTGTTAATGAAAGAAAAACCCACAATGGTCACAGAATTAACTTGAATCTGACAAAAGTGGTAATAAATAAAAATTCTATGAAAATTACCAATTAAAATCAGACGATGAATTCTATGTACAATATGAGTCTATATCCCACAATAACACATCCCAGTAGAATCACAGTTCACACTGCTACACTTATTGACAACCTGTTTGTTAATATTATTGATAAGAAAATAGAAAGTGGATTATTGATAAATGATATAAGTGACCATTTGCCAATCTTTGCACTTATCCATGGCCACACGGGAGCCAATACAGAAAAAATTTTAAAATCTTTCAGATGCAAATCACAAAATGCAATCAGTTCTTTTAAAGAAGACTTGCTGAAGCAAGACTGGACAAAAGTCTATGTATCAGATGTAAATGAAGCCTATGACACATTTATAAACATTGTAACCACTCTTTATGAAAAAAATTGTCCATTAGTAAAGGAAAAGCTTAAACAGAAATTTGTCGACAAGCCATGGTTAACCAAAGGATTACAAAAGGCATGTAAAAAGAAAAATCATTATATAAAGCTTTTCTAAAGAAAAGGACAAAAGAAGCAGAGCAGAGGTATAAAACATACAAAAATAAGTTAATATATAGAGTATAATGAGATGTAATAAAAGAGACTATTACAGAAAAGAACTGGAGAAAAACAGAGACAATATTAAAAATACATGGACAATACTTAACAATATTCTTGGAAATAAAAACAGAAATACAAGCTACCCAACCAATTTTTCAAAAAATAATAAAACGACTCAGAGTGTGAATGCAGTTTCACCTGCAGATGAATTTAATAACACTGGTCCTAATTTGGCTCGAGAAATACCCATTACGGCACCCACAGGTGATACAATAAGCAAAAACACTGCTATAAAAGACTCCATTTTCATAAAGAACACAGATGAGAGAGAGGTCATTGGAATTGTTAAATCGTTCAAAAGTAAAACACCTACGGACTGTGATGGTATTGACATGCTCTTAGTCAAAACTATTATTGAATGCTTAGTGAAACCACTGACGTATATTTGTAACCTGTCTCTCCAAACAGGTATATTTCCCAATGCAACGAAAATAGCTAAAGTAATTCCGATATACAAGACGGGTGACAGAGGGGAACTTTCAAACTATAGACCAATTTCACTATTGCCGCAATTTTCCAAGATACTTGAAAAAATATTCTGTGAGAGAATTGACAACTTCATAATGAAGAATAATTTATTGTGTGAGCAGCAATATGGGTTCAGACACAAGAGGACAACTGCATTTGCTCTAATGGAATTTATAGAAAAAATATCAACTGCCATTGAGTACTCGGTTGGGGTATTCCTGGATCTTAAAAAAGCATTTGATACAGTGGATCCTAATTTATTATTAAAGAAACTATAAAATTGTGGTATTAGGGGGGTAGCACTGTCCTGGTTATGTAGTTACTTAAAGAATAGATATCAGTATGTACTGTATGTGTTGGTAACAAAAACTCACAGTTACTGAAGGTTACTTGTGAAGTCCCACAGGGTTCAGTTTTGGGGCCATTGTTATTCAATATGTATATAAATGATATATGTAAAGTTTCGGAAAAAATGGATTTAATATTGTTTGCCGATGACACTATTATGCAGTGGAAGCAATTTGGAACAACTTTTGGATACACTCGGAAAGGAATTAGGAAAGCTTAAACTGTGGTTTGATTCAAACAAATTAATGCTCAATTTAAGTAAGACAAATTTATAGTTTTTAACAACCATCACAACAACTTAGTATCTAAACTCAGCGTAAATGGTGTAGAGATTGAAAGGGTATCCAAAACTAAATTTCTTGGAGTAATAATTGATCATAAACTGTGTTGGAAGTCACATATTAATTATATTAAAGGTAAAATATCTAAATCAATTGCAATACTACACAGAGTGAAATATTTGCTGAATCAACCCACATTATATACTTTGTATCATTCAATAATACTCCCATACATGACATATTGTACTGAAGTATGGGGAAATACATATAAAACAAACATATATCCAGTCTTTATGCTTCAGAAGCGAGCTATTAGAATAATAAACAAAGCTGCTTACAGGGAACCAACAAACCCACTTTTTCTGAAATTAAAAGCTCTCAAGTTGAAAGATCTGGTTGACTTTAAAACTGCAGTAATAATGTTTAAAGCTAAGAATCTATCACTGCCCGCAAATATCCAAAAGTTGTTCCAAATAAGGGAGAAACAATATAATTTCAGAGGAACATGTATACTTCAAAAACCTTCAGTGAGAACTACCACCAAGCAACGCTGTGTTTCAGTGCAAGGAGTCAGATTATGGAACGCTTTTGGACCTGAATTAAAATCATGTACAATGCTTGGACAATTTAAACAAAAACTAAAGGAAGAAATACTCCAAACATATATCCAAGATGACATGTAAAATCACATAAGGATTGTCATATCCAGTCTGTGTTGTGCTGTTGCTTAGGTTTTTTTTTTGTCACATTTTGTCTTAGCTTTGTTCCAAATTGTAATCACTCTTGTTTTGTTTTTCTTTTGAATTCTTGGATGGAATATGGGTGGGCAATATAAGCTGCGGCTTCAGCCATCACCCATTTCGGATAACTTATGTTGAACTGTATAATCAGAGGAGTTATTGTTTAATTTGACCTTGTTGGATGTTTTTTCCCCCTTTGTTATATTATTCTGTTTCTTTTTTAATCTTTACTTTTAATCTATCTGAAAATAAAGATTAATTCATTCATTCACAATGCTTTTGAATTGTGGTTCAACAGAATTACTAATAACAAACTCATGAAACAGGCCTGGACAAAAATGATGGTACCCCTAGAAAAGATTGAAAATAATGTGACCATAGGGACATGTTCAACCAAGCTGTGTAATCTAATTAACATCACAGGTGTCTACAAACTTGTAATCAGTCAGTCGGCAGATTCAGTGGAATCTGTGCAGGGTACAATGAAATCTCAAGACTATCAAGGTATTCTAGAGAGAAATATGCTGCCCAGTGTCAGACAGCTTGGTCTCAGTTGCAGGTCATAAGTCTTGCAACAGGATAATGACCCAAAACACACAGCTAAAAACACCCAAGAATGGCTAAGAGTGAAGCATTGGACTATTCTAAAGTGGCCTTCTATGAGCCCTGATCTAAATCCTATTGAACATCTGTGGAAGGAGCTGAATCATGCCGTCTGGAGAAGGCACCCTTCAAACCTGAGACAACTGGAGCAGTCTGCTCATGAGGAGTGGGCCAAAATACCTGCTGAGAGGTGCAGAAGTCTCATTGACAGTTACAGAAATGGTTTGATTGCAGTGATTTGCCTCAAAAGGTTGTGCAACAAAATATTAAGTTAAGGGTACCATCATTTTTGTTCAGGCCTGTTTCATGAGTTTGTTTTTTAAAATAATTCTGTTGAAACACAATTCAAAAGCATTGTCTGATTTTCATTGGTTAATTTTCATATAATTTTTATTTATTACCACTTTTGTCAGATTCAAGTTATTTCTGTGACCATTGTGGGTTTTTCTTTCATTAACAGAGGGGTGTGTAACTTTAAAAAATAAGATAATTTGACATAGGTTAGAGACTTCAGATATGCTTGAGATTACTTGCTATCTTGTGTGAATGAAAATCAGTTAAACATATAGATTGTATAAAAGTATATTGTATGCATTTTTAAAAAAAAATCTATGGTTGAGATGGATTTCAGCAACTGGAAGACAAAGACATGTAATACCGGTATTTATCCACAGTGGGGAGGCACTGTCATGGAAAATAATTTAAAGATCCCCGATGACAAATATTTTGACTGTGACTGCACTAAATCGCTGTAACTTTTGTAGCTGTTCTGCCAAATTGACAATCAGCATTCTTTTGAAGAGTCACTGCATCCTCATTCATTATGAATTACAAGACAAAACTCACTCTGGCCCAGGAAGGTAAAACTCTTTTTTTTTTTTTTTTTAATTTTATTTATTTATTTCGGATAGTACATTACAGGTTAAAAGAAACTGTATAATATAACAACAAGGTCAAATTAGACAAAGACTCCTTCTACTATACAATTCCACGTGAGTTATCCGAAATGGGTGATGGCTGAAGCCGCAGCTTATATTGCCCACCCATATTCCATCCAAGAATTCAAAGGAGAAAAAAGAGAAAACAAGACAAGAGCGATTACAATTTAAAACAAGGCTAAGACAAAATATGACTGAGAGAAAAAGAAAACTGAGCTAGTCTAAGTTAAGCGGTTACTATTCAAAAACAAATCTAAGACATAGTGTCACAGAGAAAAAAGAAAAACTAAGCTATAACACAACACAGGCTGGAAATGTCAATCCTTATGTGAGTTTACATGTCGTCTTGTAAATATGTTTGGAGTATTTCTTCCTTTAGTTTTTGTTTAAATTGTCCAAGCTTTGTACATGATTTTAATTCAGGTCCAAAATCGTTCCATAATCTGACACCTTGCACTGAAATACAGTGTTGCTTGGTAGTTGTTCTCACTGTAGGCTTTTGAAATATACATGTTCCTCTGAAGTGATATCGTTTCTCCCTTGTTTGGAACAACTTTTGGATATTTGCGGGCAGTGATAGATTCTTCACTTTGAACATTATTATTGCGGTCTTAAAGTCGATCAGATCTTTCAACTTGAGAGTTTTTTGTTTAAGAAAAAGTGGGTTTGTTGGTTCCCTGTAAGCTGCTTTGTTGATTATTCTAATAGCTCTCTTTTGAAGCATAAAGAGTGGATATATGTTTGTTTTATATGTATTTCCCCATACTTCATTACAATATGTCATGTATGGGAGTATTAATGAATGATACAAGGTGTATAGTGTGGGTTGATTCAGCAAATTTTTCCCTCTGTGTAATATTGCAATTGATTTGGATACTTTACCTTTTATATAATTAATATGTGGCTTCCAACACAGTTTGTTATCAATTATTACTCCAAGGAGTTTAGTTTCGGATACCCTTTCAATCTCTACACCATTTACACTGAGTTTGGGTACTGGGTAGTTGTGATGGTTGTTAAAGACTATAAATTTTGTCTTGCTTAAATTGAGCGTTAATTTGTTTGAATCAAACCACAGTTTCAGCTTTCCTAATTCCTTTCCGAGTGTATCCAGAAGTTGTTCCAAGTTGTTTCCACTGCATAGCAGGTTAGTGTCATCAGCAAACAATATTAAGTCCATTTTTTCTGAAACTTTACATATATCATTTATATACATATTGAATAATAATGGTCCCAAAACTGAACCCTGTGGGACTCCACAGGTGACCTTCAGTAGCTCTGAGTTTTTGTTGTTAACACATACAAACTGATATCTATTCTTTAAGTAACTTCTTAACCAGGACAGTGCTACCCCTCTGATACCACAATTTTGTAGTTTCTTTAATAATAGATTGTGATCTACTGTATCAAATGCTTTTTTAAGATCCAGGAATACTCCACCTGAATACTCTTTATTTTCAATGGCTGTTCATTGCCATTGAAATGGCTGTTCATTGCTATTTTCAACTCTTCACATTGCATTGGTTTGAACTTCACTGTTAATGTGTGAGGGTGGGGGTGGGACATCAAATAAAAAATATAATGCAACGCTCTCACTGTTTTTCTAGCTCAGAACTCAATTCAGTTCAATTCAACTTTATTTATATAGCGCCATTTCACAACAACAGTCATCTCATAGCACTTTCAACTGTAGGGGAAACCCCCACAGTTGCAGAAAGACCCCAGCAATCAGGTGATCCCCTGTG
The DNA here is from genome assembly GCA_020510985.1 of Pholidichthys leucotaenia. Classification (NCBI taxonomy): domain Eukaryota; kingdom Metazoa; phylum Chordata; class Actinopteri; order Cichliformes; family Pholidichthyidae; genus Pholidichthys; species Pholidichthys leucotaenia. Next base: position 390,906,931 of record CM035836.1, on the reverse strand, counting down.
AGCAAGCACTTGGTGACGGTGGCAAGGAAAAACTCCCTTTTAACAGGAAGAAACCTCCAGCAGAACCAGGCTCGGGGAGTGGCAGTCATCTGCTGTGACTGGCTGGGCGTGAGGGGATAGAGAAGATGAAAAGAACAGACATGTAGAGAGCAAACAGCAATCTATGACTCAAGCAATGACTCAGTTTATGGGAGAGAACAAACAGATGTTAATGACCAGCAAAAAAAAAAGAATATTTCATTGAGAGTGAAGAAAGGAATGAAGCCCAGTGCATTATTGGAGGTCCCCCTGCTGTCTAAACCTGTTAGCAGCATGACTAAGGGAGGGTTCAGAGACACACGATCCCTACCTAATTGTAGGCTACATCAAAAAGGAAAGTTTTAACCCTATTCTTAAAAACAGAGATCGAGTCTGACTCCTGAATCCAGATTGGCAGCTGGTTCCACAGGAGAGGAGCTTGATAACTTAAGGCTCTGCCTCCCATTGTACTTTTAGAGATTCTAGATATTGCAAGTAATCCAGCATTTTGGGAGCGTAGTGCTCTGTTAGGATAATAGAGTAGAATCAGATCTTTTAAATAAAAAGGGGCCTGATTGTTTAGAGCTTTGTAAGTAAGAAGAAGGATTTTAAACTTAATTCTAAATTCTATGGGGAGCCAATGAAGGGAGGCCAGAACCGGAGAGATATGATCTCTCTTTCTAGTACCTGTTAAAACACTTGCTGCAGCATTTTGGATCAACTAAAGACTTTTTAAAGATGTTTTAGGACAACCTGATAATAAAGAGATACAATAATCTAATCTCGAGCTAACAAAAGCGTGGATCAGTTTCTCAGCATCACTCTGAGACAAGATGCTCCTAATCTTGGAAATATTACGCAAATGATAGAAGGTAGTCTTAGAAATTAATTTAATATGTGAATTGAAAGACAGATCTTGATCAAAAATAAGAGAAAGGACTTCCGGTCTGGACGCCATGGTGATAGCAACCTAACGCTGAAACTCCCAGACTCAATCCAAGGAAAACATCCTCAAAATCAGACCTAACGGATTTTTGGAAGATTAAAAATCAAAAGACAATAACACCATGCCTAACCACAAGCAGAAGAAACTGACATTCCCCAGGTCAGGACGCACAGCGGCTGCAGAATCTGAACCAGAGGACCTCCGTTCAGAAGACGAGGACCTGGGCCTAGCTAACAAAAGGATTAGCTTGAAATCGCTATTTGACGAAATACGACGATTTCGGGCCAAATTTCTTGAATTCAGAGAGGATCTAAAAAGGGCGAACAGCAGAATGGACCAGGCCGAAAACCGAATCTTGGAAGCTGAAGAAAGAGTAAAAGTGCTTGAAGATTCTGTGCTGGATTTACAGAGAAAACAGTCAAGGCTGGAGGCTAAGCTAACCGACCAAGAAGGAAGACAGAGACGAGATAACATCAGAATTCACGGTCTGAAAGAAGGAGCTGAAGAGAGTTTCAACACAGTGGCGGAATGCGTGGAATCCTTATTGAGAGAGAAGTTGGATATTCCACAAACCACCGATTTGAAGATAGAAAAAGCCCATCGTACATTAGCGGCAAAGCCAGCCCCGGAAGCGCCCCACGTTCTGTGGTGGTAAGATTCGCCAATTTCAAAATAAAACAAGAGGTTGTAAGACGGGCTTGGCAGAAAAAAGGATTTATGCATCATGAGAGAAAAGTCTTCGTGGAGCACGATTACGCCCCTGAGGTTCTTAAAAAACGACGGGAATATAACGACGCCAAAAAGGTTTTACGGGAACAGATTCTACGCTTTCAGAAGCCATTTCCGGCGAAGCTAAGGGTCTTTTACGGGGAAGAGTCATGTCTCTATAATTCAGCGGAAGAAGCAACAACTGACATGACAAGAAGAGGACTCCCGGTAACGGTGTTTAAACCCGCAGTGGATCTGAGCGAGAAGATCAGAGCTCAAACGTGGTCCACTCAGAGACCTTCAAAATCCATGGGCCAGCAGCGGGAAACCAAGCCCCAGAGCTACAAAGATAAGCTTTCCAGTTCCAGGAAGGAATAGCGACCTTTTTGGGGTTTTTTTTCTTTTCAGTCACTCTGCACTTCCACCCCCCCTCCTACAAGGTAACAAACATTAAAGGAGATGCAGAATCAGCATGTGGTAAAAACTTTCATGGAGCAGTTATAGCATTAGAAACAAATGTCTTCTTAATTTAAAGGGGGAAAAAAAAATCATGTTAAAATAGAAACGTAACAATGACCCACATGTTCTCTCCATACTAACAAATACTGTATTAGAGTGAATGTTTGCTGTGATGGGGGTGGGAGGGTGCACACAATCTCATAGGGTATAGGCATAAAAAAAAAAAAAAAAAAAAATCATTACAAATTCAGATTGGGATCTGAAATTCACGTTAAAAACATGGGACAACTTACAGGGGTAAGAGAGGGCCCTCAACACGTAACAGAGTTTGAGGAATTTCCCTCAGAGCCTACACTCCATCAGGGCTCTTACAGGGTATTTAAAGAGACCCCAGCTCAGGAAGTTTTTTTGACAGTTTTTTGTTTTTAAAGTTTCGTACACTATGTTCTTAATGTTTTTTATGTTCTTAATGTTCTCTCAGTTTCTGAGTAGCAAAAAAGAGGGCCACCACACTGTTATACTAAATAAGAAAATACAATGGAGAAACAGGGTGTAACCAAAATAGCCTCATATAATGTAAAAGGGATCCTGAATCCAGTTAAAAGATCCAAGATTCTACGCAAAATGAAAAAAGACAAAGCAGAAATAATATTTTTACAAGAAACCCACCTAACAGACGTGGAACACACTAAACTCAATAGACAAGGGTTTAAAATGATCTCTTCATCTTCATATAAATCAGGGAGGAGGAGGGGAGTAGCGACATTGATATCAACCAAAATTACATTTGAAAAAAAAATCAGAACACAAAGATAAAGAAGGGAGGTACAGTTTGGTAATTGGGCGGCTAGAGGGAGAAGATATCACCCTGCTGAATGTATATGCACCACCAGGGGCTAAATGGAAATTTTATAAAAATGTATTCGACCTAATGATAACTAAAGCCCAAGGTTTAGTGATATGTGGTGGAGACTTCAATCTAAGACTGAATCCATACTGGGATGCGACAGGTAATTCTTCACATCAAAATAACACCCAAAATAAGAATACTCGGATGCTACTAAAAGAAATGGGAATCTGTGACGTATGGAGGGAATTCAACCCCAATGTAAAAGATTATACTTTTTATTCAACGCCACATTCATCTTACTCAAGGATTGATTACTTTTTTATGTTTAATAGAGACATTGGAAGAGTAAAAACATGTAAGATAGGACTGATGGATCTCTCCGACCACAGTCCGATCTATATGGACTTAAACATCCAAAAATACACAAATAATACATTTTCCTGGAGGTTGAATTCAAGTGTCCTGAAAGGACCACTGAAAGATGAATTGGAATCAGATATTCTCAGATATTTGGAAGAAAACAATAATGGAGAAGTATCTCCTTTAATACTGTGGGATGCGTGCAAAGCTGTAATAAGGGGAAAAATTATTGCAAAACTGGCAACCCAAAAGAAACTGAGACAAGAAAAACTAATCACACTAGAGTCAGAACTCAAGGACCTAGAAAAAGAACACAAAGACAACACTCATTCTAATGGCTCGCTCAAGATTAAAGAAATTAAAAATCAAATAAATGAGATCTACACAATAGAAATCCAGAAGAAACTTACATTTCTGAAACAAAAACACTATGAAGCAGGCAGTAAATCGGCAAAATTACTAGCCTATAAATTGAGGAAACAACAAACGGAAAGAGCAATCTACAAAATCAGAGACCCAGTATCAAAGGAAATAAAATTCAGAATTCAGGATATTCTTAAAAGCTTCGAGAATTACTACAAGAACTTATACTCCCACAAAAAACATAAAAACGCATCCGAGACATTACTAAACACATTAAACCTTCCCCAACTTATGGAATCACAAAATAAAACCCTACTGTCAGAAATACAACCTAAAGAATTGGAAAAAGCAATTATGAAACTTAAAGCTAACAAATCCCCAGGAGCAGAAGGCTATACAGCAGAATGGTACAAAACCTTTAAACAGCAACTATCTCCTCTCCTCCTGAAAACATTTAACTACGTCCTCCACACAGGGGAAACCCCCCCCTCCTGGAGAGAAGGGGTCATTGCAGTTATACCTAAACCTGAAAAGGATAAACTAGAATACTCCAGCTACAGACCAATCAGTGTATTAAATCAGGACTATAAGCTTTTTACCACTATCCTTGCCAAAAGGTTAGAAAACATACTGACAGACTTAATTCACTTAGACCAAACAGGTTTTATAAGACAAAGACAGACACAAGACAACATTCGACGCACTTTACACATAATCCATCATATAAAAAAATATAACTTAAATGCAGTCATATTGGGATTAGATGCTGAAAAAGCATTCGATTCGGTTGACTGGTCTTTCCTATATAGAATCTTATCCAGTTTCAATTTTCATAACAACTTCATTAGAACTATACAGGCATTATATAAAAAACCAACAGCTAAAATAAGGATTAACGGTAATTTATCATCATCTTTTGAGCTGGAAAGAGGATGTCGTCAAGGCTGCCCCCTGTCTCCACTGCTCTTTGCAATCTTCATAGAACCTCTGAGCCAATGGATAAGACAAAATCAAGAAATTCAAGGTATTACAGTTGGTCAGAAGGAACATAAAATAGCGCTCTTTGCTGATGACATTTTAATGATCCTGAAGGACAAGCTGCTGCGCGCAGGGGTGGACCAGCACCTGTCATCATGGATCCTGGACTACCTCACGAACCGGCCTCAGTTTGTGAGAACCCGGGACTGTGTTTCCGACACGATCATCAGTAGCACGGGGGCCCCCCCAGGGAACGGTGCTAGCTCCCTTCCTGTTCACTCTTTATACTGCGGACTTCTCACACAACACAACACATTGCCATCTACAGAAGTTCTCTGATGACTCTGCGATCGTTGGTCTCATCTCCAACGGAGATGAAGCTGAGTACAGAGGGCTTATCCAGGACTTTGTGGACTGGTGCCATCGGAACTGCCTCCAGATCAACGCGAGGAAAACTAAGGAGCTGGTGGTGGACTGCCGCAGGCATGGGCAGCCCCTCACAGCACCAGTAAATATACAGGGAACAGACATCGAGATGGTGACATCCTATAAGTACCTGGGTATTCATCTGAACAGTAATAAACTAGACTGGTCACACAATACTGACACACTCTACAAGAAGGGACAGCGCAGGCTGTTCCTGCTGAGGAGACTCAGGTCTTTTGGTGTACAAGGGGCGCTGCTGAAGTCATTCTACGACACGGTGGTGGCATCAGCCATCACTTTTGGAGTGGTCTGCTGGGGCAGTGGCATTACTGCAGCCGATAGGAAGACACTGAACAAACTGATTAAGAAAGCTAGCTCTGTCCTGGGGCAGCGCCTTGATCCGATGGAGGAGATAGGAGAGAGAAGGACGGTGGCTAAACTGTCATCTCTGCTGGAGTCCGAGTTCCACCCTATGCAGGACATACTGGATGCACTGAGGAGCTCATTTAGCAGCAGACTACATCATCCCAGGTGCACAACCGAGAGGTTTCGTAGGTCCTTCCTACCAACGGCTGTCAGACTGTACAACCTAAGCAGGGTTGCTCACAGAGATAGCAAAAAGACGTAACAAACTAATAGTTTTTTGAATGCAAAAGATGCAATAGACTTACACTATGGTCCTCTCCGGCATACAACTAGGAACATACCGGTCGCTATGGAGGGTGAGAATATGTATGGGCACATAATCATACCATGTAGGATAACTAAATAGACGGTTATGCTGTTTCATCCCACCTAGCAACAATGCTCTGCACTGTGTGTGTTTATATATTTACATATTTATTCCATCTAGCTACAATGCTCAGCACTGGGTGTGTTTATATTTATATATCTATATATTTATTCCATCTAGCTACAATGCTCCGCACTGTGTTTTTATATATCTACATATTATTCCATCTAGCTACATTGCTCCGCACTGTGTGTGTTTATATACTTGCATATTTATTCCACCTAGCTGCAATGCTCCGTACTGTGGGTGTTTATATATTTACATATTTATTCCATCTAGCTACAATGCTCTGCACTGTGTGTTCATATATTCATATATTTATTCCATCCAGCTACAATGCTCTGCACTGTGTGTCTGTGTGTGTGTGTGTGTATATATATATTTTATAGTAATATGTACATATGTATATTAGCTGCTCCTGCTTGCTTGTTTTTTTTTTTCTTGCCTTCTGATTGTTGCTCTGAGTGTTGCTATCCCTGTGCTGTTGCAATCCTGGAATTTCCCCGTTGTGGGACTAATAAAGGCTTATCTTATCTTATCTTAATATACCTAGGGCAGCCAGACACTTCTCTACCAGAACTAATCTCAGTTTTTTCAGACTATGGAGATTTATCGGGGTACAAATTAAACATGCATAAAACCCAAGTCTTAACATTCAACTATGACCCAAATTATTTTTCACTAAATGAACTCAAAACTAACTGGGAGTTGGAATCTATGAAATATCTGGGGGTCAATATCCCGAAACAACTCAACAAAATTATAACACTAAACTATGATCCACTGGTGACAAAAATAAAATCTGACCTAGCAAGATGGAATATGATACCATTCTTAGGTACTGCACAAAGAATTGAAGCAGTTGTGGCGGTTCGTTTTAACCCCACAACAGACTAAGGACACTCAGCCCTCTTTTCTGTTTTTCTGCTGCATTACTGAGAAGCAATGTGCCATTCATGTATTTGTGATGCAAACATGCATGTGTTGTGATGTAATGCGCCATTCTGTATAGTGTGCATATGGCTTGTCCTTACTGTGCTTTTTCTGAGCATCTTAGATGTGCTTTGGTGTATTAATGTCTACAGGTAGACGAGTTTCTTCTGTCTCACCTATGTGATGTTAATCGATGCCTTTCATCCTTTGTACTCATGCATCCTGTCCTTACTGTGACCTAGAGACTCAGATCAATATGTAGATGTGCTTGTTAGCCTCTTTGTCTTGCACTTAGAGCGAGGTCTAGCTAATCTGCCCATTGTGATGTATGGCTTACAAATGCAAATACCTCCTGCCTGTTCTGTTGTCCCTTTGATCATTCTAGACTGTGGGGTATGTCTTTTTGATGTATTGTTATGATCAAGTATTTAAGGTGCAACTCTGTAACGCAATCTCTCTCTTCTTCTCTCACTCTGATCCTGCAACTGGTAGACACACACGTGTCCTCCTCTCCTTCTCTGAGAGCTTAGGGATCCCGCTCCGGGCTGCTCCACTATGCACCGGAGAGGGGATCCCGTGAAGGCGACATGATATAATAAAACCTGCTTAAAACCACAGCACTGCTGCTTATTTTTGCATGCCGCCTCACAGTCAAAATGAATATACTTCCACGTCTTCTATACCTTTTCCAAACAATACCGGTAGAACCTCCCAAAAAAAACATGGCAGGAGCTGGACAGAAGGATCTCAAGATTCATATGGCAGGGTAAGAGACCTAGAATCAGATATAGAACCCTACAGCTAAACAAAGACAAAGGTGGGCTCGCGCTGCCAAATATCAGGGACTATTTTAAAGCCGCACAAATTAAAACTTTAATAGAGATATGTAACCCAGTCTACACTGCACAATGGAAGGAGATGGAATGCCAAATAACAAGTGACATCCCCCTACAGGCGATAATAGGGAACAATGCCTTATCTAAACTCTTGAATAACACCAACCTGTGGATAGAGACCCCGCTAAAAATTTGGTTTAAGATAGTCAGAGAGAATCAAGCTAAAGAGCCCTATCGACTTCTGCAATGGATTGCCTATGATCAAGACTTTACCCCCAATAAAACAGACACTAGATTTAAAGAGTGGAAAGAGAAAGGGCTGATAAAATATTACGATTTTTTTAAGGGGCAAACTTTAAGAAGTTTTGAAGATTTGAAAAAACAAGGTCTAATAAATCAAGATCTTTACAGGTTCTTTCAGCTTAGACACCACATAAACAATATACTTAAAAAGGAGGATTTGGAAAGGGCCCAGTCAGGTGTTCTGAAGGTCTTCTTAATGGCATATAAAGGGATCCCAGGGATCAGATACATTTCTAAAATATACCAAGGTCTTCAAGACTTAAAAGGAGACAACACATCATATATAAAAGAGAGATGGGAAAAAGAGGGGAATTTCACTTTACAATTGGAAATATGGGAAAAGCTAAATAAACAGCAATGGAAAAGTACCTCATCCCTGCAGTGGAGAGAATTTGGATGGAAAAACTTGGTAAGATTTTTCAGAACACCTGCACAAAACAAATTTACCCATAAGGGGTTGAACTGTTGGCGCTTGTGTGGTGAAAAGACTGCAAATCATTTTCATGTGTTTTGGTCATGCCCAGTTATCCACCAATATTGGACCAACGTACAGACAATATTGGGGAAAATATTCAAAATAACAGTTCCCTTTTCTTTTGTAATTTTGTATTTGGGTTTACTACCGGACTCACTGGAAAGACGAGGAGATAAATACTTATTCAATGTTTTAATATTGGCAAGTAAAAAAGCCCTAACTAAAAAATGGATGCTGAAGGACTGTCCTACACCTGATGATTGGATTAACGTGATTCAAGACATTTACTCGATGGAAAAGTTGACATTCGCACTGAGACAGGACATGGATGGGTTCATGAACTTTTGGCAACCCTGGATCGCATATGTGTCTTCCATTAGATCTAATCTTTGACAAATACCATTTCAATAATGGTCCCGCTCTTTGTTCCAACTCTACTCAGATGCTCTTTTACTTTTAATTACTTAATTTTCTGTTTGTTTGTTTTTTGCTGTTCTGTTTGTTTGTTTATTTGTTTGTTTTTGTTTTTGTTTTTATTTAATTCTCCTTAATTTCACTTTTTCTTTCACTTTAAAAAAAAAGGGGGGTGTTGTAATAACTATCCTACCAATGTTGTCAAATAGCAAAAAATAAGGGAACATGTGATGAAAATGTAAACAATGCAATGTTGTAATGACCTGTATACCCTTTACAAAAACTTAAATAAAAAAAAAAAAAATAAAATAAAATAAGAGAAAGAGTAACCGCATCCAAACTAAAAGTTTGATTTGGAAAGGTATTTCTAAGTTTTTTTGGACCAACAAGAATGACTTCAGTCTTACCTGAATTTAATAGTAGGAAATTACAAGTCATCCAAGCTTTGATTTCCTTAAGACAGGCTTCTAACTTGGCTAATTGATTACTATCATCTGGCTTCACTGACAGGTAAAATTGTGTGTCATCTGCATAACAATGAAAATGTATACAGCGCTTTCTAATAATGTTGCCTAACGGAAGCATATATAAACTAAAAAGAGTAGGACCTAGCACAGATCCCTGTGGAACTCTATGACTGAGCTTTGAGTTGAAAGAAAACTCATTATTGACATGAACAAACTGGAACCTATCAGATAAATAAGATCTAAACCACAGCAATGAAGTTCCATTAAGTCCAACATAGTGTTCTAATCTGTCAAGTCGAATATTATGATCGATAGTATCAAAAGCTGCACTAAGGTCTAAAAGGACAAGTACAGAAACAAGTCCATTATCAGATGCGATAAGGAGGTCAATAGTGACCTTCACTAAGGCTGTTTCAGTACTATGATGGATTCTAAACCCAGATTGAAACTCTTCAAGTAAACCATTTCCCTGCAAGTGGTCAAATAATTGCATAGCAACAACTCTTTCTAAGATTTTTGAAATGAAAGGCAGATTAGAGATTGGTCTATAGTTAGCTAAAACTCCTGGATCCAGCGTTGGCTTTTTGAGTAAGGGTTTAATTACAGCAGTTTTAAAAACCTGCGGTACATGGCCTAAAGTTAATGAAGGCTTGATTATTTGAAGAATAAAGCTACCAATAAATGGGAAGTCTTCTTTAAATAACCTGGTAGGAATAGGGTCTAAAAGACAAGTTGAAGGCTTGGATGAAGAAATTATTTTGTCTAACTCTAAAAGGTCAATTGGAGTAAACTCATCCAAACAGGTATCAGTTGACGGAGTTGCAGTAGTTACTGTATTTAACGGTGGGAGGAATCTGATTGATTTTATCTCTGATAGATGAAATTTTATTATTGAAAAAGTTCATAAAGTCCTGACTAGTAAGCTCTAAGGGAATGCTAGGATTGACAGAGTCCTGACTCTTTGTCATCCTGGCTACAGTGCTGAAAAGAAACCTGGAATTATTCTTGTTCTCTTCTATTAATGCAGAATAATAAGTCATTCTAGCTTTTCTAAGAGATATTTTTTTATATAAATTAAAGGATGATTTCTCCAAGCTAAATAGATTTCATCTAAATTAGTGCAGCACCATTTTCTTTTGAATTGATGAGTCTTCTCTTTTAAGCTACGAGTTTCTGTGTTGAACCAAGGAGCTAGAAATCTCTGATTAGACTTTTTCTTTTTTAAAGGGGCCACCATGTCTAGAGTCTGATGCAGAGAAGCTGTAACACTATCTACCATGCTATCAATTACAGAAGGAGCAAGCTGTCTATAGCTTATTTCCGTTGTGTTGACACATGGCATAGAGGAAACAATCTGCATAAATTTGGTTACAACATCATCTGAGAGGCATCTACTGTAGTAATATTTTTCTTTAGGAGCCAAATAGTCAGAAATAGTAAAATCAAAGATTAACAGACAATGGTCTGACAGCACAGGGTTACGAGGAGACACTACCAGATTTTCTATTTCTATGCCATATTTCAGAACAAGGTCCAACGTATGGTGGAGATAATGGGTAGAATTTCCTACTTCCTGAGAAAACCCCATCAAGTCTAATATTGAATTAAATGCCATATTAAGGCAATCACTATCTACATCTACATGTATATTAAAGTCCCCTACCATAATTATTCTATCTGATTTCAGCACTAAATCAGCTAAGAATAAGGCAAATTCGGATAAAAACTCTGAGTAGGTTGATGGAGGACGATGTACTATGGCAAATAAAATTGGGTTTAGCCTAAAATTGCTAAAATGCCCAATACTGAGGACCAGGCCCTCAAAGGAATGATAACGTGTTTTTTGCTTTACATTAACTAGTAATTTGGAATGGTAAATTGTTGCTACTCCTCCTCCATGACCAGAACTTCTGGGATTTTGACAGTGTAAATAACCAGAGGGAGTTGATTCATTTAAACCAACATCATCCTCTTGCCCTAACCAAGTCTCTGTAAGGGATATTAAATCAATCTGATGATTAATTAACAGATCATGGACTAGCAGAGACTTGGGAGTCAGAGACCTAATATTTAACAAACTGCATTTAATTTTTAAATTATGAGGAGGAACAGAGACCAAATCATTCAATTTAGAGGCTTCATGTTTAATTAGAGTTTTACCAACTTTTTGTTTAATCACTTTGGGATGCTTATACATTATATTTTTATTTACTTTGGAGGGAGCAGACAATGATTCTCTGATGGGGTAGACAGGGGCTAAGTTGAGGGGTGGCGGATGAAGAGGAGCTGTAGAGAGTCGTGTAAGACTGCGACTGTGCTTCCTGGTCCCAAGTGAGTTGTCAAGGTTTTGGAAATTTGGATAAAAATTATGCCAGATTGTTAGATAAAAGAGATGCACCATCCAAAGTGGGATGGATGCCGTCTCGTCTGATAAGACCAGGTTTTCCCCAAAATGAGCTCCAATTGTCTATGTAGCCCACGTCGTTTGCAGGACATCATACAGACAGACAGCGGTTGAAGGAAGACAAGCGGCTAAACATGTCATCACTGGTCAGATTGGGGAGGGGCTCAGAGAACACTACAGAGGCAGACATTGTTTTTGCAAAGTCACACACCGATTCCACGTTAAGTTTTGTGACTTCCGACTGCTGGAGTCGGATGTCGTTAATGCCGCCGTGGATAACAATTGTGGAGTCTTTACTTTTAGCCATCCATCCATCCATCCATCTTCTACCGCTTAATCCTTTCGGGTCGCGGGGGGGCTGGAGCCTATCCCAGCATCTTTGGGCGAGAGGCAGGGTACACCCTGGACAGATCGCCAGTCCATCACAGGGCCAACACAGAGAGACAGACAACCATTCACTCTCACATCCATACCTAAGGACAATTTAGAATCCCCAGTTTTGATGCCAATTAACCTAACTTGCATGTTTTTGGCATGTGGGAGGAAACCGGAGTGCCCGGAGTAAACCCACGCAGACACGGGGAGAACATGCAAACTCCACACAGAAGGGTCACCGATGGTCTGGGGGTGGGATCGAACCCACGATGGTCAAGGGTGGAATCGATCCCATGACCTTCTTGCTGTGCTGCCACTGTGCTAACCACTGCGCCACCGTGCTGCCCTTTTACTTTTAGCCAGCATTTTCAAATTTGACTCGATGTTGCCTGCTCTGGCCCCAGGAATGCATTTGACTATGGCCGCTGGAGTCTCTAGGTTCACGTTTCGGACTACAGAGTCGCCAGTGATCAGAGTTTTTTCCTCAGCGGGTGTGTTGCTAAGCGGGGAAAAACGATTAGAAACATGAGGTTGGTGGTGTACCGGGGCTTTGCGGCTAGGCTTCCTTCTCACCATCACCCACTCGGTCTCCTCGCTGCTGAGGAGGACCAGAGGACCACTAACAGGCCGCCCTATGCTAGGGAGCTCCGCTGCAGCTAAGGGATGTCCGTCAAGATTAACTGGCGCAGACGGTGTTTCAATGCAGCAGAGCCGGGATTCCAAATCAGACAACCTCGCCTCGAGCGCCTCAAAAAAAACAACATTTATTACATTTACCGTTATCAGTAAAAGAGGCAGAGGTGTAGCTAACCATCTGACACAGAGAGCACACCAGAGGAGGAGAAGGAGAGCTAGTAGCTCTAGCTAGTGGCTAACCCAAAGCTAACAAAAACACCGATGAAAGGTGAACAGAAGGCTAAAGAGGGTGATTAGGTGACACTGAGTGTGCACACAGGTGCAAGAGGCTTGTTAAACAGAAGTGAGAGCTAACGGTAGAAGGAAAAAAGTGATTAAAATACAATTAAAGGCAAAATCCTCAGGAGAATGAGGAGAGCTAGCCACAGAGCAAACCACAGACAGCCAGCAACACAGGAAGTGACGATACGTTACCACAGGAAGCCAAGTACGGGATTGGCTCACAGTATCCAATCGCACATATACACGTAAACTCAGAATGTGCCTTTGAATATATGATAAATGGGTTTGTGTTGTCTTATTTTATAATAATGCATACAGTTTCCTGCAAGAAATCAGTGAATTAAGAAAGAAGATGTGAAGGCTGTTTGTTGCCTCAGTGTGACCCCTCAGTTTCTGCAAACAGTAAACTTTTGCTTGTGCAGTGCTTTGAGATATAATTATTCATACCTATTGTCTCCATCCATCCATCCATCCATCCATCTTCTACCGCTTTTCCGGAGGTCCGGGTCGCGGAGGCAGCAGTTCAAGCAGAGAAGCCCAGACTTCCCTCTCCCCCGCCACCTGCTCCAGCTCTTCAGAGAGGATACCAAGGCCTTCCCAGACCAGCTGGGAGACATAGTCTCTCCACCGAGTCCTGGGTCTGCCCCGGGGTCTCCTCCCAGTGGGACGTGCCTGAAACACCTCAAGTGGGAGGCGTCCAGGAGGCATCCTAATCAGATGTCCATACCTCCTCAACTGACTCCTTTCAATGTGGAGGAGCAGCGGTCCTACTCTGAGCCTCTCCCGGATTACTGAGCTCCTCACCCTATCTCTGAGGGTGAGTCCAGCAATCCTACGAAGAAAGCTCATTTCAGCCGCTTGTATCCGCGATCTTGTTCTTTCGGTCATTACCCAAAGCTCATGACTATAGGTGAGAGTAGGAACGTAGATTGACTGGTAAATCAACAGCTTTGCCTTAGAACTAAGCTCCCTCTTCACCACAACAGACCGGTACAACGTCCGCATCGCTGCAGATGCTGCTCCAATCCGTCTGTCAATCTCTCACTCCATTTTCCCCTCACTCGTGAACAAGACCCCAAGATACTTAAACTCCTCTACTTGGGGCAGGAGCCTGTCCCCAACCCAGAGAGGACAATCCACCTTTTTCCGGCTGAGGACCATGGACTCGGACTTGGAGGTGCTGATTCTCATCCCAGCCACTTCACACTCAGCGGCAAACTGTCCCAGCAAGAGCTGTAGGTCATTGCTGGATGAAGCCAACAGGACAACATCATCTGCAAACAACAGAGATGAGATCCTGTGCTCACCAAGCATGACACCCTCCATTCCCTGGCTGCACCTAGAAATCCTGTCCATAAAAATTATGAACAGGATCGGTGACAAAGGGCAGCCCTGGCGGAGTCCAACTCTCACTGGGAATGACTCCGACCGAGTGTTGGCAATACGAACCAAACTCGCACAACGGTCGTACAGAGACCGAATATCTCGTAACAACAAGTCCGATACTCCGGAAGCACCCCCCCCCCACAAAAAACCATGAGGGCCGCGGTCAAATGCCTTCTCCAAGTCCACAAAACACATGTAAACTGGTTGGGCAAACTCCCACGAACCCTCGAGAATTCTCGAGAGGGTAAAGAGCTGGTCCGATGTACCACGGCCAGGACGAAAACCACATTGCTCCTCCTGAATCCGAGGTTCGACCAACGGCCGGATTCTCCTCTCCAGTACCTTGGCATAGACCTTCCCAGGGAGGCTGAGGAGTGTGATCCCTCTAAAGTTGGAGCACACCCTCCGGTCCCCTTTTTTGAAGAGAGGAACCACCACCCCGGTTTGCCATGCCAAAGGCACTGCCCCCGACCTCCACGCAATGTTGCAGAGGCGTGTCAACCATGACAGCCTAACAACATCCAGGGCCTTGAGGTACTCAGGGCGAATCTCGTCCACCCCCGGGGCCCGGCCACCAAGGAGATTTTTAACCACCTTGGCGACCTCAGCCCCTTTAACCACCTTGGCGAGTCATCCCCCTCGTCCACAAACCCTGCTTCCTCTGTGGAAGGCGTATCAGTGGGATTGAGGAGATCCTCGAAGTATTCCTTCCACCGCCCGATGATATCCCCAGTCGAAGTCAACAGCGTCCCATCCGCACCATACACAGTGTGGACAGGGAGTTGCTTTCCCCTCCTGAGCCGCCGGATAGTTTGCCAGAATCTCTTCGAGGCCGACCAAAAGTCTTGTTCCATGGCCTCACCGAACTCCTCCCATACCTGGGTTTTTGCTTCAGCAACCACCCGAACTGCACTCCGCTTGGCCTGCTGGTACACCTCAGCTGCTTCGGGAGTCCCACAAGCCAACCAAGCTTGATAGGACACCTTCTTCAGCTTAATGGCCCCCCTCACCACTGGTGTCCACCACTTGGTTTGGGGGTTGCCACCACGAGATGCACCGACCACCTTGCGGCTGCAACTCTGGGCCGCCGCTTCAACAACAGAGGTGGAGAACATGGCCCATTCAGACTCCATGTCTCCAGACTCCCTCGGAGTGTGGTTGAAGTTCTTCCGGAGGTGGGAGTTGAAGACCTCTCGGACAGGGGCCTCAGCCAGACGTTCCCAGCACACCCTCACTATACGTTTGGGTCTACCAGGTCTGAATGGCACCCTCCCCTGCCATCGGATCCAACTCACCACCAGGTGGTGATCAGTTGACAGCTCTGCACCTCTCTTTACCCGGGTGTCCAAGACATACAGTCGCAGGTCTGATGACATGATAACAAAATCAATCATCGACCTGCGACCTAGGGTGTCCTGGTGCCAGGTGCACATATGGACACCTTTATGCTTGAACATGGTGTTTGTTACGGACAAATTGTGGTTAGCACAGAAGTCCAATAACTGAACACCACTCGGGTTCAGATCGGGCAGGCCGTTCCTCCCAATCACCCCCCCTCCAGGTTTCACTGTCATTGCCCACGTGTGCATTGAAGTCCCCCAGTGGGACAATGGAGTCTCCAAGAGGAGCACCCTCCACCACCCCAGTCACAGACTCCAAAAAGGGTGGGTACTCTGAAACATCATTTGGTGCATAGGCACAAATGATGGTCAGGACCCGTTTCCCAACCCGAAGGCGCAAGGAAGCAACCCTTTTGTCCACTGGGGAAAACTCCAATAAAGAGGCAGCAAGGTGGGGGGGATACAAGAATACCCATCCCTGCTCGTCGCCTCTCGTCCGGGGCAACTCCAGAAAAGGCCAAGCTCCAGCCCCTCTCCAGGAGACTGATTCTGGAACTGGAGCTGTGTGTTGAGGTGAGGCCGACTATATCTAGCCGGTATCTCTCAACCTCGTACACCAGTTCAGGCTCCTTCCCCACCAGAGAGGTGACATTCCACGTACCAAAAGCCAGTTTAGAAAGCTTGGGATCAGTCCGCCAAGGTCTCCGCCTTTGACTGCCACCTAATCCACATAGCACCGGACTCCCATGATCCCTCCTGCAGGTGGTGAGCCCACTGGAGGGCGGACCCATGTAACTCCTTCGGGCTGAGCCCGGCCAGGTCCCATGGGTGGAAATCTGGCCACCAGACACAAGCCTTCAAGCCCCTCCCCCAGGCCTGGCTCCAGGGTGGGGCCCCGGTAACCCCATACCGGACGGGGTACACTGAATCCTTGATCTAGAATTTATCATGAGAGTCTGTTGGATCGTTCTTAGTCTGGCCCTTCACCCAGGACCAGTTTGTCTTGGGTGACCCTATCAGAGGCAAATTGCCCCAGACAACATAGCTCCTGGGATCACTGGGGCACGCAAACCCCCCACCACGATAAGGTGACAATCCATGAGGGGACCTATTGTCTCATTAAATAAAATTGAGGCTTAAATGTAAAACCTTATCACACTAATAAAATCATGTAAGTATGACATAAGTACAGCATTGGGTATGATGTTAATACAAAAGTATGACATAAGTATGCCTTAGAACAACTTTTAAATCTGTTTCTGCAGCAGAGTGTCAGCCCCTCATCAAAAACAACAGCCTGGCCATGACGTCAGCTGAGGGACTAGAAGGTCATGGTTCACTGTCTGTGACAAAAACCTGAAGTAGTCTAGGCTCTAAGAGGAGGGAAATCCATCCATCCATCCATCCATCCATCTTCTACCAGTTATCCGGGGATCCAGGTTGTGGGGGGCATCAGTCCAGGCAGAGTAGCCCAGACTTCCGCCTAGTTCACATAGTACCATGATCCCCATGATCATTCCTGCAGGTGGTGAACCCACTGGAGGGTGGACCCATGTGCCTCCTTTGGGTACACTGGGTCACTGATGTAACGTTTTTCCATGGAGACCCACTGGACCGCTTTTAGTCTGGCCCTTCACCCAGGACCAGTTTGCCTTGGGAAACCTTACCAGTGGAAAGTTGCCCCTGACAACATAGCTCCTGGGATTATTCAGGCACTCAAACTCCATCCATCACAATAAGGTGGTGATTCACGGAGGAGGAGGAGGTAAATATGTCTGTATTCATATGAGGGACCATGCACAGCCTTATAATTATGAACGTGTTTGACATCATAGAGACCAGGAGCAGATAAGGATTAAGAGAAATAATGACAAGCCAGAGATGAATCTTTGGTGTGGGGGAAAATCAGTTGGGAAACTACACAGCTATTATGGTGAGTTGTGTAGCTATCATAAGTCAATTTGTAGACGTATGATAGTTAATAGTGGGAAAAATCCTGTAAATTTATCTGTCACAATTGTGAGCTTTATTTAAAGGCTGACTCTAAAATTGTGATGATTTTTTTTGTACTCAGACTGTCAATTTCTCCATTATTAACAAGCTTAGTAATTATCATCAGTTAGATTGTTTTAATATTAAACTTGGTATTGATGTGCTAAGGAAAATATTGGATAACATGCACTCAATAACAGTAATTTCAAGATCACGCGATCCCTCCTTTTCTCTTACCTCTTTCCTCTGCCTGTTCAGTGGGTCAACCAAATACAGTCTTTTAATGTAGTCCATTAGCCATTAGCATCATTAGCAGCTATACTCCCAGTTCTCTACTAAACTCTTCTCCTTTTGTGTCTGGCAAACTCCGTTAACTCATCCAAATTATTAGTAAGAGATCGCATATGACCATGGGTTCATGTCCCAGCCGGGTCATACCAAAGACCATAAAAATGGTACTTCCCAGCTTCTAGCTTGGTGATCAGCATAATATATAGAATGGGGAGAAGGAAAGCTAGTTACCCATTCACAGGGGGAAGCATAAGCCACTGTCTGTCTGTGGAGTGTATGAATAATGGATTCACTGTACAGCGCTTTGGGTGTCATGAAAAGCACTATATAAATCCAATCCATTATTATTATTATTATTATTATTGCTCACTGTGTCGGTCCCAAGCCCAGGTAAATGGGAAGGGCTGCGTCACAATGGGCATCCGACATAAAACGCTGCCAAATTAAATATGTGGATCATCATGATATCAGGTGATGATCCGCTGTGGCAACCCTGAAAGTGAGCAGCCAAAAGAAGAAGTAGAAGATAATGTAAAAAAAATAAATTAACTTAGTGTAGAGAAACTGGAGGTGTGCAGGAATGGCTGTAATCTGCAAAAACTTGGAGCTCCTCTGTGTTTTCGTGAAAGCTTATGTTCAGAAAAATTAAGACGCACATGTCCTGATTAACCTGAAGATTGGCACAACCTACTGAAACACAGTAATTATTACAACTACCACCAATAATACTGTAATTTCCCAGTTTGGGATCAATGAAGTCTATCTATCTATCTATCTATCTATCTGTCTGTCTAGTACTACCGCTGTTGTACAGGAAATAGATGCAGATGTTTCCCACCTTTTATGTTAACTGATACATAATAAAAAACAGAGCTACAGTATTTTAGGAGCAGTTCTGAAAACAGACACTTGCAATCAAAATTTCTGCCTTTAGGTGCTGTAAACTAAAATTAGACATATACTAACATTAAAAGGGTAAACTTCCAAGACAAACTATGAACAAATGTTTTAAAAATTTTACCTGCAATATGCACTTTAAATCCTGCTTCCATTGTATCTACATTGCACCTGCTCATAGGTGTAATTTGCAGGCTGTAATAACAGTTAGTGGGACAAAGTAATAGCATGTGATATTTGTTATAACATACAGTATATATTATATCATTATTAATATTTACAAACTTCATATTATCTCAGTTTCATCTCATGTCACTTTAAGATGGAAGTAACATCCCCTATCAACCAGCCACATTGCTGCTTTACACTTCATTACATAGCAAACATGCTCAGCAAATTTTAAATCAAAGCTGATTCCCACTCCTCACATTTCGCTCCCCACCAGACAATGAAATGTCATGTAAGTCCACTCATCTCAACTCTGGAATTTGACTTTGGCAGCAGTCTTTCTCTCTGACTGACAGATGAGGGAGCGATACAACTCCATCAAAAAGAGCAGGCTGACAGGCTGATTTGACAGTCCTCTTCAGACCAAATATACTCCTTGCTCCTGGCACTACATCAACTTGACAAGAAGAAAATGATGAAAAAGAAGAAAGATTTAGCTATCTGTACTCTAGTATCCATTTCACTATGAAAGAATGGAAAAGCATGGAGCTTCCATTATGCTTCTGCCCTTCTGAGGCTGTTACATAATACTTGTAACCATCAGACCAAGTGATTATGTGACAGTAAAATGTCAGAAATGGTGACAAATTTTTCTGACAATCAGGCTAAATTTACCATTTTACTTTTAGACACAGTGGATACTGCCATGATGCCCATATTGCGTGGGAGAACAGGTCGTTTTGCTTTGCTCTTACCAGTCAATAACAACTTTAATATCAGTCCTACCAGTACCTTTCTGTTGTAGGACCACATACCCAAATGCATTTAATGCAAAGATATGTTCAGGTTAATTATTTCTGTAGTTTAGTTCAGGAACCTGTACAGCTGTGTTAACTTCATCTACATTCTGTGGCAGTTTTATTGCTTTTTTTCACCTGTCTTGTCTTTAAAATTATTATTTACATATTACATTTTTAAATAATTTTCACATGTGAAACTTTTCTGTTTACTAGTCCTTGTAAATATATCTTTTGACTTATGGTATAAGATAATTAGCAAAGCTGGTACTCCTCCAACTCCTATGCTTCCACTCCTGTTATGGCACAAAAAAAACATCACATTTTATAAAAATCAGTGTAATGGTACCTGCTCACCTATAGACGTCTTTTTGACACTATAGGGCATTGCACCGCCTGTGCAGCTTGAGCCAGTAGAAGTGTGCATTGGTCTTAAATAGTGAATGATTTGCATAAACGTAGTGTCCACTGCTTGGCTAAATACAGTATACAGGCTGCACTTCACTGGTCAACTCCTCTACCTGTTGGACAATCTGATCAAGAAAATTTCCCCCATCCAGGCTGGTGCCTGGACAGAAACGTTCTCTTATATCTTTAAAGCTAAACAGCAAAGAAATAAATACTGTAATTGCAGAACATTTGTTTACTTTTTTGCTAACTACATCTAGTAATTCATCACAAGGTTCCTGTTCCTTATTTGTATAAAGTAGAGAGGACCTCATCTTTATACTAATGAAGTGTGGGCAACACTATGCCACCTTTCATAATTCTAGATGCAGGGGGGACATGTACACTAAGGATGTAGGTTGGGGTTAGATGGTGCAGTGGCATCTCTGGCACATAAAGTCTGGTGGGGCACAATAAGCACTAACTACTTTCTCCGTGAATGTAAATACAAATGCACCTCCTCAAATCAAAAGCGACAAAAGCATAAGTATTACCTCCTTTTAATAATTTCATAACCTTTAAAAGAAAATGCATTGACAGAATTATAAATAGTAAACTGATGGTAGTTAATGTAGTGTTGCTGTAATATCCTAGCCTTATATTTTATTTATCAATATTCCCTAAATTTAGAAAATCCAGTGGAAAATACTAAAAAAAAAATATACTAAACTGATCATGCCCATTTGATTCCAATGTACTGGTAATATAAAATCATAAACTTTAAACGTCTTACCCCTTCAAAGTAGAACTGGTTCATTGCAATGTAAGTCTATGGTGATGTTAGTGTCATAAACACTCCCATGTGCTTCTCCAATGCGCACGGCAAGGGGTGAAAGGACGAGGATTTAAGTGCTGGGTTTACACCACACACACATTTATTAGGCACAACAACTGACAACAGTTCCAGTGCATAACGTTCGCACTCAGAGTTGTAAAGGAGTCCTCCGGGACGCTCAACAGTCTGGGTGAGGATCACTGGGGAAAACATGCACAGCAATTACTCACAATTCTGGAGCTATCCGAGAATGTCCTAGTGACACCCTGAGGAAACACAATCCTTAGTTGACCTTGACTTCCAACGGCAATAGACGACTGCATGAAGCACAATGACCCAGCAATGCGTGACTGGGAAAAGGCTCCTAAAGTACACGCATTGCTGGGGATGGCTGATTGGAGGCACCTGGGCGAGGACCGGGAAAGATGATCAGCGGGACTGGGAACAGCTGATGGTAATCACTGAGAGGGGTGTGGTCGGACCGGCAGACTGTCAGCAGTACACACAGCTGCCAGCCCCAGAGCAGTGGCTATGGATACGGTAACACAATGGGAAAACAAACTATACATGCATATACAACGGCACCGAGACCCACAAAGAGATAAGGACTGTGACAGAGCCCCCCCTTTAAGGGGTGGATTCCCAGACACCCAAGATAACATCCCAGACCCCCCCCCCCCCCCAAACAGGAACCAAAAACACGAACCCAGGTGGGAGGTAGGGGGAACAGGAAAGGTGGGAACACAACACCCCGCCCAGGGTCCACAACAGCCCTCCTAAGTCCAAAGACGTGGAGGCTCGGGAGGCCACCCAGAGTCCTAGGCCCAGCAGGTAGTTTGGCAGATAGAGTCTGGTGGCCTGCCGGACTGCACGGGCCATCTGGCCCAGAACCCCAGTCCCTCAGGCGGTCGGCCAGCGCTGTAAAGCCACCAGGACTGGCAGGATGAAGCAGGAGGCAGCCTGCCCACCAGAAGGCTCACAGGGGGGTGCCCGGACCGTAGAGAGGGAACCCCCACGGCGTCAGACCGAGAGGAGAAGGGAGCCACGGCATCCTCAGACAGATCCACAGCACCCTCAGTGGTCCCAGCTTGGGCCACAGCTGCTTCCACGATGGACCACGACCGGGCCGGCTCCGCTGCACCCGCGGTGGACCCCGACCAGGGTGGCTCCACTGCACCCGTGGTGACCTCCGGCTTAGGCTCTGCTGCACTGGCAATGACCCCTGGCTGGAGCTTTGCTGCACCCGTGGTGAACTCCAGCTGGAGCTTTGCTGCACCTGCAGTGGTCTCCCCAATGGGGGAGATCATGCTCCCCTTGACCCCTGGCGCTGACCTCCAATCCTCGGAGGCCTCTGGCGGGATCAGCTGCTCTCCAGAGACCCTGTCAGGGGGCTCCAAACCCAAAGAGGGAGAAAGAGAGACCAGGTCAGGGTTGCCGGCAGTGGCAGAGCCCGGTGAGGTGGCCCCAAGGGCTACTGTGAGCCACCCCGGGTCCTCCTCACCATGAGTCGGGCAGTGTGACATCAACATTGACACTACTGACATACTGGAGCACACTTGCCTGAACTCGGGCTCCACCGCCGTCCTGGATTCTGGCGATTTAGGGTGTACGGGTTCCTCTGGTCCGTTGGGTGCTAAACCCCTGTTGACCTCCTCCGGGACAACTGGGCCCGCGTCATCATCTGTGGGCAACCCAGGTAGTGGCAGCTCCTCTCCAGTGACCCTAGGAAGGAGCTCGAAGGGGATAAGAGAGGAGGAATGGTTAGGGTCGCCGGCAGTGGCAGAGCCTGGTGAGGGGAGTCCAGATGCAGCTGGGAACTGCACCTGGCTCTCCTCCCCAAGAGCCAGACAAGATCCCTCCATCATTGACAAATGAACTACCGGAAAGGTTATTTGCCTGTGCTCAAGCTCTACTGCTGTCCTGGACTCTGACGATGCCGACGATGATGTTCCAGGTCCCATCGGCTGGAGGTCTGGTCCGGGGAGTTGCTCCACTGCGGCAACCCCCACAGCAGGCATGATGGTGGTAGCAGTTTTGGTATTCCCATGCGTTGTTCTCCACGCCACCGGCTCATCCGGCGTGACAGCGAGGACGACCTCTCCGCTGGCCCATGGGCAGGATCCCACTGGGCCTCTGGCTCCTCTCCCCCGAGCGACCTGGATCCAGAACCAGTGGACTCGTAGGGGCACACAGACAGGAGCTGGTCAGGTCAAGTACTGGAGCACTACATGCCGCTGGGGCGGAGCACTCAGGGGGCTGCTCACTCCGAGTCTCCTCGCCAGGAGGCAGTCAAAATTGTTCATCAAACATAAAAGTTAAATGAGAAATAACTTGCCTGTCCTCCTGACACGAGATGTCCTCAGCGGCCTCCAAGACGTCTCCCCCCTCCGGGCGTTCCTCCTTGTGCTGAGCTGGCGAGACTGGAGGCCTCCTTCAGTGGGAGTTCCTCCTCCTCTTCCTTCCGGATGGCTCAGGGACCAGATAGTCCAGGATGCGAAGCGCCGCACTGGGCAGCGAGTCAACCGTGCTGAGAAGCTCTGTTTTCTCCGGAGAGGGGGGCGGAGCAGTCACGAGGAGCTCGAGCACTGGGGAGTCCTCATCTGACTCCTCCTCGACCCGATGGTTGAGCGCGGCGAGCAGGTTTGACCACTCCTCGTCCGACGGCACGCCCGGGAATTGAGCAGGCGCGGGGGGTGGAACCTTCACAGCCGGGGAAGTGTGTCCTCGGGCCTCCCTCTCGCGGTGCTCCTCCTTCTCACGATGCTCCTCCTTGACCCAGCAGTTGAGCGCGGCGAGCAGGTTCGACCACTCCTTGTCCGTCGGCAAGCCCGGGGATTGAGCAGGCTGGGGCCTGCTCAATCCCCACGTCCTCAATCCCTGCGTCCTCGGGCCTCCCTCTCCTGGTGCTCCTCCTCCATCCAGCGGTCGAGCAGGGCCAGTCTCTGCTCCTCCCTCCCACGACGCTCCTCCTCGACCTGGCGGTTGAGCGCAGTGAGCAAGTTCGACCACTCCTCGTCCGATGGCATGCCTAGGGATTGAGCAGGTGCGGGGGGTGGAACCTTCACAGCCGGGGAAGTGTGTCCTCGGGCCACCCTCTCGCAGTGCTCCTCCTTCTTACGACGCTTCTCCTCGACCCGGCGGTTGAGCGTGGCGAGCAGGTTCGACCACTCCTCGTCCATCGGCAAGCATGTGGATTAAGCGGGCCCCGGCCCAGGAGAAGATGCAGGGGACTCCACCGGCATGGCTGCAGGAGAATGCCTCCGTGTGGGCCCCTGGGCAGGATCATCCAGGGCCCCAACCTCCTCCACTGCCTGGCGGCTTGATTCTTGGATCGACAGGCACTCAGGGAAAGAGGGAGGAGACACGGAGAGTGGAAAAAAAGAATTATTATTTGCAGCTGGAGGAGAGGACCCAGTGGACTGCTGAAATCTGGCCTCTCCCTCGGGAGACAGACAAGGTTTGGTATTATCGGATTGTACAGAATGAAAAAACACTTGCCTGTCAACCCGGTGTTTGAAGTTGACAGCTGCAGCAGGAAAACAGTCAGCCCTCTCCATGTCTGCGGAGATCTGGCTCCTTTCCATGGTTTGTGGAGGATCCGTCTCCATGGCTACAGAGGTGGGCATTCCTTGGGCAGCGCTAGCAGGCCTTACAACAGCTGGAAGGGAGGTGATGGCTGCCGAAGACGAGGAGGGCTTCTCCCGGTGTCTCCTCACGGGATGACGCTGCTTCTGGGCGGCCAATGCTGATGGCGAAGCGGGAGAGAGAACGGCTGCAGACTGTGGAGCACTTTCCCACTTAGGCTCTGCGAGGAACGCCACTCTCCCCACACCAGGAAATATGCACTGAAGCGCGTAGACCAGTGATCAGGTCAAGTGATCAGGTCTGCGTTCTGAGGGTAATCACAGAGACCAGGATGCGCTTCCAGGATTCCCTCCACTGCGTCCAGGCTGCTCCACTTTGCCTTGGGTCCATGGGCTTTGTGGGCCTCATCCATAAAGTCCTGGATGAAGGTCGCTGCCCATTCCTCTTCAACCATGGGATGCCTCACCGCTAGTTTCCTCTGGCCGGTGTGGGAGTGGTGCGCCAAAGGCATAGTGGGGCAAAAACCGGTGGGTGAAAGAACAGTTCAAAAAATAGAAAAAGAGTGATGTGTGGGTGTACCCGCTAAATCCTTTTTTTCGGCTGGGTCATTCTGTCATAAACCCTCCCATGCGCTTCTCCAATGCGCACGGTGAGGGGTGAAAGGACGAGGATTTAAGCGCTGGGTTTACACCATACACACATTTATTAGGCACAACAACTGACAACAGTTCCAATGTATAACGTTCGCACTCAGAGTTGTAAAGGAGTCCCCCGGGACTCTCAACAGTCTGGGTGAGGATCACCGGGGAGAACATGCACAGCAATTACTCACAATTCTGTAGCTGTCCGAGAACATCCTAGTGACACCCTGAGGAAACACAATCCTTAGTTAACCTTGACTTCCAACGGCGATAGATGACCGCATGAAGCCCAATGACCCAGCAATGTGTGACTGGGAAAAGGCTCCTAAAGTACACACATTGCTGGGGATGGTCGATTGGACAAACCTGGGCGAGGACCGGGAAAGATGATCAACGGGGCTGGGAACAGCTGATGGTAATCAGTGAGGGGGGCGTGGTCGGACCGGCAGACTGTCAGCAGTACACACAGCTGCCGGCCCCAGAGCAGTGGCTATGGATACGGTAACACACTGGAAAAACATACTATACATGCATATACAACGGCACCGAGACCCACAGAGAGATCAGGACCGAGCCGGGGGAACCCAAGCCAGCTCGGCTCCTGACAGCTAGTATTTGTTGCTAACTTCTAGGAATTATTTTGCACTCCATGATCCATCCACCCATCCATCTTCTTCCGCTTAATCCTTTTCGGGTCGCGGGGGCCCTGGAGCCTTACCCAGCATCTTTGGGCGAGAGGCAGGGTACATCGCAGACTCCATGATCCACCATTCCACATTTTTATTTTAATCACAAACTTAAAGAGGGAGTATTAACTATAGATTAGGCATTCATTTATTTATTTTTTAGGGGAATGAATGAATGAACAGAGAGAGAGACAGACAGAGAGAGAGAGAGTGTGTGTGTGTGTTTCCACCATAACTATAACATTCAGGAGGTGCAAAGGCACCAGCCGGGTCATACCAAAGACCATATAAAAATGGTACTTTCCACCTTCTAGCTTGGTGCTCAGCATAATAGAATGGGGGAAGGAGAAGTTGTTTGTGGTGGCGCCTTGCATGGCAGCAACTCCTCCTCTGATTCTACATGTGATTAACATTGTAGATAGGAGAAACAGTTTCGTTCTACTGTACATGATTCGCTGTGTGGACTGAATGACAACAGAGATGGCTTGTGGGGGAGATAAATCTTCCCTGCTTAGAATATGCTGGATCATTTAATTCAGAACCCTAAGCAGGTGATCGATCAGAATCACTCAAGTCTCTTCGGTTCAGTCATTTATTTAGCCACCACCACAATTACAGTCTTTACAATTGTCTGGCAGACTCAGTGCTTCTGTATGAATGGACATATAAAATAGAACAGTTATGAACATGCTCTGGAATATTTATACTAAAATGCTATAAGCATAAAAAATACTGATTTTACCACTGAACTCAAATATACACCTTATTTACACAGACGTATATATAAAAGGTGTCAGAACTTAAGAAAATGCAGTAATACAAATAAACAGATATATTAGAGGCTGCACAGGGCTGCCAAATCCCCAACAATCATTTGCCTGTCATTTGTGGCCCAGTATTGCCCTCTATAGGCTATCCAGAATAATGCACACTTAGACTGCCACACCTAATAGGAGCACAGAGTGGCACATGCACTGTGGATTATATTGAATCACACCCTCCAGGATTTTGCAGGATGTTTTTATGATTGTTGTGGGCCAAAAAGCCTGAATTCGTGGGAGCTTTTTAAAAAAGTTGTGGGAAAAGTTCCAATGTTTTTAGAGTGTTTTCTGCACTAAAAGTTGTGGGAAGAATTCCAAATTTTAAAGCAGATGCTTTTTTCCAGCTTACTGCAGTGATATTCTATATAACAATACAAGAAAAGCACAGGATTGTCAAAAATTTCCTATTATAGTGATTTGTAAATTAAGCAGAAACTTCTGCTATACAGAAAAACTCTTGCATGTTAAAGAGTATAGATTTGGAAATTATTGGCAGCACCTTCATTTGAAAACTCCCTACGGTTCCCAACCACTCGGTACCGAGTGGAGAGGAAAAAATAAATTATTCTGTTGCACTGTAATGGCTATTGGAGTCTGTGCTTTTTTGGAAAAAAAAATACAGAGAATATTGACTATGTCTCCCAGCTGGTCTGGGAATGCCTTGGTATCCTCTGTGAAGAGCTGGAGCAGGTGGCTGGGGAGAGGGAAGTCTGGGCTTCTCTGCTTGAACTGCTGCCTCCGCGACCCGGACCTCCGGAAAAGCGGTAGAAGATGGATGGATGGATGGATTCTCTGTTTTCCCATGCCTACCAGTCTGCTGCATGTCGGGCTTCTCACACACACACACACACACACACACACACACTTATTTTTCATTTACAACGAGACAGTGAGGGGGATGGATGGGTGGGTGCGTTTGTCCGTCCACAATGGAGATTCAGTTTTAAAGCTCATTGACCAGATGTAGTAATGATTTTACCTCTAAAGATGTTCAAACACTCGCTGAAATGTAGTGTACTCTCCTCCTGCGTGCTCCCGTGATGGGATGCTTTTGGGGCAGGCGCATGTTTTTCAACACAAACTCAGCGCTTCGCACACGCGGTCAAGACGGAGACGTGGCGAGGCATCCATGGGTAGGCTGGGGGAGACGGAGGAAGGGACGGTGTTGAAAATGAGTGTTTGTTTGTTTTTTTAATCACACACTGTTTGCAGATGTGTTCTGTTACTTACTGTAAACTATAAATTCCATACTCACTGTAAACACAGAAGTGAACGCGGTGCAATGATGCATTTGATTGGTTAGACTGAACGTTTCAGCGCCAGTTAGACAAATTTGATTGGTGAAATTGACGGAAGTTGACGAGGATTGGCCAAAATTGCGGGAAAGTTGCGGTGATTTGACAAAAATGTAAGGTCATGCAATAGTTGCACTGACTGGCTGATTTTGGTTGAATTGGTGTGATCGCAACATCGCGAAATCCTGGAGGGACTGATTGAATGCAACCATCAAGAAAGTCTGCCCTACTTCTATTAGAGTAACTAAACATGTACAATAATGACCAAAGAACATTATATGGTGAAACTATTAAGTTGCAAACAAACATTGGAACAAACATACACTACCGGTCAAAAGTTTGGGGTCACCCAGACAATTATTTTGTGTTTTCCATGAAAAGTCACACTTATTTACCACCATGAGTTGTAAAATGAATAGAAAATATAGTCAAGACATTGACAAGGTTAGAAATAATGATTTGTATTTGAAATAATAATTTTTTCCTTCAAACTTTGCTTTTGCCAAAGAATCCCCCATTTGCAGCAATTACAGCATTGCAGACCTAACATGATTGCACAAGGGTTTTCTAGTCATCCATTAGCCTTCTGACGCAATGAGCAAACACATTGTACCATTAGAACACTGGAGTGATAGTTGCTGGAAATGGGCCTCTATACTTCAGGTCGGGGAACAGGGAGATGCTGAAGTGCGTACAGAGGGAGCTGAGGAGAAAGATCAGAGAAGGCAAGGACAGCTTCAGGAAGAAGATGGAGGACAAGCTGCAACAGAGCGACATCAGCGGGGTCTGGAGAAACCTCAAAACCATCTCGGGGCTCCAGAATACCTCCCCCCAGGCCACGGGGGGCAGGGAGTGGGCGAACAACCTGAATCTGTTTTTCAATAGATTTGACCAACCGCCCTCCCCCCTGTCTGCACAACAACCACTGCTGCCTCTAAGAAATCAAGTCCTGCTACCCACTCCCCACTCCACCGACACCCCCCCCCACTCCCAACACACAGCCCCCCATCCTGACCCTGACCAAGACCCAGGTGAGGACGGAGCTGAGGAAGATCAAGGCGAGGAAGGCGTCGGGACCGGACGGCATCAGCGCAAAGCTCCTCAAGTCCTGTGCAGACCAGCTGTGTGGGATTGTGACGTATATCTTCAACATGAGCCTGAAACTGGGGAGGGTACCACAGCTGTGGAAAACATCTCGTGTGGTACCTGTACCAAAAACTTCCCACCCCAAAGACCTGAACAGCTTCAGACCGGTGGCCTTGACGTCCCACTTGATGAAGACCCTGGAGAGACTGCTCCTTGCTCATCTCCGCCCCCTGGTGGAACCAGCGATGGATCCACTCCAGTTCGCCTACCAGCATGGCATTGGGGTGGAGGATGCGGTGATCTTCCTCCTTCACCGTTCTCTGTCCCACCTGGAGAAGCCCGGGAATGTGGTGAGGATCATGTTCTTTGACTTCTCCAGTGCTTTCAACACCATCCAACCGATGATCCTGAAGGACAAGCTGCTGCGCGCAGGGGTGGACCAGCACCTGTCATCATGGATCCTGGACTACCTCACGAACCGGCCTCAGTTTGTGAGAACCCGGGACTGTGTTTCCGACACGATCATCAGTAGCACGGGGGCCCCCCAGGGAACGGTGCTGGCTCCCTTCCTGTTCACTCTTTATACTGCGGACTTCTCACACAACACAACACATTGCCATCTACAGAAGTTCTCTGATGACTCTGCGATCGTTGGTCTCATCTCCAGCGGAGATGAAGCTGAGTACAGAGGGCTTATCCAGGACTTTGTGGACTGGTGCCATCGGAACTGCCTCCAGATCAACGCGAGGAAAACTAAGGAGCTGGTGGTGGATTGCCGCAGGCATGGGCAGCCCCTCACAGCACCAGTAAATATACAGGGAACAGACATCGAGATGGTGACATCCTACAAGTACCTGGGTATTCATCTGAACAATAAACTAGACTGGTCACACAATACTGACGCACTCTACAAGAAGGGACAGCGCAGGCTGTTCCTGCTGAGGAGACTCAGGTCTTTTGGTGTACAAGGGGCGCTGCTGAAGTCATTCTATGACACGGTGGTGGCATCAGCCATCACTTTTGGAGTGGTCTGCTGGGGCAGTGGCATTACTGCAGCCGATAGGAAGAGACTGAACAAACTGATTAAGAAAGCTAGCTCTGTCCTGGGGCAACGCCTTGATCCGATGGAGGAGATAGGAGAGAGAAGGACGGTGGCTAAACTGTCATCTCTGCTGGAGTCCGAGTTCCACCCTATGCAGGACATACTGGATGCACTGAGGAGCTCATTTAGCAGCAGACTACATCATCCCAGGTGCACAACCGAGAGGTTTCGTAGGTCCTTCCTACCAACGGCTGTCAGACTGTACAACCTAAGCAGGGCTGCTCGCAGAGATAGCAAAAAGACGTAACAAGCTAATAGTTTTTTTTGAATGCAAAAGATGCAATAGACTTACACAATGGTCCTCTCCGGCATACAACTAGGAACATACCGGTCGCTATGGAGGGTGAGAATATGCATGGGCACATAATCATACCATGTAGGATAACTAAATAGACGGTTATGCTGTTTCATCCCACCTAGCAACAATGCTCTGCACTGTGTGTGTTTATATATTTACATATTTATTCCATCTAGCTACAATGCTCTGCACTGGGTGTGTTTATATTTATATATCTATATATTTATTCCATCTAGCTACAATGCTCCGCACTGTGTTTTTATATATCTACATATTATTCCATCTAGCTACATTGCTCCGCACTGTGTGTGTTTATATACTTGCATATTTATTCCACCTAGCTGCAATGCTCCGTACTGTGGGTGTTTATATATTTACATATTTATTCCATCTAGCTACAATGCTCTGCACTGTGTTCATATATTCATATATTTATTCCATCCAGCTACAATGCTCTGCACTGTGTGTGTGTGTGTGTGTGTGTGTGTATATATATATTTTATAGTAATACGTACATATGTATATTAGCTGCTCTTGCTTGCTTGTTTTTTTTCTTGCCTTCTGATTGTTGCTCTGAGTGTTGCTATCCCTGTGCTGTTGCAATCCTGGAATTTCCCCGTTGTGGGACTAATAAAGGCTTATCTTATCTTATACATCTATGTAGATATTGCACCAAAAACCAGACATTTGCAGCTAGAATAGTCATTTACCACATTAGCAATGTATAGAGTGTATTTCTGATTAGTTTAAAGTTATCTTCATTGAAAAAAAGTGCTTTTCTTTCAAAAATAAGGAAATTTCTAAGTGACCCCAAACTTTTGAACGGTAGTGTACATCTTTAGCTGCTAACACAGGCTTCGGTATGAGTCTAAACATATTATATATTGTGAGGGCACAGTGTGTGAGTGTTTTCTCACACCCAAAGGGAGGCAGGAGGAAACAGAAGAACAATGGACCGAGTGAGGAGGTCACCGGGGGGGGGGGGGGGGGGTCAGACTGGACAGTAAGAACTACGCACCCCCTGGGGAAAGCTGAATGGAGCCAGCCAAAAAAGATGTGCCTTTCATCCCCTGCAGCACCAGGCTGGCACCTGAGGACACTGGGGTGTGAATGTATTGTAGCAAGACATGCTCTGTGACGTGGTTTTCAGTGTCATGTTAATGGTGTGCATGTCCAGCAATCTGAATGTCATGTTAATGTGCCACATAGGTTTTGTCCTATACATAATGTACGTATGAGGGTTGGAAAATTCCGGGTCTCTGTGCATGGTAATAAAGTTATAAAAAAAAGAGTGCACAGGGACCTGAGGGGCTTTTCAGCCTCTGCGCAGCGGCGTTGGAGGCTTATAGCTGTTTGCTCATATGTTATTAAAGAAAGAATAAAGTCTGTGTCGTCCGGCTTGTTTCCTCATCTGCATCCTTTCTCTACAATATCAGCTTATGCTAAGTGTTAGCTTAGTAGCAAAGTAGCAAACAATAAAGATACAGTCTGTTCCTCACTGGCACCAGACGCACTGTTACCAGATGACAAGTGTAATGAAGGCAATAGAATGGAGCGTGCAGGGCTTCAATGTTGAGTCCAGAAACAGTAGCCTGAACTGGATGCTGAGCTCCGAATCTATAGACTGCAGACTGGGAAAATGAAGAGAGGGCAGCCCCAGCAGGATCAGACCGGTAAAGAGTCTGCACAGTTTGACTGACAGGAGCAAAAGAGGCAAGGGTAGCAGGTAGTATGTCTAAGCGGCAGTCACGACCAGAGGGGGCCCTTTTTACAGCCGCCTCCAGATTTCTTGTGGAAATCTGAATCATTGGGGATGGGCCCATTAGTTCTCACACGGTGTCTCCTGATGGTCTAGCTAGGCCACAGAAGACTGGCTTCTTCAGTTCCTCATCACAAGCTGTCGTTTGGAGCTTTGGGGTTTGTGGCCATTGGTCTGAGAGATTATACACTAATGATGGCCCACAACACCAGCAACTGTTGGTTGAGAGGGCAGAGAGTGGTTTCCCCCGTGTGATATCATCTGTGGGATTTGCAGCTGAATCCACATAGCACCAGGAAGAACTTGAGTTGAGTTCTTGAATCTCAGCCACTCTTGTGCCCACAAACACCTTAAAGCGGCACAAGTCTGATTTCAGGCAAGTAAGAACAGTTGTGGAATCTGTCCATAAA
Organism: Pholidichthys leucotaenia; assembly: GCA_020510985.1. NCBI lineage: Eukaryota > Metazoa > Chordata > Actinopteri > Cichliformes > Pholidichthyidae > Pholidichthys > Pholidichthys leucotaenia. The sequence goes on along the minus strand of CM035836.1, from coordinate 390,874,129 downwards.
ACAATCTTGTTAATAGTGAGGGTTAGCTCTGTGAATAGTAGTTGTGCAACCTGAGCCCTGGTCAGAGCAGCACAAAGCTCCAGGCATGGGATGGACTGCTGCTTCTTTGGTGCTACTCTGGATCGAGCAGTCAGGAATGCCACTTCGACTTCACTGCTGGGGCCCTGACTTCTGAGGTACACTACAGAGCCCTATGCCTGCTTTGAGACATCACAAAACACATGTACCTCATATTTAGAGGTAGAGAAGTCCTGGGGATTCTAAATTGTCCTTAGGTACAGTATGACTGTGAGAGTGAATGGTTGTCTGTCTCTCTGTGTTGGCCCTGCGATGGACTGGCGATCTGTCCAGGGTATACCCTGCCTCTCGCTCAAAGATGCTGGGATAGGCTCCAGCCCCCACCCCCACCCCCCGCGACCCAAAAAGGATTAAGCAGAAGAACATAGGTTGATGGATGGATGGATGGATGGATGGAAGTCCAACCCAGGGCTAGTGTAGCATCGTTGCAGGGTTATGTCCTGCAGGTGTTGTAACTCATTTTCCCAATCCTGCCATGCCTGCAGCAGGTGCTCTGGTAGAGAAGGGTCATCCCAATCTCATTTAACATCCCACAGGTTCTGGATTAGTACCTTAGCCCTCACAGTGTAAGGGATCAGAAACCCCAGGGGGTCTGTCTGCCTAAGGCAGATTCCTGCTGGTCTGGTTGGCATTGAGATATCCATCTCTCAGCACTATCGGAACTGATTTCGGCAGGTAGGTGACGGATGTTGTCAGGGTGTTTACTGGCCCATTGTCTCAGCTCAAAGCCTCCCTGAACCAGCAAGCTCTGTAACTGATCCACCAGTGCTTTAGCGTCCTCTTCTGCCCTTACACTCTGGAGACAGTTGTCCACATAGAAGTACTTAAGCAGTGATTCTCTGACTGTATCACCTGGCTTTGTGTGGACTAGGACATGCTTCTGTAGTGCATATGTAGCACAACAAGGACCGCAGGTTGTTCCATAGGGTAACACTCTCCATTCATAGACTGTGGGTTGCTGCTCTCGTTTAAGGTCCCTCTAAAGAAAGCGCAGAAGTGGTTGGTCTTCTGGAAGAAGCAGTACTTGGTAGAACATACCATGTATGTCACTACTAATGGCCACTGAATGTTCCCTGAAGCGTAAGAGGACTGAAAGTAGTGAAGGCCCAAGTGTTGGTCCGGGAAACAGGAGTTTGTTAAGGTCCATACCCTGAAACTGGAAAGAGCAGTTGAAGACCACACAGTGCTTCCCATTGTGCTCCACGATGCAGTATGGAATGTACCAGCTGTTTCAGGTGTTCTCAGCTTCAGTGTCAAGCTTAACCATGTAGCCAGCTTGTTTCAACCGCCATATCTCTGCAATACAGGCTCAAGCCTGCTCAGGGGTTTTAGCAAGTCTTCTCTCTGTGCTTCTGAGGGAGAACAGTCTCCTTGGGTGCTTGAAGTTCCGGAAAGCTTTTCACATGGAGAAGAGGGGTAGCATAGCGACGGATGCCATCAACTTCAACCCGCTGAGTTTTCTAACTTAAGAGGTTGAGAACCTCTTGGTCTTGACGAGATCTCATACTGACCTTTTCATTCCGCCAAGGGAGCACATCTAGTTGCCAAAGCCTTTTCACTTGTTGATATAGATCTGCTGGTGGGGCCCCAAACGATGTAAAGAGCAGTTGTGCTCTCTGAGCTGTTGCTTGAGACCGAAAGTTGGACCCTGGAGAGCCCATCCGAGACGAGTGCGGACTGCCACTGGTGTTTCTGGAGGTTCAAATCGCACTGGCTTCACTGGTGTTATTAGGTAGGGCTGGTCAGACCCAATGAGCAGAAGGGGATGTACACTCTCAAAGGACTGAATAGGAAGATCTTTCAAGTGCCTGAATCTCTGCCTCAGCGCTACGACTGGATAAGTGTGCTCACCTAGTTGAAGTCTCGGTGCTGTGAAGGCTCCCTTGATGGTGAAAACTTGTTCTGGTGAAGCTGCTGGTGAAACGGTAAAGGAGATGGCCGCCCCGTGAAGCAGGTGCAGCTCTTGTCTAACCGTTCTGAGGGGTAGGTCTTCGGGTTGACCTTGAAAACCGAACTGCTGGGTTGCAGGGTGGAGAAGCAGTGCATGTTCTGATCCATCATCCAGGATGGCGTATGTCTCCAAAGCTTTGTCTCCATTCCTAAGGATCACTTTGGTGACTTTTAGGAGAACACGGTGTCCCTGAGGTGGTTTACCAATGTAAAAAACCTCTTCTGCTGCACTGGAAAGGCTTGGTTTAGCAGTACTTGCCTTAGACTTCTCAAGTTTTTACTCAAACCTCTCTGGTTTGGAGGAGTTGTTCTCGCTGATCTCGTGAAGAGCAAGTAGATGGCAATTATTGCAAGTCTTGCAGCATATCTTCAGATCACACAGAGTAGCTTCATGAGCTCTCCCACAACGCCAACAACAGTTGTTGTCATTGACCCAGGTTCGCTTCTGAGTGGCATTCAGCAGCTTGAAATTTGCACAGTTGTTGAGAGTGCTTGTTGTTCTCACAGAAGGGACAAAACTTCTTTGTTATTTGGGCAGCAGCATTCACTTTATCTGGTACTCCTGTGGGCTTAGTTTCAGTATCGAGTAATAGAATGGAAGCCTTTGCTGGTGGCTTGGTCCCCCTCCCCTCTTCCTTAAATCTGGGATTATTGCTCCTTCTGAAGGTACTCCCATACTGTGAAATATCCTCCTGCACCTGGAGTTCGTATTCCAACCAGTCTGTCAGGTCTAGTGAAGTGGGGATCGGTATCCTCAATGAGTGGATAAAGCATCGGAAGCTTGACCTGAGGTCATGTGGTAATTTGCCTAGTAGACGTGAAACATGTGAACTACACTCCAGCTCCACTCTTCCCTTTTCTCCCAGCTGCTCAAGCATGCTTACAAGTGACCTCACATGAAGGGGGAACATTCAGAATGACTTTATATCCCCACTGCTGATGTTAGACCCATCCATAAGTTCAGCAATGTGTTGGAGAGCTAGCTGATGTGGCTGGCCATATTGCTGATTCAAGGCTGCCATGGTGTCAGAGAAGGGGTAGTGAGAGTTGTTTTAAGAATCTGCAATCAGCAGGGCCTCCTTTAGCATCAAATGGTCCACCAGTATCTGAAAATTAAAGCGTTCAGCAGCATCTCTGGGCAGTATATTCTCCAGAGCGATCCGCAATCTAGCAAATTCTCTTGATTTGGGTGAATGAAATCAGGAATAGTCGGAGTGGGGCCTCTGTAGGTTGTTTACTGTCCACCAGGGGGACTCCAGTTTTGGGGCCTGGACTGGCGGTGATCAGGGTGATATCTGCTGCATTTATTGGGTGAATATGAATGCTGCAGGGGATAGCCACAAGACTGTGTACTGTATCTACTGTCAGCATGAGGCAGAGGAAGATAAGATAAGATAAGATAAGCTAACTAACTAACTAACTAACCTGCACTTATATAGCGCTTTTCTAGCCGATATTGTCCTGGTTGTATACTGGAGGGGACCATTGTATAAGCCTTTATTAGTCCCACAATGGGGAAATTCCAGGATTGCAACAGCACAGGGATAGCAACACTCAGAGCAACAATCAAGAAGACAAGAAAAACAAGAGCAGCGAATATACATATGTACATATAAATATACACTACCGTTCAAAAGTTTGGGGTCACTTAGAAATTTCCTTATTTTTGAAAGAAAAGCACTTTTTTTCAATGAAGATAACTTTAAACTAATCAGAAATACACTCTATACATTGCTAATGTGGTAAATGACTATTCTAGCTGCAAATGTCTGGTTTTTGGTGCAATATCTACATAGATGTATAGAGGCCCATTTCCAGCAACTATCACTCCAGTGTTCTAATGGTACAATGTGTTTGCTCATTGCGTCAGAAGGCTAATGGATGACTAGAAAACCCTTGTGCAATCATGTTAGGTCTGCAATGCTGTAATTGCTGCAAATGGGGGATTCTTTGACAAAAGCAAAGTTTGAAGGAAAAAAATTATTATTTCAAATACAAATCATTATTTCTAACCTTGTCAATGTCTTGACTATATTTTCTATTCATTTTACAACTTATGGTGGTAAATAAGTGTGACTTTTCATGGAAAACACAAAATAATTGTCTGGGTGACCCCAAACTTTTGACCGGTAGTGTATAAACACACAGTGCGGAGCATTGTAACTAGATGGAATAAATATAAAAATATATATACACACAGTGTGGAGCATTGTAGCTAGATGGAATAAACAGCATAACCGTCTGCTTAGTTATCCTACATAGTATGAATATGTACCCATATATATCATCACCCTCCGTAGCGACCGATATTGTCCTGGTTGTATACTGGAGGGGACCATTGTGTAAGCCTATTGCGTCTTTTGCATTCAATACTATTAGGTCGTCATGTTTTTTTGCTATTTCTGCGAGCAGCCCTGCTTAGGTTATACAGTCTGACAGCCGTAGGTAGGAAGGACCTGTGAAACCTCTCAGTTGCGCATCTAGGATGATGTAGTCTGCAGCTAAATGAGCTCCTCAGTGCGTTCAGTATGTCCTGCATAGGGTGGGACTCGGACTCCAGCAGAGATGACAGTTTAGCCACCATCCTTCTCTCTCCTATCTCCTCCACTGGGTCAAGGTGCTGCCCCAGGACAGAGCTAGCTTTCTCGATCAGTTTGTTCAGTCTCTTCCTATCGGCTGCTGTAATGCCACTGCCCCAGCAGACCACTCCAAAAGTGATGGCTGATGCCACCACCGTGTCATAGAATGTCTTCAGCAGTGCCCCTTGTACACCAAAAGACCTGAGTCTCCTCAGTAGGAACAGCCTGCGCTGTCCCTTCTTGTAGAGTCCGTCGGTATTGTGTGACCAGTCTAGTTTATTGTTCAGATGAACACCCAGGTACTTATAGGATGTCACCATCTCAATGTCTGTTCCCTGTATGTTTACTGGTGCTGTGAGGGGTTGTCCTTGCCTGCGGCAGTCCACCACCAGCTCCTTAGTTTTCCTCACGTTAATCTGGAGGCAGTTCCGATGGCACCAGTCCACGAAGTCCTGGATAAGTCCTCTGTACTCAGCTTCATCTCCGTTGGAGATGAGGCCGACAATCGCAGAGTCGTCAGAGAACTTCTGTAGATGGCAGTGTGTTGTGTTGTGCGAGAAGTCCGCAGTAAAAAGGGTGAACAGGAAGGGAGCCAAAACCGTTCCCTGGGGGGCCCCCGTGCTACCGATGATCGTGTCGGACACACAGTCCCGGGTTCTCACAAACTGTGGCCGGTTAGTGAGGTAGTCCAGGATCCATGATGACAGGTGCTGGTCCGCCCCTGCGCACAGCAGCTTGTCCTTCAGGATCATCGGTTGGATGGTGTTGAAAGCACTGGAGAAGTCAAAGAACATGATCCTCACCACATTCCCGGGCTTCTCCAGGTGGGACAGAGAGCCGTGAAGAAGGAAGATTACTGCATCCTCCACCCCAATGCCATGCTGGTAGGTGAACTGGAGTGGATCCATCGCTGGTCCCACCAGGGGGCGGAGGTGAGCAAGGAGCAGTCTCTCCAGGGTCTTCATCATGTGGGATGTCAGGGCCACTGGTCTGTAGCTGTTCAGGTCTTTGGGGTGGGAAGTCTTTGGTACAGGTACCGCACAAGATGTTTTCCACAACTGTGGTACCCTCCCCAGCTTCAGACTCAGGTCGAAAATGACCTCCACAATCCCACACAGCTGGTCTGCACAGGACTTGAGGAGCTTTGCGCTGATGCTGTCCAGTCCCGACGCCTTCCTCGTCTTGATCTTCCTCAGCTCCGTCCTCACCTGGGTCTTAGTGACGGTCATGTTGGGGGGTTGTGTGTTGGGAGTGGGGGGGTGTTGGTGGAGTGGGGTGTGGGCATCAGGACTCGATGTCTTTAGAGGAAGCAGTGGTTGTTGTGCAGTCGGGGGGAAGGCGGTTGGTCAAACCTATTAAAAAACAGGTTCAGTTTGTTCGCCCACTCCCTGCCCCCCGTGGCCTGGGGGGAGGTATTCTGGAGCCCAGAGATGGTTTTGAGGTTTCTCCAGACCCCACCGATGTCGCTCTGTTGCAGCTTGTCCTCCATCTTCTTTCTGAAGCTGTCCTTGCCTTCTCTGATCTTCCTCCTCAGCTCCCTCTGTACGGACTTCAGCATCTCCCTGTTCCCCGACCTGAAGATCCTCTTCTTCTCTCTCAGAAGTGTTTTTATCTCAGGGTTGATCCAGGGTTTGTTGTTCGAGCAACACCGTATGGTCTTGGTGGGTACGGTGTTGTCCACACAGAAGCTGATGTAGTCTGTGATGGTGTGAGTGAGGCCATCGATGTCCTCAACATGTGGATCGCAGAGCTGCTCCCAGGCAGTGGTTTCAAAACAGTCCTTTAGAGCGTCCATTGCCTCCTCAGACCATAACTTCACTGTGCGCATGACCGGAGGTTGTCTGTGCACTAGGGGTTTGTACACCGGCAGGAGATGAACAAAGTTGTGATCCGATCTCCTGAGTGGGGGGAGTGGTGATGAGGTGTATGCCTCCTTAGTGTTTGCGTAGAATAAGTCCAGTGTTTTATTGTCTCTAGTGTGGCATGTGACATACTGGGTGAACGTGGGTAGAATGGGAGACAGTGAAATATGGTTGAAATCGCCTGAGATGAGGAGAAGAGCATCTGGGTGTTCTGTCTGCAGCCTGCCAGTTACTGAGTGGATGACGTCACGCGCTGTCCCAGCGTTTGCCGTCGGATTTGCATAAATAACAATGCAGATCACGTGTGAGTATTCCCTCGGGAGATATATAGGCCGCATGCTAACAGCTAGCAACTCCATGTCTTTGTTGCAGTGTTGTTGTTTAACCGTGATATGTCCCGGTCTGCACCAGTTGTTATTCAGGTTCACGTTCAGGTTACTTTATTTGTACCCGTAGGTAGATTTGTTTTGCAGTCTGGTGACATCCATATTTACAAACCACAATTACATTTAACATAAACACAAACACAGGCACACATGAAGCTGACTATAAACATGATAAAAATACTCAAGGCTCCATCATATCAGGATATAAAGACAACGAGATGAGAGAAAAACCAGAGATAAGAGAGAAGGGTCATATTAAAAAGTTAAAGACTAGTCAAAGAGGTTAAAAACTCAAAGGTCTAAGACCCAATAAAAGATTTAGAACCCAGATAAAAATCCTACAAAAATAAGTAAATATAAAATGGAGTTAATAAATAGGTAACTAAATTATGCGCAATATATTGTTACAACTTGTTCAGCTGTTTGACAGCAGCAGGAACCAAGCTGTTTTTGTAGCGCTGGGTTTTACTTTTTGGGACAGCAAACCTCCGTCTTGAGGGAAGAAGCTGAAAGTTGCAGTGCAAAGGGTGGGAGTCATCATTTAAAATGGAGGTAGCAATCCTCTGTACCTGTCTGGTGTACAAGGATGTCAGGCTCAGCTTTGACTCACCAAGCAAACAACTGGACCATCTTACTACCTGATCCAAGGATTTCCTCTGTTTCAGTTTTATCTGACCAAACCATGACACTAAAGAAAAGGATAAAACAGATTCAATAAAAGCCTGATAAAACATTGTCATTATGGTTCGGTCAATTTGGAAGTGTGCAAGTTTCCTTAAACAATGCAAATGTTGCTGACCCTTTTTGCACACCCTTTCACAGTTCTCTTCAAAGTTTAAATTACTATCAATAATCGTCCCAAGATATTTGTAGGATTGTACACATTCAGTGGTCTGGCCTTTTAGTACGGTGACTTTGTGCCTGGGAGTTTTCCTCCTAAAGTCAACAATCATATCTTTAGTTTTTGTCGTATTCAGCTGCAGGTAGGAGTCCTCACACCAGTGAACAAAATTGTCAACTACTGGGCCGTAGCCACTCTCACCATCCTGGAGGAGACTGACAATAACTGAATCATCAGCATACTTTATAATGTGTCTGTTGTCATGTCTGCGCCGACACATATTTGTGTACAGGATGAATAGTAGTGGTGACAACACCCCCCCCCCCCCCCCCCCCCCCCCCCCCGAGGAGAGCCAGTAGAAGAGCACTTCTGGTCAGACAATGTACCATTGACCCTTACTCTCTGCGTCCTGTTGGTTAAGAAATCCAGAATCCAACCCACCAGATTATTGCTCAAATCAAATTGTTGCAGGAGCCTTTCAACTAAAATATGAGCTTGGATTGTATTAAAGGCGGAGGAAAAGTCCACAAATAACAGCCTGGCGTGTGTCCCATTAAAATCCAGATGTTTAAAAAGCATGTTAAACAGAGTGACAGTGGCGTCCTCCACTCCTTTGTGAGGACTATATGCAAACTGCAAAGGATCCAATGCATGTTCAGTCTGCTTTAGGACCTCAGATCTGACCAGTTTTTCAAAAATTTTTATTAAAATTGAAGTCAAAGCAACTGGTCTAAAGTCGTTTACCATTTTAGGACAGCTGGATTTTGGAACGGGAACAACCACGGCATCTTTCCAGATCTTAGGCACATGTTGTGTCTGTAAGGACTTATTGAAAATGTAATGAAATACAGGACTCAGTTCATGTGCACAGAGCTTTACCGAGCACCCACATATATTATCAGGGCCCTGACTTTTGTTCACTTTTACAGCACAGAACTCCCTTTTAATATCCTGCACCTCAATATTAAAGTGCTGATTGTCTTTGAGATTCTGTTTCAAATCTTGGGTTTCTGTGCTAAAATCAGAGGAATCAAAATGACCATAAAAACAATTAAGAGCATTAGCCAGCTCTGTGTCTGAATTAAAACCATCTAAAAACACACAATTACTGCGCTCTGTGCTCTGAAGGCCTGCAATAGTTTTCATACTGGCCCAGGATGAACCAAGTTTCTCTGTTGCCATCTTGCTTTCCAATTCTGATTTTCATTCTCTTTTGCTCTTAAAATTTCGGACTTCAGCTCTTTTGTGGCAACCTGTAGCTCAGAAACAGACCCCTGTTTAAAGGCAAGTGCTTTCCTCTGTAAGCAGGATTTAACTGATTTTGTAACCCATGGCTTGTTGTTGGGATATATTTTGACACGTTTACATGGAACGATCATATTTTTACAGAAAGCCATGTATGAGCATGTAACGTCTACCAAAGAGTCCAAATCATCCCCGCAGGACAGTGTGAAAACCTCCCAGTCCGTACAGCTACAGCATTCCTGGAGGCAGTGCACTGAATCCTCTGTCCACACATCTATGTCTCTGGCCTTCACCTTGCCTCTTTTGAGAGCAGTTTTATATATGGGCAGCAAATGGCTGGGATCGCGGGGATCATGAGATCGTGGGTTCGATCCCTGCCCCCGGCCAACAGTGATCTGTGTGGAGTTTGCATGTTCTCCCCGTGTTGCGTGGGTTTACTCCGGGATTTCTCCGGTTTCCTCCCACATGCTAAAAACATGCAGGTTAGGGATACGGGGCACTTGCGCACGCAGCGACCGGCAGCTGGTGGCTTGTCACCAGACTGCAAAACAAATCTACCTACGGGTACAAAATAAGTACAAAAAAAAAAATGTACACAGTTGTGATCTGAGGATCCTAAAGGAGGAAGGGGAAGTGATTTATAGGCCCTCTCAATGGATCCATAGCACAGGTCCAATGTCTTTTTTCACCTGGTTGGGCAGGAGACATACTGATAAAAGTTTTTAAGTGTCTTCTTTAAAGAAACATGGTTAAAATCCCCAAGAATAGACTTCCGGTCTGGACGCCATGGCGACTGCAGCTTAACACTGAAGCTCTCAGACCCAATCCAAGATAACACCTTGAAAATCAAACTTAACGGATTTTTGGAGGAGTGAAAATCAAAAGACAAAATCATCATGTCTAAAGGAAAACAGAAGAAACTGAAATTCTCCAGGCCAGGACACGTATCGGCCGGAGAATCTGAACTGGAAGATCTCCGTTCAGAAGACGAGGAACTGGTGATAGCTAACAAAAAGGTTAGCCTGAAATCACTATTTGAAGAGCTACGACGATTTCGCCGAGAAGTTACGGCCGAATTTCGGGAATTCAGAGAAGAATTGAAAAGGACAAACAGCAGAGTGGACCAGGCCGAGAACCGAATCTTGGAAACAGAGGAACGAATAAAAGTGCTCGAAGATTCTGTGCTGGACCTACACAAAAGACAAGCATCTATAGAGGCTAAGCAAGCCAACCAAGAAGGAAGACAAAGAAGAGACAACATAAGAATTCATGGTCTGATAGAAGGAGCCGAAAACGGTTTTAACTCAATGGCAGAATGCGTGGAATCCTTACTAAGAGAGAAATTGGATATTCCACAAACCACCGACTTGAAGATAGAAAAGGCACATCGTTCATTAGCCGCTAGGCCGGCGGCGGAAGCGCCCCCACGTTCGGTGTTGGTAAGATTTTCCAATTTCAAAATAAAACAAGAGGTTGTAAGACTGGCCTGGCAGAAAAAAGGATTTATGCACCAGGAGAGAAAAGTCTTCGTGGAACACGATTACGCCCCGGAGGTCCTTAAAAAGCACAGGGAATACAATGACGCGAAAAAGGTGTTAAGAGAGAAGAAATTGCGCTTTCAGACTCCATTTCCTGCGAAGTTAAGGGTCTTCTACGGCGAAGAAACATGTCTCTATAATTCGGCGGAAGAAGCAACAGCTGACATGGCGAGAAGAGGGCTCCTGGTAACGGTATTTAAACCCGCAGCAGACCCGAGTGAGAAGATCAAAGCGCAAACATGGACAACACAAAGACCTTCAAAATCCACGGGCCAGCAGCGGGAAACCCAGCGCCAGAGCGTCGTGGATAAACTGTCCGTTTTCAGGTTGGAATAGCGACCTTTTTTTTTTTTTTTTTTCCTCTTGAATCAATCCGCACATCCAACCCCCCTCATACAAGGTAACAAACACTAAAGGAGATGCGTATTCAGCATGTGGTAAAACATTTCATGGAACAGTCATAATATTTGAAACAAATAAGTCTTTTTAATAAAAAAAAAAAAAAAAAAAAAACTTGTTAAAATAGAAATGTGACAATAATCCACATGTTCTCCTCATACTAACAAATACTGTTTTTGCGTGAATGTTTGATGTGATGGGGGTGGGAGGGTGCACACAATTTCACAGGGTTTAGGCATAAAAGGAAAAAAAAATCATTACAAGTTTGGATTGGGTTCTGAAACTCACGTTAAAAGCATGGGACAACTTACAGGGGTAAGAGAGGGCCCTCAACACGTAACAGAGTTTGAGGAATTTCCCTCAGGGCCTTCACTCCATCAAGGCTCTTACAGGGTCTTTAAAAAGACCTCAGCTCAGGAAGTTCTTCTGACAGCTTTTTGTTTTAAAGTTTTATACACTATGTTCTTAATGTTTTTCTTGTTTTTAATGTTCTTTCAGTTTCTGAGTAGCACAAAAGAGGGCCACCACACAGTTATACTAAACAAAACAACACAATGGAGAAACAGGGTGTAACCAAAATAATTTCATATAATGTAAAAGGAATCCTGAATCCAGTTAAAAGATCCAAGATTCTAGGCAAAATGAAAAAAGACAAAGCAGGAATAATATTTTTACAAGAAACCCACCTAACAGACGTGGAACACAATAAACTCAGTAGACAAGGGTTTAAAATGATCTCTTCATCTTCATATAAATCAGGGAGGAGGAGGGGAGTAGCGACATTGATATCAACCAAAATTACATTTGAAAAAAAATCAGAACACAAAGATAAAGAAGGGAGATACAGTTTGGTAACTGGGCGGCTAGAGGGAGAAGATATCACCCTGCTGAATGTGTATGCTCCCCCAGGGGCTAACTGGAAATTTTATAAAAATGTATTCGACCTAATGATAACTAAAGCTCAAGGTTTAGTGATATGTGGTGGGGACTTCAATCTTAGACTGAATCCATACTGGGATGCTTCTGGTAATTCTCCACATCAAAATAACACCCAAAACAGGAAGACTCGGATGCTACTAAAAGAAATGGGAATCTGTGACGTGTGGAGGGAACTCAACCCCAGTGTAAAAGACTATACATTTTACTCAACTCCACATTCATCTTACTCAAGGATTGACTATTTTTTTATGTTTAATAGAGACATTGGAAGAGTAAAAACATGTAAAATAGGACTGATGGATCTCTCTGACCACAGTCCGATCTACATGGACTTAAATATCCAAAAATACACAAATAATACATTTTCTTGGAGGTTAAATTCAAATGTCCTGAAAGGACCATTGAAAGATGAATTGGAATCAGATATTCTCAGATATTTGGAAGAAAACGATAATGGAGAAGTATCCCCTTTAATACTGTGGGATGCATGCAAAGCTGTAATAAGAGGAAAGATTATTGCAAAACTGGCAACCCAAAAGAAACTGAGACAAGAAAAACTATCCACATTAGAGTCAGAACTCAAGGACCTAGAAAAAGAACACAAAGGCAACACTCATTCTACTGACTCGCTCAAGATCAAGGAAATTAAAAACCAAATAAATGAGATCTACACAATAGAAATCCAGAAGAAACTTACATTTTTGAAACAAAAATACTATGAAGCAGGCAGTAAATCGGCAAAATTGCTAGCCTATAAATTGAGGAAACATCAAACAGAAAGAGCAATCTACAAAATCAGAGACCCAGTATCAAAGGAAATAAAATTCAGAATTCAGGATATTCTTAAAAGCTTCGAGAATTACTATAAGAACTTATACTCCCACAAAAAACATAAAAACGCATCCGAGGCATTCCTAAACACATTAAACCTTCCCCAACTTACGGAGTCACAAAATAAAACACTACTGTCAGAAATACAACCTAAAGAATTGGAAAAAGCAATTATGAAACTTAAAGCTAACAAATCCCCAGGAGCTGATGGCTATACAGCAGAGTGGTACAAAACCTTTAAACAGCAACTATCTCCTCCCCTCCTGAAAACATTTAATTATGTCCTCCACACAGGGGAAATCCCCCCCTCCTGGACAGAAGGGGTCATTGCAGTTATACCTAAACCTGAAAAGGATAAACTAGAGTGCTCCAACTACAGACCAATCAGTGTACTAAATCAGGACTATAAGCTTTTTACCATTATCCTTGCCAAAAGGTTAGAAAACATGCTGACAGACTTAATTCACCTAGACCAAACAGGTTTTATAAGACAAAGACAGACACAAGACAACATTCGACGCACTTTACACATAATTCATCATATAAAAAAATATAACTTAAATGCAGTCATATTGGGATTAGATGCTGAAAAAGCATTCGATTCGGTTGACTGGTCTTTTCTATATAGAATCTTATCCAGTTTCAATTTTCATAACAACTTCATTAGAACTATACAGGCATTATATAAAAAACCAACAGCTAAAATAAGGATTAACGGTAATTTATCATCATCTTTTGAACTGGAAAGAGGATGTCGTCAGGGCTGCCCCCTGTCTCCACTGCTCTTTGCAATCTTCATAGAACCTCTGAGCCAATGGATAAGACAAAATCAAAAAATTCAAGGTATTACACTTGGTCAGAAGGAACATAAAATAGCACTCTTTGCTGATGACATTTTAATATACCTAGGGCAGCCGGACACTTCTTTACCAGAACTAACCTCAGTTTTTTCAGAGTATGGAGATTTATCGGGGTACAAATTAAACATGCATAAAACCCAAATTTTAACATTCAACTATGACCCAAATCATTATTCACTAAGCAAACTCAAAACTAACTGGGAGTCGGAATCTATGAAATATCTGGGGGTCAATATCCCGAAACAACTCAACAAAATTATATTACTAAACTATGATCCACTGGTGACAAAAATAAAATCTGACCTAGCAAGATGGAATATGATACCATTCTTGGGTACTGCACAAAGAATTGAAGCAGTCAAAATGAATATACTTCCACGTCTTCTATACCTTTTCCAAACAATACCGGTAGAACCTCCCAAAAAAACATGGCAGGAGCTGGACAGAAGGATCTCAAGATTCATATGGCAGGGCAAGAGACCTAGAATCAGATATAGAACCCTACAGCTAAACAAAGACAAAGGTGGGCTCGCGCTGCCAAATATCAGGGACTACTTTAAAGCCGCACAAATTAAAACTTTAGTAGAGATATGTAACCCAGTCTACACTGCACAATGGAAGGAGATCGAATGCCAAATAACAAGTGACATCCCCCTACAGGCGATAATAGGGAACAATGCCTTACCTAAGCTTTTGAATAACACTAACCCGTGGATAGAGACCCCGCTAAAAATTTGGTTTAAGATAGTCAGAGAGAATCAAACTAAAGAGCCCTATCGACTTCTGCAATGGATTGCCTATGATCAAGACTTTACTCCTAATAAAACAGACACCAGATTTAAAAAGTGGAAGGAGAAAGGGCTGATAAAATATTACGATTTTTTTAAAGGGCAAATCTTAAGAAGTTTTGAAGATTTGAAAAAACAAGGCCTAATAAATCAAGACCTTTACAGGTTCTTCCAGCTTAGACACCACATAAACAATATACTTAAAAAGGAGGATTTGGAAAGGGCCCAGTCAGGTGTTCTGAAGGTCTTCTTAATGGCATATAAAGGGATCCCAGGGATCAGATACATTTCTAAAATATACCAAGGTCTTCAAGACTTAAAAGGAGACAACACATCTTATATAAAAGAGAGATGGGAAAAAGAGGGGAATTTCACTTTACAACTGGAAATATGGGAAAAGCTAAATAAACAGCAATGGAAAAGTACCTCATCCCTGCAGTGGAGAGAATTTGGATGGAAAAACTTGGTAAGATTTTTCAGAACACCTGCACAAAACAAATTTACCCATAAGGGATTGAACTGTTGGCGCTTGTGTGGTGAAAAGACTGCAAATCATTTTCATGTGTTTTGGTCATGCCCAGTTATCCACCAATATTGGACCAATGTACAGACAATATTGGGGAAAATATTCAAAATAACAGTTCCCTTTTCTTTTGTAACTTTGTATTTGGGTTTATTACCGGACTCACTGGAAAGACGAGGAGAAAAATACTTATTCAATGTTTTAATACTGGCAAGCAAAAAAGCTCTAACTAAAAAATGGATGTTGAAGGATTGTCCTACACCTGAAGATTGGATTAACGTGATCCAAGACATTTACTCGATGGAAAAGTTGACATTCGCACTGAGACAGGACATGGATGGGTTCATGAACTTTTGGCAACCCTGGATCGCAAATGTGTCTTCCATTAGATCTAATCTTTGACAAATACCATTTCAATAATGGTTCCGCTCTTTGTTCCAACGCTACTCAGATGCTCTTTTACCTTTATTTACTTACTTTTTCTTTTTGTTTGTTTTTTGCTGGTTTGTTTGTTTTTTTTTGGTTTTTTGTTGTTTTTTTTTTCTCTTTAATTTCACTTTTTCTTTCACTTTAAAAAAAAAGGGGGTGTTGTAAGAATTAATCTTCCAATGTTGTCAGATATCAGAAAATAAGGGAACATGTGATGAAAATGTAAACAATGCATTGCTGTAACGACCTGTATACCCTTTACAAAAACTTAAATAAAAAAAAAAAAAAAAAATCCCCAAGAATAAAGTTTGGAGCCTCTGGAGAAATTGACTGCAGCCGCTGGACCACATCAAAGACGGTGCTGGAGGCGGAGTCAGCGTCTGCCCTTGGGTGAATGTACACAGTCGTGATGAAAAGTGGGGGGAACTCGCGGGGAAGATGAAAGGGGCATAACGATACGGACAGAAACTCCACATCAGGTGTACAGATGCACTCTCTGACCGTGACAGATGTACAGTACTGTTTATTAATATATAAACATACGCCGCCCCCCTGACGTTTCCCCGTTACCTCTTCCTGCCGATCTGAGCGAAGTGGGGCTCCAAAGCCGTCAATCCACAGGTCCGCATCCCGGTCATGCGCCGTAAGCCAAGTCTCTGTGTAAGCCATGACTCAGTAGTTCTTGAAGTCCTTCTGGTAGCGTACATTCCCTTGAATTTCATCTACTTTATTTCTCATGGATTGTATGTTCCCCAAAATCATGGGAGGAAGAGGAATGCTGTTAAACTGACGCCTTCTCAGATTTAATTTTACGCCTCCACGCTTTCCGCGTTTCCTCCTCTTGTCTCTCTTTTCATCGCTGTGTCCATGAAAGTCTCTTAAAATAAAGTCCGGCAGTCGCGGCACAGACTCAAACACAGACGCTGCATTATCCGTGTTTAAATGCAATAACATGTCTCTGGAATACTGTATTCTCCCCGGCATGATCGTGATTGCGCTTACCTCCAAAACAAAGAGCCGGTGTGAAAGAAGCAGCAGTGCAAAAATAAGGAGGAAATCTATATTGATGGAACCAGGGAGCTCTTCGTTATACAGTCCACAAACATTCAAGGACAAAAACTACACAGAGAATTTCGTTTAAACACATTAAAGTGCGTAAAAACAGAGACACAGATGACGGACTTTTTTCACCAGCTGCCGGTCGCTGCGTGCGCATGCGCCCACAATTGACATACATCATCACTCCTCCACCCCTTGCCTTCCCACTGTCTGGTGTTCGGTCTGCCTGTATTGCGTGGAAACCCTCCAGTTCAATGTTAGCATCTGTTGCTAGTTCTGTTAGCCACGTCTCCGTGAATAGCATCAGGTTACACTCCCTGTATATGCTATCATAGCGGGAGATAGCTGCTAGCTCATCTGTTTTTCTGAGTAGCGATCGTACATTCCTCATAATAACGGATGGGAGGGCGGGTCTGTACCTTATATTCCTTGCCCGCCGTCTTATTCCAGCACGACATCCACGCCGTTTCCGTCCTATTTCTGCCAGTATGTCGAGTTTTTGCGTTAAAATCGTGGGCCGGTTAAGTGCTAACAGCTGGTCCCTATTGTACTGCCTCCTGCAAGAAACAGTGGATCTGTCCGCTGGCTCAGGAGACATTTGGGCGATCTATGTGTCTGTGATGGATCAAGGTGTTGCCGAAACAGAAAGATTAGCAAGAGAGCCAGATAGTAAATAGAAATAGGAAGAAATTGATCCGCTGTTGCAAAAAGGCAGCCTACTTACCTAACTCTCTTTGTGCAACACATTAGATTGATTGTCATTTGATTAATTGTCTATGTTTATTGCACTGTCCCTGTCAAATAAACAAATAAAATAAAATAAAAAATAAATAAATACTCGTGTGGCGCCGGAAGTGGATAAGTGGAGAGGAGAATAACTGCTATCTCGGTAGTTGACATGTTCCCATGGTGGGAGACGATGCTTAATAGGGGCTTGGCCATGAGGTGTTGTTGCTGAATGGGACATGGTGGGTGGAGGTTCCTTATAATAATCTGGATGAAACTCTTGGCTGGAGGGCCTGTCATACTGCCTCATCTGTGAAGTGAAGTTCCTTCTGGAGTCAGCCCCCACTGGATGCTGATGGCGCTGGCAGAACTTTGTGTGATGTGAGTATGCCATGTCATAGTCACAGTGTCTGGCTGATGGAGGGGTACGCGGTGTCTGCAGGGCCAGTGAAGCTCTGGAAAGAGGAAGAGGTTCATGTGACCTGGGCGTGACACCATCTATGGTCTGAACCTGCTTATAAACTGACTCTTCTTCAGCCTTCCTTGGTGGCTTGAGATGCTCCAGTTTGCTGTCTCTGCATTCACTATGGGCTCTGAGCTCCTCATTTTGTCATTTGAGTTACTGCATTGAGGCTAAAAGACTTTCCTTTTCTGCTTTAAGCTTCTGGCACTCTCTCATCACCTCATCCCCTTCAGAATCCCACTGATCAGTCACCGTCCACAGTGAGGGGTCAAAGCGCTCCTGACTGACTAGGGACACTGAGCGTGACTCACTGGTACTCTCCATATCTTCCTCCTCTTGTCTTGATGAGGCAGTAGCAGATATGGTGGTGGCTAGCTGACGTGCAGACTCAGACAGGACGTAATCCTTTAGATGCACGGGGAGGGTTATCTGCCTCCTGACTCGTGTAACAGGCTCCTCTCTTATGTGAGACATTGTGTTCTGCTGAAAGTTCGTATCCGGCTTGAAGGACCACTTTGTAGGGGAGATAAATCTTCCTTGCTTAGAATATGCTGCATTGTTTAATTCAGAACCCTAAGCAGGTGATCGATCAGAATCACTCAGGTCTCTTCGGTTCAGTCATTTATTTAGCCACCACCACAATTACAGTCTTTACAGTTGTCTGACAGACTCAGTGGTTCTGTATGAATGGACACAAAAAATAGAACAGTTATGAACATGCTCTGGAATATTGATACTAAAATGCTATAAGTATAAAAAATACTGATTTTACCACTGAACTCAGATACACCTTATATACAGACGTGGACAAAATTTTTGGTACCCCTCTGTTAATGAAAGAAACACCCACAATGATCACAGAAATAACTTGAATCTGGCAAAAATGGTAATAAATAAAAATTCTATCAAAATTAACCAATGAAAATCAAACAATGATTTTGAACTGTGGTTCAACAGAATTATTTTAAAAAACAAACTCATGAAACAGGCCTGGACAAAAGTGATGGTACCCCTAGAAAAGATTGAAAATAATGTGACCATAGGGACATGTTAAATCAAGATGTGTCCTCTAATTAACATCACAGGTGTCTACAAACTTGTAATCAGACAGTCGGCCTATTTAAAGGGTGACAAGTAGTCACTGTGCTGTTTGGTGACATGGTGTGTACCACACTAAACATGGACTAGAGGAAGCAAAGGAGAGAGTTGTCTCAGGAGATTAGAAAGAAAATTACAGACAAGCATGTTAAAGGTAAAGGCCATAAGACCATCTCCAAGCAGCTTGATGTTCCTGTGACTACAGTTGCACATATTATTCAGAAATTTAAGATCCACAGGACTGTAGCCAACCTCCTTGGATGTGGCCGCAGGAGGAGACGGATAATACGAATGGTAACAAAAGCGCCAGAACAACCTCTAAACACATCCATGGTGAACTCCAAGGTCAAGGTACATCAGTGTCAGATCGCACCATCCGTCGCTGTTTGAGCCAAAGTGGACTTCATGGGAGATGACCAAGGAGGACACCACTGTTGAAAACAAATCATAAAAAAGCCAGACTGGAATTTGCCAAACTGCATGTTGACAAGCCACAAAGCTTCTGGGAGAATGTCCTATGGACAGACGAGACAAAACTGGAACTTTTTGGCAAGGCACATCAGCGCTATGTTCACAGACGCAAAAATGAAGCATACCAAGAAAAGAACACTGTCCCTACTGTGAAAGATGGAGGAGGTTCTGTTATGTTCTGGGGCTGCTTTGCTGCATCTGGCACAGGGTGTCTTGAATCTATGCAGGGTACAATGAAATCTCAAGACTATCAAGGTATTCTAGAGAAATGTGCTGCCCAGTGTCAGACAGCTTGGTCTCAGTCGCAGGTCATGTGTCTTGCAACAGGATAATGACCCAAAACACATAGCTAAAACACCCAAGAATGGCTAAGAGCGAAACACTGGACTATTCTAAAGTGGCCTTCTATGAGCCCTGATCTAAATCCTATTGAACATCTGTGGAAGAAGCTGAAACATGCCGTCTGGAGAAGGCATCCTTCAAACCTGAGACAACTGGAGCAGTTTGCTCATGAGGAGTGGGCCAGAATACCTGCTGAGAGGTGCAGAAGTCTCACTGACAGTTACAGAAATCGTTTGATTGACTTCCGGTCTGGACGCCATGGCGACTGCAGCTTAACACTGAAGTTCTCAGACCCAATCCAGGATAACACCTTGAATATCAAACTTAACGGATTTTTGGAGGAGTGAAAATCAAAAGACAAAATCATCATGTCTAAAGGAAAACAGAAGAAACTGAAATTCTCCAGGCCAGGACACGTATCGGCCGGAGAATCCGAACTGGAAGATCTCCGTTCAGAAGACGAGGAACTGGTGATAGCTAACAAAAGGGTTAGCCTGAAATCACTATTTGAGGAGCTACGACGATTTCGCCGAGATGTTACGGCCGAATTTCGGGAATTCAGAGAAGAATTGAAAAGGACAAACAGCAGAGTGGACCAGGCCGAGAACCGAATCTTGGAAACAGAGGATCGAATAAAAGTGCTCGAAGATTCTGTGCTAGACCTACGCAAAAGACAAGCAGCTATAGAGGCTAAGCTAACCGACCAAGAAGGAAAACAAAGAAGAGACAACATAAGAATTCATGGTCTGATAGAAGGAACCGAAAATGGTTTTAACTCAATGGCAGAATGCGTGGAATCCTTACTAAGAGAGAAATTGGATATTCCACAAACCACCGACTTGAAGATAGAAAAGGCACATCGTTCATTAGCCACTAGGCCGGCGGCGGAAGCGCCCCCACGTTCGGTGTTGGTAAGATTTTCCAATTTCAAAATAAAACAAGAGGTTGTAAGACTGGCCTGGCAGAAAAAAGGATTTATGCACCAGGAGAGAAAAGTCTACGTGGAACACGATTACGCCCCGGAGGTCCTTAAAAAGCGCAGGGAATACAATGACGCGAAAAAGGTGTTAAGAGAGAAGAAATTGCGCTTTCAGACACCATTTCCTGCGAAGTTAAGGGTCTTCTACGGCGATGAAACGTGTCTCTATAATTCGGCGGAAGAAGCAACAGCTGACATGGCGAAAAGAGGCCTCCCGGTAACGGTATTTAAACCCGCCGCAGACCCGAGTGAGAAGATCAAAGCGCAAACATGGACAACACAAAGACCTTCAAAATCCACGGACCAGCAGCGGGAAACCCAGCACCAGAGCGTCGCGGATAAACTATCCGTTTTCAGGTTGGAATAGCGATCCTTTTTTTTTTTTTTTTTTTTTTTTTTCTTTTCTCTTGAATCAATCCGCACATCCAACCCCCCTCATACAAGGTAACAAACATTAAAGGAGATGCATATTCAGCATGTGGTAAAACTTTTCATGGAACAATCATATTATTTGAAACAAATAAGTCTTTGTAATAAAAAAAAAAAAAAAAAAAAACTTGTTAAAATAGAAATGTGACAATAATCCACATGTTCTCCTCATACTAACAAATACTGTTTTTGCGTGAATGTTTGATGTGATGGGGGTGGGAGGGTGCACACAATTTCACAGGGTTTAGGCATAAAAGGAAAAAAAAAAATCATTACAAGTTTGGATTGGGTTCTGAAACTCACGTTAAAAGCATGGGACTACTTTCAGTGGCAAGAGAGGGCCCTCAACACCTAACAGAGTTTGAGGAATTTCCCTCAGGGCCTTCACTCCATCAAGGCTCTTACAGGGTCTTTAAAAAGACCTCAGCTCAGGAAGTTCTTATGACAGCTTTTTGTTTTAAAGTTTTTTACACTATGTTCTTAATGTTTTTCTTGTTTTTAATGTTCTTTCAGTTTCTGAGTAGCACAAAAGAGGGCCACCACACAGTTATACTAAACAAAACAACACAATGGAGAAACAGGGTGTAACCAAAATAATTTCATATAATGTAAAAGGAATCCTGAATCCAGTTAAAAGATCCAAGATTCTAGGCAAAATGAAAAAAGACAAAGCAGGAATAATACTTTTATAAGAAACCCACCTAACAGACGTGGAACACAATAAACTCAGTAGACAAGGGTTTAAAATGATCTCTTCATCTTCATATAAATCAGGGAGGAGGAGGGGAGTAGCGACATTGATATCAACCAAAATTACATTTGAAAAAAAATCAGAACACAAAGATAAAGAAGGGAGATACAGTTTGGTAACTGGGCGGCTAGAGGGAGAAGATATCACCCTGCTGAATGTGTATGCTCCCCCAGGGGCTAACTGGAAATTTTATAAAAATGTATTCGACCTAATGATAACTAAAGCTCAAGGTTTAGTGATATGTGGTGGGGACTTCAATCTTAGACTGAATCCATACTGGGATGCTTCTGGTAATTCCCCACATCAAAATAACACCCAAAACAGGAAAACTCGGATGCTACTAAAAGAATTGGGAATCTGTGACGTGTGGAGGGAACTCAACCCCAGTGTAAAAGACTATACATTTTACTCAACTCCACATTCATCTTACTCAAGGATTGACTATTTTTTTATGTTTAATAGAGACATTGGAAGAGTAAAAACATGTAAAATAGGACTGATGGATCTCTCCGACCACAGTCCGATCTACATGGACTTAAATATCCAAAAATACACAAATAATACATTTTCTTGGAGGTTAAATTCAAATGTCCTGAAAGGACCATTGAAAGATGAATTGGAATCAGATATTCTCAGATATTTGGAAGAAAACGATAATGGAGAAGTATCCCCTTTAATACTGTGGGATGCATGTAAAGCTGTAATAAGAGGAAAGATTATTGCAAAACTGGCAACCCAAAAGAAACTAAGACAAGAAAAACTATCCACATTAGAGTCAGAACTTAGGAACCTAGAAAAAGAACACAAAGGCAACACTCATTCTAATGACTCGCCCAAGATTAAGGAAATTAAAAACCAAATAAATGAGATCTACACAATAGAAATCCAGAAGAAACTTACATTTCTGAAACAAAAATACTATGAAGCAGGCAGTAAATCGGCAAAATTGCTAGCCTATAAATTGAGGAAACATCAAACAGAAAGAGCAATCTACAAAATCAGAGACCCAGTATCAAAGGAAATAAAATTCAGAATTCAGGATATTCTTAAAAACTTCGAGAATTACTATAAGAATTTATACTCCCACAAAAAACATAAAAACGCATCCGAGGCATTCCTAAACACATTAAACCTTCCCCAACTTACGGAGTCACAAAATAAAACACTACTGTCAGAAATACATCCTAAAGAATTGGAAAAAGCAATTATGAAACTTAAAGCTAACAAATCCCCAGGAGCTGATGGCTATACAGCAGAGTGGTACAAAACCTTTAAACAGCAACTATCTCCTCTCCTCCTGAAAACATTTAATTATGTCCTCCACACAGGGGAAATCCCCCCCTCCTGGAGAGAAGGGGTCATTGCAGTTATACCTAAACCTGAAAAGGATAAACTAGAGTGCTCCAACTACAGACCAATCAGTGTACTAAATCAGGACTATAAGCTTTTTACCATTATCCTTGCCAAAAGGTTAGAAAATATACTGACAGACCTAATTCATTTAGACCAAACAGGTTTTATAAGACAAAGACAGACACAAGACAACATTTGACGCACTTTACACATAATTCATCATATAAAAAAATATAACTTAAATGCAGTCATATTGGGATTAGATGCTGAAAAAGCATTCGATTCGGTTGACTGGTCTTTTCTATATAGAATCTTATCCAGTTTCAATTTTCATAACAACTTCATTAGAACTATACAGGCATTATATAAAAAACCAACAGCTAAAATAAGGATTAACGGTAATTTATCATCATCTTTTGAACTGGAAAGAGGATGTCGTCAGGGCTGCCCCCTGTCTCCACTGCTCTTTGCAATCTTCATAGAACCTCTGAGCCAATGGATAAGACAAAACCAAAAAATTCAAGGTATTACACTTGGTCAGAAGGAACATAAAATAGCACTCTTTGCTGATGACATTTTAATATACCTAGGGCGGCCGGACACTTCTTTACCAGAACTAACCTCAGTTTTTTCAGAGTATGGAGATTTATCGGGGTACAAATTAAATATGCATAAAACCCAAGTTTTAACATTCAACTATGACCCAAATCATTATTCACTAAGCAAACTCAAAACTAACTGGGAGTCGGAATCTATGAAATATCTGGGGGTCAATATCCCGAAACAACTCAACAAAATTATATCACTAAACTATGATCCACTGGTGACAAAAATAAAATCTGACCTAGCAAGATGGAATATGATACCATTCTTGGGTACTGCACAAAGAATTGAAGCAGTCAAAATGAATATACTTCCACGTCTTCTATACCTTTTCCAAACAATACCGGTAGAACCTCCCAAAAAAACATGGCAGGAGCTGGACAGAAGGATCTCAAGATTCATATGGCAGGGCAAGAGACCTAGAATCAGATATAGAACCCTACAGCTAAACAAAGACAAAGGTGGGCTCGCGCTGCCAAATATCAGGGACTACTTTAAAGCCGCACAAATTAAAACTTTAGTAGAGCTATGTAACCCAGTCTACACTGCACAATGGAAGGAGATCGAATGCCAAATAACAAGTGACATCCCCCTACAGGCGATAATAGGGAACAATGCCTTACCTAAGCTTTTGAATAACACTAACCCGTGGATAGAGACCCCACTAAAAATTTGGTTTAAGATAGTCAGAGAGAATCAAACTAAAGAGCCCTATCGACTTCTGCAATGGATCGCCTATGATCAGGACTTTACTCCTAATAAAACAGACACCAGATTTAAAAAATGGAAGGAGAAAGGGCTGATAAAATATTACGATTTTTTTAAAGGGCAAATCTTAAGAAGTTTTGAAGATTTGAAAAAACAAGGCCTAATAAATCAAGACCTTTACAGGTTCTTCCAGCTTAGACACCACATAAACAATATACTTAAAAAGGAGGTTTTGGAAAGGGCCCAGTCAGGTGTTCTGAAGGTCTTCTTAATGGCATATAAAGGGATCCCAGGGATCAGATACATTTCTAAAATATACCAAGGTCTTCAAGACTTAAAAGGAGACAACACATCTTATATAAAAGAGAGATGGGAAAAAGAGGGGAATTTCACTTTACAACTGGAAATATGGGAAAAGCTAAATAAACAGCAATGGAAAAGTACCTCATCCCTGCAGTGGAGAGAATTTGGATGGAAAAACTTGGTAAGATTTTTCAGAACACCTGCACAAAACAAATTTACCCATAAGGGATTGAACTGTTGGCGCTTGTGTGGTGAAAAGACTGCAAATCATTTTCATGTGTTTTGGTCATGCCCAGTTATCCACCAATATTGGACCAAGGTACAGACAATATTGGGGAAAATATTCAAAATTACAGTTCCCTTTTCTTTTGTAACTTTGTATTTGGGTTTACTACCGGACTCACTGGAAAGACGAGGAGAAAAATACTTATTCAATGTTTTAATATTGGCAAGCAAAAAAGCTCTAACTAAAAAATGGATGTTGAAGGACTGTCCTACACCTGAAGATTGGACTAACGTGATCCAAGACATTTACTCGATGGAAAAGTTGACATTCGCACTGAGACAGGACATGGATGTGTTCATGAACTTTTGGCAACCCTGGACCGCATATGTGTCTTCCATTAGATCTAATCTTTGACAAATACCATTTCAATAATGGTTCCGCTCTTTGTTCCAACGCTACTCAGATGCTCTTTTATCTTTATTTACTTACTTTTTCTTTTTGTTTGTTTTTTACAGGTTTGTTTGTTTGTTTGTTTTATTTTTTTTATTTTTTTTTCTCTTTAATTTCACTTTTTCTTTCACTTTAAAAAAAAAAAAAAAAAAAGGGGTGTTGTAAGAATTAATCTTCCAATGTTGTCAAATATCAGAAAATAAGGGAACATGTGATGAAAATGTAAACACTGCATTGCTGTAACGACCTGTATACCCTTTACAAAAACTTAAATAAAAAAAAAAAAAAAAAAAAAAAAAAGAAATCGTTTGATTGCAGTGATTGCCTCAAAAGGTTGTGCAACAAAATATTAAGTTAAGGGTACCGTCATTTTTGTCCAGGCCTGTTTCATGAGTTTGTTTTTTAAAATAATTCTGTTGAACCACAATTCAAAAGCATTGTCTGATTTTCATTGGTTAATTTTCATAGACTTTTTATTTATTACCACTTTTGTCAGATTCAAGTTATTTCTGTGACCATTGTGGGGTTTTCTTTCATTAACAGAGGAGTACCAACAATTTTGTCCACGTCTGTACACAGAAGTATATATAAAAGGTGTCAGAACTTAAGAAAATGCAGTAATACAAATAAACAGCTATATTAGAAGCTGCACAGGGCTGCCAAATCCCCAACAATCATTTGCCTGTCATTTTTGGTCCAATATTGCCCTCTATAGACTATGCAGAATAATGCACACTTAGACCGCCACACCGACTCGGAGCACAGAGTGGCGCATGCGCTGTGTATTATATTGAATGCAGCCATCAAGAAGGTCTGTGCTACTTCTATCAGAATAACTAAACATGTACATAAAATAATGACCAAAGAACATTATATGGTGAAACTATACTCAGTTGCAAATAAACATTGGAGCAAACACACATCTTTAGCTGCTAACACAGGCTTGGGTATGAGTCTAAACATATTAAATATCAGCTTACGCTGTTAGCTTAGTAGCAAAGCAGCAAACAATAAAGATACAGTCTGTTACTCACTGGCACCAGACGCACTGTTACCAGATGACAAGTGTAATGAAGGCAATAGAATGGAGCATGCAGGGCTTCAATGTTGAGTCCAGAAACACAATGGCCTGAACTGGGTGCTGAGCTCCAAATCTATAGACTGCAGACTGGGAAAATGAAGAGAGGGCGGTCCCAGCAGGATCAGACTGGTAAAGAGTCTGCACAGTTTGACTGACAGGAGCAAAAGATGCAAGGATAGCAGGTAGTATGTCTAAGTGGCAGTCGCCACCAGAGGGGGCCCTTTCTACATGGCTTTTTCTTGTTTTTCTGTTATCTATCTATTAATGCAAGGAATCCCTATCTGTGTGTGTGTGTGTGTCTGTTCCTTGCATATCTCTCAAACCATTGGTCAGACAGACCTCAAATTTTATAAGTGCTTTGCTGAGGTTACAAGGGTGTGCATCCCCGAGAATGGAATTGCTCCATTAAAATATGTAGTTTTTATCAATAAAAGTTGAGCCACCACTCTGTGTGGAGGGGTTTTGGATTGACTCCGTATTGATTGGATAAAACGCAACATCACGACCATTCAATCACCACAGCACTCTGAAAACAAAAAAGGAAATGAAAAGTGACAAATTTGACCAGAAAAAGAAATACTAAAGAGTTAATGCTGAAAAAACTAGGGCATACCCGTACATGCCTGTAGAAACCAAGTATAAGCAAGTATTTCAGCATGCCCGTTGAAAGCAAGCGTAAGCATGCATTTCTGCATGCCTGCCTTTGATCTTTGACATGGTTATCATGGCAAGAGTAACCATGGTGATGCCTGCCTTTGAGCTTTGACATGGTTACCATGGCAACAGTAACCATGGTGAAACCTGCCTTTGATGTTTGATGTCACCACTCGGTCAGTGATGCCTGCCTTTGATCTTTGATGATGTCATAGCGAGTCCTATGATCGTGAGTGATGCCTACCTTTTGATCTTTGATGATGTCATAGCTAGTCCTATGATCTTTTAGCGAGTTCTATGATCGTGACAGACAGACAGACACATAGACAGACAGAGATTTCTCGAATTATATATAGAGTGATTATACTATAATGTTGCTGTGATTGTGTAGGTCTAAAGGTAGATTGGGGAGTGCCAGTGGGGACCCGAGGGCTCACAAAGAACACCAATGTTGGAAAAGCAGCAGGTGGACTGCGTTCCTTTGCAGGGAAGCAAACCCAGTGCGCCCGGTCAGCGGTAGATGAGAATCCCTTTGCAGGACCACCAGTCCCTGATGGCGCTCCTCTCAGTGTGCTCGCATGGCTATCTAAAAATTAAAAGTTAATAATAATATGACCATGACCGTGGAGCAGAATGCCTAGATCAATTGCATATTGTATGCGGCCACATATGCACGTTTTGACTAAACGACGACCGTGACCAAACAGGACACAAAAACGCCCAAATAACGAAATAAGTAATTTTTATTTAAATATTTACTGACAAATGGGCAACACTGATGCAACAGTTGCAGCCAAATAGATCATTCTGCTATGCTAAATTATTATGCAAATGATATTTGTCTGATTTTCCTAAATAGTCAATGCAAATGACAGTCAGTATAATTTTCAAGTCATCAACCATTAAAGCATAATTCAAATTTTATTGAACAAACCTCCCAACGGTAACTTTTTTTTTTTTCAAAAATAAAAAAAACCCAACTCAAAATGCACTGTTCCAAATAATTATGCACAACAGACTTTCAAAACATTTTTTTGGTTGTGAAGAATTGAAAATGGTCATTTGTTGAATTTGCAGCATTAGGAGCCCATATTTACTGAAATCAAAAGCTATTTCAATCAAAAACATCTTAACAGGCCAAGTTACATGTCAACATAGGACCCCCTTCTTCGATAAAACCTTCAAAATTCTTGCATCCACTGAAGTTGTGAGTTTTTGGCGAATTTCTGCTTGTATTTCTTTGCAAGATGTCAGAATAGCCTCCCACAGCTACTGTTTTGATGTGAACTGCCTCCCACCCTCATAGATCTTTTGCTTGAGGATTCTCCAAAGATTCTCAATAGGGTTGAGGTCAGGGGAGGATGGGGGCCACACTATGAGTTTCTCTCCTTTTATGCCTGTAGCAGCCAATGACACAGAGGTATTCTTTGCAGCATGAGATGGTGCATTGTCATGCATGAAGATAATTTCGCTATGGAAGGCATGGTTCTTCTTTGTGTACCATGGAAGAAAGTAGTCAGTCAGACACTCTATATACTTTGCCAAGGTCATTTTCACACCCTCAGGGACCCTAAAGGGGCCTACCAGCTCTCTCCCCATGATTCTGGCCCAAAACATGACTCTGCCACCTCCTTGCTGACGTTGCAGCCTTGTTGGGACATGGTGGCCATCTACCAACCATCCACTACTCCACCCGTCTGGCCCATCCAGGATTGCACGGCACTCATCTGTTATGATTCCCCATGTGCCATTACGCAGTGCACGGAGGAAGAAATGAAAAACCCAATCGCTGGAGTAGAACATGCACTTTATTAACATAAACCATAAAAATAACAAGTCCAGTAATGACCACGCTAATACAGTGAATTGGGATGATGAGTTAAAGGCCACCAGACATACAGGGATGCCACCCGGATGTTCCACAGCCTGGGAGAAGGAATGTCTAGTGCTACCATAACAGTGGGCACAAAGAGAAAGGCAAACATTTTCTTACAGCTGGAGCAATCCAGGGCTGTCCGTGTAGTCTGATGGATGAGAGATAAACAGGCTGAAAATCATCCGAAGGGAATGGATTCAAACAAACACAGAGGTACGCGCTGCTGTGCTTGAAGCTGAATGCGCCGACGATCTCTTCCCACTAACACATCGTTTAAGTAATAATAATCCTAACAAGGGAGGAAATTGCCAGTGTGAGAGTACGTGGGCTGAACTTAATGAATCCCAGGTGTGCATGAGTGAGTGTCTGAGCGTGTGAATGGGAATAAATGTAATGTGTGTGTATGTGTGTGAAAACACCCAATAACGAGGCACAGCTGATGGCACTTGACAGGAGGAGGGGGCATGCCCGAGCTGTCAGGAAGTGAAGGCCCAATAACTCCCTGAAGCGCCTGATGGAAAATAGGGCAAAATAACCACAAGTCAGAACTGGGTTTGGAACCACCAAATGGCATGTTCATGACAGGGCCCCCCTCTAGGGGTGGGTTCCAGAAACCCCAGTACCATCAGCTGAAAACAAAAACACACACCACAAGGGGAAACCCCCCCCCTCCCCCAGAAACGAACAATTACCCAGGGTGGGAGGTGGGGGAAAACCAGTTAGGAGGGAAGCAACCAGTGAAAAATATACAACAAATAATATGCAAATATAGAGCAGTGACCCTCCTAACAGGCCCCACCTAGGACACTAACCCCCCTCCCCAGAAGTCCAAAGTTCAGGGAGTCGACCAGAGTCCCAGGCCCCCAGCATGGCGAGGGGTGACTGACCTGGTGGCCTGCCCCAGTCCCACGTCCAACAGGCGTCCAGCAGAATAGTGTCCAGTGGCCTGCTAGGGCTGATGGACCACCCGATCTGAAGGCCAAGTCCCTCGGGTGGCCAACCAGTGTGGTGGAGCCACCAGAACCGGAGGGGAAGGCGGAGAGGCAGCCTACCCACCCAGGAACCTCGGTGGCCAACCTGAAGGACAGGAGCCCCCCCTGCTCTCCGACGCTTGGAGCAGGGGGACCGTAGCACCCGTGATGGTCCCGGTCTGGGACGTGGCTGCACCTGTGATGGTCCCGGTCTGGGACGTGGCTGCACCTGTGATGGTCCCGGTCGGGGACGTGGCTGCACCCGCGATGGTCCCGGCGGTGGACTCCGGCTGGAGCTCTACTGCACCTGCGGTGGACTCTGGCTGGAGCTCTGCTGCATCGGCGGTGGACTCTGGCTGGAGCTCTGCTGCACCGGCGGTGGACTCCGGCTAGGGCTCCGTTGCACCTGCGGTGGTCCCCATCGGGGGCCTCATTGCTCCCGCGGTGGCCTCCCCAGCAAGGGAGGTAGGGCTCTCCACAACTTCTGGCACTTGACCCAGATCCTCAGCGGCCTCTGGTGGAGTCAGCTGCTGTCCGGCGACCCTGGTAGGGGGCTCCAAACCCAGAGGGAGAGAAAAAGAGACCGAATCAGGGTCGCCAGCAGTGGCAGTGCCCGGTGAGGTGCCCCCAAGGGCTACTGCGAGCAGCCCCGGGGCCCCCTCACCATGAGTCAGGCAGCGTGACATTGATATAGACTCAACAGCCATTATGGAACATACTTGCCTGCACTTGGGCTCCACCACCGTCCAGGACTCTGACGACTTGGGGTGCATGGATACTGTCGGTTCATCAGGCGCTGTACCCCGTTGACCCCCTCAGGGACAGCTAGCCCCACGTCGTCATCCGTGGGCAACCCAGGTTGTGGCAGCTTTTCTCCAGCGATCTTAAGAAGGAGCTCAAAGGAGATAGGAGAGGAGGGATGGTTAGGGTCACCGGCAGTGGCAGAGCCCAGCGAGGGGAGTCCAGATGCAGCTGGGGGCTGCACCCAACTCTCCTCCCCAAGAGCCAGACAAGATCTCTCAATAATTGACAAGTGAACTGCAGGAGAGATTACTTGCCTGTGCTACAGCTCTACCACCATCCAGGACTCCAGCGATGCAGACGATGATGTACGGGGTCCTGTCGGCTGGAGGTCTGGTCCAGGGAATGACTCTGCCGCTGCGGCCCCCACAGCAGGTGTGATGGTGGTTGAAGTCTTGGTGCTTCCACGCCACTGGCTCCTCTGGCATGGCGGCCGAGGACGGCCTCACCACTGGCCCATGAGTTGGACCCTCCTGGGCCTCCGGTTTCTCTCCCCTTGAGCAACCTGGTTCCAGAGCAGACAGGCTCGTAGGGACACACAAGAAAGGCATGGTGAGGTCGGGTGAAGGAACACTATATGCTGTTGGGGCGGAGCACTCAGGGGGCTGCACACCCCGAGTCTCCTCACCAGGAGGCAGGCAAAATTGTTCATCAAAAGAGAAAGTTAAATGAGGAAAAACTTGTCTGTTCTCCTGGCACAGGGCGTCCCCAGCTGCCTCTGAGGCATCTCCTCTCCTCTCCTGGCATTCCTCATTGAGCTGCGGCTTCCCCCTCCCTCCAGGAAAGTTCTTTCAATCTCCCGGCCATTTCCGGGGGGAGCCACGGCTTCACCTCCAGGATGAGGTCCGTCTCTGCCAGAAGAGCCAGCCTATGTTCCTCCAGTTCCTCCAGGGACGGAGTGGGACACGGCTTGGAGCGAGGAGGCAGGGCTGATGTCGGCGATGCTGGAGGCTTCTTCCAGCGAGGGTTCCTCCTCTTCTTTTTGGGAACTAGATAATCCAGGATGTGCAGTACCACACTGGGCAGCGAGTCACCCATGCTGAGAAGCTCCGTGTTCTCCAGGGAAGGAAATGGCGTGGCCACGAGGAGCTCGAGCACTGGGAGATCCTGATCCAACTCCTTGCATGGCACGGCGAAGATGTCCCGGAGAATCTCCATTGCATTGGGATGATCCCAGAGGCTGTCACACTCCATCACCCTCCTCGCTGTGTCCCAAGCCTGTCGAACAGCCCGGGAGGTACAGGGCTTCTGTGTCCATGAAAAAACCTCCTTCCGGAAGCACAGTGAGTGCAGCTCCCTCTCCAGCTCCCTCTCCATCCAAACTACCATGATGATAATCAGGGAGGAAGAAAAAAGAGGATGGAAAGAAAAAGAAAAAAAACGTACGTCTACTCTGTTATATTTTTTTTTTTCTGGCTGTTCAAAGCATTCTGTTATGATTCCCCGTGCGCCATTATGCGGCGCACGGAGGAAGAAATGAAAAACCCAATCGCTGGAGTAAAATGTGCACTTTTTTAACATAAACCATAAAAATAACAAGTCCAGTAATGACCTAGCTAAAACAGTGAATTGGGATGATGAGTTAAAGGCCACCAGACATATAGGGATGCCACCCAGATGTTCCACAGCCTGGGAGAGGGAATGCCTAGTGCTGCCGTAACGGTGGGCACAAAGAGAAAAGCAAACATTTACTTACAGCTGGAACGATCCGGGGCTGTCCGTGTAGTCCGGTGGATGAGAGATGAACAGGCTGAAAATCATCCGAAGGGAATGGATTCAAACAAACACAGAGGTACGCGCTGCTGTGCTTGAAGCTGAATGCTCTGACGATATCTTCCCATTAACACATCGTTTAAGTAATAATAATCCTAACGAGGGAAGAGATTGCCGGTGTGAGAGTGTGTGGGCTGAACATAATGAATCCCAGGTGTGCATGAGTGAGTGTCTGAGCGTGTGAATTGGAATGAATGGAGTGTGTGTGTATGTGTGTGAAAACACCCAATAACGAGGCACAGCTGACGGCACTTGACAGGAGGAGGGGACGTGCCCGAGCTGTCAG
This sequence comes from Pholidichthys leucotaenia, assembly GCA_020510985.1. Taxonomy (NCBI): domain Eukaryota; kingdom Metazoa; phylum Chordata; class Actinopteri; order Cichliformes; family Pholidichthyidae; genus Pholidichthys; species Pholidichthys leucotaenia. The sequence goes on along the minus strand of CM035836.1, from coordinate 390,841,478 downwards.
GAAGCGAAGGCCCAATAGCTCCCTGAAGCGCCTGATGGAAAATAGGGCAAAATAACCATAAGTCAGAACTGGGTTTGGAACCACCAAACCCAGGTTCATGACATCATCAGTAAACATGACTGTTTGAAAATTAGTCTTCATGTATTTCTGGGCCCACTGCAACTATTTCTGCTTGTGAGCATTGGTTAGGGGTGGTCCAATAGTAGGTTTATGCACAACTGCAAGCCTCTGGAGGATCCTACACCCTAAGGTTTGTGGGACTCCAGAGGCACCAGCAGCTTCAAATACCTGTTTGCTGCTTTGTAATGGCAATTTAGCAGCTGCTCTCTTAATCCGATGAATTTGTCTGGCATAAACCTTCCTCATTTTGCCTTTATCTTCACAAACCTGTCTGTGCTCTGAATCAGCCACAAAGTTCTTCACAGTACGATGATCACGCTTAAGTTTTTATGATATAGCTCATGTTTTCATACCTTGTCCAAGGCATTGCACTATTTGACACTTTTCAGCAGCAGAGAAATCCTTTTTCTTTCCCATATTGTTTGAAACCTGTGGCATGCTTAACCCCTTGACGCCTGAATTTATTTCCAACTGTGAACAATTTTTTAAAAAAATTTTTAAAAAATTTTTTTCATAATTGAAAATCGATGTTTTTTTGTTTTTTGTTTCTTTTTTTTGGATTAATGCGAATTCGTGACAATAGGCGTCAAGGGGTTTGTGGAACATCCTTCTTCAGTAGTTTTCCTTTAATTGGGCTCACCTGGCAAGCTAATTATGACAGGTGTCGGAGATTGATATCGGTGATCCAAAGAGCCCTGAGATGCAATACTATCCATGAGTTTAATTGAAAAACAAAAAAATTGAATGTTTATGACACTAAAATCGTATTTGCATAATAATTTGGAATGTGGTGTATAATAATGTTGGGTGTTTTGTACTTAAAAGGATGCACTGCAATGGGTCTCAAATATTTGTAAACATGTTCTGTTATAGTACTGCATGAGTTTACTGATGATACACTATAAACTACACCATCCATCCATCCATCCATCCATCCATCCATCTATCCATCCATCCATTCTCTACCGCTTTTCTGGGGGCGCGGGGCGCGGAGACAGCAGCTCAAGCAGAGAAGCCCAGATTTCCTTCTCCCCGGCCACCTGCTCCAGCACTTCAGAGAGGATACCAAGACGTTCCCAGGACAGCTGGGAGTCTGTGGTAGTCCTGGTAGTCTGTCCAGTGTGTCCTGGGTCTGCCCCGGGGTCTCCTTCCAGTGGAACATGCCTGGAACACCCCAAGTGGGAGGCGTCCAGGAGGCATCCTGATCAGATGCCCAACCCACCTCAACTGGCTCCTTTCGATGTGGAGGAGCAGCAGTTCTACTCTGAGACTCTCCCGGATGTCTGAGCTCCTCACCCTATCGCTAAGGATGAGTCCAGCAATCCTACGGAGAAAGCTCATTTGAGCCACTTGTATCCTCAGTCTCATTCTATAAACTACACATATAAACTAAAACAATTATAATGGTGACTGAACAACTCCCATTCCCCAAAGTGCAAGATACAACACTTATGAATATACGTAAGTCATAAAAGATCACACAAATAAGTGATCTGACAAAAAAATAAACAAGGGTTCTGAAACAGTTGCTAATATTGGATGTCCCATTCGTTTTCAATAATTAGGTATTCTGTAATTAATATTCACACAGTCAAATAAATGGTGTTTGGTCCCGTTTATATTTGTCAAAATCTAACATGTGATTGCCTACATATAGCCTACACCTCTTTGTATTCCACTTTCAAACACACCATACATTTGGGCCTGTAAAGCCTAATTGGGCTCTCTGTTTCAGACAAGAATACTTTCTTTCTACAGACAATGCACTAGTACATATTAATCTGAATACAGTTAAATACAAACTATCAACACATACAATATAAGACAAATAATTTGAAGAAAGACAGAGTTAGAGTTTTTCACTGCATAGATGAAAAAAGTTGTGCGGGGAGCGCAATGAGGTGTGCATCCATGTGTGCTATGTTAAACCTAAATTAAATTCAGCTCAGTTGTTCAGCCCATTTGTTAGCTCATATCCTCCTCTTCCTTCTAAAATAAGTGACTGGTCATCAACTATGATGTGTGGCTTAATGCTAAGCAGCATTACTTTCGTGCACATTTTCACTCACATGCATGCCCTTTGACCAGCACAAAACCCGTCTTCTAAACAAGCGATCATGATCACAGCTCACTGCACATCATACACCTCTATTCATTAAAGGGAAGGACAGGAGTGCTTTGGATTGGATTACCCAAAACACACCTCTGAATAATTCAATCAGCCTATTACCACTTTTTGCCAAGCACAAAATTTATTTTTGTGCTGCCATGATAAAAAATGGACTTGGACACACCCATAAATGTGCTCTGCACCTTAGACAATAGATTGTTGGCTAGACCATTGTCACAGGGGACAATCTGTTTTAGGATTCAATAAAACAATATTTTTCCTTTTTTTTTATAAAGTCCAAAAACATCAAAATGAGATCATTGTAGCCTTTGTATTAAAATGAACCGGAGTGGTGGCTCAGTTGGTAGAGCATCCGCCCCACACCCGGGAGGCAGGGGTTCAAATCCCGGCCGGGTCATACCAAAGACCATATAAAAATGGTGCTTTCTGCCTTCTAGCGTGGTGCTCCGCATAATGGAATGGGGAAAGTAAAGTTACACACAGAGCTACCAGAGGACTGACCCCCCGCTGTAGCTTACAGTAGCTGTGTGGCCTAGGGTCAGAGAAACGGAGATAGGCGCCGCCCATATACACCTTCAGGTGTGAAAGGATTAACTAACTAACTTTGTATTAAAATGACCCCTTGCAGATGTTTTAAAAAATATATATATAATTAAGTAATCAATAGTTTCCATACTTATCAATCACTGACTTCTTGGTGTTCCTGCATCCTACTTTAAGAAGTCACAAATTAAATAATGAATCACATACAATATCATGAAAATCCAAACTGCAAACTGATATTGCAAACTAGATATTGTCATTTTGGCCTTCATAATCTTCAACTGTATATTTTCTTAATTAAACTGTGTTTAAATCTAAGCTTTGGCAAACATTCAACATCTGTTTAAGACCTGTATGTAAACATGACCCTTGAAAAGCACTTAGACTCCATGCTTAAGTCAATAATGCATTAGTCTGAAATGTTTTCTGCCATATGCATGAAACTGTGATCTATTCACTATAAATATTCTTGCACTTGTGCTGTCATTACTCGAGTGTGTAAATCCTCATCATTGTGATATGCCCAAATTCTGCCCTCTGATTTAGCCAATAAAATTCATGGACCTAAATGATTCATGGCACCAATTTACATAATTTATAATTAAATCACAACCCAGTGGCTTGGAATTTATTAATAGTGAAAGTGCATGTGCGGCGATAGTGATATACTAATTAATATCTTTAGTTATCTTTGGCACGTTGCTCACTCAGCTAGGGTCTGGTTATGGGGCAGGAATAATGTATCTCAACAACAAATTATCTGTGCGTTTAAGTGAGAATGTCCTGGAGTGATGGCTACAATATGCATTTGCCTTAAGAACTTAATAAGGGAATCTGCTTTATCAGAGTTGTCACATGTTCCGGCTAATCATTTTGAACACTGTAAAGATCGGGGATAATGCATTTTCATCCTCCAGCTCCAAAGTAGGTCTGCAGGGTGTCTTCAGTCTCACTGCGCTCCATTCCTTTAGCCCACAATATCTTGTTATAGGCTATTCACGCACTTACTGTGTAAAAGTGTAAAATTGAAAGGAGCATTGGTAATATTTTACATTTTTTCACAATTCCCTAAATGGTTAATAAATAAATAAATGTAAAAAAATATCAACTGTTTTCTGCTACTGATATTTAGAATGAAACACATTGCTTTTTTTTTTAATTCAATTGTCAATCAATATTAATATTTCACAGTTCAAGTTTACACATTAATGCATTTCATTTCTCTTCATATATTATTATGTTGTGATTATTTCTGGAGTGAAACTTTACAGTGCAATAAAATGGTATATTTATGACAGTGGGGTTGCAACTCCTCAAACTGCCAAGCCAACAGTGTGTTGGGTTATTTTTTCGGGGTTTGTTCCTCTAGATTCGCCGCATTCTGCAATACTAGGGGCGGCGCTGAGAGCCACTGTGGACGGTTTTCACCATGTGAGAGGCTAGATGTAATGGTCACTTGTTGATGATGAATTGGTCATGTATTGTGCTTCACATGGTGCTGGGTATAGGGAGACCAGTCTGGGACACGAGTTTGTTGTAGGCTGACCATAAAGGTACTACTCCTCTAGTGACCCTTACACTCAGCTAAGATGTATAGTCGGATGATACCGAGCCAAATCCGAGGACCTCTAGACTCTCACCTCCGATTCAATCAAAATGGATTCTGCCAAAATAGATCTACCACTAGTCACATTCTTGCCCTACACCGGATTCTAGAGGAGGTATAGAAAAACAACCTCCCTGCAGTTCTGACATTCCTTGATTTTAGGAAAGCCTTCGATTGGGCAGCACGGTGGTGCATTGGTTAGCACTGTTGCCTAACAGCTAGAAGGTTCCAGGTTCGAATCCCCAGGCTGGCAGTGGTAGGAACCTTTCTGTGTGGAGTTTGCATGTTCTCCCTGTGCTGCGTGGCTTTACTCCGGGGGCTCCGGTTTCCTCCCACAATCCAAAGACATGCATGTTAGGTTAATTGGTTGTTCTAAATTTCCCCTAGATATCTGTCTTCTATAGGCCCTTAGAATAGAGGTTTAGTACTAGTGAAGCGCTTTGAGTGGTCTTTGAGACTAGAAAAAGCGCTATATAAGTACAGTTCCTTATCCCTTTGATTCAATTAACCATGAAATTATGTTCAAGATACTGAAGGCTTACAGTATTCCATCAAGGCTGTGTAATGCTATTCGGGCGATGTATACCAACACATGCGCCAAGGTTGTCACCGCAGATGGCGAGTTGGATGAATTTGAGATCACTTCAGGAGTACTCCAGGGTGATACTTTGGCCCCGTTCCTGTTTGTTATTGTCCTAGACTATGCCCTGCAGGAAGCCATTGATGAGAGAGAAGCAGAGCTGGGTGTAATGTTAACACCTCGTAAATCCCGAAGGATTTCGGCAAAAGCAATAGCAGATCTGGATTATGCAGATGGCATTGTTTTGCTGTCAAACAACATCTCACAGGCACAGAGATTGTTGTTGCTTATGGAGTTGGAATGCTGTCGGATCCGTCTCACATTACTGACCAGAAGACTAAAGTGATGATGCCCGGGGATGCTTCTAACTCTATATCTCCACTGTTGATGAGTACTGGCAACCCTCTGGAAGTAGTCAACAACTTCAAGTACCTTGGCTCCTGGATAGGATCTACTAGTCATGATATGAAGGTGCACAAGGCACTCGCGTGGGGTGCTCTCGATGGCATGTGAACTATATGGTGCTCAAACATGTCAAGAGAGCTGAAAGTTAAATTCTTCTGTGCAACAGTGGAATCTATACTGCTATACAGAAGCGAGTGCTGGCCATTAAACGTCTCCCTTCAGAGGTCATTGGACGGCTCCTACAACTGGATGCTGTGCATCGTCCTCAGTGTAAACTGGCAAGACCACATTTCCAAGGAAGCTCTCCATGGGCACCTTTCCAGAATATCAGACAAGGTGGCTTGGTGAAGACTTGGCCTCGTGGGGCACTGTTACCGTCACCAAAAGCTCCCAGCAGACCACCTGGTACACTGGGAACCGACGCATGGCTTTCACCACCCAGGACAGCCATTAACTTCATTCGTGGACACTATGAAGGGAGACACTGGGGCGGCCATCACTGGTGAGCTTGCCGCCTGTATGCTAGACCGTGAAAACTAGACTGCTAGGCATGCAGCTCAGCTGAGGCCACTCTGACTGATTGATTGATTGATTGATTGATTGATTGATTGATTTCTGCAGTTCTAAATTGTAGATTAAATTGTTCTTAAAATTTCAGGAATACCTCATTCTTCTCTTGCCACTTATGTATGTACTTTTAGGGGTGTACCTCATGAAATAATGCCCTTACAAAACATTGCCAAGAATAATAACTGAGTCATAAAAGTGATATGGCAAAACATAATACACTGCTAGGCAAGGATTTACAAACCCCAATTCCAATGAAGTTTGGATGTTCTGTAAAACATAAAACAGAATACAATGATTTGGAAATCCTTTTCAACCCATATTCAATTGAATACACAACATAGAGAATATATTTAGTGTTCAAACTGATAAAAATTGTAGTTTTTTTTTCCAAATATTCACTCATTTTGAATTTGATGTCTATTTATCATTGCATTACATCACCTTTCCTTTTAACAACACTCAATAAGCATTTTGGAACTGAGGACACTCACTGTTGAAGCTTTGTATTTGGAATTCTTTCTCATTCTTGCTTGATGTACAACTTCAGTTGCTCAGCAGTCTGAGGTCTCCATTGGCATATTTTGCGCTTCATAAGGCACAACACATTTTCAATGGGCAACATGTACCGTTCAGCATTAATGGTGCCATCACAGATGTGCAAATTACACATGCCATGGGCACTAACACACCTCTATACAATCACAGATGCTGGCTTTTGAACTTTGCGCTGATAACAATCTGGATGGCCTTTTTCCTCTATAGCCTGGAGGACACAACATCCATGATTTCCAAGAACAATTTGAAATGTGGACTCATCAGACCACAGCACACTTTCCACTTTGCGTCAGTCCATCTCAAATAAGTTTGGGCCCAAAGCAACCACTGATGTTTCTGGATGTTGTTGATATATGGCTTTCACTTTGTATGGTAGAATTTTAACTTTCATTTGCAGATGTAGCAACAAACTGTGTTATCTGACAATGGTTTTCCAAAGTGTTCCTGAGCCCACGTGTTAATATCCTTTTCAGAATGATGTCAGTTTTTAATGCAGTGCTGTTTGAGGGATCAATGGTCATGGGCATTCAATGTTGGTTTTTGGCCTTGTCGCTTATGTGCAGAAATTTCTCCAGATTCTCTGAATCTTATGACAATATTATGGACTGTAGATGATGAAATCTTTAAATTCCTTGCAATTATATGTTGAAAAATGTTGTTCTTGAACTGTTGGACTATTTGTACATGCAGTTGTTCACAAAGTGGTGAACCTCACCCATCCTTGCTTGTGAATGACTGAGTCTTTCTGGGATGCTCCTTTGATTTACTTACCTGTTTACCTGTGGAATGTTCCAAAAAGGTGTTTTTGAGTATTCCTCAACTTTCCCAGTCCCTGGCCCAGCTTTTTTGAAATGTGTTGCAGGCATCAAATTCAAAATGAGTGAATATTTGGAACAGAACAATAAAATTTATAATGCTGAAAATTAAATATCTTGTGTAGAAGAGCTGGAAATAACGAGGCGGTTTTGTATCACAAAAGCAGAGTCTTTAATGAACAACTCTTCTATCTTGTCTCATCATGGTGCAGAGCTTGGCAGAAGGCAAAGAGGAAGAATTCTGCCCAGCTCGCTGGTTAAATACAGGCACACATCCAAGACATGCAAAACACAAGCTGAAATCCCCCGTTATCTAAATCCCCATTAGTCCTGTTAACTCCTTCCTCCGTCTTGGGAGGTGATGGGAAAACCTCTCCTCGCCTAAGGGGGTGAAGGTGTCAAGTCTGTTGCCATGGCGTCCTGTGACGTCATTGGTCTTCACATGGGGTGAGATTCCTTTGTCCTTTCAGAGGTGTGAAATTCCTTTGCATATGTTGCCCTACACATTTCCACATGCTCTAACGTATGCAGGTATGGAATATATGAGTAATATATACCACAGGCCCCCCAAACAACTAGGAAAGGACACAGAAAGATTCACAGTCTAGGGTAATTACTAAGACATACTACGTGTTACAGCTGTTGTCACAGAAGAAATTTCCAAGCAGCCATGCTCCTAAGAGAGTTCAGTGAAAATATAACAGCATAGTATAATCATAAGTCAGTCCTAAACTGTTGCGGCACAATTAGCGAAAAATTGCAGAGTGGTGTAATCAGTCCTTGTGCAGTCTGGGTTTCAATCTTCTCCCAAAGCTGCTGTAGGCTGGTTTAGGCGTCCTGCTGGGACCTTGTTGTGAGGAATCTGCAGTGTGGGAAGGAGAGAGATTATCTGTTCCCTGCCTGGGGGCTGATACTTTTTCCTTGGGGGGTCTACCTCGCCGAGGTGCTCGCGCCAACTGTGCAGGTTCGTCTCTCAACTAGAAGGCAGGTTTGAGTCTGTCAATGCTGACCGTTTCATTTCTATCCCCATAATCAAGCACAAAGTGTTTGTCACCATTTTCCAGCACTCTGAACGGGCAATCATATACTGGGCGTAACGTTGGTTTAAGGGCTTCATGCTTAACAAAAACAAACTCGGCGTTTTTTAAAGTTTGAGGAACAAAAACTCGCGGAAAGGAGTGATGAGCTGGACCGTGTAGAGAGTCCGGTCCGTTACTGCCTAAAAACCTTGGGACTGGGAGGTGCCCTGGTTCCGGGTTTTCTGGTAAAAATTCATCTGGTAGTCTGATAGACTGAGCAAAGACTAATTCTGCAGGGGAAGCGTCTAAATCCTCTTTAGGTGCCGCACGCAACCCCAATAAAACCCAGGGAAGTTTATTTACCCAATTTGTGTCCGTTAATGAGGCTCTGAGGGCGGCCTTTAAGGACCTGTGAAAACGCTCGCATAACCCATTAGCCTGAGGGTGATAAGCGGTGGTACGGTGAATTGTTGCCCCTAAACTGTTGGACATGGCTGACCAGAGCTCTGAGACAAATTGAGGCCCCCTATCTGATGTGATGTCTGATGGGACGCCGAAACGTGCCACCCAATTTGTTAGAAAAACGCGAGCGACTTCCTCCGCTGTAGTTGCCGCTAGAGGGACTGCCTCTGGCCAGCGCGTGGTGCGGTCTATCATTGTTAGCAGGTGTGTGAAACCCTGGGAGGAAGGCAGCGGCCCCACGAGGTCGACATGAATGTGGTCGAACCTTCTAGCAGGGATGGGAAAAGGCTCCAGAGGGGCTTTTGTGTGTTTGTGTACTTTGGCGCGCTGACAAGGAATGCAAGTTTTTGCCCATTCTTTTACGTTTTTGCGCAGGCCTGGCCACACAAACTTTTCGGCAACCATTTTGACCGAGGCGCGCACACCTGGGTGCGCGAGGGAGTGAATTGCGTTGAAAATACGGCGGCGCCAAGCAGCCAGTACTAACGGGCGAGGTCGGCCGGTTGAAACATCGCATATTAGGGGGGGCACGCCGTCGCGCAACCCTTCTTCCTCCAGCCTTAACCCTGTTGGTCCAGACAGGAGCGCGCGCACGTCCGCATCACTACCTTGTTCTTCCGCCATGGCTGCATAATCTATCCCTTCATGGATAGGTGCTGCATATGTGTTTGCATTAGAGAAAAGCTCAGCTGCTGAAGCAGTGTAATCTGTCTCCTCGTGCTCTGGCGGTGCCACAGCGCGAGAGAGACAGTCCGCTACTACGTTAAGTTTGCCCGCTACATGTCGAATGTCTGTGGTGAACTCTGAAATCGCAGCTAGCTGTCTTTGTTGTCTGCCTGACCAAGGTTCTGAAATTTTAGCCATAGTAAAAGTGAGCGGTTTATGGTCCACAAAAGCCGTGAAACTCCGCCCTTCTAACCAAAACTGGAAGTGGCCGATGGATAAATGGAGCGCCAGCAGCTCCCTGTCAAAAGTGCTGTACGTGCGTTCCGTCGGGTTTAGCGATTTGCTAAAAAATGCTAAAGGTTGCCAGACCCCCTTGACAAGTTGTTCTACAACTGCCCCTATGGCCAAGTCTGAAGCATCTGTGGTTAGAGCAATGCGGGCCGAGGGATCTGGATGGACTAACATTGTGGCGTTAGCTAGGGCGTTTTTAACTTCCGCAAAAGCGCGTTCGCGTTCCGGGGTCCATTCGACCGCGTTGGCAGCTCTCTTTTTTTTGAGCGCTTCATACAGGGGCTGCATGAGCTGAGCTGCATGAGGGAGGAAACGGTTGTAAAAATTAACCATCCTCAAAAATTCCTGTAGCGATTTGACCGTTTGGGGCCGTGGAAAACCTTCTATCGCATGAATTTTGTCTGGAAGCGGAACTGCCCCTTTCGGGGAGACTCTGTGTCCCAAAAAATCAATTTGCGATACGCCGAATTTGCATTTGGCTGGATTAATTATTAATCCGTGCTCTTTTAGCCTCTGAAAAACGGCAGTGAGATGCTGCTCGTGCTCTTCCTCCGATGAGCTGGCTACCAGCATGTCGTCGAGGTAGACGAAAACAAAGGGGAGGTCGCGTAAGACTGCGTCCATCATACGCTGAAAAGTCTGAGCAGCACCTTTGAGGCCGAAAGGCATTCGCAGGAATTCAAAAAGGCCGAAAGGGGTTATAACCGCTGTTTTAGGAATGTCTTCAGCTCGGACTGGAACTTGGTGATAACCGCGGACTAAGTCTATTTTTGAAAAAATGCGCGCACCCGCTAAATGTAGTGAAAAGTCCTGTATGTGAGGAATGGGGTAGCGGTCATGCGCTGTAGCGTTGTTTAATCTGCGGTAAGCTCCGCACGGTCTTCAAGAACCGTCGGATTTCGGAACCATGTGAAGTGGTGAAGCCCAAGGGCTCTTTGAACGTCGGACAATGCCTAATTTTTCAAGAGCTGCAAATTCGTCCCTTGCTATGTTGAGCTTGGCCGCGTCTAAGCGGTGAGCTTTGGCAAAAACGGGAGGTCCCGTTGTTGGAATGAAGTGTTTAACCCCGTGTTTGGCTACAGTGGCTGAGAATTTGGGGGTTGTGAGTGCTGGAAATTGGGTGAGGAGTTGCTCAAACTTACCTCCTGCCGTAGTGACGTTGGCCTGCACAGGTGGTGGAGAGACTCGAGCTGAGCAAGGAATAGAAGCAAAAGACAGTGCATTAACCAGGCGCCTATTTGCTAGATCAACTAATAACCCGTGTGCACACAGAAAATCTGCGCCTAACAAGTTAAAACTCACCGCCACTACAACAAATGTCCATCTGTAGCTGCGGCCGTGAATGAGGAGATGCAGGCTCTTTTCCCCGAACGTGTCGATGTCCGAGCCGTTGGCTGCCACTGCTCCATTGCCCCGGGTGCCCATGGCTCAATCTGCGTGGGAGGGCATGACGAAACTCAGCTGGGCTCCTGTGTCGATGAGGAACTGCTTGCCTGTGTGTCCATCCGTCACGTATAACAGCTTATTTTTCTCGCCGAGAACCGCTGCCGTTAACGGCCCTCGGCTTTGGCGTTTCCCGACATCGTAAACTTGCAGGGGGGGAACACATTTCCGGGCTTTCTCGGCGAAGCGGTGATGATAATAACAGACGTCATTCTGTTTGTTGTGCTTGGGCCGCGCTGCTGTCACCGTGGGTTGAGCCTGCTCTGTGGTTTGTGACTCTCCAAGGTTCGGGGCGTCAGTTTTGAGGTCTGCGGATGCCGCTGTGGGTGTCCAATCTCTGCAGGTGTTGACGAGTCGATAAGCCTCGTTGGCCAGCGTGCGGAAGTCCTGATGATTGTTGCACTTCATACTGGCGAGTGTCCCTCTCATGTGTGGTGGTAGCGTGCTGAGGAAAATAAATTGAAAGAGGAAATTATCATTGTCCTCCTCCTTGAGCTGCAGTAAATCCTCCATGAGGGTCTTTGGATTGCCCCCTCTGTGGCCGTAGACTGCCAGGATTTTTTTGGCTCTTTCTTCCGCCGACGGGACGTAATTCGCCACGATGGTCGCCTTGAGTGTCTCATACTTGTCCCGGGCTGGTGGTCGCTGGATCAAGCTTCGCACACATCTCGAAGTGGCGGAGTCGAGTTTGGAGACGATATGGTAGAACTTAGTATCATCTGCCGTGATGCCCGCCAGTATGAACTGGGCTTCGGCTTGGAGAAACCAAGAGGCCGGGTCTTCTCGCCAGAAATCTGGCAGTTTAACAGCGACGGCATTTGTGCACATCATCACTGTTGTGCCCGCCGGGTGAGAGTGCCTTGCCTCGGCTCTCACGGCGGTGCTGGAGCTCGGTTGAGCTCTCTCGGTACCCTCTGCCGGGGGGAACAGCTGTCTGCTTGTTCCCTCGTCTGCGTTGTCGCTGGCGTAAGTCAGATTCGCCGCGGATGAGCCGCTTGAAGAACGCCTCAGGTCCATACTCGCGTCAAGGTCACCAGTGTAGAAGAGCTGGAAATAACGAGGCGGTTTTGTATCACAAAAGCAGAGTCTTTAATGAACAACTCTTCTATCTTGTCTCATCATGGTGCAGAGCTTGGCAGAAGGCAAAGAGGAAGAATTCTGCCCAGCTCGCTGGTTAAATACAGGCACACATCCAAGACATGCAAAACACAAGCTGAAATCCCCCGTTATCTAAATCCCCATTAGTCCTGTTAACTCCTCCCTCCGTCTTGGGAGGTGATGGGAAAACCTCTCCTCGCCTAAGGGGGTGAAGGTGTCAAGTCTGTTGCCATGGCGTCCTGTGACGTCATTGGTCTTCACACAGCGGTGAGATTCCTTTGTCCTTTCAGAGGTGTGAAATTCCTTTGCATATGTTGCCCCACACATTTCCACATGCTCTAACGTATGCAGGTATGGAATATATGAGTAATATATACCACACTTGTCTTTATAATAATAATAATAATAATAATGGATTGCATTTATATAACACCTTTCAAGATACCCAGAGCACTTTAAAATGAGTCCATTATTCATTCACTTCACAGACTGACAATGGTAGTGGTAAGCTACTACTGTAACCACAGCTGCCCTGGGGCAAACTGATGGAAGCATGGCTGCTAATCTGCGCCAACGGCTTCTCTGACCACTACCGAACATTTATACCCAGTGTCATGGACACTGGAGGGAAGGTGGGTAAAGTGTCTTGCCCAGGGACACAACGGCAGGATGGCTGGGGAGAGCAGGATTTGAACCATCAACCCTCTGGTTATTGGACAAACCGCTCTACCTTCTGAGCCACTGCTGCCCACATTTCCCTCCTCCATTCCATTTTTGCTGAGTGCCAAGCTGGATGACAGGAAGTTCCGTTTTAATATGGCCTTTGGCATGACCTGGCTGGGACTTAAATCTTGACCTCCCAGTTGTGGAGCGGATGCTCTACCTCTAGACCACCACTCCAATTTGTAGTGTACTGAATTGAATATTGATTGAAAGGGATTTGCAAATCATTGTATTCTGTTTTTATTTACATTTTACACAATGTCCCAACTTCATTGGAATTTGGGTGTGTACAACACATAACAATATCTGTCTGCACCATGTCTTAAAAACATATTGAAATAGCACATTCATCCACCCGTTCAAATGTGGAACATATACTGAATTTTTTTTTGAATGTGAAATGAATATACAGTTCTGTCATGAATGAATTAGGATTAAGTTAATCATAGTTCAGTCATGATCTTCGTCACGTGAAAATTTGTTTATATTAATTCATTTTTATTATCATTATTCATTGTTCTGGGCTTTGCTTTAGTATCTTGATCTAGATCTTTGGTTTATTATTGTGTTTTATTGTGTTTCTTTCTTTCTGTTATTTAATCTGTGGTTTTGATATTCAATACACAAGTTCTAGTTTACTTGTACTTCTCTCTTTTTTCTTGTGTTTAAGTACAATTTGACTTTTTCTACATTCCTTGGGGTTCTGTGTGTCTCTGTGCTCTGCCTTGTTAATGCCATTGGTTCCTCCTGTGCTTTGCCCCAACTGTCTCCACTTCCCCTTTTATCAAACAGCAAATTTGTCATGAGCTGAGCACTGGAGATTCCCTCGTGCTCAGTCTCATGGCTTTTCTCTATATTTGTTTATTTGTTGTATTTTGTGCTTTTGGTTTCTATATATCTCGTACTGTTTCTTATTTATGTCATAGTTTTGTTAATCTTGTATGTGGTATTAGTTTGTATTTATTTCTTAGTCTGTATTCGTTGACATTGAATTCTTTATATTTTACTGTTGTGTTCTCCCTCTGGGTTGACAGCTGTTAGTGGCACTTCTGGGTTTTTGCTCCGTGGTGGGTGGTGTCCCTGTCAGCTGTCAGCCCTGTTCTCTCCCCTCTCATTGCTCCCAGCTGATCAAAGTTATAATCATTGTTTCCTCCTGCCCGCTCTGGTTCCCACACCTGTTTTCATTTGTGTTTTGCCTTATTTAAGTACCGCTGCTCTGTGTTTTCCTCGCTGCGGTCTTGATGATTATGAGTATCCTACCAGACATAAGTTTGACGTCCCCTATTTTTTCTTTCTCTGTTATCATATTAATCTCTCTGTGGCTTTTGAGTTATTTTGTGCACGTTGTGCTTTTTGTTTATAATAAACCTTCACAAACTCACAGTCCAGCGCGTGGGTCTCCTTTCTGCCCCAGAGGGGAACTTATGATTAACACACACTGCAGGAACAAATCCCTAAACAAATCACACTTTGTTGTTTTGCTTTTATTTCGATTTTTTCAGTTACATAAACAATTATTTCACTTCAGCCTACTACAACCACATGACACACAATATATATATTATTAAATACACTGTGGCTGTTTATATAGGTGGTGTTTTAAGATATCTTATTTCCAAAAACACACGGGCCAGGCTTGTGAACTTTTGCCACTACCCAGTTTCCCAGTGTAGTTTTAGTTTCCAGCTAATTCAGAACCAAACATCCACCAGTCTCGTTCACCAGTAGACAAACAAAGGGGTCCTCTTCACTAATGGTCCCCGAGGCTTCGCCACTATCTATTGATCTGCTGTCTCCCAATTTCTTCATGACTTATGCCCTGCTTAATTCCCATTACTGTGCACACTGGAGCCTTATCAGGAAGAACAATGAGCTTGTTGTCACCAAGGGAAAAAAAATAAAAAAAATAAAAAATGAGCAGGCCTCAGACAGTGTGAGTGCAAACTCATGACTTCAACTCCTTGAGCCCTCTCAGTGACCTCTACGCTCATGTAGGCCAGTTCTGAAGCCCAGCTTTAGAATACTAAACTCAGTCCAGACTGTTTGCAGATGAATCAGAAAATTGGATCTTGCTCGTTTCGGGCCCCCAAAAAACATAGGGCCGGCTCCTTTGCCATAAAACTGTCGCTGTGATATGTCTCTAGCAATGATGACTCTCAGTTCCTGCATGCCCCCTCTCCAGCTCCACCGCTCACTACCTGCTATCTCTTCCTTTCAATTATATGTTTCTCTGCTCTTTTAGACAAAGAGTAATAAAGCTATAAATTGTGCATCCGGCAGAACGTATGGACATTCTGTCTCTGAACTGCTGTTGAAACTGCCATAAACCACCCACAAAGTCAAAGATAAGGATTTACAGTTATTTAACATCATCCATGTCCCCTAAATCACACTGATAAGAGAATTAAGTGATGGCTATAGGTTCTTTGTCCTCTAGCTATTGATTCTTTTAACCAAGAAGGCCAGTGCAGTGTTTTTATTGACCATCCTATTTGCTTTGGGCTTAGTAGTAGAAATAGAGCTATTTGACTTGTTTTATTGAACTATAGAATCTGCCCTGAATTAGTTTATCTAATGTTTTTCCTTATTTAATTTCCATTGGTAGTGGAAATGTTTTCACTTGAAGATTAACAGAACATGACTTGGATGTTTCCACGCAGATTTAAATTTCCTCCTCAGGCCATCATTTTTCTATTGTTGGGATTTTTTTTTTTATTACACTCCTTTGCACCCCTCTTCTAATTAGAGATGATAGCTCCTTTTTAGCCTCTCCAGCAGAAACACATGACTCGAATTAGAGGAAAACATTAATCTTAAACAGTAATGGGCATTAATACCAAATGCAGCACATAATCAGCTTGTTAAAGCACCCATTGTTTCCCTAAACCAGAAGTATATGTCCCTCTCAGCACAAAATGTCCCAGTTACAACCACGATGTGTTTAGCTTAGTGGAAGTTAGTCACTCATTTCAGCATGAAAACACTTATGTCAGTGCCTCCAAGACGGCAAAGCTGCAGCCGTTCACATCTAATGATTCAGCTGCTGTTTGGCTTCAAGTTCATGACCCTGGAGCTGTGATAAATGTCAAGCGTGACATTGTACCGCTAACTAGACATGCCACTGCCAACCAATCATCTTGCTATTGACTGGGAAAACTGTAATGTGATTCTAAATGCTACATTGCAGTCCCTTTATCTTGGTAACTGTATAGGCCACTTATTCAGTCACCCATTCTATCTTGTTCATTTTACTCAGAGTACTTCTGCTCATGACCACACGACAAAGTGTTGGAGCCATCCTCATACTTTCTGTTACTGTGTTACATGTTCATGTGGCCTGTCTGATGAACTTATAGATTTTTAAGTGGCAGGTATTAAAGGTCTGGTATTGTGCATTTTCCAGAGAGTGATTTTAAGTTTTGACATCCTCAAGAACACATATGTAGTTTTAAAGACGACAAAAACAAAATCTGTGTTGTTTTACAGCTCCTCCAAAAAGCTGTCCATCAAGATTTGTCAACTGCTCATTAATACTAATGAGCCTGTAATTAGATTGTGCAAATTTGTTTTTTTTTGTTTTTGAACTGGCCAATCAAAAGTAAGGAGGGAGTTGGGGTTAAATTGAAGAACTGAAGGCAGGAGTTACTGGTTTGTGACATCTTAAAAATCAGGAAGTGCAATCTACTTGGTTTCTTTATGATTTTATCTGAATAAAGGAATTCTGTATCTGTCTGTGGAGTAAGCAGTTTAGTATTTTAACCATATACATGTGACCCATGTCTGTATTATATAGGTTAAATCCATTTTGTGCAATATGGAACCTTTAAATTCTGATTACATAGATTATTTTGGAGCAAATACTGTAGCTACAAATACTGAATAATTTGACCCTAAATTATGAATACATTTGCTTGATCTCTTGCCATAGGTGTTTTGAATTCTGTATATAATTGTATAGTATTGTAAATATGGTAAGCCTGGGCACAAAGATAGTTTTTACAATTGTCATATAAATGTGGTTAATATAGTTTTATTTCACACACATCTCGTCCAGACACTTTTGAACATGCCATTGTTCATATACTTTTTTGAATGAATGAATGAATGAATCTTTATTTCGGATAGATTAAAAAGATTAAAAGTATGGCGGTGTAGTTGTGCATGTACATGTTGGACATATGCATATGTGATTTAACCTCACGATGAAGGAGCCGCAGAGTCTGAGACCCCTGCGACGCAGAGTCTGAGCCCCCTGCGGAGGACAGCGAGAGAAGACATAGGTGTGGACAGAAGACTTCCTGGCCTCTGAGGCTCGAGAGGAGAGGGGGGGAGTAATGTAAATAAAGGGATGATGAATGTGAATAAAGGGATTATGATGGAGATGTGTGACCTCCCCTGCGAGGGAGATTCCTTTATGTGAGAATGTTTAAAGGTGAGGACTTTGGTGTGTTTCCTCCTCTTTGTTCGCTGCTCAAGAATGAGAGCAGACTGTGGGAATGATTGCTTGAAATAAACTTGAATTAAATGGAATTCAGTTTCGTTATTCAAGGCTCCCCACAAAAAGAATATTTATTAATCTTTAATCTGCTTTAATTGTTTTTATTTTGTATTATATGACATGCTTGTAGTGGACAAATGAAAATACAGTGGTGTGAAAAAGTGTTTGCCCCCTTCCTGATTTCTCTTTTATTTGTATGTTTGTCACACTTAAATGTTTCAAATCAACAAACAAATTTAATTATTAGACAAAGATAACACAAGTAAACACAAAATGCAGTTTTTAAATGGTGTCTATTATTAAGGGAAAATAAAAATGCAAACCTACATGGCCCTGTGTGAAAAAGTGATTGACCCCTCCTGTTAAAACATAAATTAATTGTGGTTTATCACATCTTTGGAAAGCTGAGTTCAATTTCTCTAGCCACACCCAGGCCTGATTACTGCCACACCTGTTCTCAATCAAGAAATCACTTAAATAGGACCTGCCTGACAAAGTGAAGTAGACCAAAAGATCCTCAAAAGCTAGACATCATGCTGTGATCCAAAGAAATTCAGGAACAAATGAGAAACAAAATAATTGAGATCTATCAGTCTGGAAAAGGTTATAAAGCCATTTTTAAAACTTTGGGACTCCAGCGAACCACAGTGAGAGCCATTATCCACAAATGGTGAAAACATGCAACAGTGGTGAACCTTCCCAGGAGTGGCCGGCCTACCAAAATTACCCCAAGAGCGCAGCAGTGACTCATTCAAGAGGTCACAAAAGACCCCACAACAACATCCAAAGAACTGCAGGCCTCACGTGCCTCAGTTAAGGTCAGTGTTCATGACTTCATCATAAGAAAGAGACTGGGCAAAAATGGCCTGCATGGCAGAGTTCCAAGACAAAAATCACTGCTGAGCAAAAAGAACATAAAGGGTCATCTCAGTTTAGCCAGGAAACAGCTTGATGAGCACCAAGACTTTTGGGAAAATACTCTGTGGACTGATGAGACAAAAGATGAACTTTTTGGAAGGTGTGTGTCCCATTACATCCGGTATAAAAGTAACACAGCATTTCAGAAAAGGAACATCACACCAGCAGTAAAATATGGTGGTGGTAGTGTGATGGTCTGGGGCTGTTTTGCTGCTTCAGGACCTGGAAGACTTGCTGTGGTAAATGGAACCATGAATTCTGCTGTCTACCAAAAAATCCTGAAGGAGAATGTCCGGCCATTTGTTTGTGACCTCAAGCTGAAGGGCACTTGGGTTCTGCAGAGAGGACAATGAACCAAAACACACCAGCAAGTCCAACTCTGAATGGCTTAAGAAAAACAAAATGAAGACTTTGGAGTGGCCTAGTCAAAATCCTGACCTGAATCCGATTGAGATGCTGTGGCATGACCTTAAAAAGGCGGTTCATGCTTGAAAACCCTCCCATCTCTGGCATCTTCTTCTCGAAGAGGCGATGGTTAGCGCATCAAGGGTTGGAGCAGCACATGTAATGTCTATACAGCCCAATCCTTGAGTGGCAGTCTTAAGAGCAGTTGGCACAGATGAAGATTGATGGTGCACCTGCTGATGCTGCATGTTCTTTCCTCGCCACACGCTTCGTCGCCATCTGGACTCTCGTGTTCGCTTCCATCTTGAGAACACCCTCTTTGACACTGTGGCACCAGGTGGTTCGATCTTTGGCAATAACCTCCCAGATATTGGTGTTGATCTGTGCACACTGCATGTCGCGTTTGCAGACATCTTTAAAACGCAACAGCAGTCAGCCAACATGGCGGACGTCCACCTGCAATTCTCCGTAATGGATTTCTCTCGGCAGACGGTCAGGCTCCATGCGGTGCACGTGGCCGAGCCAGCAGAGTCGTCTCTGGCTGAGAAATGCAGGGATGCTTGGCAAGTCAGCGCGCTTAAGGACCTCGGTGTTGGGGACTCTGTCCTACCACTTGATGTGCATAAGGCGCCGAAGACAGCAGAGGTGGAACCCGTTTAACCGGCATAGGCTGTCCAGGACTCACTGCCGTACAGGAGAGTGGACAGGATGCAAGCTTGGCATACGAGTAACTTGGTATTCAAACTCAGCAGATTGCTGTTCCACACACACTTGTTGAGTTTGGCCATGACAGCAGCTGCTTTGTCGATTCTGGAGCTGATCTTGGTGTCCAGCGAGAGCATGTTTGGAACAGTGGTCCCTAGGTAGGTGAAGGTGTCCACAACCTCCAGCTGTGTGTTGTCAGTGGTAATGACAGGAGAGGAGACAGCATCTTGCACCATGATGTTGGTTTTCTTAAGGCTGATAATGAACCCAAACTCCTTGCAGGCGTGGAACAGTTTGTCAACCAGGTGCTGCAGGCCCTCTTCGCTGTGCAATGCTAGAGCAGCATCATCTGCAAACAGCAGCTCACTTATGAGGACCTCGTAGACTTTGGTTTTAGCATGAAGTCTTGCGATGTTGAGGAGTTTTCCATCTGATCTCATGAAGACGTAGACACCTTCAGGACAGTCAGCGAAGGCGTAGTGGAGGAACATTGAGAAAAAAAATCCCAAAGAGAGTCGATGCTAGAACGCAACCCTGCTTCACTCCACTGCTGACTGGGAAGGCATCTGAGGTGGCTCCATCAAAGCAAACAGTACTATGCATGTCCATGTGGAAGGAGGAGATGATTGCAAGGAGCTTTGTGGGACAACCAATCTTTCGCAGGATCTGGAAGAGCCTGCTTCGACTAACTACGTCAAAGGCTTTGGTCATGTCCACGAATGCAAGGAACAATGGCTGCTGCTGCTCTCAACACTTCTCCTGCAGCTGACGGAGGGAGAAGATCATATCCACTGTGGACCTTCCAGCTCTGAAGCCACACTGGGACTCAGGATAGACTCGCGAAGCGAGGATCTGCAGGCGGAACAGGGTGACCTGGGTGAAGACTTTGCCAAGTATGCTCAGAAGAGAGATGCCGCGGTAATTGTTGCAGTCACTGCGGTCGCCTTTGTTCTTATACAGCGTGACTATGTTGGCATCTCTCATATCTTGGGAAATGTGACCTTGCTCCCAGCAAAGGCAGAGGAGATCAAATAATGGTTGTAAGATGGCTGTTTTCCCATGTTTCAGAACTTCTGGGGGATACTGTCTTTCCCTGGAGCCTTTCCACAGGCGAAGCAGTCTATGGCTTTGCTTAGCTCTTCAAGCGTGGGCATTTTGTCAAACTCTTCCATGACTGGTAGACCAGGCAAGGCGTTGAGGGCAACATCTGTCACAATGTTCTGGGTCAAGTACAATTCAAGATAATGCTCGACCCTGACTTCCGGTCTGGACGCCATGGCGACTGCAGCTTAACACTGAAGCTCTCAGACTCAATCCAGGATAACACCTTGAAAATCAAACTTAACGGATTTTTGGAGGAGTGAAAATCAAAAGACAAAATCATCATGTCTAAAGGAAAACAGAAGAAACTGAAATTCTCCAGGCTAGGACACGTATCGGCCGGAGAATCTGAACTGGAAGATCCCCGTTCAGAAGACGAGGAGCTGGTGATAGCTAACAAAAGGGTTAGCCTGAAATCACTATTTGAGGAACTACGACGATTTCGCCGAGATGTTACGGCCGAATTTCGGGAATTCAGAGAAGAATTGAAAAGGACAAACAGCAGAGTGGACCAGGCCGAGAACCGAATCTTGGAAACAGAGGATCGAATAAAAGTGCTCGAAGATTCTGTGCTGGACCTACGCAAAAGACAAGCAGCTATAGAGGCTAAGCTAACCGACCAAGAAGGAAAACAAAGAAGAGACAACATAAGAATTCATGGTCTGATAGAAGGAACCGAAAATGGTTTTAACTCAATGGCAGAATGCGTGGAATCCTTACTAAGAGAGAAATTGGATATTCCACAAACCACCGACTTGAAGATAGAAAAGGCACATCGTTCATTAGCCGCTAGGCCGGCGGCGGAAGCGCCCCCACGTTCGGTGTTGGTAAGATTTTCCAATTTCAAAATAAAACAAGAGGTTGTAAGACTGGCCTGGCAGAAAAAAGGATTTATGCACCAGGAGAGAAAAGTCTACGTGGAACACGATTACGCCCCGGAGGTCCTTAAAAAGCGCAGGGAATACAATGACGCGAAAAAGGTGTTAAGAGAGAAGAAATTGCGCTTTCAGACACCATTTCCTGCGAAGTTAAGGGTCTTCTACGGCGATGAAACGTGTCTCTATAATTCGGCGGAAGAAGCAACAGCTGACATGGCGAGAAGAGGGCTCCCGGTAACGGTGTTTAAACCCGCAGCAGACCCGAGTGAGAAGATCAAAGCGCAAACATGGACAACACAAAGACCCTCAAAATCCACGGACCAGCAGCGGGAAACCCAGCACCAGAGCGTCGCGGATAAACTATCCGTTTTCAGGTTGGAATAGCGACCTTTTTTTTTTTTTTTTTTTTTTTCCTTTCTCTTGAATCAATCCGCACATCCAACCCCCCTCATACAAGGTAACAAACATTAAAGGAGATGCATATTCAGCATGTGGTAAAACATTTCATGGAACAATCATATTATTTGAAACAAATAAGTCTTTGTAATAAAAAAAAAAAAAAAACTTGTTAAAATAGAAATGTGACAATAATCCACATGTTCTGCTCATACTAACAAATACTGTTTTTGCGTGAATGTTTGATGTGATGGGGGTGGGAGGGTGCACACAATTTCACAGGGTTTAGGCATAAAAGGAAAAAAAAAAAAAAAAATCATTACAAGTTTGGATTGGGTTCTGAAACTCACGTTAAAAGCATGGGACTACTTTCAGTGGTACGAGAGGGCCCTCAACACGTAACAGAGTTTGAGGAATTTCCCTCAGAGCCTTCACTCCATCAAGGCTCTTACAGGGTCTTTAAAAAGACCTCAGCTCAGGAAGTTCTTTTGACAGTTTTTTGTTTTAAAGTTTTTTACACTATGTTCTTAATGTTTTTCTTGTTTTTAATGTTCTTTCAGTTTCTGAGTAGCACAAAAGAGGGCCACCACACAGTTATACTAAACAAAACAACACAATGGAGAAACAGGGTGTAACCAAAATAATTTCATATAATGTAAAAGGGATCCTGAATCCAGTTAAAAGATCCAAGATTCTAGGCAAAATGAAAAAAGACAAAGCAGGAATAATACTTTTACAAGAAACCCACCTAACAGACGTGGAACACAATAAACTCAGTAGACAAGGGTTTAAAATGATCTCTTCATCTTCATATAAATCAGGGAGGAGGAGGGGAGTAGCGACATTGATATCAACCAAAATTACATTTGAAAAAAAATCAGAACACAAAGATAAAGAAGGGAGATACAGTTTGGTAACTGGGCGGCTAGAGGGAGAAGATATCACCCTGCTGAATGTGTATGCTCCCCCAGGGGCTAACT
The DNA here is from genome assembly GCA_020510985.1 of Pholidichthys leucotaenia. NCBI lineage: Eukaryota > Metazoa > Chordata > Actinopteri > Cichliformes > Pholidichthyidae > Pholidichthys > Pholidichthys leucotaenia. The sequence continues at coordinate 390,818,570 of CM035836.1, read as the reverse complement.
GGAAATTTTATAAAAATGTATTCGACCTAATGATAACTAAAGCTCAAGGTTTAGTGATATGTGGTGGGGACTTCAATCTTAGACTGAATCCATACTGGGATGCTTCTGGTAATTCCCCACATCAAAATAACACCCAAAACAGGAAGACTCGGATGCTACTAAAAGAAATGGGAATCTGTGATGTGTGGAGGGAACTCAACCCCAGTGTAAAAGACTATACATTTTACTCAACTCCACATTCATCTTACTCAAGGATTGACTATTTTTTTATGTTTAATAGAGACATTGGTAGAGTAAAAACATGTAAAATAGGACTGATGGATCTCTCCGACCACAGTCCGATCTACATGGACTTAAATATCCAAAAATACACAAATAATACATTTTCTTGGAGGTTAAATTCAAATGTCCTGAAAGGACCATTGAAAGATGAATTGGAGTCAGATATTCTCAGATATTTGGAAGATAACGATAATGGAGAAGTATCCCCTTTAATACTGTGGGATGCATGTAAAGCTGTAATAAGAGGAAAGATTATTGCAAAACTGGCAACCCAAAAGAAACTAAGACAAGAAAAACTATCCACATTAGAGTCAGAACTTAGGAACCTAGAAAAAGAACACAAAGGCAACACTCATTCTACTGACTCGCTCAAGATTAAGGAAATTAAAAACCAAATAAATGAGATCTACACAATAGAAATCCAGAAGAAACTTACATTTCTGAAACAAAAATACTATGAAGCAGGCAGTAAATCGGCAAAATTGCTAGCCTATAAATTGAGGAAACATCAAACAGAAAGAGCAATCTACAAAATCAGAGACCCAGTATCAAAGGAAATAAAATTCAGAATTCAGGATATTCTTAAAAACTTCGAGAATTACTATAAGAACTTATACTCCCACAAAAAACATAAAAACGCATCCGAGGCATTCCTAAACACATTAAACCTTCCCCAACTTACGGAGTCACAAAATAAAACACTACTGTCAGAAATACATTCTAAAGAATTGGAAAAAGCAATTATGAAACTTAAAGCTAACAAATCCCCAGGAGCTGATGGCTATACAGCAGAGTGGTACAAAACCTTTAAACAGCAACTATCTCCTCTCCTCCTGAAAACATTTAATTATGTCCTCCACACAGGGGAAATCCCCCCCTCCTGGAGAGAAGGGGTCATTGCAGTTATACCTAAACCTGAAAAGGATAAACTAGAGTGCTCCAACTACAGACCAATCAGTGTACTAAATCAGGACTATAAGCTTTTTACCATTATCCTTGCCAAAAGGTTAGAGAATATACTGACAGACCTAATTCATTTAGACCAAACAGGTTTTATAAGACAAAGACAGACACAAGACAACATTCGACGCACTTTACACATAATTCATCATATAAAAAAATATAACTTAAATGCAGTCATATTAGGATTAGATGCTGAAAAAGCATTCGATTCGGTTGACTGGTCTTTTCTATACAGAATCTTATCCAGTTTCAATTTTCATAACAACTTCATTAGAGCTATACAGGCATTATATAAAAAACCAACAGCTAAAATAAGGATTAACGGTAATTTATCATCATCTTTTGAACTGGAAAGAGGATGTCGTCAGGGCTGCCCCCTGTCTCCACTGCTCTTTGCAATCTTCATAGAACCTCTGAGCCAATGGATAAGACAAAACCAAAAAATTCAAGGTATTACACTTGGTCAGAAGGAACATAAAATAGCACTCTTTGCTGATGACATTTTAATATACCTAGGGCAGCCGGACACTTCTTTACCAGAACTAACCTCAGTTTTTTCAGAGTATGGAGATTTATCGGGGTACAAATTAAATATGCATAAAACCCAAGTTTTAACATTCAACTATGACCCAAATCATTATTCACTAAGCAAACTCAAAACTAACTGGGAGTCGGAATCTATGAAATATCTGGGGGTCAATATCCCGAAACAACTCAACAAAATTATATCACTAAACTATGATCCACTGGTGACAAAAATAAAATCTGACCTAGCAAGATGGAATATGATACCATTCTTGGGTATTGCACAAAGAATTGAAGCAGTCAAAATGAATATACTTCCACGTCTTCTATACCTTTTCCAAACAATACCGGTAGAACCTCCCAAAAAAACATGGCAGGAGCTGGACAGAAGGATCTCAAGATTCATATGGCAGGGCAAGAGACCTAGAATCAGATATAGAACCCTACAGCTAAACAAAGACAAAGGTGGGCTCGCGCTGCCAAATATCAGGGACTACTTTAAAGCCGCACAAATTAAAACTTTAGTAGAGATATGTAACCCAGTCTACTCTGCACAATGGAAGGAGATCGAATGCCAAATAACAAGTGACATCCCCCTACAGGCGATAATAGGGAACAATGTCTTACCTAAGCTTTTGAATAACACTAACCCGTGGATAGAGACCCCGCTAAAAATTTGGTTTAAGATAGTCAGAGAGAATCAAACTAAAGAGCCCTATCGACTTCTGCAATGGATCGCCTATGATCAGGACTTTACTCCTAATAAAACAGACACCAGATTTAAAAAGTGGAAGGAGAAGGGGCTGATAAAATATTACGATTTTTTTAAAGGGCAAATCTTAAGAAGTTTTGAAGATTTGAAAAAACAAGGCCTAATAAATCAAGACCTTTACAGGTTCTTCCAGCTTAGACACCACATAAACAATATACTTAAAAAGGAGGTTTTGGAAAGGGCCCAGTCAGGTGTTCTGAAGGTCTTCTTAATGGCATATAAAGGGATCCCAGGGATCAGATACATTTCTAAAATATACCAAGGTCTTCAAGACTTAAAAGGAGACAACACATCTTATATAAAAGAGAGATGGGAAAAAGAGGGGAATTTCACTTTACATCTGGAAATATGGGAAAAGCTAAATAAACAGCAATGGAAAAGTACCTCATCCCTGCAGTGGAGAGAATTTGGATGGAAAAACTGGGCAAGATTTTTCAGAACACCTGCACAAATCAAATTTACCCATAAGGGATTGAACTGTTGGCGCTTGTGTGGTGAAAAGACTGCAAATCATTTTCATGTGTTTTGGTCATGCCCAGTTATCCACCAATATTGGACCAATGTACAGACAATATTGGGGAAAATATTCAAAATTACAGTTCCCTTTTCTTTTGTAACTTTGTATTTGGGTTTACTACCGGACTCACTGGAAAGACGAGGAGAAAAATACTTATTCAATGTTTTAATATTGGCAAGCAAAAAAGCTCTAACTAAAAAATGGATGTTGAAGGACTGTCCTACACCTAAAGATTGGACTAACGTGATCCAAGACATTTACTCGATGGAAAAGTTGACATTCGCACTGAGACAGGACATGGATGGGTTCATGAACTTTTGGCAACCCTGGACCGCATATGTGTCTTCCATTAGATCTAATCTTTGACAAATACCATTTCAATAATGGTTCTGCTCTTTGTTCCAATGCTACTCAGATGCTCTTTTATCTTTATTTACTTACTTTTTCTTTTTGTTTGTTTTTTACTGGTTTGTTTGGTTTTTTTTTTGTTTTTTGTTTTGTTTTTTTTTTCTCTTTAATTTCACTTTTTCTTTCACTTTAAAAAAAAAAAAAAATAAGGGGTGTTGTAAGAATTAATCTTCCAATGTTGTCAGATATCAGAAAATAAGGGAACATGTGATGAAAATGTAAACACTGCATTGCTGTAACGACCTGTATACCCTTTACAAAAACTTAAATAAAAAAAAAAAAGATAATGCTCGACCCAACGCTGGAGTTGCTTGCTCTTGTCGGTGATGGTTTCACCTGTCTTGGCTTTGAGCGGTGCTGTTTTGATGCTTGTGGGGCCGATAGCTGTTTTGATGCCCTCATACATTCCTTTGGCATATCCGCAATCGGCAGCTACCTGGATGTTGGTGCACAGGTTCTGCCAGTACTCATTGGCGCAATGGCACGCAATCTGCTGTGCCTTGCTCCTTGCTGCTCGAAGGGCATTGCGTGTGCCAGGGCAAGGGTTCTGCTTGTGAACCAGCAGTGCTTCTCTTTTGGCCTCTGTGACTCGCTGCATTTCATCCCAGTGAGCCTCAAACCAGTCAGCATTCTTGCGTTCTTTCTTTCCGAATGTGGTCATGGCTGAATCCTAGATGGCGTCATGAAGGTGGTTCCATTTGGCGTCCACATTGCCTATCGGACTGGAGGTGAGCTTCAAATTTCCTCTGAAAGCTGTCAGCGAAGGTCTGAGCCTTGATCAGATTGGAAATTCCGCAGGTATTGATGCGGGGGTGACCCTTAGTCTTGGCATGGTGGATCTTCCTTGGCTTCAGTCTGACCTTACTGGCAACAAGGGAATGATCTGTAACACAATCAGCACTGTGATAGCTTCTCGTGTGAAGAACACTGCTGAGGTCCGCTCTTCTGGTGATGACAAGATCTAGCTGGTGCCAGTGACAGGACCAGGGGTGTCTCCAAGACACTTTCCGCAGCTCTTTACACTTGAAGTAGGAGTTTGTAATACAGAGGCCGTGATGACAACAGAATTCCACCAGCCTCTGTCCGCTCTCGTTCATCCTGCCTATGCCAAAGTGGCCAAGACAGGATGGCCACACTTGCCAGTCTGCTCCGATGTGAGCGTTGAAGTCGCCTAGCAAAAATAAACCTTCAGAGCGGGGGATTCTAGACTTCCTCTAGAGCCTCGTAGAACTGATCTTTGGCTTCTGGAGTGGACGTGAGCCTCGGGGCATACACAGAAAGGATGTTCACAAAGCCCGATGATGTCTTCATGCGAAGGGCGAGGATTCTTTCGGACCCTCCTGTAGGGGTTTCTGTGGCGGCGATCAGAGAATTCCTCACTGCAAAACCTACACCATGTTGCCTGGACTTGTCCTGGGACAGGCCCTGCCAATAAAAGGTGTAGTCTGATTCTCTAAGAGAGTCGCGGTCGGCCAGGCGGGTTTCCTGAAGGCAGGCAACATTGATGTTAAGTCATGCCAGTTCCTTATTGATGATGGCGGTCTTGCGAGAGTCATCCATTTGTTGGAGATCAGCAGTATGTCCAGGGCACATGGTGCGAACGTTCCAGCTTGCAAATCAAAGAGCTGGAGTCTTCGTATGTTTCTCCTTTTGACTGCCTGGTGCAGATTGATGCTTGCTTGTCAGGAGAGACCCCTAGGCTCTATGCACCCAGTAGAGCAGGCAAGCCATGGCGGGGCAGCACCTTACTGGCTGGGGGCTGCCCAGCTTGAGGTGGGTGGTAGCTGCCCAATGAAGCTGTGAAGGCTTCTCCCACCGTCGGACGAGACCCCTGGCGCTCATCCCTATGCCAGTCAGTTGGAGCTTATAACCGGTAACTGCCTCATCCCGTGTTGTGCCGGAATCTCGCGACGCTGCTGGAGTGGCCTCTCCAGTTTGCGCTAAAAAGCCTGGGCGGGGTAGTATGGAGACACTGGGCTGCCCATATGTCAGTGTCCCCCTCTTGGTGTCACTGGTTGAGTCCAAAGGAAAAGATGATCCAATACAGTTTGGGGCCAGTTCCACTGCAGGAGTTGCCGAAAGTAGTGCTGAGCATCTGCCAACCGCCTTAGGGCTCCACTCTGGATTTATCCTCGAGGTTTACTCCCGAAGCCTTTCCTGTAATCAGGTATAGCCGCAAGGCAGCGGAGGTTTGGAATCAGAGTTTACCTTCTCCTAGGTAGTTTTCCGGCCAAGGCTAACGGGTGCCACCTGCCCGGATTTGAAATCAGAGTGGTCCTTCTCCTAGGTGGACTGACACCCAAGTCTGATGAGCTCCACCTAACCGGAGCAACCTCGTTACAGCGTGAGACTCGCTGACACCCTCTGTCATTTAATGAAGACAGGGTCGGCATGAGAAGCCAGACAGTAGGATTTGGTTGGGAGAGGCTATTGGAGAGACGTTGTGCTATGAGTGGGGTATTTCAGTGGAAATGTAGGTGGTCATTTCTGCATTCCACCCCAGCACATCTTAACCCATTTATACACTCCAACGTGGCTGAATTACAACAATTCTGCAAAGATGAGTGGGCCAAAATTCCTCCACAGTGCTGTAAAAGACTCATTGCCAGTTATCGCAAACGCTTGATTGCAGTTGTTGCTGCTCAGGGTTGCTCAACCAGTTTTTAGGTTTAGGGGGCAATCACTTTTTCACACAGGGCCATGTAATTTTGGATTTTTTTTTACTCTTAATAATAAACACCTGCATTTTAAAACTGCATTTTGTGTTTACTTGTGTTATCTTTGTCTAATATTTAAATTTGTTTGTTGATCTGAAACATTTAAGTGTGACAAACACAAAAAAATGAGAAATCAGGAAGGGGGCAAACACTTTTTCACACCACTGTATATGTATATGGTGGTGTACCTTTTTACCCCACTGCCAGAGAAAGTTGTTCCATATACCAGGGTAAGTTGTTACAGTGGCTGGTAAGTTGACAAACTCACAAGACAAAGTACTTCTTTCTATAGTCTTTATTCAAACTGTAAACAAAACGATTATACTTTCACACCATGTGTCATGATGCTGAGCACAGTGAAAACACCGTGCTCACGTGTTCGGTTAAATTTTGCTTTTTTTCTGTACCTTTGTGGAGAGAGGAATAACCAGGTCGAGCGTTCAGAGCAGATGAAACTTTATTCTTCTCCCTCTCACATCCACCAGAATCCAGAACATTAAAAACTCAGGTTGCAGGCACTCTCTTTTATATAAACACTCCTCCGCTACCTGAGGTGCTGTATTAACATATCAACTCCCCATGACAATTCCCCTTGTCCCCCAGCACCTTTGATCTGCCATGCCCTTCAGTCTGAGGAAAAACTACTGAGGGAAAACTACTGAATGGCTTCCCACACCGCCCCCTCCCCCGCCAGACTCTCAAACTGAGCCTTAACCCTCATGTCCTTTGGGCTTCAGCCTCCGTCCCTAGCTGCTGTAACGGGGGATCTACAAAGGCCGGCTTAAGCCTGTCTATACAGATTGTCTCCCAGCGACCCCCCAAGTCTAACACAAAATGTTTGTCCCCAGGTTCCAGCTCTCTGAACGGGCCATCGTAGGGCGGGCGCAATGGGTGGACATTGTGCCTGACAAATACGAACGACGCGTCCTTCAAGGTCTTTGGCACAAAAGCGCAGGGAAAACAGTGATGAGCCGGGCTGGGTAACGTCCCTGCCCCTGCGCTATGCCGTGAACGCGGGGACGAATTGGTGTTTGGTGCAGGGTTATCTGGCAAAAACTCCGAGATCGCGGCCAGCTGTCTCTGCTGCCGGCCCGACCACGGTTCCGAAATCTTGGCCATTGCATACGTTCCTTGGCCATTGCATACGTTAGCGGCTTATGGTCCACGAACGCAGTGAAGGTGCGCCCTTCCAGCCAGAACTGGAAGTAGCGTCCAGGTGGAGAGCCAGTAACTATCAAACACATTGTATTTACGCTCATTGTTGTGCAAAGACCTGCTAAAAAAGGCGAGTGGCTGCCAAGAACTGGCGACGTACTGCTCCATGATGGCCCCTATGGCCATGTCTGAGGCGTCGGTAGTGAGTGCTAGCCGAGCTGCTGGGTCCGGGTGCGCCAGCAGTGCGGCGTTCACCAGGGCTATTTTAACCTCGGAAAACGCCTGGTCTTGCTCAGGAGTCCTGTCCGCCGGTTTCCATTTCTTAAGCGCGGAGTACAATAGCTGCATGGCTGGACTGCGCGGGGGAGGAAATGGTTATAAAAGTTAACCATCCCCAAAAACTCCTGCAGTGCCCTGACCGTCTGAGGCCGGGGAAAATCCAACACTGCACGCACCTTGTCCGGCAAAGGTATTGCACCCTCCGGTGAGATGCGGTGGCCCAAAAAATCGATTCCCGTCACCCTGAACTGGCACTTCGCAGGGTTGATTATTAACCTGTACTCCTCCAACCTCTGGAAAACTGTCCTGAGGTGGGCTACGTGTTCGTCCTGGGACGCGCTGGCCACCAGGATGTCGTCCAGGTAGATGAACACAAACGGCAGATCGCACAACACTGCATCCATCATGTGTTGGAATGTCTGCGCCGCGCCTTTTAACCCGAAAGGCATGCGTAAAAACTCAAACAGACCAAACGGGGTTATTACTGCTATTTTAGGTATGTCCTCAGGGCGCACCGGGACCTGGTGGTAACCGCGGACCAGGTCTATCTTGGAAAAAGTGCGTGCCCCGGTGAGGTGAATGGAAAAATCCTGAATCTGCGGGATGGGGTAGCGGTTGTGTGCTGTGGCGCTATTTAATCTGCGGAAATCACCGCAAGGTCGCCACGATCCCTTGGCCTTAGGAACCATATGTAGCAGGGATGCCCATGGGCTGTTTGAGCGTCTGATGATGCCCATCTTTTCCAAGTTGGCAAACTCCTCACGTGCTATGGCCAGTTTAGCTGCATCCAGGCACTGAGGTCGTGCGAAAACGGGCGGCCCCATGGTGGTAATGAAGTGCTCCATCCCGTGTTTAGTGACAGTCGCCGAAAACGTCGGGACCGTGAGTGCTGGGAACTGGGTGAGTAGTGTGTGGAACTTATACCCTGGCACTGTGACGTTGACTAGTGTTGTGGGCCCAGCTCCTCAAGCTGTACAGGGGAGAGAATCAAAAGACATTGCATTAATCAGGCGTATATTAGCAACATCGACTAGTAGTCCGTGTGCATACAAAAAATCAGTGCCTAAAATGGGGAAGCTGCATGCCGCTATGACGAATGTCCTTTGGTATGTACGGCCGTGCAAGGATACAGTCAGTGTCCTCTCTCCAAAAGTCTTAATGTCTGAGCGGTTTGCTGCCGTCAGTTCGGGGCCGCTAGTTCCGCCAGCCAGTTGGCCTAGGACGGCAGGATGAGGCTCTTTTGGGAGCCAGAGTCCACGAGGAACCGTCTCCCCGAGCGTGAGTCTGTCACATAGAGCAGCTTGCTTGCTTCACCGGCGGTTGCAGCTGCTACTGACTGCTGGTCCCGGCATTTCCCAAAAGCTTGAATTGGCACGGTGGCACACATCGGCGTGCGTCCTCTCCAAAACGGCGGTGGTAGAAACAGAGCGTGTCTCTCTGGTGCTTCTTGGCCCCTGCTGCAGCCACCATCACTGGCTCCTCACCTCCGTTGGCCATCTCGCTTGTTCCAACGCCGCTGCGTTCACTGTGAGGGCTCTGGTAGTGAGGATAATCCGATCTGCCTCTTGTGCTAGCGCCCGGTAGTTGCCGTGGCCAGCAGCAGCGAATTGGCAAGGACTGCTCTGGCCGCTGTCGGGAGGTTCCGGAGGAAAAGGTGGGCAAAGAGAAAATGCCCGTCATCTGTGCCCATCAACGCCAACATCTTTTCCATCAATTCGACCGCCGACCCGTCTCTTAACTCGGAGCGTGTCAGGAGCCTCTCTGCTCTCTCACAGTCCGAGAGCATGTAGCGCTGGAATAGTGCGGTTTTGAGAGCACCGTATTTGTCGCGGGCTGGGGGCTGTTGGAGCAGGCTCGCCACCTGCTGAGTTGTGCCTACGTCCAGCGCTGTGACCACGTAGTAATATCTAGTGTCATCTGCCATTATTCCCCGGAGCGCGAACTGGGCCTCGGTGTGAAGGAACCAAGACTTCGGGTCGTGTAGCCAAAAGTCTGGGAGTTTGACCACAACGGCGCACGCGTTGCTGGCACTTCCTGTCCGGGTCGTCTCCAGGGTGTTCGCCTCGCGTTCCATTGTGCATCAGGGGTCACCAGTGTGGAGAGAATAACTAGGCCGAACTTTTCCGAGCAGATGAAACTTTATTCCACTCTCTCTCACATTCACCAGAATCAGAAAACATCAACACCAGGTTGCAGGCACTCTCTTTTATATCACAGCACTAACACTTCTCTGCTACTTGGGGTGCTGCATTAACATATCACTCCCCACACTCCCCACCTTTGATCTGCCACTTCAGTCTGAGGGAAAACTACTGAGTAACTACTGAGTGGGTTCCCCACAACCTAAAATATTTATAAGCTTTTTTAAAACAAAAAAACCATATTTACACCAGGTTACTGATACAAAAACTCAGACACTTGGGACTTAAAACCTCTCTCTGCAACTGGGTACTGGACTTTCTCACAGGGAGGCCACAGAACTTGCGGGTGGGCAGCAACACCTCCCAGACTATCACACTGGGCACAGGCGCCCCACAAGGGTGCGTGCTCATCCACTGCTCTTCACCCTGCTGACCCATGACTGCGTGCCAGCCAACAACACCAACCACATTGTCAAGTTTGCGGACGACACGACGGTAGTGGGCCTCATCACCAACAACGACGAGGCCAACTACAGAAATGAGGTGAGCCAACTGGTCCAGTGGTGTAAAGACAACAACCTCTTCCTGAACGTGGGAAAAACCAAGGAGATTGTGGTCGACGTCAGGAGGGGTCACACACAGCACCCCCCTCTGTTCATTGACAGTGCAGCTGTGGAGAGGGTGAACAGCACCAAGTTCCTGGGGGTGCACATCTCTGAGGACTTCACCTGGACCAACAGCACCACATCACTGGCCAAGAAGTCCCAAACTCGCCTCCATTTCCTCCGCAAACAGAGGAGAGCACGAGTCCCACCCCCATCAAGCAGTCTTTCTACCAGGGCACCATTGAGATCATCCTCACTAACTGCATCACAGGGGGCAATGGATCAGCGTTCTCGTCGCGCCCTCCGCCAGTACCCGGGCTCTCCTGGGGAAGCTAATGATCCTACCAGCAGACTAAATTCGAAGAGACGACGCCTCTGTGCCAAGTCAAAGAAGAATCCTAGTCACAGTCCTAAAGCCGAAAGCAAACAGCCCTAGCCCTAGCCCACTGTGCGCATGTGGAGAGGAGCAAACTATGGAACACATCATAGAGGCTTGCCCGCTCCAAAGACTGGAAGGAGGATTACACACCCTCCATACAGCAAACCAGGAGGCAACTGCTTGGCTTAAGGACTTTGCATTCGCTAAATAAATAAACTGCATCACAGTGTGGTATGGAAGCTGCATTGCTGCCTGCTGGAAGACACTACAACGCATAGTGGATGCAGCCAGCAAGATCATCAGTGCCCCCCTGCCCCCCCCCCTTGGACATCTACCCCACTCGCCTCACCCGCAGAGCCACCAACATCACAGGCGACACCTCCCATCCCCTACACTCCCTCTTCAGCCCACTGCCCTCGGGGAAAAGGTACTGTAGCCTCCGGGCTCGCTCCACAAGGCTGCTGAACAGCTACATTCATCAGGCCATCAGGACCCTGAACTCTGTTCACTCCCTCCTGCTTCCCAGACGGTAACACCTGCACAATAACTACCTCAGATGTTGGCACAGTGAGACTGGCTCACCAACAATAATCAAGCAAGCAAGCAAGCAAAGTTTATTTGTATAGCACTTTTCACAGATATATATCACAAAGTGTTTCACAGCAAGTTAAAATTTACAATACTACTACTAATAATAGTACTGTTGTTCTGTTGTACTTTCGCTGCTATATGTCTCTGCACTTTAACTGCAACCATTTGCACAAATGCGATATCTCTTGCTGTCTGTACATCACTGCAATATTGATCATATGCAATCATATCTGTCACTATCTGCACCTACATTACTGCACTTAAATGCACTATGGCTATTCATCTCTAGGTGTCCGAATTTAGGATTGCTGGGTTTATTACCACTAATCGTTTACCACTATGGAGGTCAGAGTCCTTCTGGCTGCCATTGGCACCACGGGTTGCATCACTGTATATAGACTGTACATAGACTGCTGCTGTCACTGTTTGTTCTTGTTTTTCATTTTTTCTTTTCTTCTTTTTTTTAATCCAGCCTAATTTCCTTCTTTCATAAAATGCACACCAATGTAGAGAGAGAGAAATGCCATTTCAATTCTCCTGTATGTCCTGCACGTATAGTAATACTGACAATAAAATCTTTGAATCCTTATAAAATATAAACTTTACAATAATCCACAATGCCATATAGTAGTTATATGGGAACAATCTGCCGCTGATACAACTTGCCACATCATATAGTTTCATCACCACCAGGAAGGAACCCTGTACTACTTAGCGTAAAAACAGACATGTGCCCATGTGGCCAGATAAGTCTAGTTTCGTGAGCAAAACATATTATGCATGAGATCACTATGGTCTGACAGCTATGAAGACAAGAGATCTAAAAAAAAATGCCTAGAGGGCTCATAAATCATTAATCTGTCCTCTCTTGTGTATAAAGATCCATATGCATGGCTCATGTACAGTGCGAAAGTATAGAGTATACTGCGCACCAAGTCTAAAATGAGCACACATGCAACGTGGGTGGGAGAGGGGGTGTAACAACCTTTATTAGTTTTTTGTTTTTCTTATATCAGACAAGGATGAAAAGGAGATATTAACTTTACCTTGACATGTTTCGGCTGGCATCTGCAGTCTTCCTCAGAAGCGTCAGCTGATCGCTGTGATGTGTCGTATATCAGCTGTTTTTCCTCGGCATGTTCAGCCCAGCGGAACTGTCAGATCCACTGGGCTGGCCACACCCTCTGCCATCCAATGGTCTCTGGAGAATGTAGTGGCAGGTGTGAGAAAGCATAAATGCCCCCTCATCCCAATTCATGCTGTATTTGCCCCGCTTCCTAACAACCTACCCCATATAACTTTTTGCCCTGGCTTATCCTAAATCATAGATGGCTTAACAAGCTGGAAGGAGTTTTTTCTTCAATGGATTGATCGTGAGGGGAAAATGGAGCGAGAGATCGACAGACGGATTGGAGCAGCATCTGCAGTGATGCGGACGTTGTACCGGTCTGTTGTGGTGAAGAGGGAGCTTAGTTCTAAGGCAAAGCTGTCGATTTACCAGTCAATCTACGTTCCTACTCTCACCTATGGTCACGAGCTTTGGGTAATGACCGAAAGAACGAGATCGCGGATACAAGCGGCTGAAATGAGCTTTCTCCGTAGGATTGCTGGACTCACCCTCAGAGATAGGGTGAGGAGCTCAGTCATCCGGGAGAGGCTCAGAGTAGAACCGCTGCTCCTCCACATTGAAAGGAGTCAGTTGAGGTGGTATGGGCATCTGATTAGGATGCCTCCTGGACGCCTCCCACTTGAGGTGTTTCAGGCACGTCCCACTGGGAGGAGACCCCGGGGCAGACCCAGGACTCGGTGGAGAGACTATGTCTCCCAGCTAGTCTGGGAACGCCTTGGTATCCCCTCTGAAGAGCTGGAGCAGGTGGCTGGGGAGAGGGAAGTCTGGGCTTCTCTGCTTGAACTGCTGCCTCCGCGACCCGGACCTCCGGAAAAGCGGTAGAAGATGGATGGATGGATGGATTGATCATTTAAATGTGTATCTTGTGTATCAGTTATTCCGAACCAGTTTAACCAACATTACCTTGCTTCAGTAGTTTGTTTCAGTTCAACAAGACCTCCAAGTAATATGCTGGCTTTCACTGTTGGTTCCTGCCCTCCTGATATGTCAGAAACATATATGATTTCTTTCAAATACAGTGTAGCCTGTATAAGGAGGTGGGGTAGGTTTGGGGTTAGGGACAAAGTTGGGCGGCACCAACAGCAAAATGTTCTTCCACACTGGTAACTGGGGTTCAAGTACCTATTTAGGTACCAGGGTAATAAAAAAAACTGGACAGCATGGTGGCACAGTGGTTAGTACAGTGGCAGCACAGCAAGAAAGTCACGGGATTGATTCCACCTCTGACTATCGTGGGTTCAATCCCACCCCCAGACCATTGGTGATCCTTCTGTGTGGAGTTTGCATGCTCTCCCTGTGTCTGCGTGAGTTTACTCTGGGTACTCCGGTATCCTCCCACAGGCCAAAGACATGCAGGTTAGGTTAACTGACATCAACTGGGGAGTCTAAATTGTCCTTAGGTATGAATGTGAGCATGAATGCTTGTCTGTCTCTTTGTGTTGGCCCTGCAATGGACTGACAATCTGTCCAGGGTGTACCCTGCCTCTCGCCCAAAGATGCTGGGATAGGCTCTAGCTCCCCCGTGACCCGAAAAGGATTAAGCGGTAGAAGATGGATGGGTGGATGGATGGATGGATGGTAATTAAAAAAAAACAGATGGCTTTTAAGTCCACTAAATGGTGCTAAATTTTCATTGTCTGTTTAGATCAGTACAGGAAAGGAGTGACTTCTGAGAGCTAGTTGGACAAGACAAAGATTGCAATATTCAGTGCATCATAAGATTGTGATAATATCACATTGCAGCCCAAGTATTGTGATAATATCATATCGGGGCCTCTGGTGATTCCCTCATGTAGTTAATATTACAGTTATGGTTTGTCACTAAAAACAATAAAAATGGAAGAAAAGTTAATGTTAGGGGTTGGGGAGATGCCTCTCACACATTAAAACTCTCACTCTCTTGTGTTTTCCTGACACATAACTATAAAGTGTAATTCCTGTTGGTAAAAATATGCTCTATGTGATTATTTTATGTTGGAAGACATTCTCTCCAGTTTGAGATGGCCAAGGTCACTCATGGCGTTTCCTGTCATTAGTGAATGGTGGGAACTTAAGATTCAAAGCAGAGGATTTCAAAACCCACATAAATACAGACAAGCGGGATTTGTGCTCAGATGTAAAACTCCCAAACAAATGAGATTGGGAAACTCTCCGGAGTGTCCTCTAAACTTTGCTGCTGTCATCAATCATGAATATTGCCATATGAGTCCATACAGGACTTGGACAAACTGCTCCTTTAAGCATTTCTCCGGGAGACACAAAAGTGTATTTATGGTCACCATGGGCAGGTATAAAGGAAGATTGGCAAACATGAAAATCAAGTTCTCTCCTGGGTGCCATCTAGCCCGGCTCAGCTGTGTTAAATCATAAATGGAAAGCACAACAGTCTGGTGGCACATTGGTGCAGTCTGACAAAGCACCGCCTTGGGCCTGCATTTTACATTCTCTTCAAAGCCCTTTATTGGAGTCAATGTTTTGTCTTCATACCTGTTTTTAGCTCTGTAATGAACTTCATCTGTCTTATTGTGCACATCAATGACCAGTGTGTCTCATAGTTTAGTGTATATTACACAATGCTAGGATTTAATACTGCAAAACATTCTGTTTCTGTACTTAGCCGATGTGGGATTGATTTCTTTTATGAATATATGAATCACTGAGGTCATAACTGAGCTGGACTCTTTCATTAAATTGAGCTATGTCCCCTGCTTAAACACAAGAGCTTCTTGGAGTCCTCTACCGAGAATAAACCATGCCTCTATGGGTTCTGAAAGCAGCAACATGTAAAGTATGGCTTCATTTATCCCGCCAATGTACAACATTGATCCTCTGTGGAGAAAATAGGTAGTAATGTATTCTTAGTAGCTTTTAATAATTCAGATACATGTAGAGGGATAGTAAATATACCTATAATTGGAGAAGCAAAATCCTGGAGCAGTAGAAAATTGTAAACGTAATGACACACATGGGTATTCATATAAATGCCAGAGTTCTTTAATACTTTCCAGAACCCTTCTAATTGGGAGGCTTATAACAGATCCCTGAAAGCTGCTCTTGAAGAAATATCCCCCTGCACACACATGCATGAGCAGTATTGACTTTTCAAATAAAAAGACATTAATGTAGATAACAGCAATTTTGAATCCTCATTAGTCACCGGTAATCTAGAAACACCTGTGTTAAGAGTGGTGTTCGCAGTGACTCATTAAAGGAGAAATAAAAGACAAAATGAATCCAGTCTTGGAACCCTTGTGATTAATCATGTTGGCCACTGCTGGCTGGCTGCTTAACAGTTTTTATTGAGTCATTTATGCTGGTTTTCCTGATAATCCATTTATTCTGAATAATGCTTCCCTTCATGCTCAAAGTGCTGTGTTCAGGTGATACTGCTCTAAACTGCTTCCCCCCGCTGTATATTAAACAATTTACATTTTATCACTAAAAGAAGAAATGCAACAATTACACTATATCGTTGGAAGCTTTAAATAAATGATTTGATTATGATTTTATTTAATTTGTAAGAATTATTACTTATGGCTTTCTGTAGAGCAATTTTAGTGTAATTTTCAGAAGAATACACTTATGCACATGATATGCAACATTTACAGAGATGTCACATGTGTCCTTACATGATGTGATGAAGAAGAGGTTTGTGCCAATAATTCAAGCAGTCACTGTGGATATTTCCAAACTCCTAATCTTCTGACAGGACTCCTAGACCCTGTATACCATTTAATACAACAACTGGGGTTTTCATGGCAAATTGGCTGCCGGTTTTGAAGCCCTGAGTTTGGCAGTGGTGATCTTCGGAAATCTTAATTTAATTATAATATGACATAAGAGGGTAGCTGTAGTAGTCTAGGAGTGAGGTTGGTTTGTTTAACAAGGTGTCTCTGTATACCTTGTTAAACAATAATAACTGGGATGCAGTCATTGTTCCTGTGGATATAAAGTAGACGGGGAAACAAAATCCCAGTAATGTCATGAACTTGGGTTTGGTGTCCCAAACCCAGTCCTGACACTAGGGCTATTGTGTCTCTTCCCATTGTTCATTTTCCATCAGGTGCTTCAGGGAGCCCTTTGGGTCCTCCGCTCCCTGACAGCTCGGCCTGCTACCCATTCACACTTGAGACCTTGTAACACTGAGTCATATGATGCCGGGGAGGGAAAATGGCTAATTGGGCACAATTTAGACATTTTCACTAGGGGTGTACTCACTTTTGTTGTCAGCAGTTTACACATTAATGGCTGTGTGTTGAGTTATTTTGAGGGGACAGCAAATGTACACTGTTATACAAGCTGTACACTGACTACTTTACATTGTATCAATGTATCATATCTTCAGTGTTGTCCCATGAAAAGATATAATAAAATATTTACAAAAATGTGAGGGGTGTACTCACTTTTGTGAGATACTGTAGCTTTTCCTTTGCTACCTCTCTCTTTGCCATTTGCCTAGTACTCCTGTCTACTTTCTTCGTGTTCCTGACTATCCCACTTTTTCATTGCCAACTTCTTGTCCAATATTTCTAAATATGGGGTCCAAATAAAGGGGTCATTGAGAAGCCTTTTTGAAAGTGCTAACTTTGGGTAGAACCCAGTAGCGGACCGTGTATTTTACAACTAGGCTTTCAGTGGTGACCTACCCGATTTAAATGCCATTCATACCAAGCACCATAAAAATAGCCTATAGGGTCATCCACACAAAGCATATTAAAGATAACTTTAACTTTAAAATTATGGTTTTAAAAATCTTCACCTTTTTGTTGTGGGACTCCATTTCCCTGCACACTTGTTCAGTGAGCTGCAGATCCAGTTAATTCCACAAAGGTTTAAAAGTACTGTTGCTTGTAACTGTCTGGCTGGCGGCTGTGCTTTGGTGTCTCACTGCTGCCTTGGTCAGACAGCTCAGATTTGCAAACCCTGTCTAGCTCCACGTATCTACTCGATCAGTTGCAAACAACAGGAATTCTGAGCAAGATAATTTGCAGGACTTCTTGGAGCCTGTAATCAAAGGACACCACTCGTTACTAATATGGAAGTGATGGACAAATCCTTTCCCTGGCTGAGACAGGCCTGCTAGCTTCAGGGTTGACCGACCTCTCTTCACAATGATCAGCTTTTCTTGAAAAGTCCGTCTGGAAAATGGATTTCTTAAAATATCAGCGATCAAATCATTTTCCTCTCCCCTGTCAGCCATTGTGGGTGGAAAAACAGCTATTATCTTTAAACAGATACAGTATATTGTAGCTGCTTAAGCAAGTCCTTGCACTCGCATTTTGCTAGCTAATGATCCTCCGCATTGTGGTTGCAGGAGTCTAACCATCCAAACAAAAGATGTGAAAATTCCAATATTCTTGAATGCCTTCTATGTGTACCCCTGGACATACAGAAGACATCTGATTGGTTAAAGCAACAGGATAAATTTAACAGTTAATTTAACCTACAGAGCGCACTGTTAATTCCTGAAGGCCCAAGGCAGATTTACTAGACCCTGGCAACACAGATGGCTAAAATATAATTGGACAAAAACTTCTAATATGCATTACTCTACTGGAAGGAGTGCAACCAAGAGAAAAGCTACAAAATGAAGAGAATAGACTATTGGGAATAATTTAATACATCCTCGTGGAACAAATATAAGAATGTAGGTTGTAAATGTAATTATAATAGTGTTTAGGCAAGCAGAGAAGACTTTGTTGGCCCTGAGGGTCCACCACTGGTAGAAACACTAAAAAGAATCCAACTTTGGCAGCTATTACCTCAGTCTCAATCACAGGGTGCTTTATTGTTGATGGCTAAAGTTGTGCCCCATGATTAGCTGTTGAGACTAAGGTCATAGTTGCCATAGTTGTGTTCTATTCAGTGTTCCTGCCAAGAATGGAGTCACTGCAGGCAATACAGGTCCACCA
Organism: Pholidichthys leucotaenia; assembly: GCA_020510985.1. Classification (NCBI taxonomy): domain Eukaryota; kingdom Metazoa; phylum Chordata; class Actinopteri; order Cichliformes; family Pholidichthyidae; genus Pholidichthys; species Pholidichthys leucotaenia. Next base: position 390,800,195 of record CM035836.1, on the reverse strand, counting down.
AGGCTATGGGGAAGATGACATTCACTCCGTCAGATGTTGATGTTAGGGATGGGCGTATCAATACTCATGTATCAATACTTCAGTACCAGCTGGTCAATACTTTGGGGTTGATTCTTTTTTAAATATCACAATACCACTGTGTTAATACAAAACTTGCAATTTGTTTTCACTTCTGAGAGTTTTAGGCATTAAATTTAAATGTGAAAACAAGTGAAAAACCAGCCCAGGCGTGTTTTAGAGATGGCCTGTCTTGTCACATGATTATGACAGCCTATCAGATGTCAGAGCCGAAGACTCACTGCGCACTGGCAGCCTCATGATACGTGTCCATTGGTTCTATTCTTTTTCCGCTTCTCATTCATTGTGTATTGGAAACGCAGCGGAAAACATTTGGGTGAGGACTGGTGAAAACCGAACTGTGGTGTGAAGAATCTCCCGTGTTTCCGCTACAGGTCATTTGCATACTCGGGATGATCGGTTGTGCTATTTTCCATATGACCATGAACCGGAGGCAGCACTCTCGTCCTGAACTTTTAAACCAGCGGTTTTTGATGTCAAATAACGACAGATTCATGAACTGAACCTACTATTTCTCACACGAAGTGATGTTAGAAACACTTTTCCCTCTTTTGTTTTAAAGATATGGAGACCAAGGACGCCATATTGTCTGGTAGCAGCGGAGAGCTGAAGACCGCCCACAGATGGACCCGTCTACCAATCCAATGAACCAGCCAGCTGGAGGAGAAGACCGGGGGCGGGGGGGCAGATCTGTACGTTACCTGTTGTTGTGAAGACATGAAAGAGAAATTAATGACCGCTGTTTCAGGCAACCTGATACTATATGACGAGTCCTTGCCATCATATAAAAACAACATACAAAGGAATGAGGCGTGGAGAGTAGTGGAACATGGGCTCATCCAGCCAAAGCTCACGAACCAGGAGGTCAAACTCGCCATGCATTGTGCGGGTTTGTAGGATTGGGTGAACCCAACACTGGAGGCAACAACGACAAAGTCGCCTATTGTAGCGCAAATATTCCAACACTATTAAAAACAATCTGCTCATGATTAATAATGACTATTCCAGTATTTTCTCCCGCATTGCTTGACTCCGCACCTATCTGCTACACGCCCCTTTCCGCACCTCACAGGTTCCAGTATCCAATTCCTTTCCAAAAGATCCTGACCAGTGGACACGTAGCATCAGTCAAGTAGTCACTGATTCCAGTGCAGAGCAGAGTGAGCTCAGCAGCGTCGTGGACAGCAGAAGTACATGAGTAACGCTCTTTGAACCTATGTGTAACTTAATGAACAGGTTTCTAACTTACAGCTACCCTATAATGGCATATTTGCAGCATTGATTCACAGGAAAAACCCATACAGAGCTCAGCTTAGCTGCTGCCTGCAATGCATACACACACAGAGCTAAACACATACTTTTTTGTATAATGGGACCTGTTGGGGATGTGTCTGAGCACTTTCAAGCTATAGACTACAGTGACTACAGTTAATGTCAAGATGGCTGACACTGGAATGAGGAGTGGTTGGATGGGCTCCACTTTTAGCCTCTATATTTTCTTGCTTATCTACTTCTTACTGTTATCGTGTGTCTGGACTTGCAACAAGAAGGGTTTTCCGGTCAATTCAACTAAAGGTGAATCTACAAAGCTTTATTTATATGGATATGGACATGGTTATTTCACCCTGTACTCTATCTGGTCCTTAAAAGGCCTGAGAAAAAGCATCAAAAATAAGGCAAACATGACTGTTAAGCAAATAACACAATATGGCAGAGGCTATACAGGTAAAGTACTTTTAGTACTGCTACTTCTGGCAGGGGATATTCACCTTAACCCTGGACCTGCCACTATCAAACAGCAGGCCACTGGGTTAGCACAAACATCTGAACCGGCTGATCGCCCACTGCTGTCAACGGCCCCGCTAACACCTGAACCAGCTGATCAGCTGCAGCTGTCAACGGCCCCGCTAACACCTGAGCCGGCTGATCGGTTGCTGCTGTCAACGGCCCCGCTAACATCTGAGCTGGCTGATCGCCCGCTGCTGTCAACGGCCCCGCTAACTCCTGAACCAGCTGATCACCCGCTGCTGTCAATGGCCCCGCTAACACCTGAGCTGGCTGATCGGTTGCTGCTGTCAACGGCCCCGCTAACATCTGAACCGGCTGATCGCCCGCTGCTGTCAACGGCCCCGCTAACACCTGAACCAGCTGATCGCCCGCTGCTGTCAACGGCCCCGCTAACATCTGAACCGGCTGATCACCCGCTGCTGTCAACGGCCCCGCTAACACCTGAACCGGCTGATCGGCTGCAGCTGTCAACAGCCTGGCTAATATCTGAACCGGCTGATCGCCCGCTGCTGTCAATGGTCCGGCTAACACCTGAATTGGCTGATCGGCTGCAGCTGTCAACAGCCTGGCTAACACCTGAATTGGTGGAGCAGCATAATGCTGGTCTTCGCCCCAGTACAGCTGGACATAGTGAGTCAGGTGAGTCGAATTGCACTGGACAGACTCACATATCTGATCCTGCTGTAAACAGCTGTGCTACGTCCAAACTTTTGAAAGCAGGAGCAGTCAAACAAAATGCAAATGAGGTGAGATCCGAAAACCGAGCTGTACAAAAGCAAAAACAATATTTATTCTTCCAAACTGTTAATCATGCACGAGTTCTTTGGGATACAAAGGCTAAACCAAAGGGGATCCTCGGCGGACATTTAAACATACGGAGCATAATCCCCAAAAGAGATGAGATTTCGGCGTTGTTGTTGGACTCAAATCTGGACTATCTTTGTCTTTCAGAAAGCTGGCTACACAGAAACGTAGACACTAATATGATCGATATTGTGGGTTATCGGTGTTTTAGAAAAGACAGGCAGGTAGGGAGGGGAGGAGGTGTCTTAATTTACATCAAAGAGAAATTTAAATGTCAACTGTTTGATTTGAATACTTCACTTGAATGTTTAGCTGTTAATGTATGTCTCTCACCGGTAATGAATTTCAACATTGCAGTATTGTACAACCCACTGTCACGCAATTCTTCTTTCTATAATGAATTAAGTGATCTGGTTAAACAACTTGAGAGGTGCAGAGAAACAATATTTTATGGTGACTTTAATATTAACTGGTCTGATAAAAAGAACAAACAGAAACTGAAAAGCCTCACAACTAAATTTAATTACCAACAAATGATCAAAGGACCCACCAGGATAACCAAACAATCTAGTACACTTATTGACATGGTATTTGCTAATAAACCAGAACGAATAACCAGAACCTATAATCTTGTAACTGGTCTGTCAGATCATAACATGGTTCTTGCTGTCAGAAAACTTACTAAAAAGCGACTACAGTATTTTGGGGGAGTTGATATTGACAAAGTAAATTTTATTATTCCCAAATCAAAAACTGTGGAGTTTGAACATCACTTAGAGAATCAAAATTAGGAGCAGCTCATGTCAATATATGAAGTAGATGATTGTTGTAATTTTATAACTGCAACAATCACAAAGTCTATAGATAAATTTACAAAGCAAATTAAAAGTAGACAACAGAAGATTAACCTACCATGATTAAATAATGAAATAAGAAAACTTATGAAGAGGCGAGACTCTGCATTGAAAACATCATTAACCTCTAAACTACAAAATGATCACCTCGTTTACAAAAGTTTAAGAAATAAAGTGGTACAAGAGCTGCGTAAATCAAAAGCATCTTATTACAATAAATTGATAGAACATGCAAAGGGTAACAACAGTTCCCTATGAAGGCACTTAAATAACTTAACCAATAAAAAAAATGAACAGAAGGGGGTAAAGGAACTTAGAATTAATGGCAAGACCATCAGTGACAATGCTCGTCGGCCTCCGTCGGTCTATGATGACCATGGAAGAGAATCCTAAACGTCTACTCTGCTGGAACAGCACCACCTGTGGCTGAACAGGCTGATGCGCGAATGGCAGTCCCTGTCATACAGGTCGCACTTGTGGGTGGTCTCCGTGCTGCTGGGTCTGTGGCGGTTCTTCCTGCGGGTCCTTTTTTCATCTGCTGCAGCAGTCAGTCTCTCTTCACCCGCCTTGAGCTGTCTGGTCAGGGTGCCTCTCCATTTGGAGCGGTCCGTTGCAAGGTCCTCCCAGCACTCTGTATTGATCTCCAGGGCCTTCATGTCTCTCTTGCAGACGTCTCTAAAGCGCAGCTGTGGGCGGCCAATGTCTCTCCTGCCAGTCGCCAGTTCTCCGTAGAGGACATCTTTGGGGATTCTGCCATCCTCCATACGGTGAACGTGGCCTAGCCAGCGGAGCCTGCGCTGCCTGAGTAGAGTGAACATGGAGGGAAGGCCGGCGCGGGACAGAACTTCTGTGTTGGGCACTTTGTCCTGCCAGGATATGTCCAGGATGTGGCGAATGCAGCACAAGTGGAAGGAGTTCAGTCTCTTTTCCTGCCGGGCGTATGTTGTCCACGTCTCACTCCCATAGAGCAGTGTGCTGATGATGCAGGCGTTGTACACTGCCATCTTCATCTTGACAGAGAGTTTGGGATTCTCCCACACTCGTGTGGTGAGGCGAGCGAGAGTGAAGGCTGATTTTCCAATCCTCTTGTCGATCTCTGTATCAAGGGAGAGGTTGTTGCTGATCGTGGACCCCAGGTACATGAACTGATTCACGACCTCCAGCTCGTAGTCGTCGATGGTGATGGTTGGTGGTGCTTCCGTGCCTTGTGCCAAGACGTTAGTCTTCTTCAGGCTGATGGTAAGCCCGAAGTCCTTGCATGCCTGGGAGAAGCGATCCATCAGGGTCTGAAGCTCCTGCTGTGTGTGGGTTGCGACTGCAGCGTCGTCTGCAAACAGCATGTCTCTGATTAGAGCCTCGCGTACTTTGGTTCTGGCTTTCAGGCAGGCGAAGTTGAAAAGCCTGCCGTCAGGGGATATTGCAAATAAATTTAATTCATATTTTGTGGAGTCAGTGAAAGAATAAACAAAAAATTTTGTGCTGCCAAATGTGCTCAACAATACTAAACCAATACTTTCAACAGTTTCTTTTCACATTAATGAGGTAAATGAAGATTTAATTGCTGGCATTGTTAAAACACTGTCAAACTCAAAAACTAATGATATCAATATGAGCACTTCCTTTCTCAAAACGCACAGCAAAATATTAATCAAACCACTGACTCATCTCATTAATCTCTCCATTAGGTCTTGTACATTTCCATCTGGCTGGAAAAAAGCTGTCGTCATACCAGTTTTTAAATTGGGTAGTAAAGACGATATATGTAATTACCGCCCAATCTCTATTTTACCAGTTCTGTCTAAGGTTCTTGAAAAAGTTGTAGCTATGCAGCTGATAGACTATCTACAAGACGGTCAACTTCTTCATCCACACCAATTTGGTTTTAGACCAGGATACTCAACAGAAACAGCAAACTGCTGCCTTATTGAAAATGTCAAACAGTCCTTGGATAGGGGTAATGTGGTGGGAGCTGTTTTTCTGGGTCTCAAAAAGGCTTTCGACACTGTAAACCACAGCTTGCTTTTATCCAAAATGGTATCTTTTAACTTTTCTCCCAATACAATAAAATGGTTTGCATCTTATCTTCAGAACAGCGAACAGTGTGTAAAAGTTCACCAGGATAAATCCTTCCTTTTAAATAATTGTATGGGTATCCCACAAGGGTCCATTCTCGCTCCTTCACTTTCAGCATTTTTATTAATGACCTGCCATTACACTGCTCAGCTGCAACATGTCAACTTTATGCAGATGATGCAGTTATTTACACAGCTGCCAAGACTCCAGCACAGGCTGCAGACATCCTGTCTTCAAGCATGGTTGATGTCCAAGAGTGGCTCATCCAGAACCATCTATTGCTGAACCTTCAGAAAACAGTTTCAATGTGCTTTTCAATCAAAAAATGTAACTTGCAACATTTTAAAGTTAATCTACATGATCAAGATATCAGTTCAGTTACAGAATTCAAATACCTTGGCGTTGGACTAGATCCTCAACTCAAATTTAATCTTCACATAAAGAAGATTTCTAAAACAGTAAAAAAAAATAAAAATTGAATTGCTTTAAATCAATTAGACATTACATACCACACCAAGCAGCCGTACTGTATATGCATTCTATGGTTTTTTCGCATATATCATACTGTCTGACAGTTTGGGCTCAAGCAGCTCCTTCTACAATAAAACATATACAGTAGGTTCATTATATAATCAAACTCGAAAAATTTTGGATAAAAAGCCCATTAGGTGGCATCATTGTTATATTCTAAAAAATTATAATCTACTGAGTTTTGAGAGTTTCACTGACCTCTGTTTTCTGAAATTAATTTTCAAATGTTTCCATAAATCAGCGCCAGAGTCACTTGTTGGATTCATCCAAAGACAGGACAGCAGCAGAGCCACCAGGAGTTCTGTTAACAACAACAACTGTAAAATATCCCACTGCAGAACCACATTTGGACAAACAGCTTTCTCTATAAAGGGCAGTTATATCTGGAACATAATGCCAAATGAAATTAAAATAATAACGGATTTTAAAACATTTACTACAAAGGTTAAAAACTGGCTGAAAAGTAAACAAGAATGTACCCATGTATGAAATGATTGTCTGCAGGGTGTGAGTGAAGAAGGGAAGGCAAATGTGTAACAGGCATTTTACTGTAACAGGCAAATGTGAATCAGGTTTTTATATTGTGTATTTATAATTTTGTTTGCATTGATGTATGTGGATATTGTTTATTCTGTTTTCATTTTGTTTTTTCTTCATCTTTTTCTCTTTTTCTCTGTTTCTTTTCTCTAAAGCCCATCCAGGGACAAGAGTTGCAAATTAGCTTAATGCTATACACTCCCTGTGCAACACATCAGATTTTCTTTTTTGTCTATGTTTATTGCACTGTCCCTGACAAATAAACAAATAAATAAATAAAAAGAATAAAGATCCAAATTGCTGTTTAACCCTCCTCCCATGTTTTTCACCTTTGATTGCAGTCTGCACCATCAGCTGTCCAGTGCTTTTCTGATAGATATGCTAAAATATCAGAATACTGGAGGAAGTGGATCCAATCAGCTGATTGCCTGAAGTGCAGAGCTCAGCTGTTTTTCATGATAAATCACACTTTGCTGTTGGCTGCACCTCCAGGCAAAAGCGCACTCCATGCATTATCTTTTTTTTCACTTTATTGAAAATAAACTTTTTTTTAATCGCCATCAGTTCATGTGCCTTTAACCCAGGTTGTGGAAACTGTCATCTGATGTTCCTGACATGTCACATCAACTGTTTTAGGCATGACTGACCTGACAGATTTGACAGCTCTGCCAGCTCGGTCAGCCCCCCACCCCCCCACCCCACCCCGTGGTCTTTGGAGAGGAGAATCATCTCAGTTGAACAGAAATAATCTCTGGCACACCTAGCAATGGAGGCAAAAAAAAAATCAGGATCAGGAGGCAACGGCAGTCAAAAAAATAAATAAATAAAAATAAAATTTAAAAAACATTGCATTGTGAAAAAAAATTACACATATATGCTACTTCGTATTACCATAGAATCTGGATGAATGGTGAAAGTAAAAAAACACTTGAATCCAGGTGAATCCAGTTGACTTGACTGAGCTTTCATACAGCATACTTACCCACTTGGATGACTGAGAATCTTCACCAAATTAAGAAATTGAATTAATTTTGTATTCATTTTAAGTCTTAATTATTCTTATTATAATTGAATTATATTTCATTTTATTTTTATTTACTTTGCTCATTGTTCTATTTTATTATCATTTTAAAAGCATTTCTTTCAAGTATTTATGTTCATGAGTTTTATTCAAATTTCATATTGCCCTTGCAATAAAATCGTAATGAAACTGCAATCATGTGATTTTCCTTTGAGGGGCAAAGCGTATCGGTATCGAAGAAAAAAGTCCCATAAATTAATGGTATCGTATTGAAAGGAAAAATGCTGGTATTGCCCATCCCTAGTTGATGTACCATCATAATAATTTTGGAAATGTTATTTTGAGCTGAAAATCATACATAGTGTTGCTTTAAGGCAGCTTTATCAGCTACACCCTCATAAAAACTTGGACAATTTAAACAAAAACTAAAGGAAGAAATATTCCAAACATATATACAAGATGACATGTAAAATCTCATAAGGATTGTCATATCCAGTCTGTGTTGTGTTGTGTTGTCCTGTTATGCCACTTTGTGGTAATAGCTTGAACTTTGTTGAAAAAGTCAAATACCTAGGTGTGTGGATTGAATCTGATAAGACCAATGTTGATTGTAACAGGCAACTCAGGAAACTCTATGCTCAAACAAATTTACTGTTGCGAAATTTCCATAGATGTTCTCCTGATGTTAAATGTATGCTGTTCAAGACCTTCTGTACCTCAATGTATTGCTCGCCTTTATGGTTTAATAGCAATGTTGCTGTTAGGAACAAAATCCGCATTGCATATAATAACTCCCTAAGAAGGTTGTTAGATATACCACGTACACTACCGTTCAAAAGTTTGGGGTCTGTAATGTTCTCCTGGAACATGTAATGACGAGGCGCACACATCGGGTGTCAGTTAGGACTTTTTACTTGTCACTTCAAGTGCAACTAACAACTAACCACATAGTGGCACATGTACAGTACATCTCCTTTTATAGTCAGGTCATGGCCGGGGTCATACTGCCCTCTAGTGGTGACTCCATATGAACTTCACATATCAATACATCTCCCTTTTTTTTCAAGTAAGGTCATGTCCAACTATAAACTTTTTCTCAAATTTCTATATACAAAATAAACTCCATTTCTATTTACATTTTTTTTTCAACCTTGTACACTGAATCACAAGTTCAATTTTTTCTCTGTTTACAATTCAATATCAACACATTTTTATTTTTTTTTCATTCATCTCAGTACTCCTTACATTTCCTCAATCAATCTTTTCGGTTTCACAATTTGCCTTTGTGAGCATCTCCTTTGTGTCACCTCAGTCTGTTCGTTAGTGTCTGTCTCTATGTTCTGGTTCTCAGCCATTTCTGGTTGTCCGGTTTGGCTGTAAATTGGCATGTCGCTTATTTCACTGTCTGTGACTCTCATTTTTGTCTGAGGCACTTTCAGTAAGTGACGTCGGTTTCGCCTCATTGTTTTTCCATGCTCTGTGATGACTTCATATGATCTGGGAGTTGTTTCTTTAACCACTTTTGCCAGCGGTCCCCATTCTCCATCACATCTCACTCGCACTATGTCCTCATGTGCAAGTGGTCTCAGAGGTCGTGCTGTTCTGTTGTACAGTTCAGTTTGCCTCTCATCACGCCTCACATCTCTCTTTTCCATCACCTGAGATGCTGATGGAAGTCGCGTTCTGAGTTTTCTGTTCATGAGCATTTCTGCTGGGGACAGTCCATTCTCAAGTGGTGATGCTCGGTAATTCAGGATCGCCAGATGTGGGTCTTCTGCATTGTCTGCAGCCTTTTTCAGTATGCGCTTCACAATTTGCACCCCTTTCTCTGCTAACCCATTTGACTGTGGGTACAGAGGGCTTGAGGTCACGTGCTTGAACCCATATGTGTTTGCAAAGTCTTTGAAGCACTGACTCGTGAATTGTGGTCCGTTATCAGTTACAACAGTCATTGGAATTCCATGGCGTGCGAACATTGTCTTTGTATGTGCGATCACCTTTTCTGCTGTTGTGTCACTCAACCCTGCAAACTCTGGGTAGGTGGAATGATAGTCCATGACTAACAGATAGTCCTTGCCCTTAAGTTGAAATAGATCCATGCCCACTTTTCTCCATGGCCCTTGAGGCTTCTCATGGGGCCTCATAGGCTCCTTTGGCTGTTGATACCTGTGGCGCTGGCAAATGTCACAGCGCTGCACATATGCCTCAATGTCCTTGTGCATGTTGGGCCAATACAAAACATCACGTGCACGTCTTTTGCACTTTTCAATACCCAAATGCCCCTCATGCACTAATTTAACCATTTCTGATCTCATGGAGGTAGGTATGACTATCCTTGTACCTTTTAACAGAACCCCATCTAACACAGACAGTTCACCTTTAAAGTGTTGGTAAGGCTTGTCAATCATAACCTGTCCTGGCTGATGTATCTGTTCCATTACTCTTTTTAGTTTCTCATCTTTTTGTGTTTCTTTCACTATCTTCGTCCATTTTGCATCTGACACTGGCATGTGTGCCTTAATAGAGTCTACATGTATTTGCACAGCTTCCTCTGTTGTGCTGCTGGTGTTGCTCAAGCTAGCCCTACTCAGCGCATCGGCTACAATTAGTTGCTTGCCTGGTGTAAACTCAAATTTCAAGTCATATTTCTGTAATCTTAACATTAGACGCTGGATGCGCGGTGGTGCGTCACCCAGTGGCTTCTGTGAGATCGCAATCAGTGGTTTGTGGTCTGTTTCTAGTATTACTGACCTTCCATACACATATTCATGAAACTTCTCACATCCAAACACTGCACCTAGAGTCTCTTTCTCTATTTGCGCGTAATTTTTTTCTGCGCTTGTCATGGTGCGCGATGCGTATGCGACTGGATACCACTCTGTGTCATGTTTTTGCAATAGCACAGCTCCTAGGCCGGCTTTGGACGCATCTGTGGACACTTTTAGCAGTTTGTCCTGATCATAGAATTTTAACACTGGCTCCTTTATTAGACTGTTTTTGAGCCATTCCCATTCTCTGGCATGCTCTGCCATCCACTGCCACATTGTATTGGTCTCTAACAAGCTTCTAAGAGCTATTGTGTTAGCTGATAAATTTGGGATAAATTTTCCCATGTAATTGACTAGCCCTAGGGCTCTTTGCAAGTCATTTTTGTCCTGCGGTACTGGCAGCTCTGCTATGGCCCGCACTTTTTCCGGATCTGGTTGCACGCCTGCCCCAGATAATTTCTCTCCCAGGTATGTAATCTCCCGTACCCCGAATTGGCACTTACTCTTATTCAGTTTCATACCTGACTTTTGCGCCTGTGTGAGAACTCTTGCCAACCTTTCGTCGTGCTCCTCTTTTGTTTTTCCCCAGACTACCACATCATCAAGAAAAACTCCCACCCCTTCTATTCCGTCAAACAGTTGCTGCACAGTTCTATGGAAAATTTCAGGGGCTGAGCTAATCCCGAACGGCATTCGTAGAAAGCAATGCCTTCCGAATGGCGTATTAAATGTGCACAATTTAGCGCTTTCCTCGTCGAGCACTATTTGGTAAAACCCAGATTTGGCATCTAATTTTGTGAAGTAATTTGCTCCACTCATTGTGCTGGTTATGTCAGATTTTGTTGGTAGCCTGTAATGCTCCCGCTGTATTACTTTATTTAGATCTTTTGGATCTATGCACAATCTCAAATCTCCATTTGGCTTCTCCACTATAACTAGTGAGTTAACCCATTCAGTTGGTTCTTCTATTTTTCTGACCACTCCGTCTGCTATCAGTGAGTCTAGTGTTTCTCTCAGCCTCTTTTTAAGAGCTATTGGCACTTTTCTTGCTGCATGTATGACTGGCTCTGCATTCTCTTTCAGCCTAATTTTTTGTTTGCCTGGTAGGTGGCCTATTCCTTTGAACACATCTTTGTATTCTTTCACCCAGTCAGTGTGTTTGTGCCTACTTGTTGTAGCCTCTGTATTTTCTCGTGTTGTCACTTTGTCTGTATCAATGACATTCACCCTTTTGATCAGACCTAGCTGATCGCATGTTTTTAAACCCAAAATTGCTTGTCTATTTCCATCAACAAGTACAAACAATGCATTCACTGTTTTACCTTTGTTTGACAGTGTAACCCTGCACATTCCCTTAGTGGGTATTGGCTTATCGTCATATGTTCTCAGATTAATCTTTTTATCTCTTATTTTCGGTTTGTTTTTCAGTCTTTTAAAATCTTTCATTGGCAGGATGTTTACCTGCGCACCTGTGTCGAGCTTCAGTGACATGTCTGTGCCATTCATCTCCAGGCACACTATCCATTCGTCAGCGCTCGTCTCTCCCTCGATGGCGTCCACGTAAAACTGATCCTCTTCGCTGTCACTCTTTTTCTCCACGAGTTGCACCATCCTCTTTGAGAAGCAGGTCTTTGCGAAGTGATTTTTTCCGCCACACTTGCGACATTCCTTCCCGAATGCTGGACACTGTTTCAGCGCGTGTTGCCTTCCACACCGCTCGCAGTTCCCGCGCGCGCGCTCTGGGTTTGCCTCCCTTTTTCTTGCCTGCAACGTTCCTTTCGGCTTCGCGCGCTGCACTGCACCGACCTCAGCAGTCTCTTTTTCCTTGCTGCTAAAAGTCTTTAATTGTGCCTTTATACTCTCAGACGCTTGGCAAATCAGTATCGCTTTCTCCAGCGTTAAGTTAGTCTCTTTCAGTAATTGCATCCGCAATTTGTTGTCTTGGACCCCTATTACAATTTGGTCCCGTATCATTGACTCATTCAATGTTCCAAAGTTGCATGACTGACATTTCAACCGTAGGTCTGTGACATACAGCTCGATGGACTCTGACTCTTTCTGAAGTCTTTTTCTGAACACATACCTCTCGTACGTTTCATTCTTTCTCGGTGTGCAATAATCGTCAAATTTCTTCATCACGGCGTCGAAGTTGCCTTTTTCTTCTTCCGTGAAGATGAATGTGTTGAACACATTTAGCGCCGCTCGCCCTGCTACTGTCAGCAGTAATGCTATTTTCCTCTCCTCGTCACGGAGACCGATAGCAAGCGAATAAAGTTCAAAACTCTGTTTGAATACTTTCCAGTTCTCGTTGACGTTACCGGTCAACTTTAACTCGTCCGGCTGTCGAAGAGCGTTCATCTTTGCCGTCGGTTCGTAGTTTTATCCTGGTATCATGTAATTTACTCCTGGTACCATGTAATGTTCTCCTGGAACATGTAATGACGAGGCGCACACACCGGGTGTCAGTTAGGACTTTTTACTTGTCACTTCAAGTGCAACTAACAACTAACCACATAGTGGCACATGTACAGTACATCTCCTTTTATAGTCAGGTCATGGCCGGGGTCATACTGCCCTCTAGTGGTGACTCCATATGAACTTCACATATCAATACAGGGTCACTTAGAAATTTCCTTATTTTTGAAAGAAAAACACTTTTTTTCAATGAAGATAACTTTAAACTAATCAGAAATACACTCTATACATTGCTAATGTGGTAAATGACTATTCTAGCTGCAAATGTCTGGTTTTTGGTGCAATATCTACATAGGTGTATAGAGGCCCATTTCCAGCAACTATCATTCCAGTGTTCTATTGGTACAATGTGTTTGTTCATTGCATCAGAAGGCTAATGGATGATTAGAAAACCCTTGTGCAATCATGTTAGGTCTGCAATGCTGTAATTGCTGCAAATGGAGGATTCTTTGACGAAAGCAAAGTTTGAAGGAAAAAATTATTATTTCAAATACAAATCATTATTTCTAACCTTGTCAATGTCTTGACTATATTTTCTATTCATTTTACAACTCATGGTGGTAAATAAGTGTGACTTTTCATGGAAAACACAAAATAATTGTCTGGGTGACCCCAAACTTTTGAACGGTAGTGTAGGTCGAGTGCAAGCAAGATGTTTGTGTCCTTGAACATTCCGTCTTTTGGCGAGTTGATACGAAAGAATGTTCACAGTTTTATGAGAAGGTTGCTGGCATGTAACAATCATCTTATATCAGCAATTGTCAACTCGTCACTCACACTTCACTCCAGCATTTGGAAGTGGTGACATTCTATTTTATACTGAGTTCAATATTGTATGTTATTGTTGTTACAAGAGCGCCGAGTGACTGCTGATCTGTATATACTTTTATTTATTTATTTATTTTCTACACATTTTAGTTGTGCTTTTAATATGAACCCTGAGTTTGAAATAAACGTTTGAATTTGAATTTGAGTTGTTGCTTAGTTTTTTTTTTGTTTTTTTTTGTCACGTTTTGTCTTAGCTTTGTTCTGAATTGTAATCGCTCTTGTTTTGTTTTTCTTTTGAATTCTTGGATGGAATATGGGTGGGCAATATAAGCTGCGGCTTCAGCCATCACCCATTTCGGATAACTTATGTTGAACTGTATAATCAGAGGAGTTATTGTCTAATTTGATCTTGTTGGATTTTCTTTCCCCCCTTATTCTGTTTCTTTTTTTTAATCTTTACTTTTAATCTATCCGAAATAAATAAAGATTCATTCATAAAGATTCATTCATTCATAAAAACACAAGACTGACTGGTGTGATCCAATGAAAAGAAAAGCTCACACACACACTCACAGCCACAGCTAAACTCCTACGTATGTCAATGAGCTGTTCTTTTAAAGTGACACTCCACTAAAAATCAAGTTTTTTTTTCTTATTAACATGTCTGTAACATGCTTTTTATGACTTACAGGACATATCAAGAGTGAAATTACTCAAATGTCTCACGTTTGCTTTTTGCTGTGAAGTTTCACTTAAGCCCCACCCCCTAGTTGAGACGGAATGTTTTTAGTGACGTAACTATTTGTGGTGCTGGCAGTGGGTAGTGTTGAGCCATTCAGAACACTCTGGCCTAACTGAAGTTATCCTCCAGGCTAGTTAGCATTTTTTAACAAGCTACTTTGAAATCTTGACCCAAATTAAGATGGGTTTTAAGATTAAACTGCTTGTAAAGTGTCTGTGACACGATGTGGGAACTATGGATCAGTATTCAGTATGAATATATCTTCAGTTGTCCACATAGTTGGTTCTGTTGACTTAGAACGCTAAATAAGTGGAAAAATATTTCTAAGTGAATTCAAATTTAGCGTCGTGTTGCACTAATGCGATATCCTGAGACGCACCTTGTTTCCGGATATGACGTTGTGAGGAGAGTTTCCTCTAGGCTGATCCGTGTGTTGTCAATAAACAAGCTGTTTAGCTTCTATATCAGCGAAGAAATGCTGAAACGTTGCGTGGCGGCTGGGTGTTCTAATTGCTCCAGTGAACGTATAAGCCTGTTCTCATTCCCAAAAGATCCAGATCTTCTTAAAAAAATGGGCGAAGCAAGTACAGAGAACAAGGGACAAATGACAACCAACACCATCTTCTGTACTCTGTAGTGATCATTTCACTGCAGACAGTATTGAGGAAGCACCTGCTATAAGGAATCTTTAGGCTTGAAAGTTTGCTACAAATGGGTTCTAAAACCGAATGCCATACCTACAGTTTTCAAACTAAAACCCACAGCTCAAGATGATATCAACATATCAAAACAGCGCAGAGAAGCAACAGTGTCAAAACTCGCCCTGAAAAAAGTTTGTGTAATTGATTTTTTTTCCACATAAGGCGATCGTGATTTTATTATATTTTTTTCGCCGAAAGTAAAATCCTCCCCAATGAATTTTGAAGCCAAGTGTTGACTTTACTCCAAACGGAACGACTTTGTGTTAAAAAACGTTATATTACTTTTTTCAGTTTTCATTTTTATAAATCTCATTGCCTACTGAAACTGAATATCTGAGCTTTTTTTTTTTTTTTATTTATTTCCCTGACCACCCATCGGGGAAATAAAAAAAAATTGAAACCAAAATTTCTGTAAATCAAATGATTAAATAACGATCGCCTTATGTGGAAAAAAAAATTACACAAACTCTTTTCTGGGCGAGTTTTGACACTTTTGCTTCTCTGCACTGTTTTGATATGGACGATAGTCCATATCAAAACAGTGCAGAGATACGAACAATTGTTGCGCAGAGATAAGGACAATCGCCCATATCAAAACAGCGCAGAGATACGAACGATTGCCCATATCAAAACAGCGCAGAGATACAGACGATTGTTGCGCAGAGATACGGATGAGCGCCCATATCAAAACAGCGTAGAGATACGGATGATCACCAATATCAAAACAGCGCAGAGATACGGACAATTGTTGCACAGAGATACGGACAATCGCCCATATCAAAACAGCACAGAGAAGCAATAGTGTCAAAACTCGCCCGGAAAAGAGTTTGTGTAATTGATTTTTTTTTTCCACATTAGGCAATCGTGATTTTATATTTTTTCCACCGAAAGTAAAATCCTCCCCTATGAATTTTGAAGCGGAGTGTTGACTTTACTCCAAATGGAACGGCTTTGTGTTAAAAAACGTTATATTACTTTTTTCAGTTTTCATTTTTATAAATCTCATTGCCTACCGAAACTGAATATGTGAGCTTTTTTTTAAAATTTCCCCGACCACCCCATCGGGAAAGTTTAGATCTATCTGTATATTACCATTTAATGTTTTGGAGGTGACCAATGTCCATCTCCAACCCTTCACCGTCGGACCCTTCATCCTCTGAAACGTGCGAGTCATCTTCGCTTCCTGAATGATTTGGTTCAGATAGATAGGGTTGCAGTCCTTCATTAGAACCAACTCGCTCTTCTTCATCACTCAATCTTGCTTCTTCCTCAAAAACTATCGACAAATCGCTCAAATCTTTGCTGAAATCGCTCACAACTTCCTCCGCTTCAGTGTACTCAGCCATGCTTGATTTAAGATAAGATAAGATAAGATAAGATAAGCCTTTATTAGTCCCACAATGGGGAAATTCCAGGATTGCAACAGCACAGGGATAGCAACACTCAGAGCAACAATCAGAAGGCAAGAAAAAAAACAAAAATCAAGAGCAGCGAGTATACATATGTACATATAAACATAAATATATAGACACACAGTGCGGAGCATTGTAGCTAGATGGAATAAATATATAAATATATAAACACAGTGCGGAGCATTGTAGCTAGATGGAATAAATATGTAAATATATAAACACACACAGTGTGGAGCATTGTAGCTAGATGGAATAAATATATGAATATATAAACACACACAGTGCGGAACATTGTAGCTAGATACATCTTTGGTTTACCTCATTACGTCACAAAATGGTGGCGGTGTTTGACCCAGTTTCTACAAATGAGCACCGCAATAGTCTGCATCACGATGTAATTTATGGTAGTATATGGAAACAAAATTTTATTGAATTTTTTTTTTGTCTACACAGAATAAAAACACAGTAGTTCTTCTTTCTAATGATATCTTAGTTGAATTATCAGAATCAGAATCAGAATCAGAATCAGGTTTATTGCCATTGTTCATGTAGTACACAAACTAGGAATTTGTCTCGGTACAATGCTGCAACATTAAACATGATAAGATAAGAGAAATAAACTATACATGTAATAAAGTGTAGGATAAGATTAAGTGATACTGGTCAACAGTTAAAATATATATTAGCCAGCAGCAGATACTGTGGAGAACTATATAGTGCAGTCGGTAATGCAGGAAGAAAACAGTGATGATTGACATGAGTCTGGTTGAGCTGCTGTACATGGTGCACGAGAGTCACTTAGTGTTCAGCAGTCTAATGGCAGAGGGGAAGAAGCTGTTCATGTGACGGGAGGTTTTAGTCTGGATGGACCGAAGTCTTCTACCAGAGGGGAGGGGGGCAAACAGTACATGACCAGGGTGTGAGGGATCGGCTATGATCCGGCCAGCACGCCTCCGGGTCCTGGAGATGTACAGATCCTGGAGAGATGGGAGCTTGCAGCCGATCACCTTCTCAGCAGTGTGCACGACGCGCTGCAGCCTTAGTCTGTCCCTGGCAGTGGCTCCTGCGTACCACACGGTTATGGAGGTGGTGAGGATGGACTCGATGATGGCTGTGTAGAACTGCACTAACATCTTGGTGGGTAGCTTGAGCTTCCTCAGCTGCCGCAGGAAGAACATCCTCTGCTGGGCTTTTTTGATGAGTGAGCTGATGGTCAGCTCCCATTTGAGGTCCCTGGTGATGGTAGTGCCTAGGAAGCGGAAGGAATCAGCAGTGGTGATGGGAGAGCCTGAGAGGGTGAGGGGGGGCAGAGGAGTAGTGACTTTCCTGAAGTCTACAATCATCTCCACTGTCTTCAGAGCGTTCAGCTGCAGGTTGTTATTGCTGCACCAGGACGCCAGCTGGGCCACCTCTCTCCTGTAGGCGGACTCGTCGCCGTTGGAGATGAGCCCGATGAGGGTGGTGTCGTCCGCAAACTTGATCAACTTGACAGACTGGTGGCTGGAGGTGCAGGAGTTGGTGTAAAGGGAGAAGAGTAGGGGGGAAAGTACACAGCCCTGGGGTGATCCGGTGCTGATGCTAGTATAGTCTGAGACAGTCTTTCCCAGCCGCACATGCTGCCTCCGGTCCGTCAGGAAGTCGATGATCCACCTGCAGAGGGAGTCAGGCACGTTGAGCAGGGACAGCTTGTCCCGGAGCAGAGCGGGGCGGATGGTGTTGAATGCGGAGCTGAAGTCCACAAACAGGATCCTGGCGTAGGTTCCCGGGGAGTCCAGGTGCTGCAGGATGGAGTGGAGGGCCAGGTTGACTGCATCGTCTACAGACCTGTTGGCTCGGTAGGCAAACTGCAGCGGGTCCAGGAGAGGGGTGGTGATGGACTTGAGGTGGGACAGGACCAGGCGCTCAAAGGACTTCATGACTACAGAGGTGAGCGCTACAGGTCTGTAGTCATTAAGCCCAGTGATCCGTGGCTTCTTGGGGACAGGGATGATGGTGGAGGATTTGAGGCAGGACGGCACGTGGCATAACTTAAGGGAGGTGTTAAAAATGTCTGTGAATACAGGAGCCAGCTGTTTCGCACAGAGTCTCAGGGTGGAGGGAGACACGCCGTCTGGGCCGGGGGCCTTGCGCGGGTTCATTATTATGTCACGGACTTAAGGACCAGTGTAATTTCAGTCATTATCCAGGGCCACTGTGCATATAGCTGGGTATGTCCTTCAACCGGTAAGTCTTTTTATCACAGGATTTATTCTGACATTGTAGTGCTAGTCACTTATTAGCCTTGTGGTATGTGGTTGGGCCTAGTAATCACTGTTTCTGAGGTTTGAAGGGGTGGGGGTGGGGTGAAAAGTAAAAGGACATGAAACTGTAAGACAGTGAAAGTTTTTTTTGTAGAAAAAAAGGGCATAAGATACCATTTTAGACCATGCAGATTTGTTTTTATAGGGGATTTATATCCACCGGAGTGCATCTTTAATATAAGAGTTTGATGGCATGTTGTGCCCTATACACTTGGTCTGTTCTAAGGACTATACCTTGTTTTGTTACATTTCTTGAGTGCATACTTTATTCATGTGCTTAGCAAATTAAAACTCAATCATCTTTATTGTGATTGCTGAGCCCCGGTTTCATAATACACAATGTAGAATACATAAAACGTAAACATAAATGATCTAGTCAACAGTCTATTGTCTATAGCACAAAACTCATTTTGCTAGCACAGTAGCACAAAACTGAATTCTGTGCCTGGCAGATCATGTGTAGAGGCTGTCCTAATGCTCTTAATTATTCAGAGGTGTGTTTTGGGCATAACATGCAATAAGCCAATTGCTGTATTTGCTCTCATTCAATTTAATAAACGGGTGAAAGATGTAGGGTGTTATACTGATATGATGGCATTTAAATGAGAGGACAATTCAATCCATCTGTATTAATGCTGTTATTGGAACCGGAAAATAATCATTAATGAAAATGATGTTATCCCCGACAACCAGGCATCACTCTTTCTATCAGATTGGATGGCAGGTGTTTCCTGGTGTATGTCACATGCCAGTCCCACTGTGCAAAAGTCCGGTGGCTATATTAATAAAAAAGAGTGGCCCACATTCTGTTCAACTAAGCAGAGGATAAATAAACAAATGCTTAATATGTGTGCTTGTCTGTAACTTTGCAATTCAGTCATTCATCTTCTTAACGGTCCTTTGGTTGTGGGGGGGGGGTATCTTTGGTTGAGAGGCAGGGTGTAAAGATTGCCAATGAATGAATGGAAGATTAGGTAAAGGATTAAGGCAGATTTTTACAAAATCAGTCTGTCAAAATGATGGACTCTGAGAAATTCTAACCCCGGTGTAGTAACAGGCATACATGTGCGTTCACACCTTTTAAACACACTGCTGAAATACTGGCTGATAATATGTGAATTACTTCAGATCTGATTTCTGCAGAACAAAAGTGCATTGGAATAAAATGCACTTCAATACTATAGTGACAAACTTTGCGCCAAGCCTCACTCGCTTCCTCTTTTACAAGTGCAAAGTGTGCATAGTCAGTATTTAGGTTGCGAGCACGCACAGTGGAAAACCAGACAATGCACTGACCGGAACTAACGAAAGCACCGGCACAAGGCGCAAACTGTGGCGCAAATCCCTGCATCGCACTGTTGCAATAGGGCCCTAAGTATTATTTCTTTCCTTTTAGTATACTGTGGTAATAATCTTTATGGTGCTTTCATGAAAATATGCTGTATAGATTCAAAATTAGTACTGAGGTAGTTTAACATTTGTTGTGTAAAATTACATTGCGCCATACTCCAAGAAAAGAGAAAGAAAAAATGCCCCCAGTATAATGCAAGCAGCAATCACAGAAGAAGGAAATAGAAACCTATGAGCAAGTAGATAAGTCCAATTCCAATAGTGTTACCAAAGCAAAGATTTTGTCACAGTCCGCTGTGTTAAAGACAAAAAAAGCATAAACCTTCATAAATAAATAAATAGCATTTAAAGATCATACATCCAACACAAAGCAGAAATTCAGGCTTCAAATCTAAATGGGTAACTTCATAGTCTGCGCTACAATGTTAGAACGAAAAAACAGTATCCAATTGATAATGACTTAATCACAAATAATCTGCAATAAAGGATAAATCCTTGAACATCTGCTTAATCATAGATTTATATAAGTTTAATTCTACAAACATTTTGTTATGAAAAAAGTATATGATTATGAGGAGTTAAATAGGTCAGGGCAAAATAACCACTGTGTTTTAATGGTTTATAGGTTACAGTACAGTGCATTTTTCAGGATTGCGAGTTGGAAAAAAAGAAAAAAATACAGCTGTTACTTTGCAAGTCAAACATGAGGGGCCTGTTTCCGCTCAATATTAGCAGATATGCAGTTGTATATGTAATGAAGATTTTTGAGTGTTCTCTGCATTGTCTCTGGAGACTTTCTCACGAAGTCTTTACTGAAAGGCCTATCGAGTATCTTACACTGCACCAGTTCTAGCACCTGGTGACATGGTTCTGCAGGGAGTTTTTGCTGTCACAATAAATCAGAAACAGACAGGATACAGTATAATCATGCCAGTGTCCGGTTTCAGTGAGCCACCGTGGAACACTTCAGCAAAATCCACACCATGCTTACTGCAGTACCCACAATGCTTGATGGTTGACTTGAGAAGAATAATCCTTGAGAGATAACATACAAAGAGCTGCCGATGGTTTATGTTGCAGGTCTTTTACTACACACAATGATGTACTGTGCTGTCAGTAGCTCTCTTAATTCCTAAACCTGCCTTTGCTTTGACAGTCAATAGAACAGATGGGATTCTTTTGAGGGAAAATAAGCCTAGAAGGTCTGTTTTACATCTTAACATGTATCTTATAGCCAAGATATGAGACATGTGATGATGTTTGAAAACAAAGTGCTCTGCTCTGTAACCTTAAGAAGCCTATACTTCAAAACCAAAGTAAACTGAGATGCCAGAGCCATCAGAGCAGGGAGTTGTGTTGTGTTTATTTCAGAGCTTCCCTTCCTTCATAAAGATGAATCATAATGTCTAATTCTCACAAATTACCCAAACATTATGTAGTTTCCTCATTCCCAGCACTGTTTAATCTGTGTCTGGAGTATTCGCTGTCACTTCATGTTGCAAATGCTGCTTTCACTCTGGCAGTTCATTGTCTTTTGATGGGCCATAAAAGGCTGGGGTTTGATGGATGGTAACTCCGGGCGTCGCTCTTTGTTGTGGGATGTGACGACTGAGTGCATGTGAGATGTGAGGAGAAGATGCTGTGTGAATGGGGGATGTCATTGATGTCTTGCACTGACACTGAAGCCCTAAGCATGAGCTTTGATCTCTGTGGATGACTGCAAAGCAAACACAAATAAAAGATTTCGGCGTGTTAGTTTCCAGTGAGAAAGTTTGATGGTTTCTGTAGTGTTTTCTAAAAGAGTTCATCTGTGACTGGAACAAGTCCTCCATCTAATATGTTACGAGGAGCTGTGTGTTCATGAATACAATGTTAAGTGCCGTGATGTCACCACACTTCACAATTTGAAAACTGCTGAAGTGCTCAGGCAGAGGAGGATAGCACTACAAACCAAGCTTCCACTCTGTGGTCCCATGTTCATGTTTCCATCTTGTCTTTTTGCTACTAGCATCTGTGTTTACTTTCACTTCCTTATTCGTGAGTCACTTCTGGTGTCGTGATTAACTAGCTTTAAGCTTTAAATACGCATTTTTAGGTGGTTAAGGTTATCAAAAACTTCTCGGTTAAGGTGACTGGATCAGATCTGTCAACTAACATGATTACTGTCACATAAGTCCCTACACTCCATCACGCCCAATATAAAAAATATATGTTTACAAAGCACCAAAATGTATATGCAGAGGTAGGATGGCACTAGAAATGACACTTCCACAGGGTAGGTCCAGCTGCACATCTTTGTTAACTTTCAGTTTTGCTTTACCGCCTGGTTTCAGATTCATTATTTTCAATCATTAATGTACAGCTCTGCAAAAAATAAATAAATAAAAATTCAGAGACCAAAGAGACTACTGCGAAATTATAATTTTATCTGGTTTTACTATTTATATGTATGTGTTTGAGTAAAGTGAACAATTTTGTTTTATTCTCTACCCTACTGAAAACAACTCAGCCAAATTCCAAGTCAAAATATTGTCATTTAGAGCATTTATTTACAGAAAATGACAACTGGGCAAAACAACAAAAAAGATGGTGCTTGTGGGGAGACTTGAATAACGAAACCGAATTGTCTTTCATTCCAGTTTATTCAAGTAATCATTCCACAGTCTGCTCTCATTCCTGAGCAGCGAACAAAGAGGGTGAACACACCAAAGTTCTCTCATTTAAACATTCTGACATCAAACCATTTCCCTCGCGGGGGAAATCACACATCTCTCTCAAAATCTCTTTATTCACATTCATTAGCCTTTTATTTACATAACTCCCCCTTCTCTCTTCTCGAGCCTCAGTGGTCAGGAAGTCTTCTGTCCCCTGTCCTCCGCAGGGGGTCCAGGCTCTGTGGCTCCGCACCGCAGGGGGCTGGCTCTCCTTCATCGTGGTTAAATCACATATGCAGTGTCCAACATATACATGTCTCACAACACAGCCATATAACCCCCCCCAAACGATGAAGAACAGACTAATTCCTAAAATTAAATAGCACCTTACTCACTACTGAATAATCAACACCAACATTCAGTCTGTGCGCCGCTTGGGCTTCAGCCGTCTGCCGAATCTGCTGTGCGTTGGCCCCGCCTTGCCTGCGGTGCGTTTCTGCTTCGGGTCTGTTGACTGAGGGAGAGAGTGATTAATTGCCCCCTGCGGGGGCCTGCCTCGTCGAGGCGCCACTGCGACCGGTACAGACACGTCCTTCATGACAAAAGCAGGTTTTAGTCTGTCAATACTGACTGTCTCTTTTCTGTCTCCAAAATCTAGCACAAATTGCTTATCACCTGCCTCCAGCACTCGAAATGGCCCTTCGTAAGGTGGTTTGAGCGTTGCTTTTAGGGCTTCGCGCCTGACAAAAACGAAATCGGCATTTTTCAAAGCCTTGGGGACGAAAACTCGTGGAAAAGCGTGATGAACCGGACCCGGGAGCGTGTCTGCCCCCGTGCCGACTAACGGTCCCAGAGCCGAGAGAGGTGGGGGCTCTGGGTGCTCTGGTAAAAACTCGCCTGGCAGCCTCAGAGTTTGTGCGAATACCAGCTCCGCTGGGGAGGCGTCTAAGTCCTCTTTAGGCGCAGAACGCAACCCTAATAAAACCCATGGAAGTTTATTCACCCAATCTGCATCCGTGAGCGACGCTCTGAGTGCTGCCTTCAAAGACGTATGAAAACGCTCGCATAAACCATTGGCCTGAGGGTGGTAAGCCGTAGTGCGGTGAATTTTGGCTCCTAAGCCGTTGGCCATCGCTGACCACAGCTCAGAGATGAATTGCGGTCCTCTATCGGACGTAATGTCCGACGGAACCCCGAAGCGCGCCACCCAAGCCGTTAAAAAAACGCGAGCCACCTCCACGGCCGTGGTCGTCGCAAGTGGGACCACTTCCGGCCAACGTGTGGTGCGGTCCACCATTGTCAAAAGATACGTGAACCCCTGTGATGCCGGTAGGGGGCCCACAAAGTCGACGTGCACATGGTCGAACCTTCTGGCCGGAATGCGGAATGGTTCTAACGGGGCTCTTGTGTGCCTGTGAATTTTGGCCCGTTGACAGGAAATGCAGGTTTTTGCCCATTCCTTCACGTGCTTGTGCAGGCACGGCCAAACAAACTTTTCCGCCACTAGTTTCACCGACGCGTGCACCCCGGGGTGCGCCAGTGAGTGGACCGAGTCAAAAACACGGCGGCGCCACGTGGCTGGAACCACCGGACGCGGGCGCCCCGTCGACATGTCGCAGATCAGGGGGGGCATACCGGTTTGTAAACACTTGCTCTCCAGCCTCAACCCTGTTGGTCCAGACTGGAGCGCGCGCACGTCTGCGTCCGCCCCCTGGTCCGCTGCCATGGCTGCGTAATCTATACCCACGTGCACCGGGGCTGCGCGCGCCACCGTGCCGCTCTCCTGCGGCGCGGTCACGGTGGCCCGTTCTGCCTCTGCGCGTGTTGGGGTCGTGAACGCGCGTGAGAGACAATCCGCTACTACATTGAATTTGCCCGCGACGTGCCTAATGTCAGTGGTAAATTCCGAGATTGCGGCCAGCTGCCTCTGCTGCCTGCCGGACCACGGGTCTGAAATTTTGGCCATGGCGTATGTGAGCGGCTTGTGGTCCACATAAGCAGTGAAGCACCGTCCTTCCAGCCAGAACTGGAAATGACGAATAGCCAAATGCAGCGCCAACAGTTCTCTGTCAAACGCGCTGTATTTTCGTTCAGCCGCGCTTAAAGATTTGCTAAAGAAAGCCAAAGGCTGCCAAACTCCGGCTACCTGTTGCTCAATAACGGCCCCTATGGCTAAATCTGAAGCGTCTGTCGTCAGCGCGATACGTGCTGCAGGGTCTGGGTGGGCCAGGAGCGCAGCGTCAGCCAAGGCTTTTTTAACCTCTGTGAACGCGCGCTCCCGCTCCGGGGACCATTCGACCGCCTGGGTCGGTTTTTGTTTTTTGAGCGCGGCATATAACGGTTGCATGATTTGAGCTGCGTGGGGCAGGAATCGGTTATAAAAATTCACCATCCCCAAGAATTCCTGTAGTGATTTGACCGTTTGTGGACGGGGAAAATCCGCTACCGCGCGTACTTTCTCTGGTAACGGAACCGCTCCCTCCGGGGAGACGCGGTGACCCAAAAAATCGATCCGCTCGACGCCGAACTGGCACTTGGCTGGGTTAACTATTAAGCCGTGCTCTCCCAGCCTCCTAAAAACTGCTGTGAGGTGCGTTTCGTGTTCGTCCTCTGAAGTACTCGCAACCAAAATGTCGTCGAGGTACACAAACACGAAAGGGAGATCGCGTAACACGGCGTCCATCATCCGCTGAAATGTTTGCGCCGCCCCTTTGAGACCAAACGGCATGCGTAAAAATTCAAAAAGTCCGAACGGGGTTATTACCGCTGTTTTAGGAATGTCCTCCGGTTGGACCGGGACTTGGTGATAGCCGCGAACTAGATCAATCTTTGAAAAAATGCGCGCCCCCGCCAGGTGCACCGAAAAATCCTGAATGTGCGGGATGGGATAACGATCGTGCGCCGTAACGTTGTTTAGCCTGCGGTAATCCCCGCACGGTCTCCAGGAGCCATCGGCTTTCGGTACCATGTGCAGCGGCGAAGCCCATGGGCTCTTCGACCTACGAACGATGCCCAGCCTCTCCAGGCTGGCGAACTCCTCGCGCGCAATGGCGAGCTTAACTGCATCCAAGCGCCGAGCTTTTGCAAACACGGGAGGACCAGAAGTGGGGATAAAGTGTTTCACCCCGTGCTTCGCGACCGTCGCTGAAAAAGTGGGCACAGTGAGCGCTGGAAATTGGGTGAGGAGTGTGTGAAACTTACCACCTGCTGTAGCGACGTGGGTCTGTACTGGTGGCGGGGACACTTGAGCTGAACAGGGGAGAGAGTAAAAAGAGAGTGCATTTACCAGCCGTCTATTAGCAAGATCAACTAACAGATTGTGTGAACACAAAAAATCTGCGCCCAACATGTTGAAACTCACCGCCACTATCACAAAAGTCCATTCATATGTGCGGCCATGTAAGCACAAAGGCAAGGTCCTTCTCCCGTAGGTGTTGATGTTCGAGCCATTTGCCACTGTAGCTCCGCTACCGTGGGGTCCAGCCACCCGGTCCGCGTATGTTGGGGTGATGAAGCTCACTTGTGCTCCGGTGTCGATGAGGAACTCTCGTCCGGAGCGCGCATCCGTGATGTAGAGCAGCTTGTTGCGTTCTCCGAGGGTCGAAGCTGCTAGCGACCCCCGGTCTTGCCGTTTCCCGAACTCCTGAAGATGCAGGGCGGCACACACCTGCGTGCCTTCTCTGCGAACCTCCGATGGTAAAAGCAGAGATCTTCTCCTCCGCTGTGTCGTGCCCGCGCCTCTGCTGCCGGGCTATTGGCTCCCCCTCGTCGCGGCCGTGTTGCCGCCGTCGTCGGCCAGTCTGGTTCTGCCGCCTCTGGCTCCCCGCTGTCTCGGGTTGCTGCTGTGGTTGCTTGCCCGCCGCAGGCGTCCAGGATCCCATCTGCCTCCTGGGCCAGCTCCCGGAACTCCTCCAGGGTGTGACACTTTTTGCCGGCCAGCGTGCTTCTCGCATGCGCCGGGAGGTTGGAGAGGAAGATGAACTGAAAAATGAAATCATCGTTGTCCAACCCTCTCAGCTGTATCATCTCCTCCATCAGGGCGCTCGGCCTGTGTCCACCTTGGTCTAGCAAAGACAGGATCCTCCTCGCCCTCACTTCAGCCGAGGGGGTGAAAAACTTGATGAGGGTGGATTTCAGCTTGCCGTACCTGTCGGTCGCGGGTGGCTGCTCCACCAAGCTTTGCACGCACCGAGCTGTGCTGTTGTCCAGTTTAGCGATGACATGGTGGAACTTAGTGTCATCCACCGTTACTCCTGCGAGCGCGAACTGCGACTCTGCTTGCAGAAACCACGACCGTGGGTTATCCTGCCAGAAATCAGGCAGCTTAACGGCCACTGCGCTCGCCAGCTCTGAGCGCTGTGAGTCCGGGACCCTGAGAATTTCTTCGTTCATTCTCAACGTCGTCAGTCACCAATGTGGGGAGACTTGAATAACGAAACCGAATTGTCTTTCATTCCAGTTTATTCAAGTAATCATTCCACAGTCTGCTCTCATTCCTGAGCAGCGAACAAAGAGGGTGAACACACCAAAGTTCTCTCATTTAAACATTCTGACATCAAACCATTTCCCTCGCGGGGGAAATCACACATCTCTCTCAAAATCTCTTTATTCACATTCATTAGCCTTTTATTTACATAACTCCCCCTTCTCTCTTCTTGAGCCTCAGTGGTCAGGAAGTCTTCTGTCCCCTGTCCTCCGCAGGGGGTCCAGGCTCTGTGGCTCCGCACCGCAGGGGGCTGGCTCTCCTTCATCGTGGTTAAATCACATATGCAGTGTCCAACATATACATGTCTCACAACACAGCCATAGTGCTTTTAGATAAGATAATGCAAATGGCCTAATGGTTAGGAATGTGGACTGGTGAACAGAAGGTCACCAGTTCAGTCCCTGGACTGGGAGGATCAGATCTGGGTGAGATAGATAACATAGCACTGTTTGCCTCACCCTCCTTAACCCCACTGTGGTGCCCTTGAGCAAGGCCTTTAACTCCAGCTGCTCCAGTGGAGCTGCTCAGTAGCCACAGGTCAGTCTGTGGTTGGACTGGGCAGCTTCCAGGTGTGAGTGTGAGCAACGCATCCTTGAAAAAAAGAGGTTGCCTCTCAGTGGACCTTCCTTGTATAAATAAAGGTTAAGTAAAAAAAAAAAAACAAGTTTATGTTCATTCTTAAACACTACAATACTTAAGTTTTAATTTAGGAAGAACTCAGAAATCTGCATTTGTGTAATAATTCAGATTTTTATCCACGGTTTTCATGTGTCTCACCATGTGTAGATAATCACCTAATCAGTAAATCCTTAAGTAGATTGAGGTGTCCTTGTGTTGGAATCCAACAGATACTTTACTTGAATGGCTACCATATATGTAGAGATGCTACTTTAGGAAAGATTTAGATGTGGTCTCTTATTTTTTCTATCGCTGTATATTTAAATGTACTTGAGATTACAGTAAGTTAGGGTTTGCAGCTAAAAACAATAAGGGAAAAGGCTATGGTTAGATGTTTGAAAAGGGTGAGGGTATGGCACACATTTTGGGCGCATATATGGCTTGCTTGTATGGTACGCATCTTCTCTCACATGTATTTAGTAGGCATGACGGTGCATACTCTACAGACTTCAAACGTCCAAAAGGACCTGACCCGGCAGAGACCTCGGCAGGTGTGAAGTGGTTTCTGGGGAGATGGGAAGTCAGAGACAATGTCCCAGCAGGAGCCCCCGAGGCAAGAGAGACAATAGAGACGCCAATGAGCCTCGGAGGCTATATGTTTACTGAAGGACTGTGGGTTCATATGTTTACTGAAGGACTGTGGGTTGAAGGTGTGATATTTGATGTGGGGTTTTTTGTGTCTCTGGGGGTATAAGAGCTGTGAGGAAAGATTGTCCTGTCTCTTTTGTTGAGATACTTGCTGTTAGAGGATGAGACTGCAAATAAACCTTTCCTGAGAAATAAGCTCAGTCTCGTTTGTGAAGGCATCCTCTACACTGGTGACCTACGACGAACCATGGCCGGTGACGGCGAGCTTTCCACACCGGACTCTTCAGGAGCCAACCGGGTTAACGCAGCTACCACACTACAGCTGCCCGATTTCTGGCAACATAACCCGCGCTCCTGGTTTACCACTGTGGAGGCGCAGTTCCACCTTCGGGGAATCTCAGCGGACGCAACGAGGTTCTACCATGTCGTCGCGAAGCTGGACAGCCTCACAGTGCAGCGGGTGGAGAGCCTGACCAACCACCCGCCCCAGGACGACAAGTATGGTGCACTGAAAGCCGCCCTCATTCGAGCCTTCACTCCCTCGCTGGGAGAGCGAGCAGAGAAGCTCCTGGCGCTGACAGAAGGGGAAGCCGACAGGCCGGCAGATCTGATGGCGAAGATGATGAGCCTGAGAGGCGAGGATGATGACAGCTTTATCTTTGCCCACCTCTTCCTCAGAACGCTCCCGCCAGCAGTGAGAGTCACCCTGGCCAGCTCGCAGCCACTCAACAACCGTGACTACCACGAGCTGGGCCAGGAGGCGCAGCGGCTCGTCGACGCCCATAGACGGCACGCAGCCACGATGGCAGCAGCAGAGCTGAACGCCCCCCCGCGAGACGAGGGGAGACCAGAGGCTGCGGCACCGGATCAACTGACGGCAGCAGCGGCAGAGGCCAGGAGAAGCGGGGCTGACAACACCCTCTGTTTCTACCATCGGCGCTTCGCCGAGAAAGCGCGCAGATGCGTTCCACCGTGCCGGTACCAGCACCAGGGAAACGCCAAGACCAGGAGCCGGTAGCAGCTGCGACTCTCGGCACGAAGAACAAGTTGCTTTTCGTGACAGACGCGAATTCAGGGAAAGAATTCCTGGTGGACACAGGCTCCCAGCTAAGTTTTGTCAAGCCTGCCTACGCGGACATGCTGACGCCTGCCAGCGGACCCCTGGTGTTAGCGGCGAATGGCTCCACGATCAAAACCTATGGGGAGAAGACGCTCCTCCTGTCCCTCCACGGGCGCACCTTTGAGTGGACCTTCGTTGTAGCTGCAGTCAACAACAACATATTGCTTGGTGTCTTTTTATGCTCAAACAGTTTGTTAGTTGATCTTGCTAATAGACGTATTGTAAATGCACTGTCTTTCTACTCTATCTCCTGCACAGCTCGGGTGGCCCTGCCTTCTGCACATCCCAATGTCACAGCTGCGGGTGGTAAGTTTCATGCATTACTCAACCAGTTCCCAACACTCACGGTCCCAACATTTTCAGCGTCAGTTGCCAAACACGGGGTCGAGCATTTCATAACTACCTCTGGCCCCCCTGTTTTTGCAAAAGCTCAGCGCTTGGACCCAGCTAAACTGGCCATCGCGCGCGAGGAATTTGCCAACTTGGAAAAACTAGGCATTGTTAGACGCTCTAACAGCCCTTGGTTGTCACCCTTGCACATGGTGCCCAAGGCTGACGGCTCGTGGCGCCCTTGCGGTGATTTCCGCAGATTAAATAATGCTTCAGCACACGACCGCTACCCGATTCCGCACATCCAGGATTTTTCGGCACATTTGGCGGGGGCGCGCATCTTTTCCAAAATAGATTTGGTGCGCGGTTATCACAAAGTTCCAGTCCGCGTGCAAGACATACCCAAAACGGCAGTTATAACCCCTTTCGGGCTTTTCCGAGTTTTTGCGTATGCCTTTCGGCCTCAAAGGCGCCGCGCAGACGTTCCAACGCATGATGGATGCTGTGCTGCGCGGCCTCCCTTTCGTGTTCGCTTATTTGGATGATATTTTGGTAGCCAGTACATCCGACGCCGAGCACAAATGCCACCTCACAGCCGTTTTTCAGAGGCTGACAGAGCAC
Organism: Pholidichthys leucotaenia; assembly: GCA_020510985.1. NCBI lineage: Eukaryota > Metazoa > Chordata > Actinopteri > Cichliformes > Pholidichthyidae > Pholidichthys > Pholidichthys leucotaenia. The sequence continues at coordinate 390,769,516 of CM035836.1, read as the reverse complement.
GGGCTGATCATTAACCCAGCGAAGTGCCAATTCGGGGTAGCGCAAATCGATTTTTTGGGACACCGCGTGTCTCCAGAGGGCGTGGTCCCGCTGCCGGATAAAGTGCGCGCGATAACGGATTTCCCCCAACCGCAGACAGTTAAGGCACTGCAAGAATTTTTGGGGATGGTCAGTTTTTATAACCGTTTCCTCCCCAACGCGGCACGGCTCATGCACCCATTGTACGCGGCATTAAAGAAACAAAAACCTGCATCTAAGGTCGAGTGGTCCCCGGACCGGGAGCGCACTTTCTCACAGGTCAAATCTGCCCTCGCGAACGCTGCGTTATTGGCACACCCGGTGCCAGCAGCTCGCATGGCGCTAACCACGGACGCCTCCGACGTGGCAGTGGGAGCGGTGGTCGAGCAACTGGTAGCAGGGAGCTGGCAACCACTTGCGTTTTTCAGCAAAACATTGCGCGATAACGAGCGTAAATACAGCGCGTTTGATAGGGAGCTTTTAGCCCTGCATTTGGCCATCCGCCACTTCCAGTTCTGGTTGGAAGGGCGCCGTTTCACCGCGTTTGTAGACCATAAGCCATTAACTTTTGCAATGGCTAAAATTTCAGAGCCTTGGTCGGGCCGACAACAGAGACAGCTGGCCGCAATTTCGGAGTTTACCACGGACATTCAACACGTGGCGGGTAAACACAATGTAGTGGCAGATTGTCTCTCGCGTGCAGTTGCAATGCCAGGCCCCCAGGGGGCAGACTCGGCGGCTGTAGACTCGGGCCAGGCTTGCGGCGCGAAAGCGCTCACAGCCCCGGTCTGCGTTGGGTTAGATTATGCAGCCATGGCCGCTGAGCAGGTTAACGATGCGGACGTGCGCGCGCTCCAGTCTGGGCCAACAGGGCTAAGGCTGGAGCACAGGGTGCATCAAAGAGGTAGGCCCCCCCTAATCTGCGATATCTCCACGGGGCGCCCCCGCCCCGTGGTCCCGGCTGCGTGGCATCACCGTGTTTTTGACTTAATACATTCGCTGGCACACCCGGGCGTTCGCGCGTCGATCAAAATGGTGGGAGAGAAGTTTGTTTGGCCGGGGCTGCGTAAACAGGTCAAAGAATGGGCTGCAGCCTGCGCAGCGTGTCAAAGAGCGAAGGTACACAAGCACACGCGGGCCCCTCTAGAACCTTTTCACATCCCAGCCAAACGCTTCGACCATGTGCATATCGACTTGGTGGGACCCCTCCCGCTGTCACAGGGGTTCACACACCTTCTAACTATGGTGGACCGCACTACGCGCTGGCCAGAGGCGATTCCCCTGGCGTCCACCACAGCAGCAGACGTTGCGCGCGCTTTTTTAACGGCTTGGGTCGCGCGCTTTGGTGTCCCGTCAGACATAACGTCTGACAGAGGACCCCAATTTGTTTCCGAGCTCTGGTCATCCATGGCACTCAGCCTGGGGGTGAAAATTCATCGCACAACTGCGTATAACCCCCAGGCCAACGGTTTGTGCGAGCGCTTTCACCGGTCATTGAAAGCAGCCCTCAGAGCGGCTCTCACGGACACAAATTGGGTTGATAAGCTTCCATGGGTTTTATTAGGGTTGCGTTCAGCACCTAAAGAAGATTTGCAAGCCTCTCCGGCCGAACTTGTCTTCGCCCAACCTCTCCGGTTACCGGGAGAATTCCTTCCTGAGAACCCCGCACCAGATCGCCCCCCTGCTCAGCTGCTGGAGAGCGACACGGGATCACACACCCTCCCCGGTCCAGTTCATCACAGTTTTCCACGCGTTTTTGTGCCTAAAGCCTTAAAGAATGCAGAATTCGTCTTTGTTAGACACAACGCACAGAGGTTTGGGGCTGCACGGTGGCGCAATGGTTAGCACTACGGCAGCACAGTTTACCCTTGGCCAGGGGATTGTGGGGATCGTGGGATCGTGGGTTCGATCCCAGCCCCCGACCAACAGTGATCTGTGTGGAGTTTGCATGTTCTCCCCGTGTTGCGTGGGTTTACTCCGGGATTTCTCCGGTTTCCTCCCACATGCCAAAAACATGCATGTTAGGTTAATTGGCTGTTCTAAATTGTCCCTAGATATCTTGTTTCCTATAGGCCCTTAGAATAGAGGGTTAGTATTAATGAAAGCGCTTTGAGTGGTCTTTGTGACTAGAAAAGCGCTATATAAGTGCAGGTTAGTTAGTTAGTTAGTTAGGTTAGGTTTAAGACCTCCTTACGATGGACCGTTCAGAGTATTAGAAACCGGGGAAAAGCATTTTTTGCTCGATTTGGGAGACAGGAGGGAATTAGTCTGCATTAACAGACTCAAACCTGCTTTTGTGTTAGCTGATGAACAGGTACAGTTGGCCAGGGCCCCCCGCCGCGGCAGGCCGCCGGGGAGACACTCTGCTAAGCTTTCACAACGATGTGCTAATGACTCTGATCCACAGATGCAAGAGACAGCCACAGGCAGAGCGAGACCTGCTCACAGCAGATATGGCAGGGAGTTGAAGCCCAGGCGGTTGGATGTATGATCTGTTGTGCCAATTTTTTTCTCGTTCTGTGTGATATGTCATGATTCTATGCATTTGAGGTGTAACTTGTCCTTATTTGGACGTTTGGGGGGGGGGGCGGACGACACCACCCTCATCGGGCTCATCTCCAACGGCGATGAGTCCGTCTACAGGAGAGAGGTGGCCCAGCTGGTGTCCTGGTGCAGCCACAACAACCTGCAGCTGAACGCTCTGAAGACAGCGGAGATGATTGTGGACTTCAGGAAAGTCACAACCCCCCTGCCCCCCCTCACCATCACAGGCTCTCCCATCACCATTGCAGATTCCTTCCGCTTCTTGGGCACCACCATCACCCGGGACCTCAAGTGGGAGCCAACCATCAGCTCCCTCATCAAAAAGGCCCAGCAGAGGATGTTCTTTCTGCGGCAGCTGAGGAAGCTCAAGATACCCACCAAGATGTTAGTGCAGTTCTACACGGCCATCATCGAGTCCATCCTCACCTCCTCCATAATCGTGTGGTACGCAGGAGCTACTGCGAGGGACAGACTAAGGCTGCAGCGCGTCGTGCGCACTGCTGAGAAGGTGATCGGCTGCAAGCTCCCATCTCTCCAGGACCTGTACATCTCCAGGACCCGGAGGCGTGCAGGCCAGATCATAGCCGATCCCTCACACCCTGGTCACGTACTGTTTGCCCCCCTCCCCTCAGGTGGAAGACTTCGGTCCATTCAGACTAAAACCTCCCGGCACATGAACAGCTTTTTCCCCTCTGCCATCAGACTGCTGAACATTAAGTGACTTATTGACTCTCGTGCACTATATACAGCAGCTCAACCAGACTCATGTCATTCATCACTGTTTTTCTGTTGCATTATCGACTGCACATCATCTGCTACTTGCTAATTTATTACCTCCGCCAGGCCGAAAAGGCCAGGAGGAGGTTATGTTTTTGCCGGAGTTTGTGTGTTTGTCTGTCTGTTTGTCTGTCTGTCTGTTTGTCTGTTGGTTAGCAAGATAACTCAAAAAGTCTTGGACGGATTTCCATGAAACTTTCAGGCGTTGTTGGAAATGGTACAAGGAAGAACTGATTAAATTTTGGGGGTGATCCGGTTCACCGTCTGGATACAGGAATTTTTTAAAGCATTTTTCAACACTGTGACATACAGCCATTTTCAACATGTGCGCAGGCGCAATAGAGGGCGCTGGTCGTCGTGTCTGATGAACACAAACTCCGCCTTCTTCAAAGTTTTAGGCACAAAAGCACGCAGAAAACTGTGGTGGGCAGGGCTCGCCAGAGTGCCTGTGTTTGCACTACGCTGCAAAAGCTGACACGGGCAGCTGTCCGGCGCCGGATTATTTGGCAGAAATTCCCCGGCCGGCCATAGGGGCAGCGCAAAAACCAGCTCTCTGCTGGGGGAGGCTTCCAAATCCTCTTTTTTCCGCGGACCGCAAACCCAATAAAACCCACGGCAACCATTATCGCACCTTCTTTTGTCCTGCGGCTCCGGAACAGAGAGGAATCCCGGCGCCAGTAATGCTGCGCCTAATATGTGTCACTCTAATGCTAAAAGTGACTGCATCAGGGATTTACCACCTTGAATGAATGAATGAATGAATGAATGAATTTATTTCGGATAGTACAGTACAGGTTAAAAGAAACTGTATAATATAACAACAAGGTCAAATTAGACAAAGACTCCTTCTACTATACAATTCCACATGAGTTATCCGAAATGGGTGATGGCTGAAGCCGCAGCTTATGTTGCCCACCCATATTCCATCCAAGAATTCAAAAGAGAAAAAAGAGAAAACAAGACAAGAGCGATTACGATCGATGGATGAACATTTTCAGCCAGTGAGAGAACCGACGCCTTCCAAATCCAATGCATCACTAGCAGAAGTGATGTTTTCTCATTTTGTGGCAGAGCACAATCTACCCCCATTGGTGGCAGATCACTTCAGTGATTTGGTGCCAATGTAGCGGTTTGATTAAACCCCCCACAACACACAAACAGAACACAGAGACAGTCAGCTCGCACTCCTGGGGTTTGTTCCGCTGCACGCTGAGTTTACAGCCTTGAAGTTAAAGTGTTCATGCATTTTGCCCTTACTGTGACCTAGAGACTCAGATCAATATGTAGATGTGCTGGTTAGCCTCTTTGTCTGACACTTGGAGCGAGGTCTAGCTAATCTGCCCATTGTGATGTATGTCTTACAAATGCAAATACCTCCTGCCTGTTCTGTTGTCCCTTTGATCATTCTAAACTGTGGGGTACGTCTCTTTGATGTATTGTTATGATCAAGTATTTAAGGTGCAACTCTGTAACGCAATCTCGCTCTCTCAATCTGACTTCAACCCTGCTGCAGGACACAGATTTTGTGTCCCCTCTTCACTGAGAGCCTGAGGAATTCGGCTTCAGCCTGCTCACGCTATGGCTGGGGTCGAGTTCCCGTGACGGCGGTATGATTAATAAAACCTGCTTAAAACCACAGCATCACTGCTTATTTTTTCATGCCGCCTCACTGGTGACCCCTCGAACACGCACACGTTTTGTGCGAAAGCAACCTTCCGAGCTGGACAGCCACACAGCTGCGTTGGTGGCCCCTTGAAGACGCACACGTTTTGTGCAACGCAGCCTTCTGTTTTGGATGGCCACGCTGGCGAACCGACGCTGAAAAAAACGAGCGGCCAGCGAACGCAACACCCGGGCATGAATGCTCCGTCGCCTGAGATCTGCACAACCACGCTGGACCGGCCGCTCTCACTGAGAGCGCACGCACCTCGTCCTCTCTCCACGACGGCAACCTCCAGGGCCGACGGGGAGCGCAGCACATGGAACTGAACGCACCATGGCCGCACGAGCGACAACGATCGTCTCCTCCCTCTCACCGCTCCAACGCAGCTGCACGAGCCCGGGGCACAAAGATCGTCTATTCCCTCCCGCCGCTCCAACGCCTCTGCACGGGCCTGAGGGACTAAAGATCGTCTATTTCCTCTCAACGCTCCAACGCACCATGGCCAAATCTACAGCAACAGCTCAACCTGGATTTTATTGGCGCCGTCTGCGCTGATCTCCGCCAAGTTTCTGCACCCTGACTCACCACTCCAGCGGCCCACCCACGCACTGAACCCCCGCGCACGCATCGGGGAGTTACAAGGACGGCGCATCACGCATGGGACAAGTAATGGCTCCACAGACTGCCTTCCTCCTTCGCCGCTGCCTTTCAGGGCTGCTCGCTCACCTGAGGCACGCATGCAGCATACTGGAAGGATTTGTTAACAGTCTCAGCCACGCCACAGACCGTCATCGTCCTCCGCCGCCGCCCACAGAACCTTCAGGGTTGCTCGTTCACCTGAAGCAAGCACGCAGCTCGCCACTGGATTTTTTAATGGTCTTAGCCACGGCACAACGGGATTTCAGCCGTCAGCTGTTCCCAGGAGCTTTGGGGTTGCTTCAGCACCCAAAGCCAACAGTCCCTATGCTTTGTTTACTTTTTCTCTTACAGCCGCTCCTGCTTTTCTTCATGGCCACGAGAGGAGTCAGAGACTAATTTTTCTTCTTGTGGACCGCTGCACGTTCAACGGGACCAGCCCTTCGACATTGCGGACCCACAAGCAATTTTTGCGCGGCTCAGGACGATTTCACAGCTCCTGCCGGCACTTACTACCCCTCCCCTCCCTCCCCCTCCGCCTGCAGCGAGTTTCTCCCACAGCTCGCTCACACAGATGGATCATCGAGGTCGCGGCCCCCTACCGTTTCCCTCTTGGGGGGGAGCGTGTGTGGCGGTTCGTTTTAACCCCACAACAGACTAAGGACACTCAGCCCTCTTTTCTCTGTTTTCCTGCTACACTACTGAGATGCAATGTGCCATTCATGTATTTGTGATGCAAACATGCATGTATTGTGATGTAATGCGCCATTCGGTATAGTGTGCATATGGCTTGTCCTTACTGTGCTTTTTCTGAGCATCTTACATATGTAGATGTGCTTTGGTGTATTAATGTCTACAGGTAGACGAGTTTCTTCTGTCTCACCTATGTGATGTTAATCGTTGCCTTTCATGCATGGTATTCACATCGCGGAGCAGCAAACACTTTTGGTGCGACTACCCCCCCCCCCCCCCCCCTCCTGCACAGAGCTTTTCCCTGCTCGCTGCCCAGACTGCAACATCGAGGTCACGGTCCCCTACCGTTTCCCTCTTGGGGGGGAGCAGTGTAGTGGTTTGATTAAACCCCCCACAACACACAAACAGAACACAGAGACAGTCAGCTCGCACTCCTGGGGTTTGTTCCGCTGCACGCTGAGTTTACAGCCTTGAAGTTAAAGTGTTCATGCATTTTGCCCTTACTGTGACCTAGAGACTCAGATCAATATGTAGATGTGCTGGTTAGCCTCTTTGTCTGACACTTGGAGCGAGGTCTAGTTAATCTGCCCATTGTGATGTATGTCTTACAAATGCAAATACCTCCTGCCTGTTCTGTTGTCCCTTTGATCATTCTAAACTGTGGGGTACGTCTCTTTGATGTATTGTTATGATCAAGTATTTAAGGTGCAACTCTGTAACGCAATCTCGCTCTCTCAATCTGACTTCAACCCTGCTGCAGGACACAGATTTTGTGTCCCCTCTTCACTGAGAGCCTGAGGAATTCGGCTTCAGCCTGCTCACGCTATGGCTGGGGTCGAGTTCCCGTGACGGCGGTATGATTAATAAAACCTGCTTAAAACCACAGCATCACTGCTTATTTTTTCATGCCGCCTCACCAACATTGTTTCCTGACAGCAACAGCACTCCATTTTTTGGTGCTACTTGGCTTATTATTTTCACAATACCAAAAAGTTATGGCTCAACATTGTGTCCATATAAGTGTACATTTGAATAAATATGTTGGAAATAGTTCATGTTGCAGTTGCTGTTTGCTTAGTTTTTGTTTGTTTGTTAGTTTGTTTTTGCTACAGTTTTCTTTCATCTGCCGATAAATACATTTTTGTACTCAGTACAGGTGTGAAAGCCCCTCCCCCCAATAAGGGAGGCATGAGGTATGCCTTGACAGGTCGCAGCCTGGCACTTTGCACATGGAGGAGATGGACACAACAGCAACACTTCAGTTTATTACCTCCGCCAAGGAGGTAATGCTTTTACTACAGAACCACTAACCCTATCATTGTGAATCCAATTGCTAGTCATATGTTTTCATGGTCAAGGAATCTGAAAACCTACACACAAACACTCTATGGGTGGGAACTGTGGCGCTTGGCGGAGGTCTGCGCTTTCGGAGTGCTTTTCTAGTTCAATATGTATATAAATGACATATGTAAAGTTTTGGAAAAATGGATTTAATATTGTTTGAAGATGACACTAATTACCTCCGCCAGGCCGAAAAGGCCAGGAGGAGGTTATGTTTTTGCCGGGGTTTGTCTGTGTGTTTGTCTGTTTGTCTGTCTGTTTGTCTGTTGGTTAGCAAGATAACTCAAAAAGTCTTGGACGGATTTCCATGAAACTTTCAGGCGTTGTTGGAAATGGTACAAGGAAGAACTGATTAAATTTTGGGGATGATCCGGCTCACCGTCTGGATACAGGAATTTTTTAAAGCATTTTTCAACACTGTGACATAGGGCCATTTTCAACATGTGCGCAGGCGCAATGGAGGGCGCTGGTCGTCGTGTCTGCAACACAAACTCTGCGTTCTTCAACATTTTAGGCACAAAAGCACGCGGAAAACACTGCTGGCCTGGGCCCGCCAGCGTGCTTGTGTTTGCGCGCAACTGCAAAACCTCACACAGGCAGCTGTCCGCCGACGGATTCTTTGGCAGAAATTCCTCGGCCAGCCATAGGAGCTGCGCAAAAACGAGCTCTCTGCCGGCGAAGCTTCTAAATTCTCATTTGCCGCGGAGCGCAACCCCAAAATAATATAATATAAAACCCACGGCAACCTGTCTACCCAATTTGCATCCGTCAGTGGAGGAGATGGACACAACAGCAACACTTCAGTTTATTACCTCCGCCAAGGAGGCAATGCTTTTACTACTGAACCACTAATCCTATCACTATCAGATTGATTGTCATTGATTAATTGTGTGTTTATTGCACTGTCCCTGTCAAATAAACAAATAATCATTGTGAATCCAATTGCTAGTCATATGTTTACATGCTCAAGGAATCAGAAAACGTACACACAAACACTGTATGGGGGGAATTGTGGCGCTTGGCGGAGGTCTGCGCTCTCCGAGTGCTTTTCTAGTTTAAAACTGCTGTGACTAGTATTACTCATTATTATTATTACCTCCGCCAGGCCGAAAAGGCCAGGAGGAGGTTATGTTTTTGCCAGGGTTTGTGTGTTTGTCTGTCTGTCTGTTTGTCTGTTGGTTAGCAAGATAACTCAAAAAGTCTTGGACGGATTTCCATGAAACTTTCAGGCGTTGTTGGAAATGGTACAAGGAAGAACTGATTAAATTTGGGGGATGATCCGCATCACCGTCTGCATACAGGAATTTTTTAAAGCATTTTTCCACACTGTGACATATGGCCATTTTCAACATGTGCGCAGGCGCAATGGACGGCGCTGGGCGTCGTGTCTGACCAACACAAACTTCGCCTTCTTCAACGTTTTAGCCACAAAAGCATGCGGAAAACACTGGAGGCCTGGGCCCGCCAGCCATAGGCGCTGCGCACATTGCGCTGGTCGTCGTGTCTGACCAACACAAACTCCGCGTTCTTCAACGTTTTAGGCACAAAAGCATGCGGAAAACACTGCTGGCCTGGGCCCGCCAGCGTGCCTGTTTTTGCGCCACGCTGCAAAACCTGACACGGCCACCTGTCCGCCGCCCGATTATTTGCCACAAATTCCCCGCCCAGCTATAGGCGCTGCGTAAAAACGACCTCTCTGCCGGGGAAGATTCTAAATTCTGTTTTGCCGCGGAGCGCAACCCCAATATAATATAAAACCCACGGCAACCTGTCTAACCAATCTGCATCCGTCAGTGGAGGAGATGGACACACCAACACTTCAGTTTATTACCTCCGCCAAGGAGGCAATGCTTTTACAACCGTAAAACGGGGCTATAAGGGACGGCGGGGTAAAATGGGACACTTTTCTAAATGTAATTCTGCTTTTTTAATTTTGCTTCCGCCTAGATTTGATGAAGGATTCATGGATATTTGACAATAACAACACAACTCAGCGTCCTGCTCAAAATAAAAAAAGCAGAATTACATTTAAAACATTTCCCAGAAAAGTGTCCCTTATCAACCCGCCGTCCCTTATAGCCCCGTTTTACACTACTGAACCACTAATCCTATCACTATCACATTGATTGTCATTCATTAATTGTCTGTTTATTGCACTGTCCATGTCAAATAAACAAATAATCATTGTGAATCCAATTGCTAATCATATCTTTTCATGCTCAGGGAATCTGAAAACGTACACACAAACACTGTATGGGGGGAACTGTGCCGCTTGGCGGAGGTCTGCGCTCTCTGAGTGCTTTTCTAGTTATTATTATTATTATTATTCTACACTTATTGCATGGTTTTAGTCTTTAGTTTTTTTTTTTAGTTTATCTCTTTATCTTATCATGTTTTAATGTTGTAGCATTGCACCGAGACAAATTCCTAGTTTGTGTACTACATGAACAATGGCAATAAATCTGATTCTGATTCTGATTCTGATTCGGTTATATGGTGCACATTTTGGGCGCATATATGGCATGCTTGTATGGTACGCATCTTCTCTCACATGTATTTAGTAGGCATGACGGTGCATACTCTACAGACTTCAAACGTCCAAAAGGACCTGACCCGGCAGAGACCTCGGCAGGTGTGAAGTGGTTTCTGGGGAGACGGGAAGTCAGAGACAATGTCCCAGCAGGAGCCCCCGAGGCAAGAGAGACAATAGAGACGCCAACGAGCCTCAGAGGCTATATGTTTACTGAAGGACTGTGGGTTCATATGTTTACTGAAGGACTGTGGGTTGAAGGCGTGATATTTGATGTGGGGGTTTTTGTGTCTCTGGGGGTATAAGAGCTGTGAGGAAAGATTGTCCTGTCTCTTTTGTTGAGATACTTGCTGTTAGAGGATGAGACTGCAAATAAACCTTTCCTGAGAAATAAGCTCAGTCTCGTTTGTGAAGGCATCCTCTACAAGGGGCTAAATTTCTCACACATTAACGCTGTCACCCACATAACACTGTAGTGGATCTGGTGAGCATACACATTCTAGTTGTTGTCATAGTTCTATGTGGTTGCATAACCTCTCATCAGGGCCAGTTAGGATGATTGTAGGATGTAGGATTGTAGGATGATTGGCTACACCTTGCGGGTAATCAGTGGTCTCCGGTATAAAAGGTTCCTGTCTGGGAACGGCTTTCCACTGAATCGTCACGTGGTTACCCTTCTTCATGATTGCTCTAAACTGAAACACTTGTTTCAGACACGCTCACCTGACAGCAAACCTCTCCCCTCTGAGAAACTCACCAGGATGTCTTGCCTCCCTCTGGAAAAGAACTTGCAAAAGCCCCATTCAATTATTGAAACACTCCATAGCCTCCCCCTTGCCCCAGGATCTTCTGTGCTTCACTTGGAATCAAACTCTATCTGGACTTGGACTCATTGTTTGGACTGAGAACCTACCTGGACTCTCGTGCCAATAGTCACTCCCTCTGCTCCTCTCTGGCCCGCAATCCATCTGTTGGGAATTCTCACTTGCAAAATGCTCACCGAAGCTAAGAAAAAACAAAACAAAACAAACAAACATCAGCACATTCACTTACAGTGGGGAAAATAAGTACTGAACATGTCAACATTTTTCTCATTAAACCTATTTCTAATGGAGCCATTGACCTGAGATTTTCATATCAGTAACAAGCCAAGTAATCCATACATACAAAGAAATCAAGGCAACTGTGTTCACATAACAAGTTATATTTCAAAACATGGAATGACACAGGGAATAAGTTTTGAACGCATTTGGTGAAATTAATTTAATATTAGTAGAAAAGCCTTTGTTGGTAATAACAGCTTCCAGACACCTCCTGTATGGAGAAACTAGGCACAGGCACTGCTCAGGAGTGATTTTAGCCCATTCTTCCACACAAACTGTCTTCAAATCTTCAGCTTCAGGTTACTTTATTTGTACCCGTAGGTAGATTTGTTTTGCAGTCAGGTGACATTCATATTTACAAACCACAATTACATTCAACATGAACACAAACACAGGCACGCACGTAGCTGACTATAAACATGATAAAAGTACTCAAGGCTCCACCAATCAGGACATAGGACAAAGAGATAAGAGAAAAAACAAAGAGATAAGAGAGATGTAATCTTGAAGGTTACATGGGTGTCTTCTATGAACTCTGATCTTCAGGTCGTTCCATAGATTTTCAATTGAATTCAGGTCAAGTGACTACGCCATTCTATCAGCTTTATTTTCCTTCTCTGGAGCCAGATGAGAGTTTCCTTGGCTGTATGTTTGGGATCATTGTCTTGCTGAAATATCCACCCTTGTTTCATTTTCAGCATCTTGGCGGATGGCAACGGGTTCTTATCAAGGATGTCTCTGTACATTTGTCCATTCATCTTTCCTTCAAGATGCTTGTATCATGCCTGTACCATGTGCTGAAAAACACCCTCATATCATGATGGGATGTGCAGTGCCATTTCTCCTCCAAACATGCTGTGTTTTGTGGCATCCAAAAAGTTCAATTTTGGTCTCATATTCTCCCAGTATTTTACTGGCTTTCCCAAATGTTGTGCAACAAACTTTAAACGAGCTTCAACGTGCTTTTTCTTCAGCAATGGAGTCTTTTGAGGTGAGCGGGCATAGAGCCCATGTTGGTTGAGTGCATTACTTATTGTTTTTTTTGAAACAGCAGTACCTGTTAACTCCAGGTCTTTCTGGAGCTCTTCACAAGTGGTCTTTGGCTCTTGGATAACTCTTCTGATAATTCTTTTGACTCCTCTGTCAGAAATCTTGCAAAGAGCTCCTGGTTGTGGCTGGTTTATGGTAAAATGATGTTCTTTCTACTTCCGAATGATGGCTCCAGCAGTGCTCACCAGAACATTCAACAGTTTAGAAATGTGCTTTAACTAGTGCCATCATTATGTTTTGCATCAATAAGGTTGTGAAGGTCGAAAATTAGCTGTTTGCTTCTACCCATCATGAGTTTCTTTGTGGTATGACAATCTGATATTCACAGACCTTTTTAAAGGCTATCAGTCAGGACTTAACCAGCTGAAATTAATTTGCACTGATGAAGGATGGAGTGGCTTCCTAAATTCTGTGTCATGATCCGGTGCAGGGGTGGGGCCCGTGCTTAGTTGTATGATTAATTTTGCCCTTTCTGGTTGTTTATTTTTCTGTTCATTTGGTTTGCTGCATTTGGTTCCTGTTTTTGGTTAAGTTCATTATTGGTTTCTGTATTTCCTTTCTGGTTTATTGTGTTGATCATTGCTGGCGCTATGACAGTTCGCACGTCACTTCCGGCTGTCACGGCTGCCAGCAATGATCGCCATTCATGGTCCTGCAGGTGTTTGTAATCTGGGGGGTTGTCCATTTAAGCCGTGGACGCCACTTCCCTACTGCAGCAGCGTTAAACCTTCCAGTCAAGAATCCCCTGGACACCTTGTCTAAGCTAAGTTATTATCTTTCTGTTTGCTCACGTCCTTGCTTTTGTCTGGCATTTTTGCTCCAGCTTTAAAGCTGTGTTTTCCGTTGGTTTGTGTTTTGTGTCTTAAGTTATTTTTAGTTAATAAAATTGCAAAAACTCACAGTCTGCATTTGGCATCCTGTTTGCTCTCAGGGAGGGCCATTCATGACATTCTGATGGATTTCAGCTGGTTTCTTGGCTTTCTATGCCTTTCTGCACCTCTTTTTCTTCATGTTCAATACTTATTCTTGGTGTCATTCCTCTTTATTAAATATAACTAGTTTTGTGAACACAGTTGCCTTGATTTCTTTATATGTGTGGATTACTTAGGTTGTTACTGATATCTGGTGAAAATCTCAGGTCAGTAGCTCTATCAGAAATATATTTAGTGAGAAAAATGTTGATGTATTCAATACGTATTTTTCCAGCTCTACCTGATTAATAAAAACACCTACTTTACCTCAATTCCTGCATCTTTGTATTTGTGTCATGAAATTGGGTCTCTGTCTAGTTTTGACATGATAAACACCATCTCACTTCATGTAGTTATTTTCTTTGCATAATTCCTGCTGGCAAAAATTGCTTTATATGGTCATTTTCTGTTGGAGGAAAGTCTGGAAATTGTTAGGGTTAGGAAAAGTTGAGGCTCTACTTTGCACACGTTGAAGCTGCAAAACTCCATCATGTCACTTTTATTTCCACGACCAGTAGAGGTTGCTTAATATCATAACATACATGTAGGTATAATAAAATCTGATGGAAAAAACTACCATATCAGGGGTTTTTCTGTTGAAGGACTGCCTTAGCTGGAAACATACACATATATACTGTAGCGGTAGATTAATATGATTGGGCCCCTGTGTGTGACAAATTCAAAAAGGGTGTTTTATTGGAAATTTGCCTTCTACCTGTATGCAAAATGTAATCTGTTAAGTGAGAAGACGGCTCTTGTCACTGCCTTCTGATCCAGTCCAATAAATATTTTGTGCTCTATAGGCCCCGGGCTCCCTGCTGACCTCACAACATCTGCTCAGGCACTTACTACTTAATATATTAGCTGCTAGAGGAGGCCAGGTGTTTTCAGCCAGAGAACATGAAAACCAGATTGTGCCTCCGGTTCATGGCGTTGAATTAAAATGAGTCACAACCAGCTTTCCCATAAAGTTTAAAACACAAATAATGTTAGAGCACATAGGGCAGGTGGGGATATTTCACAGGTCTGCTCAAGAGTCAAAATGTAATTGACTACAGCTTACACAAGGAATCTATTGTAAAGTTTTCCGAGATAAATATACATTAATCACTGTTATTAAGAACAAAGACTTACTTTGCACTATAAATTGCTTTTGAGAATATTACAGCCATTTGTGTTCCTGCAGAGCAGCTTTACGTGTCCATATGAGGCCCTTTGTACTGTTTCGTTGATGTTTACCATCTGAGCGTAAATGTGCTTTACAACTGTTACATTGCAGATTACAAATGGAACCTTTTAAACATTCATGCCGGTACTTAAGCACATGAGCAAACATTTATCAGCAAAAATGTGATGCTATAAGCTCTATAATGCATAACCATATATATGTATACACACACACACAAACACACACACACACACACAATGGTTATATAATGAAAAGGAATTGCTTTCATTAAGTTCAAGCCTAGTGACCATCGAGGACATGATAAATATGTTGGATATGCTGATTGATTATCATTTTTGGTAATGAAATGGGAGTAACAGATTTGTCCTTTGTGGGCATAATCATACCATTTATACTGTGAGTATTAGATGTGGTGTGTAATATTTGTCACATTGGGTTGTTTGACACCACAAAATCATTGTAGTTCTCTTCTTATGAAAGTCTATCAAAAAAATGTAGCTATTTCAGTAATGCCTGCTTGTACTGGACAAATAAGCAATCATTTATGTTACAAATATTGTAAGATGTTATAAAGAGGACTATTTTGTAGAAAGTATTCGAATATTCAATCCAGGTAAAGTGATCTGAAATGTATATACGGTGGGGCAAAAAAGTATTTAGTCAGCCACCAATTGTGCAAGTTTTCCCACTTAAAAGATGAGAGAGGTCTCCAATTTTCATCATAGGTATACCTCAACTACGAGAGACAAAATGAGAAAAAAAAATCCAGAACATCACATTGAAGAATTTTTAATGAATTAATTGGTAAATTCCTTGGTAAAATAAGTATTTGGTCACCTACAAACAAGCAAGATTTCTGGCTCTCACAGATCTGTAACTTCTTCTTTAAGAGGCTCCTCTGTCCTCCACTCGTTACCTGTATTAATGGCACCTGTTTGAACTCATTATCAGTATAAAAGACACCTGTCCACAACCTCAAACAGTCAGACTCCAAACTCCACTATGACCAAGACCAAAGAGCTCTCAAAGGACACCAGAAACAAAATTGTAGACCTGCACCAGGCTGGGAAGATTGAATCTGCAATAGGTAAACAGCTTGGTGTGAAGAAATCAACTGTGGGAGCAATTATTAGAAAACGGAAGACATACAAGACCACTGATAATCTCCCTCGATCTGGGGCTCCATGCAAGATCTCACCCCGTGAGGTCAAAATGATCACGAGAACGGTGAGCAAAAATCCCAGAACCACACGGGGGGACCTAGTGAATGACCTGCAGAGAGCTGGGACCAAAGTAACAAAGGCTACATCAGTAGCACACTACGCCGCCAGGGACTCAAATCCTGCAGTGCCAGACGTGTCCCCCTGCTTAAGCCAGTACATGTCCAGGCCCGTCTGAAGTTTGCTAGAGAGCATTTGGTTGATCCAGATGAGGATTGGGAGAATGTAATATGGTCAGATGAAACCAAAATAGAACTTTTTGGTAAAAACTCAACTTGTCGTGTTTGGAGGAGAAAGAGCACCATACCTACTGTGAAGCATGGGGGTGAAAACATCATACTTTGGGGCTGTTTTTCTGCAAAGGGACCAGGACGACTGATCCGTGTAAAGGAAAGAATGAATGGGGCCATGTATCATGAGATTTTGAGTGAAAACCTCCTTCCATCAGCAAGGGCATTGAAGATGAAACGTGGCTGGGTCTTTCAGCATGACAATGATCCCAAACACACTGCCCGGGCAACGAAGGAGTGGCTTTGTAAGAAGCATTTCAAGGTCCTGGAGTGGCCTAGCCAGTCTCCAGATCTCAACCCCATCGAAAATCTTTGGAGGGAGTTGAAAGACCGTGTTGCTCAGCGACAGCCCCAAAACATCATTGCTCTAGAGGAGATCTGCATGGAGGAATGGGCCAAAATACCAGCAACAGTGTGTGAAAACCTTGTGAAGACTTACAGAAAACATTTGACCTCTGTCATTGCCAACAAAGGGTATATAACAAAGTATTGAGATGAACTTTTGTTATTGACCAAATGCTTATTTTACCGAGGAATTTACCAATTAATTCATTAAAAATCCTTCAATGTGATTTTCTGGATTTTTTTTTTCTCATTTTGTCTCTCATAGTTGAGGTATACCTATGATGACAATTGGAGACCTCTCTCATCTTTAAAGTGGGAGAACTTGCACAATTGGTGGCTAACTAAATACTTTTTTTTCCCCACTGTATACTGTATGTATGCTGCATTATGCTACACGCCAATATTATGCTCATACATATACTACTTATAGAATAAAATGTGACAAGGCAAAAATAATTTAGCACAACTTTATCTGTGATGTGATCATAGTACACTATAAAGCCTGATGTGTTAGTTCAACTCAAACTGTTTGAGGAAACTAATTGCCTTGAACCATTTGATTGTTAACTCAACCATATCTATTTAAGAAGAAGCCAGCTTTATTGTCATTCAGTCCATACAGCCAATCATGTACAGTAAAACGAAATAACGTTTCTCCTATCTACAATGTTAATCACATCTAGAATCAGAGGGGCCGCTGCCATACAAGGTGCCGCCACAAATAACTTGTCCTTCCCCAATTCTACTATGCTGAGCATCAAGCTAGAAGGCGGGAAGTACCATTTTAATATGGTCTTTGGTATAACCCAGCCGGGGCTTGAACTCACAACCTCCCGGCTGTAGGGCGGATGCTCTACCACTAGGCCACAACTCTGGTCATTTTTTCAGCTGAGTAAACTCAGTTACATAAAAAGAATTAACTAAAAGGCATCTTCTTCACACTAAACAACTGTTAGAAAAATACCCGATTCTTTGATTGAAAGATCCAAGAACAAGCTGGAAATTTCTTCAATTTTAAGGATGGTACATTTATTTAGAAGTCACAAGTAAAGCAAGCAGCGCTGGGTGCAGCGTGACGCAGCTCCCTCTGGAGCGCCGCCACACTGACCAAGACTTCGGGGTGCACATTTCATTTCTCTTCTTGGGTTGGCCAATTGGACCAGTCCCCTGTAGAATAGGATGGGCTTGTATGCGACCGTCTGATTGGCTAATCTACCTATGGCGGGAACAGGCCATCCAATGAAAACGCCACTTCATTCTAGAATGTGCTATCAACAGTGTGCGTGGGTGTTGAGTCTGGGTGTGTATCTAATGTGAAAGACCTGACCTAAGAGAGAGAGAGGGAGAGAGAGAGAGAGAGAGAGAGAGAGAGAGAGAGAGAGAGAGCGAGCTCTATAGCTTTGTCTCATTCCTGTTTTATCAGTTTACCATAACATAATTGTTCATAAGCATGCAAACAGAATTTGTATGGAATATGTGTAGAGCATAATGGGAGATTACCTACAGAATTATTATTTTGGTACTAACTTTACATTAACCCTTTCACTACCATTCAAGTTTTACTTACACTGGTGTTTCGATTAAGGTTTATCACCACATGACAATTTGCATAACAACACCACACATTTGGCTTAGTCATTTCCTTCATAGGGCAGTGTATGCAAACACTATGGGCCCCTGGTGTCTAAGGGTCCCCACAAGCTACAAATGTAGCTGTGGTGTTTGGATGTGGTGGCGTGCTGTAGGTGACATCATCACGTGGCAAAATGGCTATGGTGCAGGGCAGCGCCACCCTTCTGTACATAGTCAGTTGTGTGTTCAATAAAGGAGAGTTCGGTTCACGTCCGCTGTCAGCACATCATTCTTAGACACAATAATGCCGACAAAGATAAAAAACAACAATAGTGCAACCCGTGGACCCATTCCTCACTCTACCAGGTGAGCCACTGATCCCCTGGCCCTGCTGGCATGAGAAATTCCAGGCTTTTATCAACGCTGCTGGTCTAAACAATGCTAGCAATGAAAGGCTAAAGGGGGTGCTAATCCACAGTCTCAGTAGCGAGGGGCAGCATGTGTTCCACTCTCTTGGCCCTACAAGTACATACGAGGACTGTGTTGCTGTGATGGACAGACATTTCGCCAACACACATAATCTCATGGCACGAAGAATCGCTTTCAACCAGTGCCATCAACGTGTGGGCGAGACGACCCATCAGTATGTCACCAAGCCCCATGTCCTGGTGAGCATGTGTGCCTTTGGTCGCTTTGAGGAAGAGTTGGTACATGACAAGCTAGCGGAGCATGCTAAGAGCAAGTGGCTGCGGGAGCAGCTGATACTGGAGGACAATGACCTGAAATTAGACAAAGCCGTGAGGATGGCATCCCAAATGGAAACGGCCATCTAGCTATCAATGCAGCTAATGCCGCTTAACCAATAAGCCCCTCGTCCGGCCCTACAAGCACAGGCCATCACCACTGCCATCCAGTGCTCCGACCCCACACCTCCCCACTACAACCAGAGGAAGAAGAGTAGGAAACGGGACAACACGGGTGAGTGCCTACCCTGCAATGACTGTGGTTCATCTAGACACCAGACTCAATCACCTGCCTGCCCAGCCAGAGGGCTGAAATGCTACCGCTGTAAGAAACTCAACCACTTTGCCTGAGTTTGCCGCTCAATCTTCACAAATTCAACGGCCTGCCTGTCAGGCCCAACCGCCATTCAAGCAGTTGGTGCCAAAAGCTGTCCATTCAAATGGTGCACAGTGGAGCTGGATGGTGCCAACGTGCCGCTGCTACTGGATAAGGTGGCATTGAGGTCTTTTCTGAGTGTGGCTATGGTTAGGAAACTGTTTCCTTGGAAGACCGTCGTAGCTAATGCAGAGGACTTATTCGGCTACGGGCATGTCAAAATTGGCATGGTAGGGACGGCCACCTTTCTGTACGCTGCGCCCCTGGAACCATTCTGTTGTTCACCTTCCAAGTTATGTACCAGGGGGCCGACCTGCTGGGCATCAGTCTGATCAGCGAGCTGGGTTTCTCCATCACCGATCCAATGGGCTTTTTCCGTTCTGACGATTTCCTCATCCTGGCAGCACCGCTGGCTGGCACTCTTCACGGGACTGGGCTGCCTCACCTCTTTCAACTACCGACCACTCATTGAGCCGACGGTGCCAACAAAAATTCAGCCTCTCTACTGACTCCCCCTCGCATTGCGGGACGACGTCATGGCAGAACTGCAGAAGCGCTTAGACACCGGCATCATCGAGCGGGTCAATGCCTCCCCCTGGATCTCCAACTTGGTGGTGGCAAAGAAGAAGTCAGGTGGCCTACGACCATGCATTGACCTCAGAATTTTGAACAAGGTGGTGACCCCCGATAAATATCCCCTGCCCATGATGGAGGAACTGGTGGCGGCGTTCCATGGCTCAAAGTTTTTTTCCAAACTGAACCTCCGCCAAGGTTACCTGCAGGTTCCCCTTCACCCAGACAGCCGCAACGTAATGGCCTTCGTCACCCACATGGGAGTGTTAGGTACACCCGTTTGCCTTTTGGCCCCAGTTCCGCCCCGAGCTATTTTCAAAAAATCATGGCTACCATCTTCCCAGGGGTGATGGTGTACTTAGATGACATCGTGGTGCACGGCACAACTTTGGCCTCCCATGATATCCAACTTACTAAGGTAATGGAGGTGCTAGCAAGACACGGCCTCACACTCAATGGGGAGAAGTGCATCTTTGGAGCAATGACTATTGAGTTTGTGGGTTTCCGCCTGACCACCAAGGGCCGGAGCCCCCTGCACTCAAACATCGAGGTGGTACTGTAGCTACCCAAACCATCATGCCCTGCACAGCTCTCATCCTTTTTGGGTATGGTGAACTTTTGTGGGCGCTTCATTCCCCATTACTCAGAGACGATAGAGCCACTGTGCACCCTCCTGAAGCAGAATGCACCCTGGGTGTGGACTCCAGCATGCTCCGCCAACAACAGCCAATTGAAAACAAAGCTCACCTTTCCCCCAGTTTCCCCCAGTTTGACCTACAGAGCCCCACGTTTGTGACATGCAACACTTTCAACACAGCAGTAGGAGTCCTTCTGTTGCAACTTCAAGGGGGGACCGAGCACCCAGTGGCGTTCGCCTCAAAGTCACTCACGTTGGTCAAGCAGAAGTACTCAGTGGAGGAGAGGGAGGCGCTAGCATACGTTTGGGCATGCAAATGCTGGCACATGTATCTGTATGGACAATGCTTCATACTGCGGACAGACCGTAGGGCCCTCACTGCACTGCTGGAAACATTGGGGTCGGGGCACAAACCTCTGCGCATCTACAGGTGGACAGAAAGGCTACAAGCATATAACTTCACCACCCAGTTCACGCTGGGCAGAGAAAACATAGTGGTGAACCTATTGTCCTGGGCCACACCTAACCCCACACTGAGTGTCGACCAGGACCCCTTAGAGCCTGAACTGGTCCACATGCTGCACGGCCCATTTCACACCACCATCTCCATGCAAGAGCTCCAGGCCTCGTCTGAACAGGATCCAGTACTAACCCACCTCCGCACCTTCATTCGCGAGGGCTGGCCACCCAATGTGCCAGAAGAGGTAGCACCCTTCCATAGAGTCAGAGACGATCTATCATGCTGAAATGATGTCTGCATGGCAAGGGGGATCTGCACGATAATCCGGGAGGTGCTGAAGGGCCACATCCTGACCATGGTACGCGAGGGCCACCTGGGTGTCATCAAAGTCAAACAGCTGTGTAGGAGTTCAGTCTGATGGCCAGTAATCGACAAGGACGTGGAGATTTTGGTGAAAGACTGTATGCCCTGCCTAGCCAGCGGAAAAACTGGTGTACCACCACCCCCACCCATGCAGCCACTGCCATGGCCGTCAGCCCCGTGGAAACATATCCAATTGGACATATGCAGTGAACTGCATAGCTCCCCCTGCACCAACGCTTCCTATTAGTGGCCTACGATTTCCACTTAAAATGGCCCGAGGTGTTGCCCACCGGCTCAGTCACCACTGACGTAGTCACCGATTTCCTCACCTTCCTTTTTGCCCACTAGGTGTGCCAAA
The DNA here is from genome assembly GCA_020510985.1 of Pholidichthys leucotaenia. Taxonomy (NCBI): domain Eukaryota; kingdom Metazoa; phylum Chordata; class Actinopteri; order Cichliformes; family Pholidichthyidae; genus Pholidichthys; species Pholidichthys leucotaenia. Next base: position 390,748,064 of record CM035836.1, on the reverse strand, counting down.
CGCAATCACAACAGACAATGGACCGCAGTTCACCTCAGCGTCGCAGCCTTGGTGGGGAAAAGAGGCGTTAAGCACATAAGAACTGCCTTCTACCACGCCCAGATGAATGGGGGGTGGAAAGATTCAACCAGACCCTCAAGAATGGTCTCAGGGCACACCAAGCGGATGGGCACCCGTTTTCACTACAGAGCACCCTGCTATCTTACAGAGCGACGCCTCATGTCACGACGGGCAGCTTCCCAGCACTACTAATGCTAGGACACAAGATGTGCCTTCCCCTGGATTGACTATGCCCCCCATCAGACGCTACCCTGACAGAAATGCCCTCACCTAGGGGGGAGGGTTCTCAAACAACAGCAATGTATGAAGCAAAGGTTTGACAAGAAATGCCGGGTAAAGCAACCTGGGCTTGCAGTACTGGATTGGGTCCGGATCTGGTGCCCCAACCGCGCTCACAAGCTGCAGTTGTTTTGGACAACAAGGATGCAGATCACAGCGAAGTTGGGCCCAGCCACCTCTTGTCTCACTGATGGGTTGCAGTGGCACGCCAGTCACCTCATAAAGGTGACACTGACTATGGACCCAGGTCGGGAGATGGCTGTGGACACGACGGTAGCACCGCTTGGCCCAGGTTCGGTAGACTCCCCACCACCTAAAGGATTTTATGACTAACTTTTGAAATTTGGACTTATGTATAGTTAGGATGTGACCGCCAACAGTGGCAGAATAATCCACTCAGTCATGTGGGCATACCGGTGGTCTACCAGGGTGCCCAGTGAGCTGTGTAAAGTTCTTTGGTTTTTTTAAGGAGGGGATAAATTTGGTGTTTGAACGTGGTGGCGTGCCGTAGGTGATGTCATCACGTGGCAAACTGGCCATGGTGTAGGGCGGCCCCATCCTTCTGTACAGTCAGTTGTGTGTTCAGTAAAGGAGAGTTTGGTTCACGTCTGCTTGTTCACATCTGCTGACCTCATTCTTAGACACAACAGTAGCCTTAGTGTCAATTGCCACTGTAATACAAGGAGAAGAGGAAGGGGGTAATTATCGAAGTTTGTATCACCATAACAGTTACATTCATGGTGCCAAACACAAAAGTTATGTAAAACAGAAACATCCCTGCAACACAAACTTCAACATATTTACAACAGTAAAGGTGCCTTCACACCAAACACGAACGGGCGGTGCAAATCTATGCAAAGTCAATGGAAAGGGGCAAGCACACGTAAAATTGTGCATTCGTGTGTTCACGTCCAAGGGGTAATGCCGGCTTTGAGATTCTGCTGTCATCTGAGTAAACGTATCAGCATATGAGAGTAAACTAGTTTGAAAATGAGACTCTTCACCTGAAGCGGAATGTTGGAGTTCTTTACCCATGGATTCTGCCATGAACGTGCTAACAAGGCAAGCAAGCTAGCTACAGAAACACCCATCAAGTTGTCGAGGCAGCGACAACTTTTTCAGGTGAGCCCCCCTGTCGGATAATGTAAATGTAAGCATGATGTTATTTTGAGGACTTCCACAGCAGGTTGAACACTGCTGCAGAAGTTATAAAGGTAACCTCACCTGTCTGCATCTCACCCAGATGGTGATTTCATGTCTAGTCATGTATTTACCTTGAGTTATAAGATAAGATAAGATAAGCCTTTATTAATCCCACAATGGGGAAATCCCAGGATTGCAACAGCACAGGGAAAGCAACACTCAGATTAATAATTTAGAAGATAAGAAAATAAGAGTAGTGAATATACATATGTACACAAAAAATATATAAATATATATACACACACAGTGCAGAGCATTGTAGCTAGATGGAATAAACAGCATAACCGTCTATTTAGTTACCCTACATGGTATGAATATGTACCCATACATATTGTCACCCTCCATAGCGACTGATATTGTCCTAGTTGTATACTGGAGGGGACCATTTGTGTAAGTCTGTTGCATCTTTTGCATTCAATACTATTAGGTCGTCTCTTTTTTTGCTATCTCTGCGAGCAGCCCTGCTTAGGTTATACAGTCTGACAGCCGTAGGTAGGAAGGACCTGCGAAACCTCTCGGTTGCGCACCTAGGATGATGTAGTCTGCTGCTAAATGAGCTCCTCAGTGCGTTCAGTATGTCTTGCATGGGGTGGGACTCGGACTCCAGCAGAGATGACAGTTTAGCCACCATCCTTCTCTCCCCTATCTCCTCCACTGGGTCAAGGTGTTCCCCCAGGACAGAGCTAGCTTTCTTGATCAGTTTGTTCAGTCTCTTCCTATCGACTGCTGTAATGCCGTTGCCCCAGCAGACCACTCCAAAAGCGATGGCTGATGCCACCACTGTGTCGTAGAATGTCTTCAAGAGCACCCCTTGTACACCAAAAGACCTGAGTCTCCTCAGTAGGAACGGCCTGCGCTGTCCCTTCTTGTAGAGTGCATCGGTATTGTGTGACCAGTCTAGTTTATTGTTCAAATGAACACCCAGGTACTTGTAGGATGTCACCATCTCAATGTCTGTTCCCTGGATGTTTACTGGTGCTGTGAGGGGTCGTCCTTGCCTGCGGCAATCCACCACCAGCTCCTTAGTTTTCTTCGCGTTGATCTGGAGGCAGTTCCAATGGCACCAGTCCACAAAGTCCTGGATAAGTCCTCTGTACTCAGCTTCATCTCCGTTGGAGATAAGGCCGATGATCGCAGAGTCGTCAGAGAACTTCTGTAGATGGCAGTGTGTTGTGTTGTGTGAGAAGTCCGCAGTATAAAGGGTGAACAGGAAGGGAGCCAAAACCATTCCCTGGAGGGCCCCCGTGCTACCGATGATCGTGTTGGACACACAATCCCGGATTCTCACAAACTGTGGCCGGTTAGTGAGGTAGTCCAGGATCCATGATGACAGGTGCTGGTCCACCCCTGCGCACAGCAGCTTGTCCTTCAGGATCATCGGTTGGATGGTGTTGAAAGCACTGGAGAAGTCAAAGAACATGATCCTCACTGCATTCCCGGGCTTCTTCAGGTGGGACAGGGAACGGTGAAGGAGGAAGATCACTGCATCCTCCACCCCAATGCCATGCTGGTAGGCGAACTGGAGTGGATCCATCGCTGGTCCCACCAGGGGGCGGAGGTGAGCAAGGAGCAGTCTCTCCAGGGTCTTCGTCATGTGAGACGTCAGGGCCACTGGTCTGTAGCTGTTTAGGTCTTTGGGGTGGGAAGTCTTTGGTACAGATACCACACAAGATGTTTTCCACAACTGTGGTACCCTCCACAGCTTCAGGCTCAGGTTGAAGATGTGCTCCACAATCCCACACAGCTGGTCTGCACAGGACTTGAGGAGCTTCGTGCTGATGCCGTCTGGTCCCGAGGCCTTCCTCGCCTTGATCTTCCTCAGCTCCGTCCTCACCTGGGTCTTAGTGAGGGTCAGGTTGAGGGGCTGTGTGCTGGGAGTGGGGGGTGTTGGTGGAGTGGGGTGTGGACAGCAGGTTTTGATGTCTTTAGAGGCAGCAGTGGTTGGTGTGCAGGCAGCGGGGAGGGCGGTTGGTCAAACCTATTAAAAAACAGGTTCACATTGTTTGCCCACTCCCTGCCCCCCCGTGGCCTGGGAGGAGGTATTCTGGAGCCCAGAGATGGTTTTAAGGTTTCTCCAGACCCTGCCGATGTCGCTCTGTTGCAGCTTGTCCTCCATCTTCTTCCCGAAGCTGTCCTTGCCTTCTCTGATCTTCCTCATCAGCTCCCTCTGTACAGACTTCACCATCTCCCTGTTCCCCGACCTGAAGATCCTCTTCTTCTCTCTCAGAAGTGTTTTAATCTCAGGGTTGATCCAGGATTTTTTGTTCGAGCAACACCGTATGGTCTTGGTGGGTACGGTGTTGTCCACACAGAAGCTGATGTAGTCCGTGATGGTGTGAGTGAGACCATCGATGTCCTCACCATGTGGATCGCAGAGCTGCTCCCAGGCAGTGGTTTCAAAACAGTCCTTTAGAGCGTCCATTGCCTCCTCAGACCATAACTTCACCGTGCGCATAACTGGAGGTTGTCTGTGTACTAGGGGTTTGTACACCGGCAGGAAATGAACCAAGTTGGGATCCGATCTCCCGAGTGGGGGGAGTGGTGATGAGGTGTACGCCTCCTTAGTGTTTGCATAAAATAAGTTCGTGACTGGTGTGAAAGCACCTTTACACATAGTAAACTGACAGTTGAGGGAGATAATGCTAATTTTCTGACATTTAAGATTTCCCATCAGTCCTTCTGGCTGCATTATTTTTGTGATCGTGCTGCGTGAAAAATTTGCCCATTCGTGACTGGTGTGAAAGCACCTTTACACATAGTAAACTGACAGTTGAGGGAGATAATGCTAATTTTCTGACATTTAAGATTTCCCATCAGTCCTTCTGGCTGCATTATTTTTGAGAGCTTTAAAAATTCCTATCTTCATTTGATGATTAAGGTTATAATTTTGGAAATTACAAATCGTAATACTGAAATTTATTGAGAGGCACTGGAGCACAGGATGATGATGATTCCAAACCCTGAAAAAAAAAAAAATGTCAGCTGTCATTCTTATAGCAATATTGAAGTTAACTCAGATGAAATGAGTAAATGCAACAAACCAGAATTATGTCACCAGTACTTAAAATACCCCCAGAATGCAAGTACGCTCAAAGCAACTGAGTTACTACTAACTACTGTGTACTTTTGGGTAAGGTTACATTTGTAGAAATGAGTGACTCCTTTTTTTTGAAAGATTAAGTTATATTTACTTACTTCTTTTGTTAAGAAGTACTTTTACAGTGTACTATCTCTGATGGACTATCGTGCATCCGGAAAGTATTCACAGCGCTTCACTTTTTCCACATTTTGTTATGTTACAGCCTTATTCCAAAATGGATTAAATTCATTTTTTCCCCAAAATTCTACACACAATACCCCATAATGACAACATGAATAATGTTTTTTTTTTGAGATTTTTGCAAATTTATTAAAAATAAAAAACTAAGAAATCACATGTACATAAGTATTCACAGCTTTTGCCATGAATCTCAAAATTGAGCTCAGGTGCATCCTGTTTATACTCATCATCCTTGAGATGTTTCTGCAGCTTAATTGGAGTCCACCTGTGGTAAATTCAGTTGATTGGACATGATTTGGAAAGGCACACACCTGTCTATATAAGGTCCCACAGTTGACAGTGCATGTCAGAGCACAAACCAAGCATGAAGTCAAAGGAATTGTCTGTAGACCTCCGAGACAGGATTGTCTCGAGGCACAAATCTGGGGAAGGGTACAGAAAAATTTCTGCTGCTTGAAGGTCCCAATGAGCACAGTGGCCTCCATCATCTGTGAATGGAAGAAGTTTGGAATCACCGGGACTCTTCCTAGAGCTGGCCAGCCATCTAAACTGAGCGTCCGCCTGGAGTTTGCCAAAAGGCATCTGAAGGACTCTCAGACCATGAGAAACAAAATTCTCTGGTCTGATGAGACAAAGATTGAACTCTTTGGTGTGAATGCCAGACATCATGTTTGAAGGAAACCAGGCACTGCTCATCACTAGGCCCATACCATTTCTACAGTGAAGCATGGTGGTGGCAGCATCATGCTGTGGGGATGTTTTTTCAGTGGCAGGAACTGGGAGACTAGTCAGAATAGAGGGAAAGACGAATGCAGCAATGTATAGAGACATCCTGGATGAAAACCTGCTCCTGAGTGCTCTTGACCTCAGACTGGGGCAACAGTTCATCTTTCAGCAGGACAACAACCCTAAGCACAGCACACAGCCAAGATATCAAAGTAGTGGCTTCAGGACAACTCTGTGAATGTTCTTGAGTGGCCCAGCCAGAGCCCAGACTTGAATCCAATTGAACATCTCTGGAGAGATGTGAAAATGGCTGTGCACCGACGCTTCCCATCCAACCTGATGGAGCTTGAGAGGTGCTGCAAAGAGGAATGGGCGAAACTGCCCAAAGGTAGGTGTGCCAAGCTTTTGGCATCATATTCAAAAAGACTTGAGTCTGTAATTGCTCCCAAAGGTGCATCAACAAAACATTGAGCAAAGGCTGTGAATACTTATGTACATGTGATTTCTTAGTTTTTTTTATTTTTAATAAATTTGCAAAAATCTTTAAAAAAAACAAAACAAAACTTTTTTTTCCATGTTGTCATTGGAGGGTGTTGTGTAAAGAATTTTGAGGAGAAAATGAATTGATTCCATTTTGGAATAAGGCTGTAACATAACAAAATGTGGAAAAAGTGAAGGGCTGTGAATACTTTCCGGATGCACTGTATATTGCTCCCTCAAATTCAGAATTGTCAGAAATCTGACAAGTATTTTTTTAATTGAAGCCACATCGTGATGTAGATTATTCCTGTGCATGTGACTTGTTACACATCCATAGATACATAATATTTTGAGTCAATCGAATTGCACATGCCGCAATCAAGTTTATAACTCCACCAATTTACAACGCCACACTGTCACCCCATCCTAAAAACAAAAAAGACAAAAATATGTATGATGTGCCCTTCCATGGATCACCAACTTATCGTAGTGGAGGGGTTTGTGTGTCCTAGTGATTGGGAGCTGTGTTGGCAGGGGCAACTTACTCCTGGTTGGGTCCGCCAAGGCAAACAGGGCCAGACCGAGAGTGGTCCAATAGATCCATATGAAAATAGTTACAAGGACCCAGTGTACCAAAGGAAGCCACATGGGTCCACCCCCCCAGTGGGCTCCCCACCTGCGGGAGGGATCATGGGGATCATAGTGCTGTGAGAACCACACTGCAATCTGGGTTACTCTGTTTAGATTGCTGCCCCCATGACCCGGACCCCCGATATATGTGGCATGTTTCCATAGCAGTAGATGTGTATGAGGTAGTTTGGGGAAAGATGATGGTAATAATAATAATTTAAAAAAGGGCAGCAGTGCAATGGTCCAAGTCCAAGTGCAGTGGAGTTTTTACTTTCAGGTTCTAGATTCACTTCTTTTATTCAATGATATATTTTTACATGTTTAATTTCACAGTAACAGTTAGTATTCATTACAACAAACAATAAAAAAAGGAGAAAATGTTAAGGTTGGTGGTTGGGAAGGGTGCACTGTTGATTCAAAATTTGTTAACTTTACATAAGAAAACATGTACAAATTGAGTGCTCTGCAAAAACTGAGCAGAACAGAAACTGTTGTAAATAATTTTTAAAAACTTTTTGTAAACTTTAGTCTTTTTTCCCTAGTTGGCTTACATTGATGTAAGGTTAACTAATTAGATTTTACTATGTGAGGGAAACTTTCACATTAAAGCCCTCACTACCTTTGCGACTCTCTCTGCCATCTCACTTCATGTAATTGTTTTCACGACCACCAGAGGCCACTTTTTTCAAAGATATAACTATAGGGTGTTAATTTCTGCCAGTAAAAATGCTCTATGTTTGAATTTTTAATTGTGGTCACACAAGCAAATTCCTCTCTTATGCTCATTTACAGTGTGTGTTATGCTAACTTTTGGAAATAACTGCTCCTTTTATAATTGGAAATACAGTGTACTTTTTGCCTGTTTTTAAATATTTGCATGCTCAGTGGGAGCCATGGTTCAATGGTGAGTGTCTTAGACAGGCTGCCGAATTGTTTGTTTAGTTTTTTAATGGATCTGTAGACACTAACAAAAATACAGAATATCATCATCATTATGCTTTAATTTCTATTAACGAAAGGATTAAAATCAGTGCTGCAAATCATCAGACTTACCAAGGAAACTAAACTAATTTCAGTACAAGTTTGAAAAGACTGGCAAGGGGCCGAGTACCAAGTAATTATTGTTACAGTTCTGGTCTGAGTCCAAAAATGCTAATTTTGTGAGAAGTTCTTTTTTCCACATTTCTGCTCGCTTCCTCCTGACTGCTGCACTCACATTTGGGATATTTTTCTCCCACGTAGCTCATTATCTCATTTTGGATCTTTTGGGGGCGATACAGCGTGCGCTCTCTGAGTATTGTCTAGTTCAAGATTGAATTTAGAAATCAAAAACATAGCCAAGAATGACTATGGAGTTTGCACTTGTGTTCACCTGTGTGGGTGTTAAACAGACTGAAACCACATTTCAATTCTCCTGTCAACTGAAAATGAGTAATGTGCTGCAGATAACAGCCTCAGGATAAAGCTATATCCAACGCAGTACTTGAAGGATATCAAAAAACCCTGGATACCTCAAATTGACCCTCTGTCATTTCCTTCTACAATGTATATGCTTTTTTTTTTTTAGACTCTTGTGTCTATTTTTCTCATACAAGCTCAGCTTTATTTCATACACAGTGATCATCAGCCATCTGGTTTTCATTTCCTGTGAGGTTCAAGATGGTAGGAGGTTTTTAAAAAAGGAGCCTCGTTTGAACTGGCGGCTAATGTAGTCAGGATGGAATCTGTCACTCAGTCTATTGCATGTTGATGACTAAGGGCAGTTTCAGCTGTAAGCAGTCCATGATTTATGGACACCAAGTGAACTCTTATAAGCAAGAGCCAGCTCCAAGTTCAGAGAAGCAACTGGGCCCATTTTTGGCTGTGGCTTGCTTGCATTTTCTTTCCATTCATGCCAAAGTATTTCGCACGGCAATTAGCTTCATCCTCATTTGGGTCTGCAGTCCCACAGGGTTAGCAAAGCCATTTATCATCCTCAGGGCCTAGATTGCCGCAGCTCCTTCTCAGGTTATTTTTTGTAAACATTGGTGGGGCCCCTTCTCTTTCCATTCCACCAAATGAGATGAGGATACAGCAGTCTTGAGGTTTTGTCATCGATTCCTTGGTGAGGATGTTTGTTCTTACTCTACAGGTGTGGTGGCGAAAGGGAAATGTCATTTCTCACAACTCATTTGTCATTTGGTTACTGCATAGTTAGAATGAATAGGGTGCTGACAACATAGCCCCTTGCCTTTTTTAGGTCAGCTGCTTTGGTTTCGGGAAGTTCTCAAAGTAAATAGTATTGAGACTTTATAACAAAGCTGGCTAATAACAGTCTAATATAAAGTATGTACTGTATATATATATATATATATATATATATATATATATATATATATATATATACTGTATATATATATATATATATATATATATATATATATATATATATATATATATATATATATATATACTGTATATATATATATATATATATATATATATATATATATGTGTGTGTGTGTGTGTGTGTGTGTGTGTGTGTAAGTATGCAGTGTTTACAATATAGGTACAGTAAGTACACTCTATTTATGGTGCAAGTACACTAGTGTAGTTACTATGTAAGTAATTTGTAGTTATAAGTATATGTTAAGTACTGTGCAATTACACAAGTCTTTAGCATACAGCCTGGGCAATTGCTGTGTAGTTATGGAGTAAGCACTTCTGATCCAAGTAAAAAAAAAAATGCAATACTACTTTCTGTATACTTATGCTCGACAATTTGAAATTTGTATGTTTGTACTTACTAAGCACTTCTGGTACACTAACAACTTACTTATGGAGTATTTAGAGGAGTGTTTTTCAGCCTTTTGTGAGCCACAGCACCCTTTTTACATTGAAAAAAATCCCTTGGTCTACCACCAACCAAAAATATTATAAAATGACACCTTGTAGCCTACGGCATACATAATTACAAGTTAGTCTTGTGGTGCATTTATATACAAAGTCAATGGAAAGACACAAACACACATGTACATTTGCTCTGGGTGATGCGAATACATGCAAACATCTGCACGTGTTGGATATTGTTCAGCTCAAGCCAAAAATTCACTTGATGCTTTGTCGCTATAGTCGGTCAGCGTTGATATTCCACTGTTATGGGGAAAATAAATTAGTTTGAAAATTAGACTTACCAGAGACCGATAGACAGATGGACCAGAGGAGCTCCACCACAGTTTGTATCCACTGATTGTTAAGTGCTGAAAAAAGCCAACATCAAAATGCAGTTTCTGGAAGAGCTAGTGACATTTTCTCAACCGGTGTGCCCTGCTGGATAATGTTGTGAACTCAAACATAACAGTGTTTTTTGGGATTTCCACAACTGGTACAAAACAGCTGCAGAATGAAGGTAACCCCACCTCTCCTCAGGGTGAATTTTCTGTCAAAAAGAAAAAGAAGAACAGGAAGAAATATTTCACTCATACACACTCATAACCATGGCTAACCAAAGGACTACAAAAGGCGTGTAAAAAGAAAAATTTATTATATAAAGCTTTCATAAAGAAAAGGACAAAAGAAGCAGAGCAGCGGTATAAAACATACAAAAATAAGTTAACATATATAATAAGATGTAGTAAAAGAGACTATTACAGTAAAGAACTGGAAAAAAACAAAGACAATATTAAAAATACATGGACAATAATCAACAGTATCCTTGGAAATAAAAGCAGAAATACCAGCTACCCAACTAACACTCCAAAAAATAATAAATCGACTCCGAATGTGAATATAGCTTCACCTGCAGATGAATTTAATAATTTTTTTGTTAACATTGGACCTAAACTGGCCCGAGAAATACCCACTACGGTGCCAACAGGTGATTCAATATGCAATAACACTGCTGTAAAAGACACCATCTTCATAAAGAACACAGACGAAAGAGAGGTCATTGAAATTGTTAAATCGTTCAAAAGTAAAACATCTACTGACTGCGATGGTATTGATATGCTACTAGTCAAAACTGTTATCGAATGCATAGTGAAACCACTGACGTATATCTGTAACCTGTCTCTCCAATCAGGTATATTTCCCAATGCAATGAAAATAGCTAAAGTAATTCCGATTTACAAGACAGGCGACAGAGGGGAACTCTCCAACTACAGACCAATTTCACTATTACTGCAATTTTCCAAGATACTTGAAAAAATATTCTATGAGAGAATTGACAACTTCATACTGAAGAATGATTTATTGTGTGAGCAGCAATATGGGTTCAGACACAAAAGGACAACAGCATATGCCTTAATGGAATTTACAGAAAAAATATCAACAGCCATTGAAAATAAAGAGTATTCAGTTGGAGTATTCCTGGATCTTAAAAAAGCATTTGATACAGTAGATCACAATCTATTATTAAAGAAACTACAAAATTGTGGTATCAGAGGGGTAGCACTGTCCTGGTTAAGAAGTTACTTAAAGAATAGATATCAGTTTGTATGTGTTAACAACAAAAACTCAGAGCTACTGAAGGTCACCTGTGGAGTCCCACAGGGTTCAGTTTTGGGACCATTATTATTCAATATGTATATAAATGATATATGTAAAGTTTCAGAAAAAATGGACTTAATATTGTTTGCTGATGACACTAACCTGCTATGCAGTGGAAACAACTTGGAACAACTTCTGGATACACTCGGAAAGGAATTAGGAAAGCTGAAACTGTGGTTTGATTCAAACAAATTAACGCTCAATTTAAGCAAGACAAAATTTATAGTCTTTAACAACCATCACAACTACCCAGTACCCAAACTCAGTGTAAATGGTGTAGAGATTGAAAGGGTATCCGAAACTAAATTCCTTGGAGTAATAATTGATAACAAACTGTGTTGGAAGCCACATATTAATTATATAAAAGGTAAAGTATCCAAATCAATTGCAATATTACACAGAGTGAAAAATTTGCTGAATCAACCCACACTATACACCTTGTATCATTCATTAATACTCCCATACATGACATATTGTAATGAAGTATGGGGAAATACATATAAAACAAACATATATCCACTCTCTATGCTTCAAAAGAGAGCTATTAGAATAATCAACAAAGCAGCTTACAGGGAACCAACAAACCCACTTTTTCTTAAACAAAAAACTCTCAAGTTGAAAGATCTGATCGACTTTAAAACCGCAATAATAATGTTCAAAGTGAAGAATCTATCACTGCCCGCAAATATCCAAAAGTTGTTCCAAACAAGGGAGAAACGATATCACTTCAGAGGAACATGTATATTTCGAAAGCCTACAGTGAGAACAACTACCAAGCAACACTGTATTTCAGTGCAAGGTGTCAGATTATGGAACGATTTTGGACCTGAATTAAAATCATGTACAAAGCTTGGACAATTTAAACAAAAACTAAAGGAAGAAATACTCCAAACATATTTACAAGACGACATGTAAACTCACATAAGGATTGACATTTCCAGCCTGTGTTGTGTTATAGCTTAGTTTTTCTTTTTTCTCTGTGACACTATGTCTTAGATTTGTTTTTGAATAGTAACCGCTTAACTTAGACTAGCTCAGTTTTCTTTTTCTCTCAGTCATATTTTGTCTTAGCCTTGTTTTAAATTGTAATCGCTCTTGTCTTGTTTTCTCTTTTTTCTCCTTTGAATTCTTGGATGGAATATGGGTGGGCAATATAAGCTGCGGCTTCAGCCATCACCCATTTCGGATAACTCACGTGGAATTGTATAGTAGAAGGAGTCTTTGTCTAATTTGACCTTGTTGTTATATTATACAGTTTCTTTTAACCTGTAATGTACTATCCGAAATAAATTCATTCATTCATTCATTCATTCATTCATTCATTCATACTGCCACCTACTGACATGGAAGAGCCACTACAGGCACCATCACTCAACGGCAAATTCTTTTCATTTTTTTTAAACCAATTTAGTGAAATTAGAAAATTTCCTGTGCCACCCTGAATGATCTGGCACCATGGTTGAAAAACACCAATTTAGAACATACGAAATACTTATAATGTATTGATAAGGGGCTTACAAAGTGCTTATGCCCTACTTAACACCATAAACACATTGTAATTTTTGTGCTATTTTATACAGAGCTGCTATTTCTTCAATAATATTGATATTAAGTATCTCAGTGTATAAAATTTATAGAGTGCCTTAATATCAGATTTGACATTTAGAACATGTTTACACAGACATAAGCAGAATATATAACCTCATTAGGCACACATTAAAGAGCTACAGATGTTGCTGTTCTATGCCGTGAGTTCTATTGAAACGTAATTGTTGGCTCTGCTACAAGTATTTATATGGCTTCTAAATGCCTGTGGGGTGCCATTAAAATACATATTTGAGCAGGAAGAGCCACAAACATGTGCTGGATACATTTCTGCAGTCGTAGCTGAAACATCTTCAGAGGAAGCCAGGGAACTAATTGAAGTACAGCATGTGCATTTTTTCTATTTTCACATCCATCTTTGGAGAGTCATTACTCTAGAAAAAGCTTGCCAGCCAGTTATGAATCCATCATTTCTGAACCGATATATTGTGCTCTCTGTTGCTACTATGTCTTTATCAATCAGAATTAAGAAATGAGATTAAGCCCTTTGGTTTTCCTCCTCCTTAAGTGGAGTCACTCTACAGTGTGGGCCCGTGGGTTACGGGCAGTATCAGAGGGGACTAATTGTCAAGGTTATGACTCAGTGGATGATTGATGTGAGGCCAGGCTGTTTTTGTCAGCCTGTCAGGTGGCTGGAATGTTTAATGTTCTCATTATTGGTTGCTCTGTTGTGTATATTTCTCTGTCAGCGCCGCTGAGCCATCTGAACTGCCAGAGCACTTCAAAGGCCTGCAGGTCATTCGTCTTCCTCCTGACGCCCTGAATGTTCAGGCTCAGCTGAGTGCTGGTGATTTGTTATGACTTGAGAGCCAGCTGACAGACAGGTCTCCTATAAAAAAACATGCACCCATTTCCCTTTTGTCGTGCAGTGAAAGCATCGCTGCCCCTGTAATGGAGGGGCGGGAGCAACTGCTACATAGATTGGGCTGGCACCTGACAGTTGTGTCATCTCACTAATTTGCGGACAGGGTGACATGAAGTTTTTTGTCTTCCTTTTTTTCAACCTCAGTTTGGATTTTGGTTCTGGTGTCAGAGATACAAACAGGTCACCATCTGTTGTGAAATGCCTCAGGGAACAAAACAGGGATGGGATCACTATATTAAGACACATTTTCATTTCCTTCATTAGTCCAGTGCCCATTATATGCCACAAGCAGAGAGCATCATGGGAGGGAGGCTGATAGCTGCATAGCCTATCATGCAAGGAAAGTGAAAAGGGAGATACAAAAGACAAGACGAAGGAAAACAGAATCCAAATCACAATTCTTTTCCCAGGCCTTTCACAAGATTGATTGTTTTCTGCTGATCTAATTTTGGATCATACAAAAACAACACATTTGTCTTAAAGAAAAATGATGTGCCACATGGTGCAGATGGAATTTTTTTGAAAGCTGAAAAAGATTAAAGAGAAACTCTGCTCCTCAGCCCTAATTACGAGCTGTAGATTACTCTGTCGATTTAACCAGATGGCAGGCTCGATTCTGCAGGCCCGCCTGTATATTAATGAACAGCAGTCTGTTATATTTGACTTAGGTAAGTGAAACGTCCATCACCTGTAATGGTCTGCCAGCTGGCATTATGCATTTTGCACCACTTTGGGTCTTCTTGGCATTTTTCATTTGCAGCATTATTGAACTATTTTCCATCATTGTCACTGTTCTGGTTTAAATATTTTTTTTCCCACCAGGAAGAAAAGTCTCCACATTGAGTCCATTGCTAATTTCCTTTCATAGGTCAAGGCAATAATTCTGGCACTAAAACTGTCATGCTGGGCAAAAGCACACAAGTTCAATAGTAACTTGATTAAGTTGGCCTGTCGACATGACTGCAAACACTGCAATACAGTATGTTAACAAACCCAATAATAGGAAGGCTGAGATAGAGTGGAAGGGATAGGTGCACAATTTCTGGCTGGTCATGTGTCTGATACAAGCTGCTGACCTTAAGAAATAGCTTGTGGCTTTTTGGTTTATTGCATAAAAGATGATTGTTTAGTTGCCACATTAAAGTTGCCCCTTGATTTTTGATGTTCTGTTTTAAAGGGGTCATTGACTACACTTTTTCCTAATTTTAACAGCTCACACAGGTCTCAATGAAATGTTTGTGACATATTTTGTTCAGATTTTCTTTACATATTTAATTATTGCAGGATATTTGTAAATTCTCTTTTTCGGCCTCTCTGAAACGCGTTGTTCCAGTGCATATCTCTTCAATTCACTAAGAACTGTGGTTAAATCTGCCCTCCCTCTTATGCTGCTAATATTAGCTGGCTAGCTTCTAGCCTTTCTCTCTGATGTATCCTGACCCAAGTAACATTTTTCTTAAAGAATGAATGAAATAATGCATCACTGGTTGACAGGAGTGTGTGCTGTCGGCTCTTGATAGGATATGACTGGTCCATGGAGTACAATAAGCACAGAAATATTTGTGAATGAGTGAATGAAGGCCTAACCCAGCTAACTGATGTTAACATCCTGCTGCTGTTAGCTACCTGCTCAAAATAATGTCGAAGAATGATGTATATGTTCAAGTGTTGGTAGATGAACAAGAATTCCAGTGGGGGGGCGGGGGAATAGAATTATAGGAAATAGCAATCCAAACTGCCCGGATCAACAGTTGAGCTAATGCTAGGCGACTTGTCAGTCACATGACCAATGCCATCTGCCCGCCTAGCCAAGCTGCTAATAAAGAACAATGTAGCATCCCAGCTGTAGTGTCCATTTGACCACTCCTAGTGGACACTGTCAGCTGCTGTAGTCAGCTTTGACGCATGCAAAAACAGGAGAACCAAGTCCGACTTTCTATTTATTAAAGAAAAAACAAACAAAAAAACTCTCAAAAAAAAAACAAAACCCACAATACGAACGAATGTTACTTGCCCTCACATGCTCTCATGGTCAATAAAATGTTTGTCTCCATAATTGGCAGCATCTGGTTATACTGCAATGGTTCCTTAAATAACAAAATTACCAATAAACAATTAAATGTGCCACCTGGTGGCTGGAGGTAGTAAAAAACTGAATACAATTGAAAATGGCTCCTACATCAGTGAAAATATAACAAAATGAGCCAGAAGACATGAGATGTATTATCAACTGAGGATTAATGAACCAGGTAGAAACAGGGATGTATATTAGGGTGACTGAAATCTAAGGAAAGTAACAATATAAAAGAGCCTTGGTAAGCTAACTTGTTAGCTCACTGTTGTCCACATAATTGGCAGCTAGGCCGGCCAATAATGGGTACCAAGGTACCAAGGACGGTGCTGGGCTGGGTTTACTATGCCCTGGGATGTCCCATGGCAAATTTGGAACTGTCATTTTTGTTTTTTGGAGTGAAAAATGACATAAAGGCTGTGTTTTTAAGAGAAGTGAGCATTTTTATGTTTTTATTTTTTCAATACAATATGATACAATACAATAATCACGTGACCAATAGATGCCTTTCAGAAGGTTAAAACTTACAAAAATGTAATTTTTCAGTCATTGACCTCTTGAAAGCTTTGGGTTGGCCATGCATTCAGCTAAGCAGAAGCATAGCAACATATTGATTTCAAAGAAATTAGTTGGGCATTGAATGTCATAAGTTAGAAAGTGATGCCCTGATGTCAACAAATCTTTTAAGATTGCCTTTTGAAAATTGGTTTGATTTATATTTACATGCTGATGTTGGTTTGGTAACACCTTTGCCCTGCCTATCAAACAAACGAGAAAATAGTCAGCTGCAGTCACCCATTTTGGCTGAACCTTCCCTGCCTGCTGCTGCAGCCATCTCCACCTCTTCATCTGCCTCTCTTGTGTCCTCTCCTGTCCTCCCTGTTTGTTTGTTGGTCTCGGGTGGGAGCCAGCGGACGAAGAAGAGGTCAGTGGTTCCGGAGGACCCGGGAACAACCATACAGCTATACTCCGGGGGGGAGAGAAGCGTTCCCTGAGGGCCGAAATCTGAGCCAATGAAGAGTCGGAGAGTGGTGGAGCTTCAGAACAGGCAAATACACTCCTTTGTCTCTGTTCCTCTTTCAGAGTAATCTTGCCTGGCTCTAGGTGGGGAGAGCCAAGTGCAGCCATCAGCTGCACCTGAACTCACCTCACCGGGCTCCACTGCCACCGGTGACCCTGACCCAGTGTCTATGCATCTTTTGTTTGAGCTTCCTCCCAGGGTCACCAAGGATAATCCACCGGTGCCAGATGTCTCCGTAGATCCAGGCCCGCCGTCCGGGATCGTTGTGGGTGCAGCTCCCCCCGCTGAGGTCACTGCGGGAGCTCCGTCCCAGCCTGGAACCTTCGTAAGTGCTGCTTCCCCTCTGGCTGAGGTCTTCAAGGGTGCAGCCGTGGCCCAGTCCGGGTCCACCGATGGTGTAGCTCTGCTCCCGCCTGAAGCCACCGAGGGTGCAGCTCCGCTTCTGCCTGGAGCCACCGAGGGTGCAGCTCCGCTCCCGCCTGGAGCCACCGAGGGTGCAGTTCCCCTCCCACCTGGAACCACCGAGGGTGCAGCTCCGCTCCCGCCTGGAACCACCAGGGGTGCTGCATTGCTCCAGCCCGGAGCCACCGCGAGTGCTGTTACGCTTCAGCCCAGAGCCACCGCGGGTGCTGCAATGCCCCAGCCCAGAGCCACCGTGGGTGCTGCAACGCTCCAGCCCAGAGCCACCGCGGGTGCTGTTACGCTCCAGCCCGGAGCCACTGCGGGTGCTGCAATGCCCCAGCCCGGGGCCACCACGGGTGCTGCAATGCTCCAGCCCGGAGCCACCGCGGGTGCTGCAACGCTCCAGCCCGGGGCCACCGCTGGTGCTGCAATGCTCCAGCCCGGAGCCACCGCAGGTGCTGCAATGCTCCAGCCCATGCCACCGCAGATGCTGCAACATTCCAGCTCGGAGCCACCGCAGGTGCTGCTTTGTCCCAATCTGGGACCACCAAGGGTGCTGATGGTCAGCCCACGGGCATTGTGATTTCCTCTTCATTTCCAGTCACCATCGTGGTTCTCCTTCCTTCGCCAGACGCTGCTGTGGTTCCCCATCCCCTGCCTGGCGTCGTCCTGGTTCCCACTCTTCTGCCAGACACCATCGTGGTCCCCTCTCTCCTGCCAGACGCCATCATGATTTCCCCTTCTCCTCTACCAGACATCGTCTTGAGTTCCCCAATTCCTCCATCCGGCCCACTGCTTGCCCTTCACATTGGGCGGCTTCCTCCTGGACCACCCCTTCTGTTCGGGTGGTTGAAAAACTCAGGCAGACCACCCGACAGGTGACACCACAGGGTGGGGTGGCCCATGTTCCCTGCGAGGCCACCTGACTCGGTCCATTGGGCCACCTGTCAGGCCTGGGACTCTGGACGACTGCTTGACGGACTGAGCCGTTGGATTGGGTGGCCCATGTTCTCTGGCAGGCCACCTTGCCGTCCGCCAGGCCTGGGACTTTGGTCGCCTCCCTGAACTCTCTAGCTCTTTGGTCTGGTTGGGGGGGGGGCTAATTGTTGAACTTGACCGGTGTGGACTCTGAGTGGGACTATGTTTTTTGTGTTCCCTTCACTATTCCTTTGGGTTGGTTCAGTCCCTCCGTGCCTGGCCCCCCCTTCTCCCACCTGGGGTGGGATTTCTGTGTGGGAGGGTTCTTTTCTTTTGATATTACCCTGGGGTGTCTGGTATCCACCCTTTGAGCGGGGGCTCTGTCACGATCTGAGTGTGGTGGGGATTCCACTGAGCTCAGACTGTCTGCCTTTTTTTTATATTTGTACAGTGTTGTCATTTTGAGTTATCTTGTATCCTATATTGTTTTTCAGGAGGGCTTATTTTCCCGTTTACGTTTGTTACAGTTTGGTTATTGTATTTTTTAGTTTGCCTGTCTTCATTTTTTTTGCCTTATCCTTATAGTAGTATTCTGTTATGTTTTTTTCTCCCGGGGTTGACCGCCGTCAACGGCTTTATGGGGTTGATCTGCATAGGCATGGCCCTGTCAGCTGTCAGGCCCGATGATTGCATCCTCATCAATTCCAGTTGCCCTAAATTGTTTCTTTTGTCTTCTCCTACCCGCTCAGGTTTACCCACACCTGTCACCACTTGTTTTCATTTTGTGGTTAGCCTTATTTAAGGGGCTGCACATTTTTGTCCGGTGCAGCACCCCACTTGCAACTTCTCTCTACGAAGTGTAAGTGTCTTTTTTCTTCCTGAACATTTAATCTAGCATATTTCCCACAGCTAGTTTTCTCTGGATTAGCCGGCAACTTCCCTCGCCATAGCATTTTGCTATTTTGGCTTCTCCTGCTATTTCAGTCTCCTTTTAAGTTTGGTTTGATCTTGTTTGTGCTTTTGTGTTATTTTTGTTAATAAACTTGCAAACTCACAGCCGGTGTGTGGTGCCTTTATCCTGCCCTACAAGGGAAATTATGACAGACTGATGTAAGCGTGGCTGCCAATCCATGCTAACAGTCTCTTCGATCACTACCGAACATTTATGCACATTTATACTAGGGGTGGGTTCAAAAGATCGATACAACGATATGGATCGATCCACATTTGACTGAGCCGATATTGATCCACAAAATCCGTGGATTGATCTTTTAATATAAAGCTTTTACGTCTGTGAACGTCTGCTGAGTCTGATCAGGTTGAAACTGGGTCAGAGAGCCAGGAACCGCGCCCAAGAACCAGAAGCACCCGGAGCGCTAACGGAACTAACAGCTAACAAGCTAATGGATATGCTAGTTCTTCTGCTGTGGCATTAAAACAGTTCTCATCTGGCAAGAGTTCCCGGCGGCACGTGCACACGTCTTTACTTCCGTGTTTATTTATCGACAAACGTCACCGTAAAGACTATCCTCAACATTTTCCAAATATTTTTCATAAAGCGGGGATAAACAGTTTTGTACCATGTGCAGCACTGTGTTGGAACATAAAGTTGACGATTGATAAACTGAAAATACATGGAGACTGGCTGAAACCCGTGAAGAGAGAGGGAGACTTGGAGCTGCTGAAATTGTAAGTAAAATATAATTTGTTTGTTTTAACATTTGTGTCGTAAATTAATAATTTATTTGATTTTTTTTTAATGTACTTTATTGATCCCCAGAGGGGAAATTCAGGGCATCCACCTGGATGGATGAAGCAGCCACGGTACAGCACTATCCCTTCACCATTCACACACACATTCACACCTAGGGCCACTTTAGAGTCTCCAATTAACCTAACCTGCATGTTTTTGGCCTGTGGGAGGAAACCGCAGAAATCCCGGAGTAAACCCACACAGGCACGGGGAGAACATGCAAACTCCACACAGATCACTGTTGGTCAGGGGCTGGGATTGAACCCGGGATCCCATGGCCAAGGGTGAGTTGCTGTGCTGCCACAGTGCTAACCACTGTGCCACTGCACCACCATGATCCGGCATGATAGTGGTTTCTTTTACAAACTACTGATACAGTAGTTAACTGTTGGTTAAGCACTGTGAATAGATGCAGAATAAAGGTATATTTTATGAGCTTACAGAATTCTTGCACTTAAGTGAGAGATTTGAAGATAATAATGAATCACAATAAAATGAAAATGGCAGAATTAATAAAGGCTGCAGTACGAGCTATTTTTACCTCCGCCAAGGAGGTTATGTTTTTACCGGGGTTTGTCTGTTTGTTTGTCTGTCTGTTACCAACATAACTCAAAAAGTTATGAACGGATTTGGACGAAATTTTCAGAACAAGTCTGAAATGGGACAAGGAAGAAATGATTAGATTTTGGGAGTGATCCGGATCACCGTCTGGATCCAGGGATTTTTTAAAGGATTCTTTATCATTGCGAGATAGGGTCATTTTTTAGCATATCTGTATATACAGTAACTCCACAATAAATGGTCAGGACGCTTGCCAAAAAAATACAGGATAAGATCCCAATAGGTTCTAGGAAATATCAAAGACTGATCCGGATCCTGGGCGGTGCGGTGGCGGAGTGGTTAGCACTGCGGCAGCACAGCAACTCACCCTTGGCTGGGGGATCCTGGGTTTGATCCCAGCCCCCGACCAACAGTGATCTGTGTGGAGTTTGCATGTTCTCCCCGTGTCTGCGTGGGTTTACTCCAGGATTTCTCCGGTTTCCTCCCACATGCCAAAAACATGCAAGTTAGGTTAACTGGCATCAAAACTGGGGATTGTAAATTGTCCTTAGGTATGACTGTGAGAGTGAATGGTTGTCTGTCTCTCTGTGTTGGCCCTGCGATGGACTGGCGATCTGTCCAGGGTGTACCCTGCCTCTCACCCAAAGATGCTGGGATAGGCTCCAGCACCCCCCGCAACCCGAAAAGGATTAAGTGGAAGAAGATGAATGAATGAATGATCCGGATCCTGCAAAAAATCTGGATACTGTGATCCAGAACAGGAAATAATAGGGGATCTTTGGAATTTTCATCACTGTAATGTAACAAATTAAAATATAAACATACAACAAACACCAAAATATAGCCAAGACACTGAGGAATCAGTAGTGTGCCAATGGATTGTTGTATCTTCAAAAATTATGGAGCTATATCCAGAAGAAAACCGCCATTATCGAAAAAGTGATTTTTGTCAATAACTACTGAACTAATAAAGATTATCAATGTGAATCCAATTGCTAAAGGTATGTTTTGATGGTCAAGGAATCTGAAAATATAGATAAAATAAATGTAGGACTATTATGTTTGGGGAAAATCCCAATATTAGGGAGAACTGAGGTGCTTGGCGGAGGTCTGCACTCTCCGAGTGCTTTTCTAGTTATTCAATAGAAGTAAACTGAAATGAACAAATCTTCCTAGGAAAATTGAAACCCTTTTCAAAAATTGAAAGTTAATTTGTAGTTAAATATAAACAACAAAAAATAAAAGAAACTAAATTATTAAACCCTACTGTGGTGTGGGGATTTAAAAATATGATTATTAATTTTACTGTGAAATCTATTCTTTTCACCTCCCCTTCACATCTATGAAGACTGGGTTTCTGCTCCGCACTGAGGCGTTCTGAAGGAAAGAGGTTGTCAGTGGAGGAGCCATCTTGGATTCTTTGTGGATTTCAGCACAGAAGAAGACCTCAAAATTTTCAGGGTCTTAGTTTGTAAATTCAAGATTCAAGAAGGTGCTGCCATAATTTTCTCCATACTCCAATATGCATTCAATGCAGTTTAGTTGTTGTAATTACCTCCACCAAGGAGGTTATGTTTTTACCGGGGTTTGTCTGTCTGTCTGTTACCAACATAACTCAAAAAGTTATGAATGGATTTTGGCGAAATTTTCAGGAAAGGTGTGTAATGGCACAGGGAACAGATGATTAGATTTTGGTGATGATCTGAGAGTGCATACCTCCACCAAGGGCTTTGTTTGTATTTGTGCAGCAGGATTACACAAAAACTACTGGATGGATTTGGATGAAATTTTCACCAGAGGTGGTTCTTGGCCTAGAGAGGAACCCATTACAGTTTGGTGATGATCTGGGAATGCAAACCTCAGCCAAGGCTCTTCTCACAGTGTGTCAGCCACAATACTCCAAAACTAATGGACAGACTTTGATGCAGATTTCACCTCAAGTGGCTCTAGGCCTCCACACAAACCCATCACATTTTGGAGGTGATCCATGAGAGACTGAAGGAGCCTTGGCAGAGGTATGCGCTCTCTGAGTGCTTTTCTAGTTACTAATTCTTTTATTTATTTATTTTTTTTTAATTTAAGTTCTCAGCAAGAATACAATGTTGGTCATTTTTTGACAATTTTACTGAGCATTTAATTCTACATAAATCACTGTTTAACAGCAAATTTTTGGCAATCCTGGTGTTACATTGAACAGCATCACTGTATACTATGGAAAAAGCAGCTACTTTAAAATCTTTATTTCCTCACGCAACTTTCAGTGCAAAAAAACTCTAAAAATGTCACCTTTTTAGAAAAGCTCCCACAAATTCAGGCTTTTTGGGCCACAACAATCACAAAAACAGCTGACGAAATCCTGGAGGAACTGAAATACAGTGAGGGTATGTCTACATGCTTCATGCATTGAATTTGTTTACTGACTCTGGGTTGTTAGCTTGCCACTATACACCCTTTGCACTAAAGAAAGCACTTGTGAGCACTTTGTGAAATCACAAGTTAAATAATAAAAAGCGCATTATTGTAACTGATTTTGGGTCACTTCAATATGTGATAATTTATGTATTAACAAAGTTAGAGTATTCTTGGTACATTTTGCAGCATTAGGTCTCAAAGATTTTTTTTCGCTGGCAAGTAAAATGGCTGTAAAAAATGGTAATTTCCCAGATCGAATCGATTCAGAATCTCAATTCTGGAAATTAGGGATCATTCCCAGCCTTAATTTATACGCAGTGTCATGGACACTGGAGGCAAGGTGGGTAAAGTGTCTTGCCCAGGGACACAATGGCAGGATGGCTGGGGAGAGCGGGATTTGAACCGGTAATGCTCTGGTTATTAGATGACCCATTCTATCTCCTGAGCCACTGCTGCCCACATTTCCCTCCTCTGTTCCATTTTTGCTGAGCACCAAGCTGGATGGCAGCAAGTTCCACCTTTATATGGTCTTTGGCATGACCCGGCCGGGACTTGAACCCCGACCTCCCGGTTGTGGGGTGGATACTCTACCCCTAGGACACCGCTCCGGTAAATTAAAATAAAAGTATATCTAATGTGTGATGTATTTCATTTTTCTTTCTCCCTCTGTTGGCCCTAAAAAAGAACTCTATTGGGGCTCCTTCCTGTTGGCTTAATGATCAGTGAATTTAGGACTGGTTTTCTAAAGATATTGATTGTCTTTGTCTCAGACTGCCAAGCTGACGGGACTCCCGAAAACCCAAGGAGACAACGAACATGTTTGCCAGGCCAGGCACTCATAAACTCACTTCATGAATAAGCCAAGCCTAATTTTAAACCAACAGCGAGGGAACTTTGGCTGCGTTTCCTGACCAAGAATCACGAACAGCGAGGAAGCACAATGCCAGTGTGTCATAGATTTTAAACATGGTTAAATTAAAGGCTGTTTACTGTTCTCCGAGGCCATTCATCTTACTCAGTGCTAGTCTGCTTCTTGCAAATTTGTCAGTAAGAGCTTCCACATGCCAAGATGGAGAGTGGGGGGGGGGGTTGTTGGGGTTATCAGAGGCGGGTTTTTATAGTGTGTCTCTTCAGTCAGCCTGCAGTTAATTAGCCACCTCCACACAATAAGGCCATAAGTCATTAATCACCCGGACCGTGGTAGGAGTCGACTCGCTGTGAGCAAGACATTTCCAGACAAAAAGTTTGCCGCCTATGACAGACTTCAAAATGGCCCCTGTCAGTGGTGTGTAAATTATAGGGCATGTTGAGTGCTGAAAGACAAGAGCCCACTGTTTAACTCAGTGTTGCTTTTTCCTTTGCTTTGTGTGATGACAGATTCTCCAAGGCAAAATTCCCCTTTTCTCCATCGACTGGGTTGAGTTTCTCTCTCTTTTTTTTTGCACGCCCGCACGCATGCCCGCGCGTGCACACACACACACAGAACCAGCTACATTAAGATAACCTCAGTGTACCAGTCTCATTTCCTTCACTTTATGATGCCTTGCTAGGGTTAATAGAAGAAGACAAACTCCAAAGGTCAAACGCTCAGTAAAACCCCGCTTTAACTTTCTGTTCCTACCGTTTACTTTGCCTGTCAAAGGGAGGAAATGATGGAGTGATGATAAATATGGGGCTTGTTTGGAGAAGCAAAAGCCTTTCTCCTGCAAAAATAAACCACCCTCTGCTTCTCTGGATGATGGAAGACACACTTCTCAGCTAGTTGAACATGCAAAAGGTCATTGGTTTTCCCTTTTGTGTCTGTAAACAGAGACGTGCTTTTCTTTCCAGGGCACATAAGCGCCGAGGAAGGTTTATTCAAAGCAGTAAATGTTTATGTAACAATGCGGAAATCCCTTGATTGGATCATTAATATGGCTGACAAAAGGGTGTTAAATTCATCATGCGGCTGCAATATGTGTAGCGGGTGTTTGAAATCTGGGTGATGTATGCATCTGATGCATGAATGGCTTTGGAAATATTTTCATACATTACTGCGGGGCGTTTCGGGAAACATCAGTTCCAGCGTAATGTAGCAGTGATGATGTCCGCGGCCTTCAACCATAACATACCATGGACACGGGAACACATGGCACGCAGCTGTGCCGAAGGGACCGCTTTCAACATCAACATGTGTCGGTGACAGGCTGATCTGTTCCGATACCTCAGGTGAAAGGCCGCATGGCTGACTTATGCCGCAGTTCAAAGCATAGCAGGTGGGGCTGTCCATGTGACTCAACGTGGAATCACAAAGCTGACCGGTGTCTCATCTACTCACATCATTTTACATTCAAATATGAGGGAGAAGAGGTCTTTTGTCTTAAGGAAAGTCATCCAAGCACACATTTGATCCTCTAAAAGAGCTCCTCTAACAAACAAGAGAAATGAGATTTTCTGCAAACTTATTCAACAAGAATAGCAACACATTTAACATTTTTCTACTGGTAGCAGAACCCAGTATTGCTGCCTTTGGCAAAAATAACATCTTGTAGGCGTTTTTCACAAGTGTCCAAAAGTCTCTGACATCTGTTATGACTGCTCTCTTATACTAAAGTTATTGCTTCACTTCGAAGATATTTTAGAGTTTTGATACATGCACTTCCTGTTTCAAAATATACTCCCACAGACATTCAGTATCATACAAATACAAGAATTAACTTGGCCACTCTATCTTTCCTTGTTTTTCGCTCTGTTTCTTTGTGTTTAGGATCATTATCCACTTCCAGTTCAACTTCTGGACAGACGGCCCGCACTACCTTTAAACACTCTTATACTGTGTATGAGGCAGAATCAGTGACTATAAGCAGCCCAGTACACGGGGCAGTAAAGCAACCCCAAATTACAACATATGCAACAAAAGATTTTATTTTATTTTATTCTGCTGGATAGTCCCAAGCAGGACTGGTTTTGCTGTGATCAGACATGTCTTTTTATGAAGTTGTGTGGCCACAATATACACATATATATATATATATATATATATATATATATATATATATATATATATATATATATATATATATATATACACTGTATATACTGTATATACATATATATATATATATATATATATATATATATATATATATATATATATATATATATATATATATATATATACTATTTTCCTATATATTTTGCTGTTTTACTGGATAAAACAAGCTTTTTTATGAGGCATCTCTCACATTTTGAGACCAGCAATACCAATTTCCTAAATGGTTTGTCATCTTGTTTTAGGAATTTTTTTTTTATCACTTTTTCAGTCATCTGTTATTGACCTGAGAATTTACATAAATTGACACTTGTGAGAGGATTTTTAAATTCCCTACCAGGCCCATTACTTTCAAAACGTTGTTGTTGTTTTTTTTTTTTAACCCGCAAATGCCTCTGAGACCTCTTTTGTCATAGTTACCCCCCCCCCCCCCACACACACACAGTTGAACAGCAGATCACATGTCAGAGGTTTTAGGATAGCTTTCACTCCCCCTAAGGAGGCTCTAATCACTGACACCTAATTTGGCACCTGTTTCCGAGCTAATGGATGTTAATTCATGATAATGTAGTGGGTGCATGTTGTTATTTAAGGACACTGATTTTTTTTTTTTTTATAGTATGCTTGAGTTATGAAAATGACAACAGATCACATCTAGGTACTATTTGTCTAAATGTTTTATTTTGATTTTATTTTGATTAATAGCCTAATAAATCCAGTCTAAGAGGTGATCAGGTGTTTCTTTTTTCAGTGTGATGCACTTAATTTTACATGAGCCACTGATAGCAAATATGGTAAAGATGTAGCTGTCCTGTCACCATTGATTTGGGATGTCCCATTTACCTCAACACCGTTCTGATTAAGTTTTGAATTTAACATTTTTTAAATATGGGCTTCATAGATGAAATATGGGCTAAAAGGGACAATACAACTAAATCACTAAGAATCAGTAAATAGATCATGCTAATAAACTCAAGAAGCCAAGATTTCTGAAGTAAAATATCTGGTTAATTACCACGAGAAGCCATTAATGCATCTGTTGTTGGTGAAGGTGAAGGAGTTCCTATTTTTATGACTATAAGGGCTTTAAAAAATCTTGAAATATGAAACTGAAGTTAATGGAAGAGGAATCCAATGTGGCAAATTTTGGACCTCTTTGTTATTTAAAAAAATTATTTTAATGCAAAACAATTTAACATTACAAGATCCAAGACTCTTAGCCAGCTTCAAAGTTTAGAACATTTAATTTGCTTTGCTGAAGTCCACAAATTAATGTCCTTAAATTCACCTGAAGCTATAACATTAAATCTTATGATAAATGTATTGACTGCCCACATTTAGAGAAACGTGTGCAGTGTCACACATCAATCAAATGTCGAGAAATAAGTTCACAGAACTCCATCCAATTTGTCCACATCACATTAATGTGCTGTTTGTAGATGAAAGCAGATGCATCACATATGATCCCTGCTGGCTTCATGGCTGACTAATCGCAGAGCTGAATTGTGGGTTCTCGGCTTTATTGCCATCCATCACTGGGCTATGTTTGGGTCTCATCTACATGACGGATGGGTGGATTTGATGAATATGACATTTGACCATTAATGATGGTGATTTTATTGCTGGAGAACAGCCTGATTTACTGAGGATGGATAAT
Organism: Pholidichthys leucotaenia; assembly: GCA_020510985.1. NCBI lineage: Eukaryota > Metazoa > Chordata > Actinopteri > Cichliformes > Pholidichthyidae > Pholidichthys > Pholidichthys leucotaenia. The sequence continues at coordinate 390,720,583 of CM035836.1, read as the reverse complement.
GACACTGTTGGCTTGATTTTGTTGATTTGTTCTGAGCAGGCTGATTAAATAGTTAGGCCTCACCTTATTTCATACTCTCTGCTCCATGGCTTCATTAAAGCCATGGAAATGTCCCACATCTGTTGTCATCGTAAATCTTTGTTTAGCGAGCTCTCTGCCGGTATCAGCACCTCATTTGTCTTTGTTAATGAAACTATAATCCATGACTTTGTGATGGAGATGATTTGGTGCCGATAATCCCGGGAGATTTTACATTTGAACACGTGAACATATGGTAGCTACAAAAAGGCTTTTAGTGCTTAGTCCCCATGGGTTCAATGGAACTATACATGCTTATCAAAGCTTTTATGAAATGTACTTTGAATATTTTTGCAATTAACTGCTTTCCATAAGAAAAATTCAGTCAGCCACATGGAAGGAATAAATGCAACTGGGCTGTAATGTAACTTTCTGCAATTTAAAAATATATATATTTACTTTGCCAAAATAATAGATTAAATAATTAATATAATATAGGTTGGAAAATTTAAAAACACCAGCCTTTCTTAATCCCATTACACTGCTAACACCCACAGACAAACATCAAACAAAGAACTAAAGAAAAAAAAAACTACACGTAAAAAGCGGAAAGTTGCTTTTTTATAACTTAAAACACTTTACCTTATTTGACCTCAATTATAGCTGAAAAGTAGGCATTTAAAAAAAATCACTGATCTAAAATAAAAGGCCTGTGTGAAGTTTAAAAAATCCTCACAGAAGAAGTCTTTGTGCACCGTTTTTCTCCCTGTAAAACAAATCAATGACATTTCTGAAGACACTGATCTGATTGATTTTCCACTGCCAAACACTCAGAACAGGCGGTCCTTTAATCCACGCTGTTTCACTGAATCTAAATAACCTCAGCCTTCACAGTGAAAAATTAAAAAAATAAAAACCAACATTTTTTTTAAACTGGCTCTAACACTATATAACTCACCCATTATCATCTCCTGTGTAAAATAATTCACATTGAGGCTTTTGAACTTTATATTATAATATTTTTTTTATTATTTTAGTCACGCTTGAAGCTATCGCAAATAAATACACTGATCCCCACATGGATCCAGTCCCTGCATGAAATACAGTATAAAACTCATTGGGCCTAAATCTCCTTTATAAATGTGTAATTATTTGTCTCTACTGATATCCTAAGGCCGAGGCTGTTGTCAGTCTCTGTCCATAAAAAGCGTAAGGAGAATAATAAGCACCGGTGGCCGCGGGAACCGGCACCGGGGCGCCAGGAGTGGGCAGAGGGCTCTTTGAGTAGGGGTGATAGCGGCTGCTGAGTCCGAGGGGGTGATGGGGGCCCCTGAGGGCCAGCGTGCTGGGGCTGCCTGGGCTTCCATTGTGAGGCATATGCATGTGGCAAGCCATAGCAGCGGCAGCAGCAGCATTGGCGAGAGAGGATGACCCCGGGTACCCAGAGATCAACTTCTCTGTTCCCGCAAAGGCCGTGTGAGTCCGCAAGTGGTTCAGGAGCTCCTCCGAGGACGAAAAGCGCTTGTCACAGGGTCCGTTGGCTGATACCCAGTTACACACGTGTGGCAGGGGGTCATTGGGCAGCATAAACCCGTAAGGATATAAGGGGTGTCCGCTGAAAGATGGGGTGGTGGAGTGCACGCCGTGTAATGGGTGCGTGGGGTACATGAGTGGGTATCCAGACTTGAGCGCAGTAGCTGCCGCAGCAGCAGCTGCAGAGTCATGTGCGCAATTGGCGCTGGACGCGCCAGACAAATGGCTTGTGCAGTGATAGCTCAGACAGTAGGGGTCCCGACAGAGACTAGTAGACATTAGAGACGGCGGGGACGCTCCAGCTAAGGGGCTCGTTCCTGCTTTACTGCATCCAAGCGAACTGGCAGCAGCAAATTGTGCGCTTAAAAGCTGGCTGCTGGATTTGGTGGGGTCAAGGGTCATTCCAGGAGGGAGAAATGGCTGTGGATAACCAGTGTATGCACCCGCTAAACTCCCAGGGTAGGAAATGCCAGCAGGTGGTAACGGAAAAACTGTATGACCGGGTTTATATGGGGAGACAGGGGCCACCAGTCCAGAGCTGAGGACCGAGGAGGAGGAGGAGGTTACAGATGTGGAGTCCGAGGTAACAGTCTTGGTTCCAGACGTGTTTTCTTGTTGCTGGCTGCTCTCAGAGGTAATTCCACTTATCCTATGGCTGCCATTACCATCTGACAAAGTGCTTTTATTGCTATCAGAATCCTTCTTTTCGTCTTTGTCCCCCGCTTTGCCCTCAGATGGCAGCGGAGAGACGGAGGTGCAGGAGCTGGGGCTGCCTGTCCTTGGGGTGAACGGCTGGCAGGTGGCGCTAGGCACTCGGAAACTGGTTTTATCTCCACTGAGACTGCTGCTAGAATCCTTCTTCTCCGATGATTTTGAATAAGGTTTGAAGCTGGATTTGTCGTCAGCACCGATGTCGCTCATTTTCAGCGGACCGGATTTGGTCTCCTTGTCGCTAGATCCATTTGAGGTCACAGATGAGAGCTTGGAGGATGCCGGCGGGTCCGGTTTGCCGATCTGAGAGCACGTTTGCGCCAGTAGGGCCAATGGACTCTTCTTGGCATCAAGCTGAGAAATAAGAAAAACAAATCTAAATTAAATTCAGCATAAAAAAACACATGAGTAATATTTAATGGTTAAAACTGAGAATAACCGCTATGCGTATTTTTACGCATTGCGCACAAACTTCTGGATTGAAACTCAAAACAACTCCAGGTACGCGGACATTTAAAGCGCGCACTCACACTTTATCGAGATAAATTTCCACTTAAAACACTTACGTATATATTTTTAAATGGCGCTCCTTCATATTTAGTTAAGGATTAAAAAAAGGACCCTTTATTTATTTCGTCCAGAATTACACAGAGCGCGTTTTCCTGCTAATTCTGCCCCACCACAGATCCCGTCTCACACTCTAAATAAAACGCTGATCAGAATCTGTCCCAGCACCCAGTCATTTATCGTTATTTCACCACTTTGGCGTTCGGTTAGATCCGAGTTTCACATCCAAAGGAATTGGCACCCGTGCGCGTAAACGTCTCCACAAAGTCACAGCAGTGCTTACCTCGATGGGACTGACGGGGGTGGACGGTAAAGGCTGGAGGTACTCCGGGTGTAAAATGTGTCCTGCCCGTGCCGTGAGCATTTTCAAAACCTTTATGGGAAGTCGACTCGCTTGGCGAGAAGGATCTGCAGGAGAGACGTAGCTGTGGACGGATAGTTGGCCGATTCTCGCTGCCCCCTTCTCCCCCGATGAGCAGCTCTCCCACGCTGGATTCGTGCTATTTCTCAGGAAAGAGACCGTGGGCGATGTGATCATGACCCAATTTTCGCATAAATGATAGAAAAATGCATGTGTGAGGTAAAGGAAGCCAGCATTCAAGACGTCTGACGGCTAAAACCCTAGCCACGAGTGAAAGAGAACCGACGCAGATTCCCTAGAAGAGACGCAGACAGTGTGAGCAGAATCCGGTGCGCTTCGCAGCCGCGCCGCTTCGTCCTCGGCGTCGCTCTGAACACTGGCTGTGGGTCCGAGAGCGGACGCGGTTTACGTGGGCAGGAGCGTTCACTCCGCCTCCTCCACAGCAGCATCCGAGTCAGTGCGCAGATCTCAGCGTGTGCAGCCTCCCATTAAGAGATCCCGAGATAATGTGACGTTTCCTCCAGGCTGTCTATTTAATATTTCACTCGGCCCTAAACATTTTAGTTTGGAGCTTTACGTGTCTCTGCGTAATTGTGGGACTTTGACGCATGCGCTGGACTTGCATTGTTATTTTGGGCACATTTATAAAATAGGCTACCCAGCAGTTACACTTAGTGCTGAGGTCGACACGTGGCAGTTAAAACAATGATTTTAATTTAATTACGCTCATAAATTTTTATTTGGGGCTGACAAATAGTTACACGTTTCCAGTATTTTGCGCTCTCCCACTCCTTGTTTAAACTACGCGCTTCACTAAGGAAACAGCACTTTAAACCCACTTCTATGCAATACGGGAAGCCATCTTTGCACCTACAGTTATCCATTAGGGTTACATTTCTCTCTAAAATAACCAAGAGGCGATCTTTTGGTCACATTCCCTCCAACAGATAGCCACATCTTTTTTTTTTCCCCCTGCGTCTTTCTCCTTCCCATCACACAGCCTGTCAGCTGTCACTTCCCTGCCCTGCCAATCAACTGTCTACATATTTTTACGTCGTCTTCGTCTTCTCAGTCACATTCAGGTCAGCGATTGTAAAGTGAATCCCCAAGAACTCATTCTCCTCCCCCTACACGCCCTTTATAATTTTGGCCTGTTTTGGAACACCAGGTCAAGTAGCAATTTGTTTAGAGAAAAGAGGCTTTTTTTAAAAATTATTTATACCGTGAGCTTCAACTCTGGTACAGACAGTGATTAAATAGCATGTAATTTTTTCCAAATGTTTCCCATTTTTTGAAGGGGACTTGGAAATTAAAAATACACCTCCACATTCCCGTCACATTCGTGCCCAAAATCTTCCTTTTTTTTTTTTTTATTCCAAATGCTCTTAAAAAGCCCTCCCGCGCCTGCCATTAATCATTAAAGCTTCCACATTTCATCTCTTGGAAATAGACCCACTTATCTTATTACTCAATAGCCTATAAACGTCTTGCTGATCAGGCGAAAGTTAAACATATGCAAGTGTTTTTTGATTGATAACAGGGGTGCTGTTTTCGGCACCGGCTGTCAGGCTGTGACGCAGCGCTCTGAGTTATTAGGGCAGAGAAGGGCGACCATAAATTTCGGCCGTCAGGCAAAAACTCCTTTATTGTGGACGTGATGGATGGCTCGCAGCGGCAGACACCAAATTCTCGGCTTTATCCTTAAATGGCTGCACATTTTTTTTTTGTCGCCCCAATTCATTACTTTTAAACAGAAAGCTGGAAATCTCCCGCCAATATTTCACACAGGGACACAGTTTATGAATCACCAGGAGCCCATGCAAATATAAACGTCTACAACGAAAGGTCTGGGTACTAGATGGTGCCTTGGCTTTACTGTTAAGTATTTAAGATAAAAAAAAAAAAAGTTTTAAAAATTTGTTTATTTTTCAGCAGATAATTGAAGTTTACAGTTTTTCATAAATTGGGAAGGGTCAGTAAATTAAAACATGGGGAGAAACCGAATTAAAATTTCTTCTTTAAAGAAATATCTGATCTTTTTTGCAGTCATTAGAAATTTGATCCATTTAGCCCCTAGAGTCAGATGTTTACCAGAATTAAAATAGCTACAACCTTAAAAAGTCTTTTAATTTATTTGTTTACTTAAAAGGCAAAGTTACATTTTTGATTTTGAACTATTTTGCTACTGAGCTTTTCCTCTTCCTTATCTGTTGCACTTAGAAGATTTTATATTGCGTGGTTTGCTGTGCCAAATCAAGTAGAAAACACATTAAATGTCAACTTCAGGATGTATTGTGTCATTGGAGTTAATTAAAAATGAAAAAAGGCAATTAAAGACATTGTGACAAGAGTGTGTATTGTGACTGTATTGTACAATGTATTATTGGATAATGTTTGTTGCATAATTTAACTGTGCAGGTTGATAGATGGTTGGCACAATAGGGTTGATTAGAAAAAACATACATATAATAGCTACTGTATTTTGTTGTATTTGGGCTTAATAGCTATCATATTGAGGTACAGTGATTTTAAGAAATTATCTTTTAATTCCCCCTTTAGTAGAGCCTACACACACACACACACACACACACACACACACACACAAATCCCTGTTCCAGTCTTGATACCAACCTTGCTCTCTTCAAGCTCACATATGTACATTAAAATCACCTCAAGGGACCACTAAAACTATTAGAAAACTGACAAAAAAAACCAACAACTTAGGTGCAAAAGCCCTGACATATAGCTTTCAAAGAACAGGATATGGTCGATAAATGCGGCATTATAATGTCAAGCAAAATGGAATAAGAAATTCCCTCGACATGGCATGAAAATTCACCTTGTGGCAGCCGGCGTGCAGGAGCACGCCACGTCAGCAGCCAGACAGGCCGACTGGATCTGACAGGTAAAAAGGGGAGATGATGGTTAGAAGGTGCTATTGTTTCACGCCGCTTTCTTGACCTGTCAGGTCCCGGCATAGAGGCCGTGATCACAGGACCTCCTTGTCACACGGAAACAGTCTTAAAAGGGCCGTTATCCAGGCTGTGGTGATTGCTCCTGTTTAATTGATTTGCTTTGCATTGAGGCCTGTCACATTAATAATGGTTAAGTACAGCCCCAGTGTGTCACCCGGAGTGGTGCGTCTATCGGGAAATTAACAGCCTTAACTAACTGCTGTATGTGAAGCAAGAACTATGGGGTTATATTAGATGGAGTGGTTTCATGCTTACAGTGAAACTATGGTAATGATTATATAGCTGCTGCATTGATGTGCAGCCGTACATTTTCCATTTTTCTGTCTTTTTTGCTCATACAGATTTTAAAACCTGCAACTGTAACCTCTATATTTAAGAAGCTCATATATATATATGACTATATTATAAACCCATCTTATTACGAACCACCATTTGGAGTGAAACAGAGAGCTACTCTGACAAGTAAATGGTTCTGAGTGAATAAAACTGGGATTATGTTCTCCACCTTTTCACAGGAGCTTTTGACAGGTTGCACTAGACATTAAGTCTCTCTGATATTTCCATGACTGACTGACAGTTTGAAATTGCTCCCATCACCTTGATAGCATGGTAATGCACCTTGCATGTGGACTGTCTTTAAAGTGCAGGAAATTAGACTCCAAGTTGAGAGTCCCCTTTCAAGCAAATATGACAAGAAAATAGACCGCTTTTCTTCTACATTTGGGGGGGGGGGGCACAGAACCTGGCACAGAATAAGAGGTTATAGGCGAATGTGTCAGTAAGTATTGCGGATATTATGTGTTTAAGACAGGACATTTCAGATACTTCGAAGTCATACCCATTCCTCTTGACTACATCCAAGATATTCACCACCCCCTCCCCCAATCTGTGTCAAATACTGTAGTGTTTTACTTCATTTGCAAGCGCTCAACTCGGAGCTGACACTGAGAACTTACACTATCTCGCCGGAAGTCAGACAACAGGAGCACAGCATGACTGAGAGAGTTAGAAAAGTTGAGGTGCAGCCAAGATCGTGGCAGTGAAGGGTCTTTTTCACTTTGTCTCCTCAATTAGTTAAAGCTGGGCAGGAGGAGAAAGTAAAGCCTGTGGAGATTATGCGCTGTCGTCCACTTGCCATCAGGTAGGTGAAGATCCTGGCAGGTTGTAGTCATGCTGTAGAGAAGAGTTAACTTCACCTAACCTCTCTGTTAACACTGGAACCAGTTGCTCAATTCAACCTGACAGCTGCCATATTAGTGGTTCAGAACTTTGTGGAAACTTCAAGAAGCTCTGGTAAGACCCTGTGTACCTTACTTGTCTGTCTTTAGGTTTTAGTGAAAAAGGACTACAATCCGTGCTTGAGGTGGCATGGTGGTTTTTGTTTCCACTGGTTTCTGTACACACAAAGAACAACATTCTGTTGAATTTTGAGAACATCCCCCCCAAATACAGTATGTATCAGTGAACACTTCTTTACCAATCCACAATCCCTCCATCAGACAGATGTGGGTTATCAAGATGCTCATTAAACAGCATGAATGTTGCACAGGTGAAACTTGGACTGATCAGAGACTGTGTCCTCCAACAGAAAATATCATTTTTACCAGCAGGTTTTGTGTAAACAATGACAAGAAGCGACATGGTGTAGGGTTACTCCTCCAGCACAAGCTGTAATTTTGTTTTGGAATAAATCAGGTCCGTCGGTCCAAGCCTTAATTTTACCCAAAAATAGATGTTGAAAATGGGGCTGTGCCTGACTAAAAAATAGTCCAACAACTGGGCTGTTAAGTCCACAGCATTTGGCACAAATTTATCCTCAAAATAGTTTTTAACATTTGGTGATGGTGGTGGGGGTCTATCTCTCAAAAATCAAGTGTGTTTTATAAAGCACTCTTAACAGTGCTTTCTAAAAATGCATGTTTTTAGCAGCTTTTTAAAGTTTGACATTTGGCATAGTGCTTGTTAAATAATATCTGGAAAAATCTGAAACCAGGGCTGGTGCTATTGTACTGTGCACTTTATAAGTCCTGTTTGAATTCAAGTGTGTTTTGAAAATTTCTCTTTTGTTTTTCTTCATTGATGTTTACACCTCGGGCTCCAGGTGTCCCCAGACACCCCTGGTTTTGGCTAATCTTAACTGCTAAACAGGGTCTGACTTGATTAATGCTTGGGTGGTAGACCATCTGGGAATACCAGGTACTGTGATGGACTGGTGATCTGTCTAGGATGTACTCTGCCTCTTGCCGAAATATGGTGGGATGGGCTACAGCAACCTGAAAAGGATTAAGTGGCTAAGAAAATGAATGACATTAGTCTTTTCAACAACCTGAAAAAGAGGGCTTTTCATCTTGGCGGCCATGGCGCAGGTGTAGTGTGGCCGACTACTGATCGGAGGGTCAGGGGTTTGATTCCTGTTCTGTCTGCAGTCTGCATGTTGAAGTGTTCTTGAGCAAGACACTGAACCTCCAGTTGCTCTTGATGGGTCAGGCCAGTACCCTGTGCATGGTGGCTCCGCCGCCATCAGTGTGTGAATAGATGGACAGCAGGCTCTGTAAAGTGCTTGGGTCATCTAGAGATGAGAAAAAGTGCTATATAAGTGAATGCCATTTCACTTTTCAATCAAATCTGGACATTTTCCAGACACTTGGCAAAGCCATCTTTTCAACTTTTTTTTTTTTTACCAACCAGTTGTGCTGGGAGGGGACAGTTGTAGTGTAAACTAGAACCTAACCTTAACCAAGCATTTTTGTGCCTTACTCCTGGCATTGGCTTAAACAACCCCTTTAAAAAAAAGTGTATTTAATTGTGAAACCAGAAATGGCTTACAAGCATGGAAGTGAAAGTAAAACACATGGCAGATGGTGACACAAGCAGTCCAACATGCCTATTTTCAATCCTGTCCCCGTTCCCACCTCATATGGAAATTTTAATTGACTTTCATAGTGTATGGCTTTTTCCTCCCTTCACCAAGCAGGTTATGTAGCCTTTGTCAGTTTACATTTAAGTATGATTATACAAAAAACTACTAGATGGATTTTGATAAACTTTTCATCAGATCATATTACATTTTTGAGCAGATTTGGATCAGTAAGCTTTTTTTTAAATACATTTTTGCTCATGACAAATGGGCTGAAAATACATAGGCATTGTGGGCGGCAGTGGCTCAGGAGGTAGAGCAGGTCGTCCAATAACTGGATGGTTGGTGGTTTGAATCCCGCTCTCCCCAGATATCCTGCTGTTGTATCCCTGGGCAAGACACTTTACCCACCTTGCCTCCAGTGTCCATAACACTGGGTATGAATGTGTATAAATGCTCAGTGGTGGCCAGAGAGGCCGTTGGCACGGATTCAATTCAATTCAATTCAATTCAACTTTATTTATATAGCGCCATTTCACAACAACAGTCATCTCATAGCACTATCAACTGTAGGGGGGAACCCCCACAGTTGCAGAAAGACCCCAGCAATCAGGCGATCCCCTGTGAGCAAGCACTTGGCGACGGTGGAGAGGAAAAACTCCCTTTTAACAGGAAGAAACCTCCAGCAGAACCAGGCTCAGGGAGGGGCAGTCATCTGCTGCGACTGGCTGGGGGGTGAGGGGATAGAGAAGAAGAAAAGAACAGACATGTAGAGAGCAAACAGCACGATGGGGACTCAATCTATGGGACTCAATCCCAATCTATGGGATTGAGTCCCATAGATTGGGATTGGCAGCCACGTTTCAGTCAGCCTGCCCCAGAGCAGCTGTGGCTACAGTAGTAGCTTGCCACTACCTCCGTCTGGAATGAATGAGTAATGTATCTGTAAAAAGCGTCTTTGAGTGTCTATGATAAAGCCCTATATAAATCTGATGCATTATTATTTAAGACAACATTTTATGCTCTGTCAGCAGTGTCGTATACTTAGCGACTTTGTCGCAGTATATTTAACAAGTATTCAAACCCCTCTAGCAACTCTTTTTCAAAAAAGCGATGAGCAACAAATCTAGTGACTTTTTCTGGTGTTATTAGAGACTTTTGGAAACTGATGTGAAAGTACGTATTGTTCTTATTCTTCTCAACGAGCAGCAGGTGCTGCTATGGGCCACTTCACCATCCCAAAGCACTCAGGCGGCCCAGTCCTCACGCAGCAGTCCCTCCTAGCTACAGTCAGAGCAGGAGATGTTCACCCCCTGTGTCCAGACTGAAACTGAATCACACATGTGTGAAGCCGCCACTATCTCTTTTCGGGCACCTTTGCTGGTCCCAGGCCAGGATAAAAGAGGAGAGTTGGAATTGTGGCATTAAATAAAAAAAAGAAACAAGAGTCAACAGAAGAAAGTTCATTTGTAGTTCTAAACATATTTAGGGTGTTTTTCATTTTGTGTTTCTCCCAAGAGGTTATTCCTCTCTCCTACAGCATCCATTACAATTACATGCACATGGCCAATTATGCAAATTTGATGATGATGTCATTTAGCGACTTATAGAGACTTTTAGTGGCAGCCAATAGCTACAGGTGCATCTCAGCAAATTAGAATATTATCAGAAAATTAATTTATTTAAGTAATTCAATTCAAAAAGTTAAACGCAGCTGTGGCACTGCTGAGGTGTTATGGAAGTCCAGGTTGCTTTGATAGCGGCCTTTGATAGTTGCTTTGATAGCTCCTCAAATTAGGTGCCAAGTCCTGTCATTTGGAACTCAAGGTCCCACAGTCTGGAGGAAGAGTGGGGAGGCACAGAATACAAGTTGCTTGAGGTCCAGTGTGAAGTTTCCACAGTCAGTGATGATTTGGGGAGCCTTGTCATCTGCTGGTATTGGTCCACTGGGTTTTATCAAGTACAAGGTCAGCGTAGCCTTCTACCAGGAAATTTTAGAGCACTTCATGCTTCCTTTGCTGACAATCTTTATGGAGATGCTGATTTCATTTTCCAGCAGGACTTGGAAACTGCCCACACTGCTAAAAGTATCAATACCTGGTTTAATGACCATGGTATTACTGTACTTGATTGGCCAGCAAACTCTCCTAACCTAAACTCAATAGAGAATCTATGGGGTATTGTCAAAAGGAAGATGAAAGACACCAGGCCCAACCATGCAGATGAGCTGAAGTTCACAACCAAAGCAACCTGGATCTCCATAACACCTCATCAGTACTACAGGCTGATCGCTTCTATGCCACGCCACAGTGATACAGTAATTCATACAAAATGAGCCCCGACTAAGTGTTGAGTGTGTACATGGACATACTTTTCAGTTGGCCAACATTTCTATTAAAAATCCATTTTTAAAATTGAGCTTAGGTAATATTCAAATTTTTTGAGAAACTGAATTTTGGGTTTTCATTAGCTATAAGTCGTAATCATTCAATTCAATTCAAATAACTTTATTTATCCCTCAAGGGGCAATTAATTTAAAAAGCAACTTGTACATTGATGCACCGAGTTGTGCAGACACAATAGACAGCAAAAGAAGAAAAACTGAAAGTCATATCTAACCAACCATTAGAGGGAGTTCTATAATAAATAGTATGAGATATGTACTTGGCACCTTTATTGTGAAGTGCACTGTGATGACGTGCACTTCCTGTCACGTCACCGCACTGCCCATATATAAGGCAGGGGTGCCAGCTTTCAGCCTCTTTTGCCGAATGCCTATGCTAGATGCATACTGTGTCACTGCTGTACATAGTTCCTAAATAAAGCTGTGCTCGCCCACCATCATCGTGCCTCATCCTTCACCCAGGTGTAATGAAGGTAACTTCATTACTTATAGTAAATAGATACACAATGGACAATAATTTTCAGTATGTTAAATAATGACTAAGACTCAATAACCTTTATTCAATTGTATTTTGATGAAGCAGTGCAATTTGTGTAGACTTGCTCACTGGTCCTGAGAAGGTTGGTCTGGAAGAAATGGATATGAGTGAGCTAGTCAGGATGTGCAGATAAGATATGGGCTATGGCACTGTGGAAAGCATAATTGCATGGTACTCACCTTGTGTTTCTCCTGTGTTCTAGGTGTTCATAGCAAAAGAGTCCCCTGGTTCATGAACACACTTATATTGGTTCCAGTTCATACCAAGTTACTGATAAAAGAGGGGAGTTTGATATATATTTAGCTTTTAAATTACTTGTGAAATTAAATTGTTTAATTTGTGTTGTGATTAGAATAAAGGGTTGGAATTTTTAACATAGTTGTGCATATTAATAATGGAATACATTTTGTTAGGTATGTTTTTTAAGAATGTTTGTTAGACATCTTCCCTTTAGGATGGAACAGGTGAGAAGGCAATCAGTGGCAGGCTTTAAAAGGGGCCAATTAACACCTGAAGCTCATGGCTGGACCATGCTGCTGACAGAGGGGGAGAGTCTTCTTTTAAAGTGGCTGTTACCGTTTTAATGATTTGTTCAAATAAATGTGTAAGTGGTCTGCAAGTTTTTGCATTCTCCAGACTCCTGTTTGCCTCCTACTGCAAGGTCATTCTAACACCAGGTATTTACATATGTAACATTTGGCGATTGAGGATTAACTCATGGAGGCGTACATTACACTGTTTTGTCCGTTTCTTGAGCTCCCGGGCGAACCACCGGTTTTATGGCCGCATTGGCTGGAGGCCTATCAGACGTACTGTATATTATGGCGCTGAACCTTAGGAAATTCAATGGGGCGAAAGCGCGAGTGCTTCTCGTTCACAGCCTGGGTATTGAGGGTCGGAGGGTCCTGTGGACGCTCGGCACGGTGAACTCATACGAGGAGGCTGTGGAGCTGCTAGCTAAACATTTCTCCACCCCAGACAACGTGATTGTTTGGAGAACTCGTTTTCACCGGAGACGCCAGTGGGTAGGTGAGCCTATCCGCCAGTATGTCATTGACTTGAAGCAGCTAGCCAGCGAGTGTCGTTTTGGACCGCTTGAAGATGAAATGGTACGCAACCAACTAGCAAAGCACATGTGTAACACTGAGCTGCGTGCTAGGCTATTAGTGGCACCTAATGACTTAACGTTAGTTAAAGCAATGGAGCTAGCTCTCTGGTGGGAAGCCGTTGATAAGCTAGCTGTGGAGCTAAATTGGTGCCAGCCACAGAAGACACCGGAGCCACTTGCCTCAGCTAATGTTGTGGACCCTGATCGCGAGGATAGCTCGAACAAAGGTTTTGGGGAAATCACTGCTGCCAGCCAAAGGTCTGCCCCGGGAAACTCCCGTTGTAGGGGTTGTGAGTCCATGACGCACCGTCATAAAGCTAAGAAATGCCCAGCTAGAGGAACACGTTGTGGTAGATGTGGGCACTTGAATCAGTACACCAGGGTGTGCCGTTTGTCTTACCCATGGAACTCAAGGAAGAAATCACCCCGCTCGCCCCCGACGGACACTGGGAGCGAACGGTACGAAGAGCTCACGGATGCCCTCGCTTTCAAGTCATCCAGTTCTCGCTCAGGGTCAGTACCCATGCTGATGAGTGACACCATGCTAGCCCCAGATGCCTCCGGTACTTGGCCACAGTTGTGTGGGGGGTCGGTGAAAACTACAATGTTTATAGAAGAGGACGGGGCCAGACCAACGAGCATGGAGTTACCGCATGCTCAGCAGCAGCACATCGGGCTGAGTAAAATTCCACTCCGGGTTATGGAGTTATGGGTTATGGTTATGGACTTTGTTCGGGGTGAAGGACGTCCACGGTGAAGATGGGCCAAACGACAGCCGGCAAAACATCGAGGATGTCTGCGCATAGTGGCTAAGCTGGGCACAGCTTACTTCAGGTTATCCGACAGCTCATCGAGGCATGTCAATCAGCTTCAGCATGTCCGGGAAGATGCTCCAGGTGGCGAGGCTTGATGGGAGTCGGTGATGGCGGTGTGGGATCCTGGCTCCGTCATCCCGAAGATCGGCCATCGCTCCAGGAGTCTGCGGTCTCCAGGAGCGCGCCTGCTGAGGGGCTGCCCTGGACCCTCCCATGCAGGTTCCAGTTTTTTCACTCAAATGACTGTGCAGTAGCACTTTATTTATAGTTCTTGTGTTTTGTGCATGCATGTTATGTTATAGGGTTATTATTGTGTGTTATTATGTTTAGTTTAGGAGCACGGCTGATATGTTTAGTTTGAAAAAAGACTCTTTTTATTTTATGGGTGGCAGAATAATCCACCCTGCCAAGCAGGTTGTACGGTCGTCCACCCGTCAGCCCTATTTTTAGGTTGTTTTGAGTGAGTGTGCTAGGCCAGTTTAGTACCTTAGTTTTCATTATTTTAGTGCGTGATAAGGGTCCCAATTTTTATTTATTTATTTTTTTTTTGGGGGGGGGGGGTTCAATTGTGTGTGTGGTTTTGGACTTTTCTAAAGGGGAGGGGAGATATGAGATATGTATTTGGCACCTTTATTGTGAAGTGCACTGTGATGACGTGCACTTTCCGCCACGTCATCGCACTGCCCACTGCCCACCGCACTGCCCACTGCCCACTGCCCATAAGAGGCAGTAAGATGGCAGGGGCGCCATCTTACGGCCTCTTTTGCCAGATGCCTATGCCAGGTGCACTGTGTCACTGCTGTACATAGTTCCTAAATAAAGCTGTGCTTACCAATCATCATCGTGCCTCATCCTTCACCCAGGTATTTACATACATAACAAATAGTACTATAAAAATACAACAATAAGATTGGTGGTTACTAAAAGAATAAAAGAATGGTCATGATAAAAACAAAAACCTAAAACATGTATAATAAATAATAATATATTAAAAAATCTATGTGCGACATTTAAGAACCTTAAGAAGCATTTAGTAGTTTTATTGTTAAGGGAATAAAGGACTTGGCATACCCATTAGTTTTGCTAGCAAGTAAAACATAACGGCACCCTGATGACAAAAGAGAGAATTCATTAGAGAGGACATGATCAGGAGAAGATAAAATGCATTCTTCTTTCTGAGTGATCTGCTGGTTACAAAAGGAATTCAGATCTCTCTGTCTCACACTGATAATCTTGGAACAGATCTTCACGATATTGTTCAGACTATTCATCAAACTGAAAAGAAATAAACATTTGAAATATATCATTCTGTGTGTAATGAATCTGAGTTTCACTTTTTGAAATGAATTACTGAAATATATTATCTTTTCGCTGATATTCTAATTTATTGAGATGCACCTGTACTTTCCTGACTGAGGAGTTGACGACACTTTCTGTCAAACTACATTTCAGTTGGGGGACAAAAAGCCTTGGTGTAGTTATGCTCTCTTTGATTGCCCTCTAGCCACCTTATTCCTAGCCCCCATGGTGCCTTGCGTGAATTATGTGTACAACTTCTAGTACTAGTTTAAAACGTGGATTTGTCATTGAAATGGGATGCTTTTCCTTGTTAAAAAAACAATGACTTCGGCATCAGAAATGTGGGAACACTATGGCTGTGTAGTGGTGCATGTACATGTTGGACATAAGATGTGATTTAGCTAGTGGTAAGTGTATATGTGGGACACATTGCATATGTGATTTAACCTCACGATGAAGGAGAGCCAGAGCTCCTGTGGAGGACAGAGAGAGAAGACATTGGTGGGGACAGAAGACTTCCTGACCTCTGAGGCTTGAACATAGGTGTGAACAGAAAGCTTCCTGACCTCTGAGGCTCGAGAGGAGAGAGGGGGGGAGTTATGTAAATAAAAGGTTGATGAAGGTGAATAAAGGGAGATTCTTTGATGTGAGAGTGACCTCCCCTGCGAGGGAGATTCTTTGATGTGAGGATGTTTAAAGGTGAGGGCTTTGGTGTGTGTAAGCCTCTTGGTTCTCTGCTCAAGAATGAGAGCAGACTGTGGGAATGATTGCTTGAAATAAACTTGAATTAAATGCAATTCAGTTTCGTTATTCAAGGCTCCCCACATTGGTGACGAACGACGTTGAGAATGACCGGAGAAGGTCTCAGGGTCCCGGACTCACAGAGTTCTGAGCTGGCGAACGCAGTGGCCGTCAAGCTGCCGGATTTCTGGCAGGATAACCCACGGTCGTGGTTCCTGCAAGCGGAGTCGCAGTTCGCCCTCGCAGGAGTAACGGTGGATGACACTAAATTCCACCATGTCATCGCTAAACTGGATAACAGCACAGCTCGGTGTGTGCAGAGTTTGGTGGAGCAGCCACCCGCGACCGGCAGGTGCGACAAGCTGAAATCCACCCTCATTAAGTTTTTCACCCCCTCGGCCGAAGTGAGGGCGAGGAGGGTCCTGTCTTTGCTGGACCAGGGAGGACACAGGCCGAGCGCCCTGATGGAGGAGATGATACAGCTGAGGGGGTTGGACAACGATGATTTCCTTTTCCAGTTCATCTTCCTCTCCACCCTCCCGACGCATGCGAGAAGCACGCTGGCCGGCAAGAAGTGTCACACCCTGGAGGAGTTCCGGGAGCTGGCCCAGGAAGCAGATGGGATTCTGGACGCCTGCGGCGGGCAAGCAACCACAGCGGCGACCCAAGACAGCGGGGAGCCAGAGGCGGCAGACCCAGGCTGGCCGACGACGGCGGCAGCATGGCCGCGACGAGGTGGAGCCATTGGTCCGGTGGCAGAGGTGCGGCCCCGACACAGCGGAGGAGAGGATCTCTGCTTTTACCATCGGAGGTTCGCTGAGAGGGCACGCAGGTGTGTGCCGCCCTGCAACTTCAGGAGTTCGGGAAACTGCAAGACCGGGGGTCGCTAGCAGCTTCGACTCTCGGTGAAGGCAACAAGCTGCTCTACATCACGGATGCGCGCTCCGGACGAGAGTTCCTCATAGACACCGGAGCCCAAGTGAGCTTCATCACCCCAACATACGCGGACCGGGTGGCTGGACCCCACGGTAGCGGAGCTACGGCGGCAAATGGCTCGAGCATCAACACCTACGGGAAAAGGACCTTGCCTTTATGCTTACATGGCCGCACATATGAATGGACTTTTGTAATAGCGGCGGTGAGTTTCAACATGCTGGGCGCAGATTTCTTGTGCTCACACAATCTGTTAGTTGATCTTGCTAATAGACGGCTGGTAAATGCACTCTCTTTTTACTCTCTCCCCTGCTCAGCTCGAGTGTCCCCGCCACCAGTACAGACCCACGTCGCTACAGCAGGTGGTAAGTTTCACACACTCCTCACCCAATTTCCAGCGCTCACTGTGCCCACTTTTTCAGCGACAGTCGCGAAGCACGGGGTGAAACACTTTATCCCCACATCTGGTCCTCCTGTGTTTGCAAAAGCTCGACGCTTGGATGTAGTTAAGCTCGCCATTGCGCGCGAGGAGTTCACCAGCCTGGAGAGGCTGGGCATCGTTCGTAGGTCAAAAAGCCCGTGGGCTTCGCCGCTGCACATGGTACCGAAAGCCGATGGCTCCTGGAGACCGTGTGGTGATTACCGCAGGTTAAACAATGCTACACCGCACGATCGTTATCCCATCCCGCACATTCAGGATTTTTCGGTGCACCTGGCGGGGGCGCGCATTTTTTCAAAGATTGATCTGGTTCGCGGCTATCACCAAGTCCCGGTCCAACCGGAGGACATTCCTAAAACAGCGGTAATAACCCCATTCGGACTTTTCGAATTTTTACGCATGCCGTTTGGTCTCAAAGGGGCGGCGCAAACGTTTCAGCGGATGATGGATGCTGTGTTACGCAATCTCCCTTTCGTGTTTGTGTACCTCGACGACATTTTGGTCGTGAGTACTTCGGAGGACGAACACGAAACGCACCTCACAGCAGTTTTTAGGAGGCTGGGAGAGCACGGCTTAATAGTGAACCCAGCCAAGTGCCAGTTCGGCGTCGAGCAGATCGATTTTTTGGGTCACTGCGTCTCCCCAGAGGGAGCGGTTCCGTTACCAGATAAAGTACGCGCGGTAGCGGATTTTCCCCGGCTACAAACGGTCAAATCACTACAGGAATTCTTGGGGATGGTGAATTTTTATAACCGATTCCTGCCCCACGCAGCTCAAATCATGCAACCGTTATATGCCGCGCTCAAAAAGCAAAAACCAACCCAGGCGGTCGAATGGTCCCCGGAGCGGGAGCGCGCGTTCACAGAGGTTAAAAAAGCCTTGGCTGACGCTGCGCTCCTGGCCCACCCAGACCCGGCAGCACGTATCGCGCTGACGACAGACGCTTCAGATTTAGCCATAGGGGCCGTTATTGAGCAACAGGTCGCCGGGGTTTCGCAGCCGTTGGCTTTCTTTAGCAAGTCCTTAAGCGCGGCTGAGCGAAAATACAGCACGTTCGACAGAGAACTTTTGGCGCTGCATTTGGCTATTCGTCATTTCCAGTTCTGGCTGGAAGGACAGTGCTTCACTGCTTATGTGGACCACAAGCCGCTCACATACGCCATGGCCAAAATTTCAGATCCGTGGTCAGGCAGGCAGCAGAGGCAGCTGGCCACGATCTCGGAATTTACCACTGACATTAGGCACGTTGCGGGCAAATTCAATGTAGTAGCAGATTGTCTCTCGCGCGCGTTCACGACTCCACCACGCGCAGAGGCAGAACGGGCCACTGTGACCGCGCCGCAGGGGAGCGGCACGGTGGCGCGCGCAGCCCCGGTGCACGTGGGTATAGATTACACAGCCATGGCAGCGGACCAGGAGGCGGACGAGGACGTGCGCGTGCTCCAGTCTGGACCAACAGGGTTAAGGCTGGAGAGCAAGTGTTTACAAACCGGTATGCCCCCCCTGATCTGCGACGTGTCGACGGGGCGCCCGCGTCCGGTGGTTCCGGCCACGTGGCGCCGCCGTGTTTTTGACTCGGTCCACTCACTGGTGCACCCGGGGGTGCGCACGTCGGTGAAAATGGTAGCGGAAAAGTTTGTTTGGCCGTGCCTGCGCAAGCATGTGAAGGAATGGGCAAAAGCCTGCATTTCCTGTCAACGGGCCAAAATTCACAAGCACACAAGAGCCCCATTGGAACCGTTTCGCATTCCAGCCAGAAGGTTCGACCATGTGCACGTCGATCTTGTGGGCCCCCTACCGGCATCACAGGGGTTCACGCATCTTTTGACAATGGTGGACCGGACCACACGTTGGCCGGAAGTGGTCCCGCTTGCGACGACCATGGCCGCGGAGGTGGCTCGTGTTTTTTTAACGGCTTGGGTGGCGCGCTTCGGGGTTCCGTCGGACATTACGTCCGATAGAGGACCTCAATTCATCTCTGAGCTGTGGTCAGCGATGGCCAACGGCTTGGGAGCCAAAATTCACCGCACTACGGCTTACCAACCTCAGGCTAATGGTTTATGCGAGCGTTTTCATAGGTCTTTGAAGGCAGCACTCAGAGCGTTGCTCACGGATGCAGATTGGGTAAATAAACTACCATGGGTTTTATTGGGGTTGCGTTCTGTGCCCAAAGAGGACTTAGACGCCTCCCCAGCGGAGCTGGTATTCGCACAAACTCTTAGGCTGCCAGGCGAGTTTTTACCAGACCACCCGGAGCCTCCACCTCTCTCTGCTCTTGGACCGTTAGTTGGCACGGGAGCAGACACGCTTCCGGGTCCGGTTCATCACGCTTTTCCACGAGTTTTCGTCCCCAAGGCTTTGAAAAATGCCGATTTCGTTTTTGTCAGGCGCGAAGCTCTAAAAGCAACACTCAAACCACCTTATGAAGGGCCATTTCGAGTGCTGGAGGCAGGTGATAAGCAATTTGTGCTAGATTTTGGAGACAGAAAAGAGACAGTCAGTATTGACAGACTAAAACCTGCTTTTGTCATGAAAGACGGGTCTGTGCCGGTCGCTGTGGCGCCTCGACGAGGCAGGCCCCCGCAGGGGGCAAATAATCACTCTCTCCCTCAGTCAACAGAGCCGGAGCAGAAAGGCGCCCCAGGCAAGGCGGGGCCAACTCACAGCAGATTCGGCTTCAAGGCTCCCCACATTGGAGACTAACGACGTTGAGAATGACCGGAGAAGATCTCAGGGTCCCGGACTCACAGAGTTCTGAGCTGGCGAACGCAGTGGCCGTCAAGCTGCCGGATTTTTGGCAGGATAACCCACGGTCGTGGTTCCTGCAAGCGGAGTCGCAGTTCACCCTCGCAGGAGTAACGGTGGATGACACTAAATTCCACCATGTCATCGCTAAACTGGATAACAGCACAGCTCAATGTGTGCAGAGTTTGGTGGAGCAGCCACCCGCGACCGGCAGGTACGACAAGCTGAAATCCACCCTCATTAAGTTTTTCACCCCCTCGGCCGAAGTGAGGGCGAGGAGGATCCTGTCTTTGCTGGACCAGGGAGGACACAGGCCGAGCGCCCTGATGGAGGAGATGATACAGCTGAGGGGGTTGGACAACGATGATTTCCTTTTCCAGTTCATCTTCCTCTCCACCCTCCCGACGCATGCGAGAAGCACGCTGGCCGGCAAGAAGTGTCACACCCTGGAGGAGTTCCGGGAGCTGGCCCAGGAAGCAGATGGGATTCTGGATGCCTGCGGCAGGCAAGCAACCACAGCGGCGACCCAAGACAGCGGGGAGCCAGAGGCGGCAGACCCAGGCTGGCCGACGACAGCGGCAGCACGGCCGCAACGAGGTGGAGCCATTGGTCCGGTGGCAGAGGTGCGGCCCCGACACAGCGGAGGAGAGGATCTCTGCTTTTACCATCGGAGGTTCGCTGAGAGGGCACGCAGGTGTGTGCCGCCCTGCAACTTCAGGAGTTCGGGAAACGGCAAGACCGGGGGTCGCTAGCAGCTTCGACTCTCGGTGAAGGCAACAAGCTGCTCTACATCACGGATGCGCGCTCCGGACGAGAGTTCCTCATAGACACCGGAGCCCAAGTGAGCTTCATCACCCCAACATACGCGGACCGGGTGGCTGGACCCCACGGTAGCGGAGCTACGGCGGCAAATGGCTCGAGCATCAACACCTACGGGAAAAGGACCTTGCCTTTATGCTTACATGGCCGCACATATGAATGGACTTTTGTAATAGCGGCGGTGAGTTTCAACATGCTGGGCACGGATTTCTTGTGCTCACACAATCTGTTAGTTGATCTTGCTAATAGACGGCTGGTAAATGCACTCTCTTTTTACTCTCTCCCCTGCTCAGCTCGAGTGTCCCCGCCACCAGTACAGACCCACGTCGCTACAGCAGGTGTTAAATTTCACACACTCCTCACCCAATTTCCAGCGCTCACTGTGCCCACTTTTTCAGCGACAGTCGCGAAGCACGGGGTGAAACACTTTATCCCCACATCTGGTCCTCCCGTGTTTGCAAAAGCTCGACGCTTGG
The DNA here is from genome assembly GCA_020510985.1 of Pholidichthys leucotaenia. Classification (NCBI taxonomy): domain Eukaryota; kingdom Metazoa; phylum Chordata; class Actinopteri; order Cichliformes; family Pholidichthyidae; genus Pholidichthys; species Pholidichthys leucotaenia. Next base: position 390,699,244 of record CM035836.1, on the reverse strand, counting down.
ATGCAGTTAAGCTCGCCATTGCACGCGAGGAGTTCGCCAGCCTGGAGAGGCTGGGCATCGTTCGTAGGTCAAAAAGCCCGTGGGCTTCGCCGCTGCACATGGTACCGAAAGCCGATGGCTCCTGGAGACCGTGTGGTGATTACCGCAGGTTAAACAATGCTACGGCGCACGATCGTTATCCCATCCCGCACATTCAGGATTTTTCGGTGCACCTGGCGGGGGCGCGCATTTTTTCAAAGATTGATCTGGTTCGCGGCTATCACCAAGTCCCGGTCCAACCGGAGGACATTCCTAAAACAGCGGTAATAACCCCATTCGGACTTTTCGAATTTTTACGCATGCCATTTGGTCTCAAAGGGACGGCGCAAACGTTTCAGCGGATGATGGATGCCGTGTTACATGATCTCCCTTTCGTGTTTGTGTACCTCGACGACATTTTGGTTGCGAGTACTTCGGAGGACGAACACGAAACGCACCTCACAGCAGTTTTTAGGAGGCTGGGAGAGCACGGCTTAATAGTGAACCCAGCCAAGTGCCAGTTCGGCGTCGAGCAGATCGATCTTTTTGGGTCACTGCGTCTCCCCAGAGGGAGCGGTTCCGTTACCAGATAAAGTACGTGCGGTAGTGGATTTTCCCCGGCCACAAACGGTCAAATCACTACAGGAATTCTTGGGGATGGTGAATTTTTATAACCGATTCCTGCCCCACGCAGCTCAAATCATGCAACCGTTATATGCCGCGCTCAAAAAGCAAAAACCAACCCAGGCGGTCGAATGGTCCCCGGAGCGGGAGCGCGCGTTCACAGAGGTTAAAAAAGCCTTGGCTGACGCTGCGCTCCTGGCCCACCCAGACCCGGCAGCACGTATCGCACTGATGACAGACGCTTCAGATTTAGCCATAGGGGCCGTTATTGAGCAACAGGTCGCCAGGGTTTGGCAGCCGTTGGCTTTCTTTAGCAAATCCTTAAGCGCGGCTGAGCGAAAATACAGCACGTTCGACAGAGAACTTTTGGCGCTGCATTTGGCTATTCGTCATTTCCAGTTCTGGCTGGAAGGACGGTGCTTCACCGCTTATGTGGACCACAAGCCGCTCACATACGCCATGGCCAAAATTTCAGATCCGTGGTCAGGCAGGCAGCAGAGGCAGCTGGCCGCGATCTCGGAATTTACCACTGACATTAGGCACGTTGCGGGCAAATTCAATGTAGTAGCAGATTGTCTCTTGCGCGCGTTCACGACTCCACCACGCGCAGAGGCAGAACGGGCCACCGTGACCGCGCCGCAGGGGAGCGGCACGGTGGCGCGCGCAGCCCCGGTGCACGTGGGTATAGATTACGCAGCCATGGCAGCGGACCAGGAGGCGGACGAGGACGTGCGCGCGCTCCAGTCTGGACCAACAGGGTTAAGGCTGGAGAGCAAGTGTTTACAAACCAGTATGCCCCCCCTGATCTGCGACGTGTCGACGGGGCGCCCGCGATTTAACCTCCCGATGAAGGAGAGCCGGAGCTCCTGTGGAGGACAGAGAGAGAAGACATTGGTGGGGACAGAAGACTTCCTGACCTCTGAGGCTCGAGAGGAGAGAGGGGGGGAGTTATGTAAATAAAAGGTTGATGAAGGTGAATAAAGGGAGATTCTTTGATGTGAGAGTGACCTCCCCTGCGAGGGAGATTCTTTGATGTGAGGATGTTTAAAGGTGAGGGCTTTGGTGTGTGTAAGCCTCTTGGTTCTCTGCTCAAGAATGAGAGCAGACTGTGGGAATGATTGCTTGAAATAAACTTGAATTAAATGCAATTCAGTTTCGTTATTCAAGGCTCCCCACAAACACGATCTTTTACACCTCAGAAACAGTAATATAATCATACCACTTTCCACGACTATTGGGAGGATGGGAAGATGACCTTAAAAAGTGGCCTGACAGACTGTAGCTCCATTAGTTAGTTCGGCTGCTAAGATGCTAACGCTGTAAACAAATAAAAGCTCTGAGATATATCAGTATGTCCACCACAATAAAGTTGGTCACATTTTGTTAAAAGATGTTGAACATAATCTTATTTTACCTTACAGCAAACGTAGAATCTAGTCAGAACCACAAGGAACCACAACACTGTGTTTGGATGTCATGGTAACTGTCCATTTTACCATGACATTAAAATGCTCATGCTGCCGTCATGCCGTGAATACTTGTTATTTAACTTAACATGTACAGGCCAATTGTTGAAAATGTTATTGATCTATATTTTGTGATAATTTAAAAATTAACTAGAAAAGCACTCATAGAGCGCATACTTCCGCCAAGGCTCCTTCCGTTTCTCATGGATCACCTCCAGAATGTAATGGGTTTGTGTGTAGGCCTATAGCCACTTGTGAAAATTGCATCAAAGTCTGTCCATCAGTTTTGGAGTATTGTTGCTAACACACTGTGAGAAGATAAGAGCCTTGGCTGAGGTATGCATTCTCAGATCATCACCAAAATATAATGGGTTCCTCTCTAGCCCAAGAACCACCTCTGGTGAAAATTTCATCCAAATCCATCCAGTAGTTTTTGTGTAATCCTGCTGCACAAATACAAACAAAGCCCTTGGTGGAGGTATGCACTCTGAGATCATCACCAAAATCTAATCATCTGTTCCCCGTGCCATTACACACCTTTCCTGAAAATTTCATCAAAATCCGTTCATAACTTTTTGAGTTATGTTGGTAACAGACAGACAGACAGACAAACGCCGGTAAAAACATTACCTCCTTGGGGGAGGTAATAATTAATGCATGCTGAAGCAGCTAATATCAAGTCCGCATAATTGCACTGCAAAACTGAGCAGTGCAGCAAATGCAACAAAAACTATTTGATATCAGTTATCAGCAAACTGATAACTATTTTTATTTCTTTATTTTTACCTCCTCTTCTCTTACCTCGGAATGTGTCTTCCGATCACTAATTGCTGTAATCGGGGCCGATTGTGATGAACTTTGACTGGCATCTGAATTTGACCGTGTCCATCGATCGTTTTGAATGCAGCACCGAGCGAGTAGTTCGATCTCCTTGTAGCCACAATTTTGAGATGTTTCTGTTTTGAACAGTGTTCAACTTAGGCAACACAACCACGAGATCCGTAACTCAAGAAATCGTTGCAATAAACACACTGGGCTTTCCCTGGTACTTCGCATTTCGCTATGAAGTCGGCCATTTTTTCAACCACAACTTTGGTATTTTTACCGATCTTTACAGTCATTGACACAGTTTTTTCGAGCCATTCCCAACAAAACTTGTTCCTTATCCCTTTGTCGATTTCTAAAATTCTTGCTTTGTTGTCTTTCGTGAGTTTTAGGTTCACCATTTTCACGAAATCGGGAAAACTCGGTTGACTGAACTGATTGAACTGTCCGCCATTTGCATTTCGCTCCTTGTGTTGGATATGACAAAGGAAATCTAACAAAATTGCCGATTGATTGCTTCAATAAGTATCAGCCAGTCAGTGGCCTTGTTACATTACATTACTGATCTCGCTGGGTAGTGCGTTCTGCGTGGTGGATTTTAGCAGCCAATCGAAAATACGACTCGCCGGTCATAACATACCACTCCCCCACCCCCTAAAATTTTCTCCTCGAATTTAGACGATTCACGAGAATGACCCTAGACATGATCAAATCCGCGGAGGATTCTCATCCCTGAATTAGGTCCATCCTGTCTCATAAAGATGCAGAGAAACTTGTCCACGCCTTTATCGCCTCTAGACTTGACTATTGTAACTCACTTTTATCAGGTTGCCCAAATAAGTCCATAAAGTTTCTCCAACTCATTCAGAATGCAGCTGCACGTATCCTTATGAGAACAGGGAGAAGAGATCACATTACTCCAGTTTTAGCTTCTTTACATTGGCTCCCAATAAAATATAGAATTGAATTCAAGATATTGCTCTTAACCTATAAAGCTCTTAATGGTATGGCTCCTTCTTACCTGCAAGAACTCTTAATTCCTTATCATCCAACCAGAGCTCTGCGCTCCCAAAAATCCAAACTACTAGTGGTCCCCAACGTATCTAGAAGTAGCTTGGGAGGTAGAGCTTTCAGCTATCAAGCCTTCCTAGTTCAGTTCGGGAGGCAGACACTCTTTATTCAAGATCAAGTTGAAATCTTTTCTCTTTGATAAGGCCTTTAGTTAGAAATGCTGCCCCTGCCAAGCCTTCGCTGGCATGTGCAGCCTGGCCAGGCTTGGTACTGGACTGTTTGGCTTTGAATGTTGTATTTATGTTTGTTTTTGAATGTAGCTACTCAACCCAGTCGGTTGAGGCGGATGGCCATCCTCTATGAGCTATGGTTCCGCCCGAGGTTTCTGCCTGTTAAAGGGAAGTTTTTCCTCACCTGTGTCGCCGCAGTGCTTGCTCTTAGGGGTCTCTGCTGGGTTCTATAAACTAAGAGTGTGGCCTAAACCCACTCTTTTCTGTAAAGTGCCTTGAGACGACCTGTGTTGTGATTTGGCGCTATATAAATAAATTGAATTGAATTAATGTTTCCAAAATTATTTTGATGGTACAGCAGCCTTATAATGGGTGAATGTCACTTACCCCACAGCCTGAGTGGGCCCACAACAGCTCTGTTCTTGGTAGGAACACTGAAACGACTACAACTAAATTGTAGGTGCGTTCTGATCGGCCAGTAGCTGAAGTGGACTGCACAGGGTAATCTGCCATATTAAGTGAGATTCCAAACCGAAAGGAGCGGATGGTCTTCAGTTCAAAGGGAACTGAGACGTGAGCAGGGAAGAAGTGAACAACCATACATCACTTCACCGGAAGTTTACTCGAGTAATCTTCAGTTAGAGTGGACGATTACCCGAGCCGTAAAAGTCGTTAGCTGCAGCCCTAGTATTAATATTTTATTGAAGAAATATAAATTATCCACCGTAATATCAGTAAGTGTCCGTGGTTACCATGGTAATGCACGGAGGAGGGGCTGACGGTTACAAGGTGTTTCAAATGGAGAAATTTTGTGAAGGCAGTTAACTGATGTTCTCTGAGAACGGAGCGGGGAGTAGGGAATACAGTTGAAGTACACTGTGGATCGGAATGTAGACTATGGCAACTATGACCTCAATCCCAACAGCCAATCAAAGGGCACCGTTATAGCCACCAACAACTAAGCACCCTGTGATTGGTCGTTGGGACTGAGGTCATCGTCGCTATAATTGTCGTCTTTTCAGTATTCCTACCAGGATTAAGAAAGGGAATCAGCTGCAGGCTACTGTTGAATTCCACCAGTATTTGGCTTGTGAGTGGGTGGATGCTATTGTCAAACCTCGGTCATAACTCCACACTGACAGTTAAAACAGTACTTAATAGCACAATACAATTCACATTCAGTTTACTACTTAATGCAACTCTCTTCATTTCCACATGTCCTGGGTTTTTGATGAGTTTCAGAAACTGTTAACTATGTGCAACGTAGTCATAGTAAAAATCAGCATTCTCCTTGCCGACATACATCCTGCCCTAGATCTGATCTCTCACATTTTCTTGCCTCGATTTAATTTATGAAGCCTAAGTCGTGGTGAAAATGTACAGGTAGCATGTTATGACGCTGGAAGCACTGAGCAGGTCGGGATGAATGTCTGTGATGGGCAGATTATTCAGACTAAAGCAGGCCTAAAGAATGATCTTGTCACATTTCACAGGCAGGATTAGGGATGCGCAGGAGGAGCGCTTCAGTAAGGAATTAGTGTCATGTGGTTGGCTGGAGACGAACATGCGAGGTATTTGCTGAGACAGGCTTGGACACTTACTGCTCCATTTGTCTACTTGTGATCAAATACCAAGGTTGATGCTTATTTCTTTGTCATTTGTGGTTCATGTGATATGTGTTCATTTATATGTAGTTCAATTTTTTTCACTAATTTTGTCAGCTTCAGAGATCAGAGCACCCCATGAGCATCTACAGCTGCATTCATTTTGCTTATTTGCCAGCATATATTACATGTAATTATCATTTGAATTAAAGGCCTATGAGATACAACTGATCTTGATGTGTAACCGTCAGCAGCACCTACTATATTTGTCTTTGCATTTTAAATGGAACTGAGCACGAGTGTCTTCAGGCTTCAGGCAATCAGAATGAGCTATTACTGCGATGATTGAAAAGTGAGGGAGCAAGTGAGCCTGACAAATGAAATCAAACTTCATAGGACCTGCCACTTGTGTCAGTTGTTATCCATATCTCAAGCACACTATGGTACGGCAACGCAGCGTAGTGCCTTCTCATCTGTCGGCTCAAATTCATCACAATCTCGACTGTTTCTTTTAAGTCACAAGTGTCAGTGTGAAGAGGAGTCTTAATTGACAACTGAGTGGCACAGACGTGGACCACAGCCTTTATTTTGGTGCCAAGAAGGGTTGTGTTGTTTTGATGAGCTATTATTGGCAGAAGCCAGAAGCAGATAGCAGTCGGCCTGGAAATGGGAAGTGACATCAGACAGAGAGGAGCTTGTCATTGTCTTCAGGCAAGTTTGGTGTTGCTGTAAGTTCAGAACAGCCTGTTGAAATGTCACTCAAAAGACTTATTGTTTTAATCTTTTAAAGGAGTAATCTGGGTTGATTTGGTGAAATTATTTAGACATCTGGCATCAGGATTTGGAAACATTAAATCCAGTTGGCATGCATTCAGGAATATTCTTTCTGCTAAATTAGATTTGTTATGTTAAACGCAGACACTATCAAGAGCCTTCCAGCTTTCATATGCAGCACATTTAAGAACTAGTTCAACATTTGCAGTGATGCTTGTCAGTATTGTATTTTTGAATCGGACTGATTCCTTATATCAGTTTTTCTACAAGAATTGCTCAAAGTTGCTTTTCCTCACATGCAGCTCATCTAGGAAATGTCTTGATAAATTACAGTGCATGCGTGACAATGGTTTATTACAACACAAGGTAAAGATAAATACAGTCATGTGAAAAAATTAGGATTCCCAATTAAATATTCAGTTCTTTATTAAGAAATGTTCACATATCTATGTCTAACCTTGTTTTTGTTTTTATTTGCATTTTTCAACATTTATTTTAGCCATTTTAAATGGAAATGAATGTGGGGGTGTCCTAAAAAAGATGGGGGGTATCCTAATTTATTCCTCACTATTTGTTTAGAATTATATTTTACAGAAAATTTGAAAAAAGTCTTTAATTCATTTTTAATTGTTTAGTTGTATTACATGAATCTCCCAGTATTTTAAACACTGATGTTAAATATCCATATGTCCAAATATGTTAAAACACACACACACACACACACACACACACACACACACACACACACACACACACACACACACACACAAGGTTCCAACCTTGGTTCCAAGGTTGTCATAGCCAGGAGCGGCACTGGGGTTAAGCTCCCAGTGCTCATAAAATGCTCCTTATTCCATACGTCTCGAAAATCCTCTGACAACTAAGTCCAACTCCTAGCCTGCCCGTGTGGTTTAGTCTCTAAGCCCGGTGGAACTGCTTTTACTAATAGGAGAAGGGGCAAGGGCGGATCTCTGGCGCCTTAAAACCAGATGCTTCGGGTAGATGGTGGCTCGTCAACCTGGGAAGGTAGCCCATCTAGGGGAAGGTAAACCCAGATTTCAAACCTCCGCTGCCTTGTGGCACACCCGGTCACGGGAAAGGCTTCGGGAGTCAACCCTGAGGAAAAATCCGGAGTCGGAGTCCCTAAGGCAGTTCTCTGTTGTGCTCAACATCGTTCTGGCAGCTCCTGCGACGGCGCTGGTGCCAAACTGTAGCAGCCCTGCTGTTCCTTTGGATTCATCAGTGACGTGGAGAGGGGGGACATGCTGCATGGGCAACATCTTGTCCTCCATATCTTCCTGCCCAGGCTTGAATCCTACCAACGCCCAACGCTGGAAGGTAGAACACCGGATCACTGGAGACGACACTCCAGCTTCGCCTTTGGCGTAGACAAAACACGGGGAATGACAGTTACCGGTTATAAGCCACCGCTCAATTGGCATAGAGCGCGGCGCCAGGGGTTGTTCCCGATGGTAGGAGGGATCATCGGATCTCACTGGACAGCTATCGCCCGCCTCAAGCTGGGCAGCCCCCAGCCAATAAGGTGTTGTCCTGCCACAGCTTGCTTTCCTCATTGGGTGCATGGGGATGAGAAGTACGAACAGCAGGCTGAGAACCTTCGCACCAGGCAAGACAAAAAAACAAAAGAGACCAACTCTAAAACTGGGAACTTGGAACGTCCACACTATGATGACAGGACTTGCTGCTAACCTCAAGGACATCAGCGACACCAGGAAGACTGCCATCATCAATAATGAGCTGAAGAGACTGGAAGTGGATATCGCCACTCTCCAGGAAACACAGTTGGCTGACGCAGGCACACTGAGAGAGAAGGACTACACGTTCTACTGGCAGGGAAAGGGCAGTGACGAACACAGGGAACACGGAGTGGGCTTCGCAGTGAAGAACACCTTGCTGAAGATGGTGGAACCGGGCAGCAATGGCTCTGCACGACTCCTCACCCTTCACCTGAACACCACTCAAGGCCCAGTCATCCTTGTCAGTGTGTATGCCCCAACACTGACAGCCACACCAGAGGCAAAAGATGAGTTCTACAAGAATCTCGTAACAACTGTCAGGATCATCCCCAACTCTGAACAACTCATTCTCCTTGGAGACTTCAATGCCAGAGTGGGTGCTGACCACGACTCCTGGCCCTCCTGTCTTGGACCATTTGGCATGGGCAGAATGAACGACAACGGACAGCGGCTGCTCGACTTCTGCACATATCACGATCTGTGCATCACAAACTCGTTCTTCAAGACCAAGCCCCAACACAAGGTTTCCTGGCGACATCCGCGCTCAAAGCACTGGCACCAGCTGGACTTGATTCTGGCCAGGCGCACCTCACTGAAGAACGTGCTAATCGCCCGTTCGTTCCAGAGTGCAGATTGCGACACAGACCATTCATTGGTGTGTTGCAAGGTCAAGCTGCAGCTGAAGAAATTCCATCATGCTAGACTGCCTGGAAAGGCATGGATTGACACCAGCAAGATGGCCCAACCAGAACTTGTTGAGCAGTTTGCCTCCACCTTTGAGAAGGAACTTGGTGTATCACAAGAAGGAGAATCTGCAAAGCAGAAGTGGGAAGAGCTGCGAAACACCATCCACCGCACAGCCTTGGCTACCTTTGGGAGGAAGACCTCGAAGTCACAGGACTGGTTTGATGCCAAGTTGACTGAGATGAACCCCATCATTGAAGCCAAGCGCCCAGCACTTGCTGAGTACAAGAAGTACCCAAACGAGAAGAATCTCCAGATTCTCAGGGCTGCGAGAAGCAAAGTTCAGCAGACTGCTCGGCACTGTGCCAACGAGTACTGGACTCAGCTCAGCCAAGACATTCAAACCGCTGCCATAACAGGGAACATCCGTGGTATGTACGATGGCATCAAGAAAGCACTTGGTCCGGCTCAGAGCAAGACGGCCCCCCTCAAATCCTCCACTGGGGAGATGATCACAGAAAAGAACAAGCAGATGGAGAGATGGGTGGAACACTACTCCGACCTCTACTCCAGACAGAACACCGTGACACCGTCAGCCTTTGATGCCATCGACTGCCGGCCATCCATGGACGAACTTGACGCCGAGCCAACCATCGACGAACTCAGCAAGGCCATTGATAGCTTGGCCGCTGGCAAGGCACCCAGCAACGACGGCATACCGCCCGACCTGATCAAGCACTGCAAGACCGCCCTACTGCTGCCATTGCATGACGTCCTCTGCCAGTGCTGGAAGGAAGGCGCCGTACCACAGGACATGAGGGACGCCAAGATCATCACCCTCTACAAAAACAAAGGGGAGAGAAGCGACTGCAACAACTACAGGGGCATCTCCCTCCTCAGCGTTGTTGGCAAAGCCTACGCACGAGGAGTTCTCGTTCGTCTACAGAAGCTTGCCGAACGTGTCTACCCCAAGTCTCAGTGTGGCTTCCGCGCTGAGCGATCGACGGTAGACATGATATTCTCCATCCACCAACTCCAGGAGAAATGCAGAGAACAGAACATGCCCCTGTACGTCGCCTTCATCGACCTCACCAAAGCGTTCAATCTGGTCAGCAGAGAGGGCCTTTTCAAGATCCTGCCAAAGATAGGATGCCCACCAAAGTTGCAAAGCCTCATCGAATCGTTTCACACCAACATGCAGGGGATAGTGCAGCACGACGGCAACGTCTCAGAGCCATTCAACATACGCAGCGGAGTGAAACAGGGCTGTGTACTTGCGCCAACCCTCTTTGGGATTTTCTTTGCTATGCTCCTGAGGCATGCCTTCAGCACAGCAACAGAGGGAATCTACCTGCACACAAGATCTGATGGCAGGCTTTTCAACCTCGCCCGCCTGAAAGCCAGAACCAAAGTACGTGAGGCTCTAATCAGAGACATGCTGTTCGCAGACGACGCTGCAGTCGCAACCCACACACAGCAGGAGCTTCAGACCCTGATGGACCGCTTCTCCCAGGCATGCAAGGACTTCGGGCTTACCATCAGCCTGAAGAAGACTAACGTCTTGGCGCAAGGCACGGAAGCACCACCAACCATCACCATCGACGACTACGAGCTGGAGGTCATGAATCAGTTCACGTACCTGGGGTCCACAATCAGTAACAACTTCTCCCTTGATACAGAGTTCGACAAGAGGATTGGAAAATCAGCCTTCACACGCGCTTGCCTCACCACACGAGTGTGTGAGAATCCCAAACTCTCTGTCAAGACGAAGATGGCAGTGTACAACGCCTGCATCATCAGCACACTGCTCTATGGGAGTGAGACGTGGACAACATACGCCCGGCAGGAAAAGAGACTGAACTCCTTCCACTTGCGCTGCATTCGCCACATCCTGGACATATCCTGGCAGGACAAAGTGCCCAACACAGAAGTTCTGTCCCGCGCCGGCCTTCCCTCCATGTTCACTCTACTCAGGCAGCGCAGGCTCCGCTGGCTAGGCCACGTTCACCGTATGGAGGATGGCAGAATCCCCAAAGACGTCCTCTACGGAGAACTGGCGACTGGCAGGAGAGACGTTGGCCGCCCACAGCTGCACTTTAGAGATGTCTGCAAGAGAGACATGAAGGCCCTGGAGATCAACACAGAGCGCTGGGAGGAACTTGCAACGGACCGCTCCAAATGGAGAAGCACCCTGACCAGACAGCTCAAGGCGGGTGAAGAGAGACTGACTGCTGCAGCAGATGAAAAAAGGACCCGCAGGAAGAACCGCCACAGACCCAGCAGCACGGAGACCACCCACAAGTGCGACCTGTGTGACAGGGACTGCCATTCGCGCATCGGCCTGTTCAGCCACAGGCGGTGCTGTTCCAGCAGAGTAGACGTTTAGGATTCTCTTCCATGGTCATCATGGACCGACGGAGGCTGACGATATGTCCAAATATGTTAAAACACACACACACACACACACACACACACACACACACACACACACACACAGAGGCTTAACAGGGTATCCTTATTTTTCACATTACTGTATAGGTAAATGATTTGCATAAAACCCCTCAAACTTACCTGTTATTTAGACTTGCACAAAGTTGATGTTTTATGTCTAGAATGCACTGTGTGGTATATTCTTCTAAAAGCTTGTCCACCTCCCAAGCATGAAAAGGAAATAACAGATGCCTGAATATTTCTTTTTCTGCTCTTCTGGGATGCTGTACCTGGGTGAAACAGGTGATCACAAAAAGTGGGAGTGCTAAAACAGAAGCACGTATGCTTTCATGAATGAATAAAATACACAATTTATTATAATAAATACTAAAGCCATAATCAAATGCTTCTCTCAGTTCCATGAAAGGTCACCATCTTTTACAACAATTTTTTATGCAGCTGACATCTTTCAACTCCTCTAAGCATAGTGACAGACAAGCTGTTTGCCTTATAACTTGCAGGACATATCTAGAGAAGAACAAACAGATGACTGATGTCAAGTGCAATTGAAGATTCTGAGACAAAAGTACAGGTACATCTCAAAAAATTAGAATATCATGAAAAAGTTCAATATTTTTTGTCACTCATTTTAGAAAGTGAAACCCATATATTATATAGACTCATTACACAGAGTATGATATATTTCAAGCGCTTATTTATTTTAATTTTGATGATTATGGCTTACAGCCAATGAAAACCCCAAATTCAGTTTCTCAAAAAATTAGAATATTACATAAAATTAATTTTAAAAAATAGTTTTTTAATAGAAATGTTGGCCGACTGAAAAGTATGTTCATGTACACACTCAATACTTGGTCTGGGCAAATTTTAGATTAATTACTGTATCAGTGTGGCGAGGCATGGAGGTGATCAGCCTGTGACACTGCTAAGGTGTTATGAAGACCCAGGTTGCTTTGACAGTGACCTTCAGCTCGTCTGCATTATTGGGTCTGGTATCTCTCATCTTCCTCTTGACAATACTCCATAGATTCTCTATGGGGTTTAGGTCAGGAGAGTTTACTGACCAATCAAACACAGTGACGCCATGGTCATTAAACCAGGTTTTGATACTTTTGGCAGTGGGGGGGGGGGGTGCCAAGTCCTGTTGGAAAATGAAATCAGCTTCTCCATAAAGCTTGTCAGCAGAGGGAAGTATGAAGTGCTTTAAAATTTCCTGGTAGATGACTGCGCTGACTTTGGTCTTGATAAAACAGAGTGGACCAACACCAGCTGATGACATCGTTCTTCAAATCATCATGGACTGTGGAAACATCACGCTAAACCTCAAGCAACTTAGATTCTGTGCCTCTCCACTCTTTCTCCAGGCTCTGGGACTTTGATTTCCAAATGAAATGCAAAATTTACTTTTATCTGAACAGAGGTCATCTGCTGATGTTTGTCCACTGTGTTTTATCAAGACCAAAGTCACCACAGTCATCTACCAGGAAATTTTAGAGCACTTCATGCTTCCCTCTGCTGACAAGCTTTATGGAGAAGCTGATCTCATTTTCCAGCAGGACTTGCCCCCCCCCCCCCCCCAACACACACACACACACACACACATACTGCCAAAAGTATCAAAACATGGTTTAATGACCATGGCATCACAGTGTTTGATTGGTCAGCAAACTCTCCTGACCTAAACCCCATAGAGAATCTATGGAGTATTGTCAAGAGGAAGATGAGACACCAGAACCAACAATGCAGACGAGCTGAAGGTCACTATCAAAGCAACCTGGGCCTTCATAATACCTCAGCAGTGCCACAGGCTGATCACCTCCATGCCACACCACATCAATACAGTAATTAATCCAAAATTTGCCATGATCAAGTACTGAGTGTGCACATGGACATACTTTTCAGTCGGCCAACATTTCTATTAAAAAAAAAATAAATTTTTAAATTAATTTTATGTAATATTCTAATTTTTTGAGAAACTGAATTTGGGGTTTTCATTGGCTGTAGGCCATAATCATCAAAATTAAAATAAACACTTGAAATATACCACTATCTGTGTAATGAATCTATATAATATATGGGTTTCACTTTCTGAAATGAGTGACAAAAATATTGAACTTTTTTGTGATATTGTAATTTTTTGAGATGCATCTGTCTGTCCAACTACTGGACAAGAGACTCCGAAGAAGCCAAACGACTTTTAAAAACTCCCACAACATAAACACCATGAGCAGGTTAATGCCATGAACTGGGGTGGATTTTCCAGCCCAGTTCCATGGCAGGGTGGCTGTCTGACAGCTGACAGCCACGCCCCCTCTCCTGCCAGCTTCTACCAGCTGATTGTCATCACCCGTTGCACTCTCTCCACACATACACACACACAAGCAGTTGTCCACACCTGCATTCACTCAGCACTTTTGCACTCACTCACTCCACACACACACATCCATTCCTACGTGCTTACACTCACTCATTCATCACTCACATACTCAGACATTCACTCACACCGGCATGCACTCAGCTCATTAGTTGTTGCAGTATTTGAGATTGGGGTTCGCTGTTGTGCATTGCCGGGTGAGTGTTGTTTGAACCGTGTGTTTAAACCAACTGTCTGTTTGTGTTTTTGTTCTACACTACCTGACGTGCGGTTAGCTGTCTTCCGACGTTACCTGGTGTATCTGTTGTTTTGTTCCCCGCACTCTGGATCTTTCACGGACTGTCTGGGACTGCTCCAGCCAGTGAGTACATTTTCCTATTCCCTCTGTTCAGTTTTTCTGCAGTGCCCTGGGTCTACTCCTTTGCTGTTCAGCTGTCCTACAGTGCTCTGACCCTCATCTCCATTTTACCTCACACGTGTGCTGTAGAGCATCCTGGAAGCATCCCTGTTCTTCCTGTGCTACTGTTTATTGTTGTGTTTGGACTGTAACCTCACTTTCTGCACAATAAAATACACACAATGTCCTCCTGCGTGTGGGTTTATTATTTCTGCCTTAAAATGTCAGAAAATTCATGACAGTTAATGGTAACAAACCTTTGAAACTACAACTGAGTTAAGGCTGATTCGCAATGCTGCAATATAAAAGTGTGGCGAGGCAGTGCTAAAAAATCCACTGCTAAATTTCAGTTTCATTTTTGGCTGAAAGGGCAATACTTTTGAGCTTTCTTGGGTATGCAAGCCTCTTAACTCCTTTACCTTTCATGAATGAGGCCCTTATGTCTTAAGTTCCTTATGCATGTCAAATTTGATGGTCATGCTAGCTGTTGTGGCTAACGTTAGCTCCTTTCTGAACTAATATCTAATGTTTCCAAGCAAACATCAGCTGTGTACCATTATCATAGAGTGGCTGCTGGAGCCTTAATTAATGTATAATTGGCTCAGTGTGGGAACATCGTGTGCAACAAGATGCTAGATCTTTTCTACCGGGCCGTTGTTGCCAGCGCCATCTTCTTTGCTGCCGTCTGTTTGGGGTAGCAGTACCAGAGCCAGCGACACCAACAGACTTGACAAGATTATTAAGAAGGCTTGCTCTGTAATTGGTCTCAGGCTGGAGACCTTTGAGAATGTGGTGGAGGGGAGAACACTGAACAAACTGTTATCCATCAGTTGTCAGACTGTAGCAGGAATTGTCTCTGGCCAATAAATAACCTGCCCTTCTTAGCAGGAAGTATCTCTGGCCAATAAATAACCTGCAAGGTCACATGAAAAAAATTGATAATTAAAAAAACATCCTTTTGAAAGTTTATCTGCCACCTGAATGTTTTAAAATGAACTTATGTAACCGGGTCATATTTATGGATCTTTGTTGATTTGATTTGCGTTTAAATATTTTGATTTGAACTTGACTCAACAGGAAGTGACTTCAGGGTGTGGGCGGGATATGCCAGGTAGAGGATTTTGAATATCTGGGTTTTTTTGGTTGGGAAAACGGTTCAGGAGACCGGATTTGAAAAGCAAGCAAGACGAGGAATAATCTTCATAAAGAAACGTAAGTTCACCAATGCAGTTAAAATATATTGTTACTCTTAACGAACACGGTGAATTATGCCGAGAAGGATGTAATAAAGTCGGCCTAGTAACAGATAAGACGTAGATTGACCTACAGATTTGCTGCCTGACTAGCATGGTATACCGTGGCTGAACATAGTGCCTATCCAAGAGGATATAGTTAAAATATCAGGCTATGTACGATGTAAGCATGAGTGTAAATGTAAAAGTGTGTTGTTTGCTACTCTGATCACAATGTTATGATGTGTTTTTTTGTTTTACACGGTGACGAGTACCGAAACATTTTATACTGTCAATCAAACCAGGGAGATTCGGGTGTCCTGTGAAGATCAGTCAGTGATCACGTGCTGGTGTGGCGTCGTGTGTATGTTGTAAGTGAAAAGCTTTTCTTGTTAAGTTTTGAGCATATTTGGAGTGTGAACTTAAGGTTTGTGGTGTACTAAAGCTATTATGTACCTTTCTCATTTCCAGTATCACCACTACCGTTTGTACGGACTTATTTGGGGTCATTAGGTTACTGAGCATTTTATCAGATTGTATTTTTCTTTGTTAGTAACCCACCATTTTGTTTAAGATCCGCCTCCTGTGTGTTTGAGGCAGTACAGACTGAAACACAAACTTGAGTT
This sequence comes from Pholidichthys leucotaenia, assembly GCA_020510985.1. Lineage (NCBI taxonomy): Eukaryota > Metazoa > Chordata > Actinopteri > Cichliformes > Pholidichthyidae > Pholidichthys > Pholidichthys leucotaenia. Next base: position 390,683,171 of record CM035836.1, on the reverse strand, counting down.
ATATACAAAGAGACATTTTGTACATTTCATTTTATTTTATTTACATTTAAAAATTTTTGTAAATCTTTTCATTCTGAAGCGTGCTGCTCTTTATTTTCTATATATCAGATAAAACCCATAAAATACATTTGTTGTTCAGTGTGTATTATTTCCCGGCAACAAATTTTGGTACCAGGAGTGGGGTCAATTATCTGATAGTTTAGAGTGGGTTGGTGTACAGTAAACGGTAGTGGTGATACGAAGCAGACGGAGAGACCGGCCGGAGTGATCGTGGACCTTGGATCAGCGGAGAGGACTCGGGGCCAAGAGACTGCAATTCCCGGGGTTCCATCAGACTGGACAGTTCAACACAATATCCTCAACTACTTGTAAGAGAGACTTTTGAACATGGAAGAGGGCGCAGTGGGGGGCGTTGAAAACAGAGGCGTTGAGGACTCCTCTGCGAGCAGAAATGCTGAGGTATCACCTGAAAACAGAGACCTTTTAGAACAGGTTTCTGAACTGAAACGTAAACAAACTGAAGCCTTGACAGCCATCGCGGCTTTGAGTGAGGAACCACAGAGATCCTATGTTTATGTACCTAGAGAACGGCAAATCACCCCTTTCAGTGGTGATTATGATAAGGATGGTCGTTCTGTTGAGGATTTTATTGAGGAGGTTGAGCATGTAGTGCATTCTAGATACCAATCAAACAGTGACCGGTATGACTTCATAATGTCACTTCTAAAGGGTGCAGCTCTAGAGGAGATGCGATTTCGTAGTGGGGGGAAATCACTACCCGTTGCTGACCTGTTCAAGTACCTCAGAGAAGCCTTTAGAGATAAAAGATGCACCGCTCAGCTCTTACATGACCTATACAGTCAAAAACAAAAAGATGGTGAGGATATCCTTGGCTACTCACATGCCTTGTGTCAGATTTTGAGAACGATCTCAAAGCACGACGCAAATGCCTTAGCTAATGAGCAGAAAGTTCTTAGGGATCAGTTCATTGAAGGCCTTAGTGATCCACTCCTTAAACGAGAACTGAGGAAGTTTGCAAGACAGAAACCAGACTCCACTGTGATACAGGTACGAGAAGAAGCCTATTTGTGGTCAGTGGAGGATACTAGCCATTCCAGATCTTCTAAAAGCCGAAGTAAAGGAGACAGTGGAGATAGAGACCCAGTGCAGTGCCATAACGGCTCAGGAACAGCAAGTGGGAACTGTGGGTGATCTTTTCAAAGTAGTAGCAGAGCAAGGGAAGCAGATCAGTGAGCTGGCTGCTGCGGTTAAGACCCTAACTATGCAGAGAACAAATTCAAGTGAACAGACCAATATCCGCCGTCGAGCTCAGTTGAAATTTACAGATGATGGAAAACCCATCTGTCTTAAATGTCAAGGGGAGGGGCATATAGCCAAGAATTGCACCCAGAAGCAAAAGGCACAGCAAAGCGGTCAGAATCAGGGAAACTAGAGGCCCCGGTCGCCGTGAGTCAAGCAATTAGGGGGAACACTTCAGACTCAGTTAAAGCACATATTACTCAGGATCAGTTACTGGCCCCGTGCAGTAGGAACATGTCCCACGGTAGAGATTAACATACGTGGTGTGGTAACCCGTTGCTTACTAGATACGGGCAGCCAGGTCAGCACCATAACTGAACAGTTTTTCCGTCAGCATTTGTGTGGGGAGGATGATGACATGGTGGCTACAGCGGGGTGGTTAAGGTTGACTGCTGCTAATGGATTAGAAATCCCATATTTAGGATATCTTGAGTTAGAGATTGAGACCATGGGACTGAAAATACCTGATTGCGGTTTCCTCGTTGTGAAAGACCCACCGAATTCAGAAACTGCAGGGATTGTCGGCATGAATATCATTAGCCGCTGCCGTCAACTGGTGCATGCTGAGTTTGATACTGTCCTTGGGGGGGAAACTTGATTCAGACTGGAGAAGTGCCTTTCAGCAGGTTCAGAAATGTACAGTCACTAGGCGGAGTGTGGCTAGGCTGGTAGGTAGGGATGGAGCCCACATCCCCTCAGCATCAGTAGTTACAGTCATGGCAAAAGGGTTTCCCAAGGTACAAGAGGGTAACGGCTTGAGATTACTAGAGCTGGGGAACATGACTTTGCCAAGTGGTCTGGTTGTCCTACCCACATTGGTTGAAGCTAGCAGTAATACTGTCCCAGTGCAAGTAGTGAATCTTTCATCGGAGGATGTGTGGCTAAACGCGAGGACCCGGCTTGGGGTATTTTCCCCTGTGGAGTGCTTAAGTGACGAACCCCCAGTTAAAGTAAAGTTTAACCGTATTTCAGCAAGTATCGAACATGTCTCAGTTGAACAGCCTAGTGCCCTTGATGCCAGCACCTCGTCTGTCTTGGACAAATTAGACATTGGAGGGAGTAAAGAGCAACAGGATCAATTGAAAACTGTGCTGGCCAAGTATGTTAATGTTTTTGCTGTCGATGATGATGACTTGGGGTACACAGACAGAGTCAAACATGACATAAACCTAGTGGATGATGTACCTGTGAGCCTACCCTATCGGCGAATTCCACCCAACCAATACACAGAGGTTAAAGAGCACATATCCAAGCTGTTGAAAAAGGGGATAATCAAGGAGAGTTGTAGCTCTTACGCATCTCCTGTGGTGGTAGTGAGAAAAACTGATGGTAGTATACGGCTATGTATGGATTTCCGTAAGCTTAACCAGAAGACACGAAAAGATGCTTTTCCACTGCCGCGAATTGAGAGTTTCGATGCTTTGCAGGGAGCAAAGTTTTTCTCAACAATTGACTTAGCAAGTGGGTACCACCAGGTGGCAGTAAAAGAGCATGACCAACATAAAACAGCCTTCACAACCCCTTTTGGTCTCTTTGAGTACTTGCGCATGCCCATGGGTGTCTGTAATGGTCCAGCAACGTTTCAAAGATTGATGCAAACTGCGATGAATGATTTGATTTTCCAAATAATGCTGGTGTTTTTGGATGACATTTTGCTGTTTTCCAAGACATTCACGGAGCACCTAGAAAGAGTTGACATAGTCTTGAAACGACTACAAGATACCGGTCTTAAAGTCAAACTAGAGAAATGTCACTTTCTGCAGCAGAAGGTTAAGTTTTTAGGTCACCAGGTTTCAGCAGATGGAATTGAAACAGACCCAGGTAAAATAGAGGCAGTGAAGCAATGGCCAGTGCCTACCACACTGAAAGAGTTGCGCTCGTTCCTAGGCTTTTGCGGTTATTATAGGCGATTTGTTGAGCACTTTTCCCAGATAGCTAGCCCGCTTCACGACCTGGTGAATCTCTGTTTGAATTCAGGGCCTCCCTCCAAGGTGAATCAATGGATGTGCAGTCTATGGACGCCGCAATGCCAAAGCTCGTTTGATATTCTGAAACAGAAACTCACTAGCGCCCCAGTACTAGGGTAAGCGGATTTTACTCGTCCCTTTATTGTTGAGACAGATGCCAGTAATCAAGGGTTGGGAGCAATATTGTATCAAGAACAAGGGGGAAAGAAAAGAGTAATTTCATATGCAAGCCGTAGGCTCAGAAATGCAGAGAGGAATGACAGAAATTATAGCAGTATGAAATTAGAACTTCTAGCTCTGAAATGGGCAATATCAGAAAAATTCAGAGGCTACCTATTAGGTTCTAAATTCACGGTCCTTACTGATAACAATCCGTTGTGTCATCTCAACACTGCTAGATTAGGAGCACTAGAACAGCGATGCGTGGCTCAGTTAGCAGTGTTTGATTTTGATGTTCAGTATCGGCCTGGCCGGTCTAACCGGGCTGCTGATGCATTATCTAGGCACCCGTTTGCAGGGGAGCAGGAACCAATGTCGGACGACATGGATTATGATGGGTGTGTGGCTATCTGCAATGTGATACAGAAAGGGACAACACTTGGCACTGAGCTAACAAGTGCTGGTCTTGAGAGTTGCAAGATTAGGCAAATGCGGGCGAACGAAAAGGGAGATGGTTCCGGTTCTGGAGCCCAGGGTAATACTCCTACCTTACCTGGCTACTCAAAAGAGGAATTAAGGGAATTTCAGGGGCAGGATCCAGTACTGGGAGTTTTTAGAAGGTTTTGGGACGGCAAAAGTAAACCTAACTTTCAGGAGAGGAAAGACCTTGAAAAACCAGTGCTCTCTTTATTGAAACATTGGCCATATATTCGGGAGAAGGAGGGACTGCTTTATCGGGTGATTGAGGATGTGAGGTATGGGGAACGTTTTCAACTACTAGTGCCAGGCTGTTTAAAGTCTCAGGTGTTAGAGAGTGTGCATGACTCGATGGGGCACCAAGGCATTGAGCGTACTCTGGAATTGCTACGACAAAGATGTTTTTGGGTAGGGATTCATGAGGATGCCAAACAGTGGATAAAGAAATGTGAACGCTGTGTGTTAACAAAAATGCCAAATCCCAAGATTCACCCCCCCATGAAATCATTTCTAGCTAGTAGGCCCTTAGAGGTAGTCGCAGTTGATTTTACTCTTCTAGAACCCTCTAGCGATGGTAGAGAAAATGTTCTAGTGATCACCGATGTGTTTACAAAGTTTACGCAGGCTTTCCCAACACGTGATCAAAAAGCTGACACAACAGCCAAGGTTCTGCTGCGAGAGTGGTTTCTCAAGTATGGTGTCCCTGAGCGTTTGCATTCGGACCAGGGCCGGAATTTTGAAAGCGAGGTGATCTCAGAACTCTGCAAGTTGTATGGTGTAAAAAAAAGTCGTACAACCCCCCCATCATCCTACTGGGAATGCCCAATGTGAACGTTTTAATAGGACGTTGCATGAACTCTTGCGCACCCTCCCGCCTGAGAAAAAACGCAGATGGCCAGAGTACTTCCTTTTGCCTTCAGTGAGAGCAGTCGCTTTTTTTTCCTCCCTCCTCCTATCCTGCCTTCCTGACCTAATCCCAGCTTGCTGCGTCTGAGTGAGTGTCTGTGCCGTCTCACCATCTTGCTGATCTCAACCCAAATGGAAAATACGGAAAATGGATATAAGCTGGGCTTTAAACGCAATTGACACCACCTTTTCAAACAGAAAACTGGGCCCGGGGGAGCCCAAATGTGGAGAGACCCATGGATTGGAACTCATGTGTCTGTGTGATTTGACTGAGGATGTGGAAAAACATCTACCTGTTTTGGCTACGATCACAGGATTTCTGCCGATTGGGCTTTGGAGTTCTCCTGGTGTATCGAAAATCTAACTGGAGGAGCAAATCAAAATGCGGACCCGGCGGAGCTGCTTCTCAATAATTCGACCAGATGGGGAGTGCACGAAGTAGCGGCAAATGACCAACATGGAATTTACCATCTGCATGCAGAGAAATGGACTCTTATCGGACATGTACATCTGTGTTTAGAAGGGGAAACATCTGGAGTCGCTTCGTGCTCTCCAGGGAATGATATGAATTTAAAGCCAGTGAATGTAATTTGAATTGTAAGCTCAGAATATGACGATAGGAAAATCTACTCCTATACTCTGTCTGAGCAGATTCGGCCTTGATCGGCGCCCCTGGATAAGTCTCTCCTCCAGAGTTGAGATAAGCGAATGTGTCAGCCGGCTCGCTAACCCAAACACCGCTGCAGTGCAATAAACAGAACTCTTCAAGGACAGCGTTCATGAACTATAACATCTATCGTTGCCTAGGAGACTATTTGTTGTGCTCCAGTAACTGATACACTCAACACTGCACACACACCGATATCATCATACTGATACACACACACTGCTCTCTCCCTGCTGTGTGATTTGTCTACTGTCTGCTAAATAAGCATTGAGGGTTTTTTTGCCTGTAATCAAAATTTCGCTTACTTACTTAAGCGTCAATTTGATAAAACATGTTTTTTTCCCTCGCCTACTGTGTCATATCCACTCTTTTTCTTTTTTTTCCTTTCTTCTTTATGACTGGCGCCTAGCGGCTGCCCCGGCCTTGGATGCGCTCTGCAGAGCGTGCCCAAATGCCAAGTCACGTTTCGTTACCTTGTATTCATACATGTGTAATGACAATAAAGTTGAATCTCATCTCATCTCATCTCAGTATGTGCCAGAGTTAGTCTATGCGTACAATGTTACCCCGCATTCAACAACAGGCTACTCCCCTTACTACCTTCTGTTTGGTGTGGACCCACACCTTCCTGTTGATTCCCTTTTAGGACAGGAGTCCACTGTAGAGCCCAGTCATGACTGGCTGGCGATCCACCAAAGGCGTCTGAATGATGCTCATGCCAGGGCCAAAGAGTACTGTGAACAGAAAGCTGCTGAACGCATTTCAATGCATAACGAGAAGGTGTACTGTCCCCCTATTGAGCTAGGTCAGATTGTGTATGTCAGAAACCGGCCCCCAGGCAGAAACAAAATTCAAGATGCTTGGAAACCCATTCCCCACCGTGTGGTGCAGATTCAAGGAACTACATACACGGTAGAACCTGTAGAAGGAGGACCGACAAAAAGAGTTAACAGAGTTGACATCAGACCATGTGTGTCCCCACCCGTCTTCAGGTCACGACCGAGTAGCCAGTGTCTTAGAAAGTCCCCAGAGTCCCCGCCGGAGGACAGTTTAAATTCAGAGGACCCTACCGATGGTTTAGTTTTGGAAGAAGTGAGGGATCTTAGTCCCATCCGTAACCCAGTTCACACTGATGGTCAGGTCAGGATCCCTAGCAGTGAGAATAGTGCAGAAGGTAGCATCAATGGTGAGTCAGAGCAGGATGATGAATTTCCTGAACCAGAATCTGAGGTAGACTCACAAGAAACACGGTCTGATACAGAAGATGAAGCCATGCCTGAACCTGTTCCCTTTCCCCGCAGGAGTCAAAGGTCAACAGCAGGCCAGCACTCAAACCCGTACCATGAGCCAAAGTCAGTTTTGGATCCCAGTTCTTCAGCTATAATCGCTCAGATTTTTGCAAACTTAGGCACGGTCTTGTTTAGAGAAGCTGTGAGGGAAATCAAAAACTCATTTGTAGTCACCAAGGCCGTTGACTTGTAAGCAGGGGAGAATGTAACCGGGTCATATTTATGGATCTTTGTTGATTTGATTTGCGTTTAAATATTTTGATTTGAACTTGACTCAACAGGAAGTGACTTCAGGGTGTGGGCGGGATATGCCAGGTAGAGGATTTTGAATATCTGGGGTTTTTTTGGTTGGGGAAACAGTTCAGGAGACCGGATTTGAAAAGCAAGCAAGACGAGGAATAATCTTCATAAAGAAACATTGTAAGTTCACCAATGCAGTTAAAATATATTGTTACTCTTAACAAACACGGTGAATTATGCCGAGGAGGATGTAATAAAGTTGGCCTAGTAACAGATAAGACGTAGATTGACCTACAGATTTGCTGCCTGACTAGCATGGTATACCGTGGCTGAACATAGTGCCTATCCAAGAGGATATAGTTAAAATATCAGGCTATGTACGATGTAAGCATGAGTGTAAATGTAAAAGTGTGTTGTTTGCTACTCTGGTCACAATGTTATGTGTTTTTTTGTTTTACACGGTGACGAGTACCGAAACATTTTATACTGTCAATCAAACCAGGGAGACTCGGGTGTCCTGTGAAGATCAGTCAGTGATCACGCGCTGGTGTGGCATCGTGTGTATGTTGTAAGTGAAAAGCTTTTCTTGTTAAGTTTTGAGCATATTTGGAGTGTGAACTTAAGGTTTGTGGTGTACTAAAGCTATTATGTACCTTTCTCATTTCCAGTATCACCACTACCGTTTGTACGGACTTATTTGGGGTCATTAGGTTACTGAGCATTTTATCAGATTGTATTTTTCTTTGTTAGTAACCCACCATTTTGTTTAAGATCCGCCTCCTGTGTGTTTGAGGCAGTACAGACTGAAACACAAACGTGAGAGTTATATACAAAGAGACATTTTGTACATTTCATTTTATTTTATTTACATTTAAAAATTTTTGTAAATCTTTTCATTCTGAAGCGTGCTGCTCTTTATTTTCTATATATCAGATAAAACCCATAAAATACATTTGTTGTTCAGTGTGTATTATTTCCCGGCAACACTTACATAGACTGATTGCTGAGCAATTTGGCGAGGGTAGCCTGAAACTGCTGCGGGAATATAAGACAACGGCAAGGAAGGTGGCAGACTACAGAAATCATGTACACTTCAACCTGAGATGTCGACATCATGGGATCATTCCTAAAAGCCTACGTCTGAGGTCATCTTTGAGACGACATAAAGCCGCCAACATTTTGAAGAGGGCACAGAAACTGCTACAAAACGAAAGGATACGACAGGTCCATTTTTACCTTGGATGTTTTGCAAGAGAAAGAAAGACAACTACTTCAGAAAATGGCTGTCAAGCTATCAAAGGGAACCTTACAAAAGGTAATAGACTTTGTGGAACATGCATGTTTGGCTCAACACACTAAGAGTAAAGAACGTCAAATGAAGAAGTTTAATGCTTTGTCTTTACAAGGTGGGGGTGTTGGTGGTCAGAACACATTGGACGATGTGAAACAGAATCAGGGTGAGGTACCCTTTAACATCAAGTGACACATGGGTGAAAAACCTATCTCACAGTGAGCTCACCAAACCAGAGTGGAGCGTTTTGGCCAAAGGTTTAAACTGTGCTGTAACTCCAGACAGTATTCCAGTGGTAGACATGATCACTGCTACAGAATCTGCCATTCGCAATAATAATATTTCTGATGATGAAGCTGAACAAATTCGTGCTCAAGTATCATCTCTCTTTTGAATGCCATATTCAGCAGGTTGTTCCTCACTGCAAAGCCAACTCCATCCTCCCTTGGCTCGTCAGAGCCTTTCCCCTGTCAGCAGAATGTGTAGTCCTTCTCCTTCAGCGTGCCTGAGTCAGCAAGGCATGTTTCCTGAAGGGTGGCAATGTCCACATGCAGCCTCCTGAGCTTGTCATTTATGACAACTGTTTTCCTGGAGTCAGTGATGTCCTGAAGGTTTTCAGAAAGACCGGTCATCATTGTCCGAACATTCCAACATCCCAGTTTCAAAGCTGGTTTCTTTTGTTGTTTTGTTCTGTCTCCTGGTGCAACGATTGCAGTCTGCTGTTTGGACATTTCCTAATCCCAATGCACCCCATGAGGATGGCAGACTGTGGCGGGACAACACCTTACTGGCTGGTGGCTGTCCAGCTTGAGGCGGGTGGTAGTTGTCCAGTGAGATCCAAGGATCTCTCCCACCGTCGGGAACAACCCTTGGCGCCAAGCTCTACGCCAATCGAGCAATGACTTATAACCGGTAACTGTTGTTCCCCGTGTTGTGTCAGCACTGCAAGCAAAGCTAGAGTGACCTCTCCAGGGTGTAGGGTGTGAGTTTGTGTTGGTGAGTGTTGCTGGATGCTAGCCTAGGTATTGTGATATGGTGGACAGGCTGTTGCTCATGTAGCAAGTCCCCCCTCTCCACGTCGGTGATGGATCCAAAGGAACAGCATGGCTGTTACAGTTTGGCACCAGCGCCATCGCAGGAGCTGCCAGAACGAAGTTTAAATCAATGACGGACTGCCTTAGGGGCTCTGACTCCGGGTTTTACCTCAGGGTTGACTCCTGAAGCCTTTCACGTGACCGGGTATGCTGCAAGGCAGCAGAGGTTTGAAATCAGGGTTTTCTTTCCCCTAGATGGACTATCCTCCCAGGTTGTTGAGCCCCATCTACCCGAAGCATCTGGTTTGAAGGGACCAGAGACTTGCCTTCGCTCCTTCTCCTGTCAGTAGAAGCAGTTCCGCTGGGCTTAGAAGCTAAGCCACATGAGCAGGCCAGGAGTTGGACTTGGTTGTCAGAGGCTATTTGAGATGCACGCCATAAGGAGCATTTTTTGAGTGCTGCGAGCTTATCCCCAGCACCACACCTGGCTATGACAACCTTGGAATCATATTGACAACAGAAACTACCCAAATGACCCTGATCAAAACTTTACATACCCTAGTTCTTAATACCATGTATTGCCACCTTTAACATCAATGACAACTTGAAGTCTTTTGTGGTAGTTGTGGATGAGGCACTTTATTTTCTCAGATGGTAAAGCTGCCCATTCTTCTTGGCAAAAATCCTCCAGTTTCTGTAAATTCTTGGGCTGTCTTTCATGAACTGCACATTTGAGATCTCCCCAAAGTGGCTCAATGATATTGAGGGCAGGAGACTGAGATGGTCTCTCCAGAACCTTCACTTTTTTCTGCTGCAGCCAATGACAGGTTGACTTGGCCTTGTATTTTGGATCATTGTCATGTTAGAATGTCCAAGTGCGTCCCATGCGCAGCTTCTGGGCTGATGAGTGCAAATTTTCTTCCAGTACTTTCTGATAACATGCTGCATTCATCTTGCCGTCAATTTTGACCAAGTTCCCTGTGCCTTTGTAGCTCACACATCCCCAAAACATCAGCGATCCACCTCCGTGTTTCATAATAGGGATGCTGTATTTTTCATCATAGGCCTTGGTGACTCCTCTCCAAATGTAGCATTTATGGTTGTGGCCAAAAAGTTCAGTTTTGGTCTCATCACTCCAAATAACTTCATTTCAGAAGTTTTGAGGATTGTCTCTGTGCTGTTTGGTGTTGTAAGTGGGCTGCTTTGTGGCATTGGTGTTGTAATGGCTTTCTTCTGGTGACTTGACCATGCAGTCCATTTTTCTTGAAGTGCCTCCTTATTGTGCATCTTGAAACAGCCACACCACCTTTTTTTCAGAGAGTCCTGTATGTCAGCTGAAGTTGTTTGAGGGTTTTTCTTTGCATCCCAAACAATTTTCCTGGCAGTTGTGGCTGAAATTTTTGTTGGTCTACCTGACCGTGGCTTGGTTTCAACAGAATCCCTCATTTTCCACTTCTTAATTAGAGTTTGAACACTGCTGATTGGCATTCTCAATTCCTTGGATATCTTTTATATCCTTTTCCTGTTTTATAAAGTTCAACTGTCTTCTCCCGCAGGTCTTTTGATAATTCTTCTGCTTTCTCCATGGCTTGAAATCCAGCAACGTCAGTACAGCACTAGATGAAACATTCAGGGGTCTGTCAGGAGCCCAGAAACTCAGACATTTTATACACTAATTACAATTAAACAGATCACAGGTGAGGATGGTTACCTTTAGTAGCCATTTAAACCCGTGTCTGTCAACATGTGTGTATGTTATCAGGCCAGAACTTCCTGGGTATGTAAATTTTTGATCAGCGTTATTTTGGTAGTTTCTGTTGTCATTATGATTTAAAAAAGACAAACAATTGTTTGATAATAAATGACTTCACCCAACCACTAACTATGAGTGAAAGAAAAGTTTTTGTATTATCATTCATCCATCCATCCATCCATTCATCCATCTTCTTCTGCTTAATCCTTTTTGGGTTGCGGGGGGGCTGGAGCCTATCCCAGCATCTTTGGGCGAGAGGCAGGGTACTCCCTGGACAGATCACCGGTCCATCTGAAAAATGGCCAAAAAAATCACAAATTTCACCAGGGTATGCAAACTTATGAGTACAACTGTATATTATATATCAATTAAAAGCATATTATTATTTTTTTTATTTAAGTTTTTGTAAAGGGTATACAGGTCGTTACAGCAATGCAGTGTTTACATTTTCATCACATGTTCCCTTATTTTCTGATATCTGACAACATTGGAAGATTAATTCTTACAACACCCCCTTTTTTTTTTTTTTTTAAAGTGAAAGAAAAAGTGAAATTAAAGAGAAAAAAAAACAAAAAACAAATAACAAAAAAAACAAACAAACCTGTAAAAAACAAACAAAAAGAAAAAGTAAGTAAATAAAGATAAAAGAGCATCTGAGTAGCGTTGGAACAAAGAGCGGAACCATTATTGAAATGGTATTTGTCAAAGATTAGATCTAATGGAAGACACATATGCGGTCCAGGGTTGCCAAAAGTTCATGAACACATCCATGTCCTGTCTCAGTGCGAATGTCAACTTTTCCATCGAGTAAATGTCTTGGATCACGTTAGTCCAATCTTCAGGTGTAGGACAGTCCTTCAACATCCATTTTTTAGTTAGAGCTTTTTTGCTTGCCAATATTAAAACATTGAATAAGTATTTTTCTCCTCGTCTTTCCAGTGAGTCCGGTAGTAAACCCAAATACAAAGTTACAAAAGAAAAGGGAACTGTAATTTTGAATATTTTCCCCAATATTGTCTGTACCTTGGTCCAATATTGGTGGATAACTGGGCATGACCAAAACACATGAAAATGATTTGCAGTCTTTTCACCACACAAGCGCCAACAGTTCAATCCCTTATGGGTAAATTTGTTTTGTGCAGGTGTTCTGAAAAATCTTGCCAAGTTTTTCCATCCAAATTCTCTCCACTGCAGGGATGAGGTACTTTTCCATTGCTGTTTATTTAGCTTTTCCCATATTTCCAGTTGTAAAGTGAAATTCCCCTCTTTTTCCCATCTCTCTTTTATATAAGATGTGTTGTCTCCTTTTAAGTCTTGAAGACCTTGGTATATTTTAGAAATGTATCTGATCCCTGGGATCCCTTTATATGCCATTAAGAAGACCTTCAGAACACCTGACTGGGCCCTTTCCAAAACCTCCTTTTTAAGTATATTGTTTATGTGGTGTCTAAGCTGGAAGAACCTGTAAAGGTCTTGATTTATTAGGCCTTGTTTTTTCAAATCTTCAAAACTTCTTAAGATTTGCCCTTTAAAAAAATCGTAATATTTTATCAGCCCTTTCTCCTTCCACTTTTTAAATATGGTGTCTGTTTTATTAGGAGTAAAGTCCTGATCATAGGCGATCCATTGCAGAAGTCGATAGGGCTCTTTAGTTTGATTCTCTCTGACTATCTTAAACCAAATTTTTAGCGGGGTCTCTATCCACGGGTTAGTGTTATTCAAAAGCTTAGGTAAGACATTGTTCCCTATTATCGCCTGTAGGGGGATGTCACTTGTTATTTGGCATTCGATCTCCTTCCATTGTGCAGTGTAGACTGGGTTACATATCTCTACTAAAGTTTTAATTTGTGCGGCTTTAAAGTAGTCCCTGATATTTGGCAGCGCGAGCCCACCTTTGTCTTTGTTTAGCTGTAGGGTTCTATATCTGATTCTAGGTCTCTTGCCCTGCCATATGAATCTTGAGATCCTTCTGTCCAGCTCCTGCCATGTTTTTTTGGGAGGTTCTACCGGTATTGTTTGGAAAAGGTATAGAAGACGTGGGAGTATATTCATTTTGACTGCTTCAATTCTTTGTGCAGTACCCAAGAATGGTATCATATTCCATCTTGCTAGGTCAGATTTTATTTTTGTCACCAGTGGATCATAGTTTAGTGATATAATTTTGTTGAGTTGTTTCGGGATATTGACCCCCAGATATTTCATAGATTCCGACTCCCAGTTAGTTTTGAGTTTGCTTAGTGAATAATGATTTGGGTCATAGTTGAATGTTAAAACTTGGGTTTTATGCATATTTAATTTGTACCCCGATAAATCTCCATACTCTGAAAAAACTGAGGTTAGTTCTGGTAAAGAAGTGTCCGGCTGCCCTAGGTATATTAAAATGTCATCAGCAAAGAGTGCTATTTTATGTTCCTTCTGACCAAGTGTAATACCTTGAATTTTTTGGTTTTGTCTTATCCATTGGCTCAGAGGTTCTATGAAGATTGCAAAGAGCAGTGGAGACAGGGGGCAGCCCTGACGACATCCTCTTTCCAGTTCAAAAGATGATGATAAATTACCGTTAATCCTTATTTTAGCTGTTGGTTTTTTATATAATGCCTGTATAGTTCTAATGAAGTTGTTATGAAAATTGAAACTGGATAAGATTCTATATAGAAAAGACCAGTCAACCGAATCGAATGCTTTTTCAGCATCTAATCCCAATATGACTGCATTTAAGTTATATTTTTTTATATGATGAATTATGTGTAAAGTGCGTCGAATGTTGTCTTGTGTCTGTCTTTGTCTTATAAAACCTGTTTGGTCTAAATGAATTAGGTCTGTCAGTATATTTTCTAACCTTTTGGTAAGGATAATGGTAAAAAGCTTATAGTCCTGATTTAGTACACTGATTGGTCTGTAGTTGGAGCACTCTAGTTTATCCTTTTCAGGTTTAGGTATAACTGCAATGACCCCTTCTCTCCAGGAGGGGGGGGATTTCCCCTGTGTGGAGGACATAATTAAATGTTTTCAGGAGGAGAGGAGATAGTTGCTGTTTAAAGGTTTTGTACCACTCTGCTGTATAGCCATCAGCTCCTGGGGATTTGTTAGCTTTAAGTTTCATAATTGCTTTTTCCAATTCTTTAGGATGTATTTCTGACAGTAGTGTTTTATTTTGTGACTCCGTAAGTTGGGGAAGGTTTAATGTGTTTAGGAATGCCTCGGATGCGTTTTTATGTTTTTTGTGGGAGTATAAGTTCTTATAGTAATTCTCGAAGTTTTTAAGAATATCCTGAATTCTGAATTTTATTTCCTTTGATACTGGGTCTCTGATTTTGTAGATTGCTCTTTCTGTTTGATGTTTCCTCAATTTATAGGCTAGCAATTTTGCTGATTTACTGCCTGCTTCATAGTATTTTTGTTTCAGAAATGTAAGTTTCTTCTGGATTTCTATTGTGTAGATCTCATTTATTTGGTTTTTAATTTCCTTAATCTTGAGCGAGTCAGTAGAATGAGTGTTGCCTTTGTGTTCTTTTTCTAGGTTCCTAAGTTCTGACTCTAATGTGGATAGTTTTTCTTGTCTTAGTTTCTTTTGGGTTGCCAGTTTTGCAATAATCTTTCCTCTTATTACAGCTTTACATGCATCCCACAGTATTAAAGGGGATACTTCTCCATTATCGTTATCTTCCAAATATCTGAGAATATCTGATTCCAATTCATCTTTCAATGGTCCTTTCAGGACATTTGAATTTAACCTCCAAGAAAATGTATTATTTGTGTATTTTTGGATATTTAAGTCCATGTAGATCGGACTGTGGTCGGAGAGATCCATCAGTCCTATTTTACATGTTTTTACTCTTCCAATGTCTCTATTAAACATAAAAAAATAGTCAATCCTTGAGTAAGATGAATGTGGAGTTGAGTAAAATGTATAGTCTTTTACACTGGGGTTGAGTTCCCTCCACACGTCACAGATTCCCAATTCTTTTAGTAGCATCCGAGTCTTCCTGTTTTGGGTGTTATTTTGATGTGGGGAATTACCAGAAGCATCCCAGTATGGATTCAGTCTAAGATTGAAGTCCCCACCACATATCACTAAACCTTGAGCTTTAGTTATCATTAGGTCGAATACATTTTTATAAAATTTCCAGTTAGCCCCTGGGGGAGCATACACATTCAGCAGGGTGATATCTTCTCCCTCTAGCCGCCCAGTTACCAAACTGTATCTCCCTTCTTTATCTTTGTGTTCTGATTTTTTTTCAAATGTAATTTTGGTTGATATCAATGTCGCTACTCCCCTCCTCCTCCCTGATTTATATGAAGATGAAGAGATCATTTTAAACCCTTGTCTACTGAGTTTATTGTGTTCCACGTCTGTTAGGTGGGTTTCTTGTAAAAGTATTATTCCTGCTTTGTCTTTTTTCATTTTGCCTAGAATCTTGGATCTTTTAACTGGATTCAGGATTCCTTTTACATTATATGAAATTATTTTGGTTACACCCTGTTTCTCCATTGTGTTGTTTTGTTTAGTATAACTGTGTGGTGGCCCTCTTTTGTGCTACTCAGAAACTGAAAGAACATTAAAAACAAGAAAAACATTAAGAACGTAGTGTAAAAAACTTTAAAACAAAAAGCTGTCATAAGAACTTCCTGAGCTGAGGTCTTTTTAAAGACCCTGTAAGAGCCTTGATGGAGTGAAGGCTCTGAGGGAAATTCCTCAAACTCTGTTACGTGTTGAGGGCCCTCTCTTACCACTGAAAGTAGTCCCATGCTTTTAACGTGAGTTTCAGAACCCAATCCAAACTTGTAATGATTTTTTTTTTTTTTCCTTTTATGCCTAAACCCTGTGAAATTGTGTGCACCCTCCCACCCCCATCACATCAAACATTCACGCAAAAACAGTATTTGTTAGTATGAGGAGAACGTGTGGATTATTGTCACATTTCTATTTTAACAAGTTTTTTTTTTTTTTTTTTATTACAAAGACTTATTTGTTTCAAATAATATGATTGTTCCATGAAATGTTTTACCACATGCTGAATATGCATCTCCTTTAATGTTTGTTACCTTGTATGAGGGGGGTTGGATGTGCGGATTGATTCAAGAGAAAAGAAAAAAAAAAAAAAAAAAAGGTCGCTATTCCAACCTGAAAACGGATAGTTTATCCGCGACGCTCTGGTGCTGGGTTTCCCGCTGCTGGTCCGTGGATTTTGAAGGTCTTTGTGTTGTCCATGTTTGCGCTTTGATCTTCTGACTCGGGTCTGCTGCGGGTTTAAATACCGTTACCGGGAGCCCTCTTTTCGCCATGTCAGCTGTTGCTTCTTCCGCCGAATTATAGAGACACGTTTCATCGCCGTAGAAGACCCTTAACTTCGCAGGAAATGGTGTCTGAAAGCGCAATTTCTTCTCTCAACACCTTTTTCGCGTCATTGTATTCCCTGCGCTTTTTAAGGACCTCCGGGGCGTAATCGTGTTCCACGTAGACTTTTCTCTCCTGGTGCATAAATCCTTTTTTCTGCCAGGCCAGTCTTACAACCTCTTGTTTTATTTTGAAATTGGAAAATCTTACCAACACCGAACGTGGGGGCGCTTCCGCCGCCGGCCTAGCGGCTAATGAACGATGTGCCTTTTCTATCTTCAAGTCGGTGGTTTGTGGAATATCCAATTTCTCTCTTAGTAAGGATTCCACGCATTCTGCCATTGAGTTAAAACCATTTTCGGTTCCTTCTATCAGACCATGAATTCTTATGTTGTCTCTTCTTTGTTTTCCTTCTTGGTCGGTTAGCTTAGCCTCTATAGCTGCTTGTCTTTTGCGTAGGTCTAGCACAGAATCTTCGAGCACTTTTATTCGATCCTCTGTTTCCAAGATTCGGTTCTCGGCCTGGTCCACTCTGCTGTTTGTCCTTTTCAATTCTTCTCTGAATTCCCGAAATTCGGCCGTAACATCTCGGCGAAATCGTCGTAGCTCCTCAAATAGTGATTTCAGGCTAACCCTTTTGTTAGCTATCACCAGTTCCTCGTCTTCTGAACGGAGATCTTCCAGTTCGGATTCTCCGGCCGATACGTGTCCTGGCCTGGAGAATTTCAGTTTCTTCTGTTTTCCTTTAGACATTATGATTTTGTCTTTTGATTTTCACTCCTCCAAAAATCCGTTAAGTTTGATTTTCAAGGTGTTATCCTGGATTGGGTCTGAGAACTTCAGTGTTAAGCTGCAGTCGCCATGGCGTCCAGACCGGAAGTCAATTAAAAGCATATTATAAACCCATTTAAAGTTAGAGCTGTCCTCACTACCAACTTTTGGGGCTCCAAATACTCTGTCCAATCTTTTTTTTTTTTTTCACCCTTTTTAAACTTCATCAATGTTTTATGTATCACTGTGATGTTTCTAATGTCACTTTTGTGTGTGTGCAACTTGAGACATTTTTTCTTGTAAATTTGCCTACTTTTTGTGTAAATATGCAGTATTTCCCAAATGTTGTTTTCCCCCTGAATTCAGTTTCTCATAAAAATGTAGCATTTTTCTCAAATTTGTCATGGAAAATAAGCCTTTTTCCTTACAAATTTGCAGAATCATTTAAATTTCAGATTTTATTAGGGCCTGAGCCACTGACAATATCAGTTGGCGAAAGCCCTATTGTAATTGCTCAGCTCAAAGAAATTTTTCCACCTAAACGAAAGCAAATTTCACCCTCTGAACATTAACCAAAATGCGATTTTTTTTTATTTTTTATTTTTTTTTGGCAAACCCCTCAGACCTGGCGAAAAATTCGATAAACTGGAAAACATACAGTATGTGCCCCACCACCCCTAATTTTTGTGGGTGGGGCCAAACGTAAAAGGTCAATGGAGACTGGAGACCGTAAACTTTGCCGTAGAGACGTAAAAACTGGGTGAGGTGTGCATCACCTCAAGACATGCAAAAAACATAATTGTGGCCCATACCCACCTCCAACAGAAAGGCCGCCATCTTGCCTCAAAGTCGCCCGACCTCCAATTCGGAAAAAAGTCACACCTCGCATTTGAACAAACTAGTCCTAGGGACCTGCTCCTATTAAGCTCATTTTTACATGGCGGCATCTATTGGCATTGGCCATTAAATATAGTATAAATTAAGTCAAAATCTCAAAAGGTGTGGCCTGGGTGCCATGGCGAAGTTTGACTCCTCCCCTAACAACTTCAAACAGCTGTAACTTGGGAAAAAACTTGTCCAATGTGCACCAAATTTTCCATTATGGAAAATAGTCCCGCCCCGAACAGGTCTACATCAAAATTCCTGACAACTGATATAGCGCCACATAGTGGTTATTGAAAGAATTGCTGAAAACTATTTTTATTTATTACTCACGCGCCGCTGGCCAGAATGACGTGAAATTTTCTGAGATTAATCAGACCACAGCGATGATCATAACTGCACATCATCTTTAGCATGATATCACACGTGTTACCATGGACACGCCCTCCTCGCCATTCAATCCGTGAGCTTATGGGGAGGGGTGGGAAGGTCCTGGAGTCATGAAATTTAGAACATAGGTTGAGGTGACTGTCATATATAGTCCTACATGGGTGGACAACACATAACTGACAAGGAAGTGTTGCCCTGGTGCCATGGCGAAGTTTGACTCCTCCCCTTACAAAATCAAGCAGCTGTAACTCGGGCAAAACTTGTCCGATGTGCACCAAAGTTTCCATGATGGAAAATAGCCTGGCCCGGAACGCATCTACATCAAAATACCTGACAAAAGATATAGCGCCACCTACTGGTTAATGAAAGATTGCTGAAAACTGTTTTATTTATTACTCTTGCGCCACTTGCTAGAATGATGTGAAATTTTCTGAGATTCATCAAACCACAGCGATGATCATAACTGCACATCAACTTTAGCATGATGTCACACGTGTTACCATGGACACGCCCTCCTCGCCATTCAATCCGTGAGCTTAGGGGGAGGTGTGGGAAAGTCCTGGAATAATGAAATTTGGAACATAGGTTGAGGTGACAGTCATATATAGTGCTATATGGGTGGACAACACATAATTGACAGGGAAGACTCAGGAACCTGCTCCGTTTGAGCTCATTTTTACATTCTGAGCCAGCAAGGTACGATATAAGATAAGATAAGCCTTAATTAGTCCCACAATGGGGAAATTCCAGGATTGCAACAGCACAGGGATAGCAACACTCAGAGCAACAATCAGAAGGCAAGAGAAAAAAACAAGAGCAGCAAGTATACATATGTACATATAAATATAAATATATATATATAGACACACAGTGCAGAGCATTGTAGCTAGATGGGATAGATATATAAATATATAAACACAGTGCAGAGCATTATAGCTGGATGGAATAAATATGAGTATATAAACACACAGTGCGGAGTATTGTAGCTAGATGGAATGAATATGTGAATATATAAACACACACAGTGCGGAGCATTGTAGCTAGATGGAATAAATATGTGAATATATAAACACACACAGTACGGAGCATTGTAGCTAGATGGAATAAATATGTAAATATATAAACAAACACAGTGCGGAGCATTGTAGCTAGATGGAATAATATGTAGCTATATAAACACAGTGCGGAGCATTGTAGCTAGATGGTATAGATATAAACACAGTGTGGAGCATTGTAGCTAGATGGAATAAATATGTAGATATATTAACACACACAGTGCGGAGCTTTGTAGCTAGATGGAATAAATATGTAAATATATAAACACACACAGTGTGGAGCATTGTTGCTAGATAGAGTAAATATATAAATATGTATATAAACACACAGTGCGGAGCATTGTAGCTAGATGGAATAAATATGTAAATATATAAACACACACACACAGTGCGGACCATTGTTGCTAGATGGAATGAAACAGCACAACCGTCTACTTAGTTATCCTACATGGTATGATTATGTACCCATACATATTCTCACCCTCCATAGCGACCGGTATTTTCCTAGTTGTATACCGGAGGGGACCACTGTGTAAGTCTATTGCGTCTTTTGCATTCAAAACTATTAGGTTGTCACGTCTTTTTGCTATCTCTGCGAGCAGCCCTGCTTAGGTTGTACAGTCTGACAGCCGTTGGTAGGAAGGACCTGCGAAACCTCTCGGTTGTGCACCTAGGATGATGTAGTCTGCTGTTAAATGAGCTCCTCAGTGCATTCAGTATGTCCAGCATAGGGTGGAACTCGGACTCCAGCAGAGATGACAGTTGAGTCTCCATCCTTCTCTCTCCTATCTCCTCCACTGGGTCAAGGTGCTGCCCCAGGACAGCGCTAGCTTTCTTGATCAGTTTGTTCAGTCTCTTCCTATCGGCTGCTGTAATGCCACTGCCCCAGCAGACCACTCCAAAAGTGATGGCTGATGCCACCACCGTGTCATAGAATGTCTTCAGCAGCGCCCCTTGTACACCAAAAGACCTGAGTCTCCTCAGTAGGAATAGCCTGCGCTGTCACTTCTTGTAGAGTGCGTCAGTATTGTGTGACCAGTCTAGTTTATTGTTCAGATGAACACCCAGGTACTTATAGGATGTCACCATCTCGATGTCTGTTCCCTGTATATTTACTGGTGCTGTGAGGGGTTGTCCTTGCCTGCGGCAGTCCACCACCAGCTCCTTAGTTTTCCTCGCGTTGATCTGGAGGCAGTTCCGATGGCACCAGTCCATGAAGTCCTGGATAAGCCCTCTGTACTCAGCTTCATCTCCGTTGGAGATGAGGCCAACGATCGCAGAGTCATCAGAGAACTTCTGTAGATGGCAGTGTGTTGTGTTGTGTGAGAAGTCCGCAGTATGAAGGGTGAACAGGAAAGGAGCCAAAACCGTTCACTGGGGGGGCCCCCGTGCTACCGATGATCATGTCGGACACACAGTCCCGGGTTCTCACAAACTGTGGCCGGTTTGTGAGGTAGTCCAGGATCCATGATGACAGGTGCTGGTCCACCCTTGCGCACAGCAGCTTGTCCTTCAGGATCATCGGTTGGATGGTGTTGAAAGCACTGGAGAAGTCAAAGAACATGATCCTCACCGCATTCCCGGGCTTCTCCAGGTGGGACAGAGAACGGTGAAGGAGGAAGATCACCGCATCCTCCACCCCACTGCCATGCTGGTAGGCGAACTGGAGTGGATCCATCGCTGGTCCCACCAGGGGGCAGAGGTGAGCAAGGAGCAGTCTCTCCAGGGTCTTCATCATGTGGGACGTCAAGGCCACTGGTCTGTAGCTGTTCAGATTTTTGGGGTGGGAAGTCTTTGGTACGGGTACCACACAAGATGTTTTCCACAGCTGTGGTACCCTCTCCAGCTTCAGGCTCAGATTGAAGATGTACTCCACAATCCCACACAGCTGGTCTGCACAGGACTTGAGGAGCTTTGCGCTGATGCCGTCCGGTCCCGACGCCTTCCTCGTCTTGATCTTCTTCAGCTCCGTCCTCACCTGGGTCTTAGTGAGGGTCAGGTTGGGGGGCTGTGTGTTGGGAGTGGGGGGGTGTTGGTGGAGTGGGGAGTGGTCAGCAGGACTTGATGTCTTTAGAGGCAGCAGTGGTTGCTGTGCAGTCAGGGGGGAGGGCGGTTGGTCAAACCTATTGAAAAACAGATTCAGATTGTTCACCCACTCCCTGCCCCCCGTGGCCTGGGGGGAGGTATTCTGGAGCCCAGAGATGGTTTTAAGGTTTCTCCAGACCCCGCTGATGTCTCTCTGTTGCAGCTTGTCCTCCATCTTCTTCCTGAAGCTGTCCTTGCCTTCTCTGATCTTTTTCCTCAGCTCCCTCTGTACAGACTTCAGCATCTCTCTTGGCTGCACGGTGGCGCAGTGGTTTAGCACTGTGGCAGCACAGTTTTACCCTCGGCCGGGGGATCACGGGGATCATGAGATCGTGGGTTCGATCCCAGCCCCCGACCAACAGTGAGCTGTGTGGAGTTTGCATGTTCTCCCCGTGTTGCGTGGGTTTACTCCGGGATTTCTCCGGTTTCCTCTCGCATACCAAAAAAACATGTAGGTTTAGGGCGCTTGCGCATGCAGCGACCAGCAGCCGGTGGCTTGTCACCAGACTGCAAACCAAATCTACCTACGGGTACAAATAAGTAACAAAAAAAAAAAAAAAAAAATCTCCCTGTTCCCCGACCTGAAGATCCTCTCCTTCTCTCTCAGAAGTGTTTTTATCTCAGGGTTGATCCAGGGTTTGTTTTTTGAGCAACACCGTATGGTCTTTGTGGGAACGGTGTTGTCCACACAGAAGCTGATGTAGTCTGTGATGGTGTGAGTGAGGCCATTGATGTCCTCACCATGTGGATCGCAGAGCTGCTCCCAGGCGGTGGTTTCAAAACAGCCCTTTAGAGTGTCCATTGCCTCCTCAGACCATAACTTCACTATGCGCATGGCCGGGGGTTGTCTGTGCACTAGGGGTTTGTACACCGGCAGGCGATGAACCAAGTTGTGATCCGATCTCCCGAGTGGGGGGAGTTGTGATGAGGTGTACGCCTCCTTAGTGTTTGCGTAGAATAAGTCCAGTGTTTTATTGTCTGTAGTGTGGCATGTGACATACTGGGTAAACGTGGGTAGAATGGGAGACAGTGAAACATGGTTGAAATCGCCTGAGATGAGGAGAAGAGCATCTGGGTGTTCTGTCTGCAGCCTGCCAGTTACTGAATGGATGACATCACGCGTTGTCCCAGCGTTCGCCGTCGGATTTGCATAAACAACAATGCAGATCACGTGTGAGTATTCCCTCGGGAGATATGTAGGCCGCATGCTAACAGCTAGCAACTTAATGTCTTTGCTGCAGTTTCGTTGTTTAACAGTGATATGTCCCGGTCTGCACCAGTTGTTGTTAACATACATTATCACTCCACCGCCTCTTGCTTTGCCACTGTCTGATGTTCGGTCTGCCCGTATCGCATGGAAACCCTCCAGTTCAATGTTAGCATCTGCTGCTAATTCGGTTAGCCAAAACTCTGCGAGTAGAAACAGGCTACACTCCCGGTATATGCTATCGTAGCAGGAGATAGCCGCTAGCTCATCTACCTTTCCCAGTAACGATCGTACATTCCCCATAACAACGGATGGAAGGGTGGGTCTGTACCTTACATTTCTTGCCTTCCGCCTTACTCCAGCCCGGCACCCATGGCGTTTTCGCCTCAGTTCTCCCGGTATGTCGAGTTTTTCCGTTAGCACCGGATGGCGGTTGAGTGCTAGCAGCTCTTCCCTGATGTACCATCTCCTGCTATAAACAGTGGCTCCGTCCACCGGCTCGGGAGACATTTGGGGCGATCTGTGTGTCCGTGATATAAAATGGAGTGAAAATATACAGTAAAAAATATAAGATAAGATAAGATAAGATAAGCCTTTATTAGTCCCACAACGGGGAAATTCCAGGATTGCAACAGCACAGGGATAGCAACACTCAGAGCAACAATCAGAAGGCAAGAAAAAAAAACAAGCAAGCAAGAGCAGCTAATAAACATATGTACGTATTACTATAAAATATATATATATACACACACACACAGACACACAGTGCAGAGCATTGTAGCTGGATGGAATAATATATGAATATATGAACACACAGTGCAGAGCATTGTAGCTAGATGGAATAAATATGTAAATATATAAACACCCACAGTACGGAGCATTGCAGCTAGGTGGAATAAATATGCAAGTATATAAACACACACAGTGCGGAGCAATGTAGCTAGATGGAATAACATGTAGATATATAAATATATAAACACCCACAGTACGGAGCATTGCAGCTAGACGGAACAAATATGCAAATATATAAACACACACAGTGCAGAGCATTGCCGCTAGATGGAATGAAACAGCATAACCGTCTACCCAGCTATCCTGCATGGTATGATTATGTGCCCATACACACTCTCACCCTCCATAGCGACCGGCATGCTCCTAGTTGTATGCCGGAGAGGACCACTGTGTAAGTCTATTGCATCTTCTGCATTCAAAAAACTATTAGTTTGTTACGTCTTTTTTGCTATCTCTGCGAGCAGCCCTGCTTAGGTTGTACAGTCTGACAGCCGTTGGTAGGAAGGACCTACGAAACCTCTCGGTTGTGCACCTGGGATGATGTAGTCTGCTGCTAAATGAGCTCCTCAGTGCATTCAGTATGTCCTGCATAGGGTGGAACTCGGACTCCAGCAGAGATGACAGTTTAGCCACCGTCCTTCTCTCTCCTATCTCCTCCATCGGATCAAGGCGCTGCCCCAGGACAGAGCTAGCTTTCTTAATCAGTTTGTTCAGTCTCTTCCTATCGGCTGCAGTAATGCCACTGCCCCAGCAGACCACTCCAAAAGTGATGGCTGATGCCACCACCGTGTCATAGAATGACTTCAGCAGCGCCCCTTGTACACCAAAAGACCTGAGTCTCCTCAGCAGGAACAGCCTGCGCTGTCCCTTCTTGTAGAGTGCATCAGTATTGTGTGACCAGTCTAGTTTATTGTTCAGATGAATACCCAGGTACTTATAGGATGTCACCATCTCGATGCCTGTTCCCTGTATATTTACTGGTACTGTGAGGGGCTGCCCATGCCTGCGGCAGTCCACCACCAGCTCCTTAGTTTTCCTCGCGTTGATCTGGAGGCAGTTCCGATGGCACCAGTCCACGAAGTCCTGGATAAGCCCTCTGTACTCAGCTTCATCTCCATTGGAGATGAGGCCAACGATCGCAGAGTCATCAGAGAACTTCTGTAGATGGCAGTGTGTTGTGTTGTGTGAGAAGTCCGCAGTATAAAGAGTGAACAGGAAGGGAGCCAGCACCGTTCCCTGGGGGGCCCCCGTGCTACTGATGATCGTGTCGGACACACAGTCCCGGGTTCTCACAAACTGAGGCCGGTTCGTGAGGTAGTCCAGGATCCATGATGACAGGTGCTGGTCCACCCCTGCGCGCAGCAGCTTGTCCTTCAGGATCATCGGTTGGATGGTGTTGAAAGCACTGGAGAAGTCAAAGAACATGATCCTCACCATATTCCCGGGCTTCTCCAGGTGGGACAGAGAACGGTGAAGGAGGAAGATCACCGCATCCTCCACCCCAATGCCATGCTGGTAGGCGAACTGGAGTGGATCCATCGCTGGTTCCACCAGGGGGCGGAGGTGAGCAAGGAGCAGTCTCTCCAGGGTCTTCATCAAGTGGGACGTCAAGGCCACCGGTCTGTAGCTGTTCAGGTCTTTGGGGTGGGAAGTTTTTGGTACAGGTACCACACAAGATGTTTTCCACAGCTGTGGTACCCTCCCCAGTTTCAGGCTCATGTTGAAGATATACGTCACAATCCCACACAGCTGGTCTGCACAGGACTTGAGGAGCTTTGCGCTGATGCCGTCCGGTCCCGGCGCCTTCCTCGCCTTGATCTTCCTCAGCTCCGTCCTCACCTGGGTCCTGGTCAGGGTCAGGATGGGGGGCTGTGTGTTGGGAGTGGGGGGGTGTTGGTAGAGTGGGGAGTGGGCAGCAGGACTTGATTTCTTTAGAGGCAGCAGTGGTTGTTGTGCAGTCAGGGGGGAGGGCGGTTGGTCAAATCTATTGAAAAACAGATTCAGGTTGTTCGCCCACTCCCTGCCCCCTGTGGCCTGGGGGGAGGTATTCTGGAGCCCCGAGATGGTTTTGAGGTTTCTCCAGACCCCGCTGATGTCGCTCTGTTGCAGCTTGTCCTCCATCTTCTTCCTGAAGCTGTCCTTGCCTTCTCTGATCTTTCTCCTCAGCTCCCTCTGTACGGACTTCAGCATCTCCCTGTTCCCTGACCTGAAGATCCTCTTCTTCTCTCTCAGAAGTGTTTTAATCTCAGGGTTGATCCAGGGTTTGTTGTTTGAGTGACGCCGTATGGTCTTGGTGGGAACGGATTTGTCCACACAGAAGCTGAGGTAGCCCGTGAAGGTGTGAATGAGGCCATCGATGTCCTCACCATGTGGATCGCAGAGCTGCTTCCAGGCGGTGGCTTCAAAACAGCCCTTTAGGGTGTCCATTGTCTCCTCAGACCATAACTCCACAGTGTGCATGGCCGGAGGTTGTCTGTGCACTAGGGGTTTGTACACCGGCCGGAGATGAACCAAGTTGTGATCCGATCTCCCGAGTGGGGGTAGTTGTGATGAGGTGTACGCCTCCTTAGTGTTTGCGTAGAATAAATCCAGTGTTTTATTGTCTCTAGTGTGGCATGTGACATACTGGGTGAACGTGGGTAGAATGGGAGACAGTGAAACATGGTTGAAATCGCCTGAGATGAGGAGAAGAGCATCTGGGTGTTCTGTCTGCAGCCTGCTGGTTACTGAATGGATGACGTCACGTGCTGTCCCAGCGTTCGCCGTCGGATTTGCATAAACAACAATGCAGATCACGTGTGAGTGTTCTCTCGGGAGATATGTAGGCCTCATGCTAACAGCTAGCAACTCAATGTCTTTGCTGCAGTGTCGTTGTTTAACAGTGATATGTCCCGGTCTGCACCAGTTGTTGTTAACATACATGATCACTCCACCGCCCCTAGCCTTGCCACTGTCTGGTGTTCGGTCAGCTCGTATCATGTGAAAACCCTCCAGCTCAATGTTAGCATCTGCTGCTAGTTCAGTTAGCCACGTCTCAGTAAACAAAAGGAGAGAGCACTCCCGGTATGTGCTATCATAACGGGAGATAGCCGCTAGCTCATCTAACTATACAGTATAAACATGGGATATACAGTAATGGATGGTAAATAGTCCCACCCCAAATGCATCTACTTCGATAAACTGGAAAAGATATGTGCCTCCCCACCCCAAATTGTTGTGGGCGGGGCCAAACATACAAGGTGTATGCAGAGTGGAAACCATATACTTTACCGTAGAGACATAAAATTGCGGTGAGGTGGTCCAGTCGTTTGCTTGGTGAGCCACAGCTGAGCCTGACATCCCTGTACACCAGACAAGTACAGAGGATGGCTACCTCCATTTTAAATGATGACTCCCACCCTTTGCACTGCCACTTTCAGCTTCTTCCCTCAACACGGAGGTTTGCTGTCCCAAAAAGTAGAACCCAGCGCTACAAAAACAGCTTTGTCCCTGTTGCTGTCAAAGAGTTGAACAAGCTGTAACAATATATTGCACATAATTTAGGTACCTATTTATTAGCTCCATTTTATACTTACTTATTTTTGTAGGATGTCACTTGGGTTCTAAATATTTTATTGGGTTTTAGACCTTTGAGTTTTTAACCTCTTTGACTAGTTTTTAACTTTTGATATGACCCTTCTCTCTTACCTCTGGTTTTTCTCTCATCTCCTTGTCTTTTTATACCCTGATTGATGGAGCCTTGAGTATTCTTATCAGGTTTATAGTCAGCTTCATATGTGCCTGTGTTTGTGTCTATGTTGAATGTAATTTGTGGCTTGTAAATATGGATGTCACCAGACTGCAAAACAAATCTACCTACGGGTACAAATAAAGTAACCTGAACCTGAATCACCTCAAGACATCAAGTCAAATCAAATCAACCTTTACTGTCATATTGCTGTACATACAACTGTAATGCAGGCAAGATGAAATTGCGTTTTTCTCGGCATCCATATAAGTAAAAGAACATGATTTAAGACACACTCACACATATCCTCACCCCCCACCCCACCACAGCTATTCACACATCCCTGAGACATACTTGGAAAAAAACCAAACTAACCAGAACTATAATATACAAATAATATACATAATGTCCGTAGGTGCAGTAATATGTATGAGAGATTCCGGATCAACTGTTCAGCATCCTAACAGCTTGTGGAAGGAAGCTGTTAATCAGTCTGGTGGTTCTGCCTCTGATGCTCCGGAATCGTTTGCCAGATGGCAGAAGTTCAAAGTGTTTATGCAGAGGGTGAGAACAGTCCTTGACAATGTTCAGTGCCCTGCTCCTACAATGGTTCTGAAAAAGTTCTTGGACAGAGGGGAGGGAGACTCCAATTACCCTCTCAGCTCCCTTAACTATCCTCTGCAGGGCTTTTTTGTTTGACATACTGCAGCTGGAGTACCATGTAGCAATGCAGTACGTCAGGACACTCTCCACCACACCTCTATAGAAGGTCCGGAGGATGCAGATGGGGAGAGAGGCCTGTTTGAGTTTCATCAAAAAGTGCAGTCTCTGCTGGGCCCGCTTCCTGATTCCCAAGGAATTCTTGCTTCAGGTCAGGTCCTGAGAGATCGGCACTCGGAGGAACTTGATGTTCTCCACTCTCTCCACTAAATGGCCGCCGATGCTGAGGGGGACGTGTTCAGGCTGTGACTGCCGGAAGTCGATAATCATCTCCTTCGTTTTGTCCATGTTGAGCACCAGATTGTTCTCCCTGCACCAGCCCTCCAGGTCTCTCACTTCTTCCCTGTACATTGATTCCTCATCCCTCTGAATAAGTCCCACCACCGTGGTGTCGTCTGCAAACTTAATAATCTGGTTCCCCTCGTGTCTGGATACACAGTCATGTGTTAGAAGTGTAAACAGCAGTGGACTGAGTACACAGCCTTGAGGGGATCTGGTGCTCAGCGTGACAGAGTTGGAGATGTTGTTTCCAACCCGGACAGACTGAGGTCTCTCAGTCAGGAAGTCCAGGATCCAGAGACATGTGGCGGTGTTCAGACCGAGAAGGAGTATTTTCTCCATCAGTCTCTGGGGAATAATGGTGTTGAATGCTGAACTGAAATCAATGTACAGGAGTCTGGCGTAGGTGTCTTTCTGATCCAGGTGGGTGATGACAGAGTGCAGGGTGGTGACTATAGCATCCTCCATGGAGCGGTTTGAATGATATGCAAACTGGAGCGGGTCACTTGATGCAGGGAGGCAGGCTGTAATGTGTGGTTTGACAAGCCGTTCAAAACACTTCATCACAATTGGTGTCAGTGCAACAGGACGATAGTCATTCAAACAGGACACAACTGGTTTCTTTGCCACCGGTACTATGGTAGAGGTCTTAAAGCATCTGGGAACGATGGCCTGACTCAGGGAGATGTTATAAATGTCAGTCAGGACATCCGCCAACTCGCTTGTGCAGTCTCGGAGCACACGTCCCGGGATGTTGTCCGGACCTGCAGTTTTACGTGGGTTGACCCTGGTTAGGGTCCTCCGTGTGTCCGCTGTGTTGATGGTGAAAGCTGGTCCGACTGATGGTGGGGATGCAACAACTATCATTGTGGCCCATACCCACCACCAACAGGAAGGCCACCATCTTGCCTCAAAGTCGCCCCACCTCCAATTTGGCGAGAACGCACCCCGCACATTTGAATGAACTAGTCCCAGGGACCTGCTCAGTTTGAGCTCATTTTTATATTCCGAGACAGCAAGGTACGATGGGCGCTGGGTTCCGTGGGCGCACGGGGGGCAAAATTCCATTTACACCTGCTTGCAGGTTTAATTATTATTTTTTTTTACTATCATAAAGTTGCTCCTTTTTTCTTGTGAATTTGTACTAGTTCCTCCTAAATTTGCATGTTTTTTCTGGTATCTTTGCTAAAGATAAATTTGTTATTTACCTTTTTTGGGGGGGGGTGGGGGGGTGGAGGAATACCTGAATCCTAAATTTGAAAATTGAATGTCATTGTAAAAAATTAAATGTTTAGATAATGAATCCAGAGTAAATTTTTAATATCAGGATGATTTAGTCACAAATCTACTCAGAGATTTAGTATTATTTCATGAATGAAACAGCACACCTAAGGTATTGTGTGCTGTGTTCATAATACATGTGCGGGCAGGATAACTGTTACCCTCGTCATACTCTAGCTGACTAAATCATAGTAGTGTCCTTAGTTCATCTGCTTGGTAAGAAATAGCCACATGGTGGCAAGTGGTGACACCATAAATTAATGAAAAAAAATTTTGTCCTTTCAGAATAAATGTGTTAATCACCACAACTGATTAATAACAAAATAAAATGAATTAAGAATAATGGTGATTAGGCCTCATTCAGCGGCTAAATTAACCTCAATTAATACTGATTGCACTGTTAAGATGCTATTAAGAGGGAAGAAGGGGTAAAGAATATTTCATATCTTTTCAAGTTTTTGGCATTGAAAAATCTAGCATGAATTACATCCTCCAAAATTGACCATGAAGTACCTCTTTTAAGCCATTTGAACATTAACAGAGCTTTTTTATATCAGGAGCAAGAATGTGGCAGCAGCAGGGTGAACCATGAAGCAGAGGAGAGAGGAGGTAAAGATAACCAGAGAATCAGCACAGGTGTCCAGAGGGAGAGAGAGACAGTGCTGTTGACTAGAGAGAGAGAGAGGAGCACAGGAGGCACACATGACCAGGTAACAATAGTCAAAACTTGATTTCTGCCAGTACCTGAGATACTTAACACATATTAACACATATTATAAACTAGACTGGTCACACAATACTGATGCACTCTACAAGAAGGGACAGCGCAGGCTGTTCCTGCTGAGGAGACTCAGGTCTTTTGGTGTACAAGGGGCGCTGCTGAAGTCATTCTATGACACGGTGGTGGCATCAGCCATCACTTTTGGAGTGGTCTGCTGGGGCAGTGGCATTACTGCAGCCGATAGGAAGAGACTGAACAAACTGATTAAGAAAGCTAGCTCTGTCCTGGGGCAGCGCCTTGATCCGATGGAGGAGATAGGAGAGAGAAGGACGGTGGCTAAACTGTCATCTCTGCTGGAGTCCGAGTTCCACCCTATGCAGGACATACTGAATGCACTGAGGAGCTCATTTAGCAGCAGACTACATCATCCCAGGTGCACAACCGAGAGGTTTCGTAGGTCCTTCCTACCAACGGCTGTCAGACTGTACAACCTAAGCAGGGCTGCTCGCAGAGATAGCAAAAAGACGTAACAAACTAATAGTTTTTTGAATGCAAAAGATGCAATAGACTTACACAATGGTCCCCTCCGGCATACAACTAGGAACATACCGGTCGCTATGGAGGGTGAGAATATGTATGGGCACATAATCATACCATGTAGGATAACTAAGTAGACGGTTATGCTGTTTCATTCCATCTAGCTACAATGCTCAGCACTGGGTGTGTTTATATATTTATATATCTACATATTATTCCATCTAGCTACATTGCTCCGCACTGTGTGTGTTTATATACTTGCATATTTATTCCACCTAGCTGCAATGCTCCGTACTGTGGGTGTTTATATATTTACATATTTATTCCATCTAGCTACAATGCTCTGCACTGTGTGTTCATATATTCATATATTTATTCCATCCAGCTACAATGCTCTGCACTGTGTGTCTGTGTGTGTGTGTATATATATATATTTTATAGTAATACGTACATATGTTTATTAGCTGCTCTTGCTTGCTTGTTTTTTTTCTTGCCTTCTGATTGTTGCTCTGAGTGTTGCTATCCCTGTGCTGTTGCAATCCTGGAATTTCCCTGTTGTGGGACTAATAAAGGCTTATCTTATCTTATCTTATCTTAAGTATTACAGTAAGTAGGCCTGCTGCTTCATAGTGGCATAGACTATTACAACGCTGAATATATATTTGATAAATCAGGGAAATAATTTTTTTTACAACTTTTACAAATATGGGAATGCCAAAATAAAGACGGTAAATTACCCTTGCCCTTTTATCAAAGTTAATGATTTTGCACTCTTCCTCCACACTAGGATACATACTGTATACTGTCATTTTTGGCTTAAAAATTCCTTTTTCTTTAAAAATGAAAAAGAGGACATTGGAGACAAATACCTGTACTGATGTGCTGACAGTCCTATAATAAAAAGATTTTTAAAAAAAAATCCTTATACGGTCAGAGATTTCAGCCCTCCCAATGTTTGAAACAAAGTTACGCCCTTGGTTGTGTACTAATATTCACATTTCTTGGAAGATAAATTCTGCAAATAAAGTTGCTGGTCTGAACACTACAGATCAAAGGAAAATAAAACCTGTTAGTCTACATGGTTACAATGGGCAAGTAAGAAATATACTTTAAATAAATAATGATTATTGAGATCCAAGTTATGCTCATAGTTGTTTATCAGTAAAATATATTTTGTTTTTGGCACAGTAACCAGCACTTTGAGAACATGTGGCAGTTATAACCAGCTCACAGTAAATCAGTGTGGCTTCTGTAACATGGAGCTCAATAGAAGCACTTCATAATCACAATGTTCTCCTCTAATATTCACTCAGCTGGAGTACAGTGTAAATAAATAGCTCTCAGTGCAGTGCATCTTGCTGTACATTGATCATGAGCACGAGACCCCAGGCAACAATGCACAAAAGAAAAATGGCTTCCTTATTTTCACTCATCCGAGGCGCCGTGCAGCCCTTAATAGACAGAATCAGAATGTCTGCTGTGGTGTTGCAGGCTTTATGAGACCATTACGGCTTTTTATTGTGTATCCCTGGACTAATGGCTTCCTATAGCTCCTCTGATTTACGGCCTGTCAGCTTTGTGGCTGTCCATTAGAATGGGAGGTTGACATCAGACCAGTGGTTGAAGTGCCCACTATTAAAAATAAGGAAGCCATGTCTCAAACATAGATGCTATGGCTACTGATAATGTCTGCAATACCTGCAAATATCTACAATAATTGCAATTCTACATTTAAGTTAAAATATTTTTCTAATAAAAACATAAGTGGGCGCAGTTATTTGCATCATTTCTAAAAATCTGCGTGCACCAGTTCAAGCACTTTTTTGCCTCTTGCTAAGAAGCTGTCGCATCACAGTGGGAGAAGAACAGGTGCAGGACATTACATTAATGGTGGCTGCATTGTTTGTTCTAGTCCTGTTATTGAACACATTGGCTCAACTGACTGGACCACACCACAGATGAAGCAATCAGTAATAATGTTAAATGCAAAATGGTGTAACTTGCAAAATAAAAAAAAAAAAGCAAATTCGCACACGGACTTGCTCTGGATGTACATCCCTGCTAGGATGCCTACATGCAGACAAACAGGAAGGAATGTTTAATTTAAAGGGGATCGTAAACGGCTCACCGTACAAGAAAGCCACCTCAGACTTTTATCTCCGTTGGCTCTTGAATGACCTTTCCTGCTGCGTTTTTTATTTGCAGCCAGACTAACTTTAAAATCTCCTGAGTCACAGGACACCACTCCTATCTCCAGTAATCTGTCCTGAAGCTTCCATAAACCTCACTTTATTAGCTCATACACAAGGATCATCCACATGGAATTAGAGTAAAGAGACATCAACTCTAACAATTTAACTTCCTTCAGATGTTCTGACAGGAAATTGTATAGTACAAAAATTACTCTGCAGTTGTTGTACAACATTTGATGCATTATTCGCAAAATTTACTGTGAAAACCAAAGATATGCTGTCAATGACTCTGTTTACATGGTCACTGTTGTGGCCATAATTACCAATAAAATGAGGAGGACGGAAGGCAGTTTACCACGTTTATTAACACCACACTCTCAGACCAAACGGTAGACTACAGCGCTCTATGTCCAGGCGTCAACGGCGAAAGAGGACGTGCCCCTTCCGTCCATGGCCTTTATAGCCAGGCTGACGTCACCCCCTAAGGGGTAGATCGCCAACCACCCTCTATTCCCCGGTCAATCCCCAGCCGCCATATTACTACTGTTTTCGGATGTAACAGTCATGAGTAAACCGATTACAATCAGCTTTCTGGAGTTATCTGATTATTCAAACTGTCATGTAAACAGAGTAATCCGATTACTTTTATTGGTTTACTCCAGTAATCGGTTTACTCGTAAACCATGTAAACAGGGTCAAAGGCTCATTAACGGTTTATGAGAAAACAGATTAACACACCTAGTTTATTTGCCCAGTAAACCATTTACTTAGTGCATGTAAACACCATAAGCTGTTTATTACCTTTATCGGTTTACTCCAGTAATCAATTTACTTGTGACCATGTAAACATGGTCACTGTTTTTATGGTTTCTTTCTAATTACTGGTGCCGTGTAAAAGGCACCATCAAGTGTAAGGCAGGTGATCCCTGATGGGGATGGAGCTGGTCCTGCTTCACACAAAATCAATTCTGGCCTTTGGCGTTGGCAAGCCATCAGGGTAAGGGGGGGCGAGGAGGGGGAACACATGTCTGACACCTTCTGACTTTTTCATGAGGAACTGTTTGAAGTTTTAAACCCCCACAGAGGATTCTTGGGGCGATGACTTTAGAGAGGGGTGCAGCTTAGAGCTCAAGCATATTATCATCAGTGCAGTCTGTTAGGCGGTTTGACACAGAAAAGTCAAATGAATTACTCAATATTGCGCTCTTCAGAAGGTGGTTTATGTGAACATTATTTTAATAGATGTTCCACAATAGAATCTGTTTTCTTTTACAATGGACGTCCTTTCATTATAACCTCCCTTTAAGTCGTTCTTGTCTCAAGTGGTCCTGTTCACACAAAGGAGAGGAGCAGGACCTCAAAGCATCTTTTGTTGTGGAGGCAGCAGAGGGTGGTGACTGGGATTCATGTGATGGGGTGAGGAGGTGTGGCAGGTGGTGATGAGGGGGGTCTTACAATGACAAACTTGAATTCTTCGGTCCCGGTGGTCCTGTCTTTCAGCTCTTTTTTGGAGTGACTGCACCAACTTCAATCACAAGATAGTAACATGCTCATCCCTGAGTTTTTTGACATATATTTAACACTCCGTGCATGTTTTGCGACTTATCTACAATATTACAATGATGAATTGTCACCTTAAAAGCACACAGAGGCTCAAAATGTGAAGTATACATATTCTGTAGTAATTCTGTTAAAAATAAAGTAACTTTGCCCAAGTTTCATGCGCTCTTGCTTGCAGGTAGTGGAGGATTTATTTGACTGATCATCTGTTTATAAATGCAACAAATCTTTGTCTGTGTGTGTGTTCCTCAGATATCTCTCAAACCGTTCGTCAGACTGGCCGAAGATTTTACAGTATCTCACAAAAATGAGTACACCACCACATTTTTGTAAATATTTTATTATATCTTTTCATGGGACAACACTGAAGATATGACACTTTGATACAATGTAGTCAGTGTACAGCTTGTATAACAGTGTAAATTTGCTGTCCCCTCAAAATAACTCAACACACAACCATTAATGTCTAAACCGCTTGCAACAAAAGTGAGTACACCCCTAAGTGAAAATGTCCAAATTGTGCCCAAAGTGTCAATATTTTGTGTGGCCACCATTATTTTCCAGCACTGCCTTAACTGTCTTGGGCATGGAGTTCACTAGAGCTTTATAGGTTGCCATTGGAATCCTCTTACTCTCCTCCATGACGACATCACGGAGT
This sequence comes from Pholidichthys leucotaenia, assembly GCA_020510985.1. Classification (NCBI taxonomy): domain Eukaryota; kingdom Metazoa; phylum Chordata; class Actinopteri; order Cichliformes; family Pholidichthyidae; genus Pholidichthys; species Pholidichthys leucotaenia. The sequence goes on along the minus strand of CM035836.1, from coordinate 390,647,873 downwards.
TGGTGGATGTTAGAGACCTTGCGCTCCTTTACCTTCCATTTGCGGATACCCCACAGATGCCCAATAGGGTTTAGGTCTGGACACATGTTTGGCTAGTCCGTCACTTTTACCCTCAGCTTCTTTAGCAAGGCAGTGGCCATCATGGAGGTGTGTTTGGGGTCGTTATCATGTTGGAATACTGCCCTGCAGCCCAGTTTCCGAAGGGAGGGGATCATGGTCTGCTTCAGTATGTCACAGTACATGTACTGTAGCTCCCCAGTGCCGGCAGCACTCATGCAGCCCCAAACCATGACACTCCCATCACCATGCTTGACTGTAGGCAAGACATACTTGTCTTTGCACTCCTCACCTGGTGTCTTGCACTCCTCACCATACTTGTCTTGCACTCCTCACTCCTCACACACGCTTGACGCCATCTGAACCAAATTAAGTTTATCTTGGTCTCATCAGACCACAGGACATGGTTCCAGTAATCCATGTCCTTAGTCTGCTTGTCTTCAGCAAACTGTTTGTGGGCTTTCTTGTGCATCATCTTTAAAAGGGGCTTCCTTGTGGGATGACAGCCATGCAGACCAGTTTGATGCAGTGTGCGGCATATGGTCTGAGTACTGACAGGCTGAACCCCCACACCTTCAACCGCTGCAGCAATGCTGGCAGCACTCATAAGTCTATTTTCAAAAGACAACCTCTGGATATGATGCTGAGCATGCACACTCAACTTCTTTGGTCGACCATGGCAAGGCCTGTTCTGAGTGGAACGTATCCTGTTAAACTACTGTATGGTCTTGGCCACCATGATGCAGCTCAGTTTCAGGTTGTTGGCAATCTTCTTATAGCCTAGGCCATCTTTATGTAGAGCAACAATTCTTTTTTTCAGATCCTCAGAGAGTTCTTTGCCATGAGGTGCCATGTTGAACTTCCAGTGACCAGTATGAGAGTGTGTGAGAGCGATAACACCAAATGTGACACATCTGCTCCCCATTCACACCTGAGACCTTGTAACACTAATGAGTCATATGACACCAGGGAGGGAAAATGGCTAATTGGGGACAATTTGGACATTTTCATTTAGGGGTGTACTCACTTTTGTTGCAAGCAGTTTAGACATTAATGGCTGTGTTGAGTTATTTTGAGGGGACAGCAAATTTACACTGTTATACAAGCTGTACACTGACTACTTTACATTGTATCAAAGTGTCATATCTTCAGTGTTGTCCCATGAAAAGATATAATAAAATACTTACAAAAATGTGAGGGGTGTACTCTTTTGTGAGATACTGTAAGTCCACCATAAAGAGAAGACTTCCTGAAGGCAAATACAGAGGGTTCGCCACAAGGTGCAAACCATTAATTAGCCTCAAAAATAGGCCAGATTAGACTTTTCAAAAAAAAAAAAAAAAACCATCTAAAGAAGCCAGCCCAGTTCTGGAACAGCATTTTTTGGACAGATGAAACCAAGATCAACCTGTACCAGAATGATGGGAAGAAGAAAGTATGGAGAAGTCTTTGAACAGCTTATGATCCAAAGCACACCACATCCTCTGTAAAACATGGTGGAGGCTGTGTGATGCATGGGCATGCATGGCTTCCAATGGCACTAGGTCACTAATGTTTATTGATGATGTGACAGAAGACAGAAGCATCCGGATGAATTCTGAAGTGTACAGGGATATACTATCTGCTCAGATTCAGCCAAATGCAGCAAAGTTGATTGGATGCTGCTTCACAGTACAGATGGACAGTGACCCAAAAGATACTGCGAAAGCAACCCAGAAGTTTTTTAAGGCCAAGAAGTGGAATATTCTGCAATGACCGAGTCAATCACCAGATCTCAACCCGATCGAGCATGCATTTGACTTGGTTAAGACAAAACTTAAGGCAGAAAACTGATCTTGTTCTTCTATTAAGACAAAGCAAAGAGATGTCTCAGACCTTTGACATGTTTTGACTGTCATCTGCAGTCTTCTTCAGAAAAATGCCGTCTGACGTCCGTGATGTGTCACATCAGCTGCTTTATCCTTTTCAAAGGTGTGATCAACCTGATAGATTTGACAGCTCTGCCAGGTCAGTCACATCCCCCCCCCGTCATGAATTGGCCCCTCCGGGCAGAAAGACAGACCCAAGCGCTGAACTGTAGTGTGACATTTATTAACAAAAATACCAAAACAGTGCAGATAACACAAAAACACAAACTTAAGATAACGTACAGAGGATACACTCCAGAATTGAAACAGCTCTGGAGGAGATGAGGAGAAACGCAGAGGGAAAGAAGTCCAAACAATGCATAACAATGCAATGTTGCAGCAGGGAAACAGTGAACTGGCAGTGATTAAATAAGGCAGACAAATAAGTGGCAGGTGCGAGGCAGCTGAGCTGGGAGGTGACCTAATTACTGTACCTAGCCACTCACAGCTGTGGGCAGGAGAGCAGACTGTGAGCAGCTAGAGTTGGTGTCTGTAGAAGAGAGGGCACAAGTGACAACAAACCAAAAATATATACGAAAAACTGACAAGATAATAACAGACATGCAATACTCAAAGTAAATTGAGAGTCTGGGCTCTGTGACAATACTGCGCCCAGACTCATGACAACCCCGCCATGCGATGGTCTCTGGAGGGGAGAGTCCCAGGTGTGCGGGAGCATGAAGGCTCCATCATCTCAGTTCATGGTATTGTGAGCTCGCTTCCTGATTTCACTTGCTTCTCTGATCCAGCGTTTGTGTTTGTTGTCCTCTGATCCAATTATTTTTGTGTTGATCCAGTCCATGATGTGGTTGTTTATGTTGCAGTGGGCTGATATTGCTGATTTGAGGTTTTTCTGTTCTGCCTTTTCTTTTTGCATTCTTGTGAGTCGCCCTGCTGTTTCTTTTTCCACATTCTTTTTGGTGTTCCTTTTTTCGTGTTGCAAACATCCTCCCTGTTTCTCCTATGTATGTTTTTCCACGATTTGCATGGTATTTCATAAATTACCTTGCATTTTTGGTTTGGTTGTATTTTGTCCTTGGGGTGAACCAAAAGTTGCTGCAGTTTTGTGTGGGGTTTTATTGCTGTGTTTATTGCGTGTTTTTTCATGATTCTTTGTGTGGGTTCAGCTATTCCCCGGATGTATGGTAGGGTCAGTATGTTTTTGGTGTTTTCTCTTTTGGGGGTATTTTTTTCCCTTTTTGTTTTTGGTCTTTGTGTCATGAACCTGGGTTTGGTGGTCCAAACCCAGTTCTGACACCGGGACTATTTTGGCCCGTTTCTCTATTCATTTTCTATCAAGCATTTCAGGGAGCCCTGTGGGTCCTTGGATCCCTGACAGCTTGGGCACGCCCCTGTCAGTATCGCCAGCTGATCCTCATTATTGGTGTTCACACGCATCTCATTCACCTCTATTCACATGCTCAAACACTCACTCATGCACACATGTTTTCAGTTTGTCCAGCCCACGCTCATTCACACTGGCGGTCTCTTCCTTCGTTAGTATTGTGATTACTTAAACTCTGTGAGAGTAGGAAGAGATCGCTGGGGCATTGCGCTTCATACACGGCAGCGTGTACCTCCGTGTATGCAAGTAATCACTCCCTACGGATTATCTTCTTCCTGTTTCATCTTCATCCACCGGACTACACGGACAGCCCTAGATCGCTCCAGCACCATAAGTTCATGTTTGCCTTTCACCCCGTGCCAACAGCAGCTCTGGGGCACGAGGCATTCCCCTCCCCGGGCTGTAGAGCGTCCAGGTGGTGTCCCTGTATGTCTGGTGGCCCTAGCCAATCACTCCAACCCTCTGTGCTTATTAGTGTGACTGTTTTGCTGGACTTGTTATTTTGGGGTTTATGTTAATAAAACGCACAAATCTACTGCACATGGGTTTTTCATTCCTCCCTCAGTGCGCTGCGTAATGGCGCACGAGGGTTCATAACACTTTGTTTTGGACTTGACATTCAGTCAATTCAGGTCGGTCTATCAGGTTGGTCAGGATAAAACAGCTGATGTGACATGTCACGGACATCAGATGACATTTTTCTGAAGAAGACTGCAGATGACAGTCAAAACATGTCAAAGGTTGCTTTATCTTAATAAAAGAACAAGATCACTTTTCTCATTAAGAAGACAAAATGAACATGTTTGAAATGTTAAGGCAGAAAGACCCACAAGCAAGCAACAATTGAAGACAGCTGCAATAAAGGCCTGTCAAAGCATCACCTAGCATTTGGTGATGTTCATGGGTTCCAGACTTCAGGCAGTCATTACCTGTAAAGGGTTATTAACAAAGTATTAAAAATGAACATTTTATTTATAGTAATGTTAATTTGTCCAATTACTTTTAAGCCCATGAAATGAGATTTTGTATAAGAATGGTTGCAATTCCTAAACCATGACTCCAATTTGAATGTGAATACCCTCAAATTAAAGCTGCGAGTCTGAACTTGAAGGCCATATTCTTCTTCAACTTCTTCTTCTTTCGACTGCTCGCTTCAGGGGTCGCCACAGCGGATCATCTGCCTCCATCTTACCCTGTCCCCAACATCTTCCTCTGTAACACCAACCCTCTCCATGTCCTCCTTCACTACATTCATGAATCTTATCTGTGGTCTTCCTATTTTCCTCCTGCCTGGCAACTCCATTTTCAACATCCTTTGTCCTGTATATCCACTATCCCTACTCTGCACATGTCCAAACCATCTCAGCCTTGCCTCTCTTACTTTGTTTCCAAACTGCTCAACCTGAGCTGTCCCTCTGATATACTCATTTCTAATCATGTCCCTCCTAGTCACTCCCAATGAGAGTCTTAGCATCTTCAACTCTGCCACCTCCAGCTCTGCCTCCTGTCTTTTTGTCTTCTCTTTCACTCTTGCTGCTATCCTTCTGTCAGAAAACATCCCTGACACTCGTCTCCACCCACTCCACCCTGCCTGCACTCTCCTCTTCACTTCTCTTGTGCATTTTCCATTGCTTTGGATGGTTGATCCTGGATATTTAAACTCATCTACCTTCACTACCTCTGCTCCTTCATCTTCACCATTAGACCTGTCTCCCTCTCATTCACACTCATGTATTCTGTCTTGCTTCTACTGACTGTCATTCCTCTTCTCTTCAGAGCATTCCTTCACCTCTCCAGGTTCTCATCTACCTGCTCCCTACTATTACTACAGATCATAAGGTCATCTGCAAACATCATGGCCCATGGAGACTCCTGCCTGACCTTATCCGTCAGCCTGTCCATCACCATAGCAAATAAGAAGGGGCTCAGGGCCGATCCCTAATGTAATTCCACTCCCACCTTGAATCCATCTGTCACTCCTACAGCACACCTCACTGCCATCTTGCTGTCCTCATACATGTCCTGCACCACCCTCACATACTTCTCTGCCACTCCTGACTTTCTCATGCAGTACCACACTTCCTCTCTTGGCACCCTATCATATGTTTTCTCCAGATCCACAAAGACACAGTGCAACTCCTTCTGACCTTCTCTGTACTTCTCCATCAACACTCTTAAAGCAAACATTGCATCTGTAGTAGTCTTTCTTGGCATGAAACCATACTGCTGCTCACTGATTGTCACCTCTCCTCTTAACCTGGCTTCAACAACTCTTTCCCATATCTTCATAGTGCGACTGATCAACTTTATGCCCCTGTAGTTGCTACAGCTCTGAGCATCACCATTGCTCTTGAAAATTGGTACCAAAACACTTCTTCTCCACTCCTCAGACATCCTCTCACTCTCCAAGATTGTGTTGAGCAATCTGATTAAAAAGTCCACTGGCATCTCTCCTAAACATCTCCATGCCTCCACTGGTATGTCATCTGGACCAACCGCCTGTCCATTCTTCATCCTCTTCAAAGCTGACCTCTCTTCTGCCTTGCTACTCCTCAGGACTTCCTTGTTCACCATCTTTCCTTCATCCATCCTCCTCTCTTCCAGGGACAAGAGTTGCAAATTAGCTAATAGCTATACACTCTGTGCAACACATCAGATTGATTGTCATTGATTGTCTGTTTATTGCACTGTCCCTGTCAAATAAACAAATCTATCTATCTCTCATTTTCTTCATCACCTCCTCAAAGTACTGTTTTCTACCTTTTCAACACACTCGTCACTTGTTAGTACATTACCATTTCTGTCCTTAATCAACCTAACCTGCTGCACATCCTTTCCAGCTTGATCTCTCTGTCTAGCCAATCGATACAAGTCCTTTTCTCCTTTAGTGTTTCGCCTCTCATACAACTCACTATATGCCTTTTCCTTTGCCACCTCTCTCTTTGTCATGCACCTAGATTCCAAATACTCCTGTCTACTTCCTTTATCTCCCTGACTATCCCACTTTTTCTTTGCCATCCTCTTCCCTTGAATACTTTCCTGTACCTCCTCATTCCACCACCAAGTCTCCTTGTCTTCCTCCCTCTGTCCACTGGATACAACACATACCTTTCCCTCAGTGCTTCTGCTGTGCTGTCAGTAAAAATAAACTGAGGTCATAGAATATAACCATAAGACACAGACAACAGGGGATGACATGACATGACAGACACTGATCAGGGAACACGGGGACACTTAATAATAATCATACTCAGAATAATAATAATAATATATTGTGAAAAAGTAAAGACTAAAATGAACATAAAGCGTGGGCACAGTCCCTAGCCATGCCCCAATCATGGCAAAAACATTAGAATATTACATAAGATCAATTTAAAAAATTGATTTTTAGTAAAAATATTAATAAATAAAAATGTTAATTAAATGTTGTAATTAATTAAAAAATGTTGGCCGGCCGACTGAAAAGTATGTTGATGTACACACTTAATACTTGGTCAGGGCTCCTTTTGCATGAATTACTACATCAATGTTATGTGGCATGGAGGCGATCAGCCTGTGATACTGCTGAGGTGTTATGGAGGCCCAGGTTGCTTTGATAGAGTCCTTCAGCTTGTCTGCATTGTTGTGTCTTTCATCTTCCTGTTAACAATACTCCATAGATTCTCTATGGGGTTTAGGTCCGATAAGTTTGCTGGCCAATCAAGCACAGTGACACCATGGTCATTAAACCAGGTATTGGTACTTTTGGCAGTGTGGGCAGGTGCCAAGTCCTGCTGGAAAATGAAATCAGTGTATCGATAAAGCTTGTCAGCAGAGGGAAGCATGAAGTGCTCTAAAAGTTTTCTGGTAGACAGCTGTGCTGACTTTGGACTTGATAAAACCCAGTGGATCAACACCAGTAGATGACATGACTTCCAAGTCAGCTCATTCTGGTGAAGCTGTAAGGAGCCAATGTGATGATGCAGCATCTGTGACCATGTTTACATGGACACAAGTAACCGGATTAAAAGCCTGATTGGAATAAAAAATGCTTCATGTAAACATGCCAATCTGAATATTCTGACCGGATCACACTCATTTGGATCAAAATTTCATTCCGATTAGCCACGGTTACATGGGCAAAATTTCTTCAATCTGATTACAATTCAGATCAGAATTTTAGTGTTTACATGGATCCTGTAAAAGCTGATCCGATTAGGACGTGCGTTTCCATGTGTCACGTGTTTGAACGGAATAAATCATTTTGACATGCGCACGTCAACATTTCGACATTCCGAAAATAGTAGAAGAAGAAGCAACTTCCGGTGTTAGCAAGCCCCGCTTCGTGTCTTTCTCTTTTTGAAATGGACCTGTATTGTGTTATTCAGACTGTACTTTTGCTTCTGCTGGTCTCCGTAATGAAGCTACAAGTACATACTTCAGCATATGACAAACAGAGGGAGACAACAGGATGATGCAGACCAGTTTTGTTTAACTCCCTCTATGTCTTCCGCTAGCTGCTGTAAAGGTGGAAATACGTCACGTCGACGTGTAGCTGACGTACAGACATGTGCAGTAAACATTTTCCGTCCAACCTTCAGAATAAGTGTTTTCATGCGCACCATTCAGATTAACAATCGGCTTAACCCACCTGTCTTAATCGGAATGAAATTTTGATCCGAATGAGCGTGATCGCGTCAGAATATTCAGATTGGCGTGTTTACATGAAGCATTTTTATTCCGATCAGGCTTTTAATCCGGTTACTTGTGTCCATGTAAACATGGTCATTGAGACGGGTGGGTTATGCCGATTGTTAATCTGAATGGTGCGCATGAAAACACTTATTCCGAAGGTTGGGCAGAAAATATGTTTAGCGCGCATGTCCGTTCGTCAGCCACACATCGATGTGATGTATTTCCGCCTTTACAGCAGCTAGCGGAAGATATAGCAGGAGTTAACCTCTTGCACTCCGGGATACCGCGGGCGGTCACGTCTCTGCGTCCTAGTGCGTCCTCGTGCGTCCTAGTGCGCACTGTGCGTCTCAGTGCGCACTGAAAAAAAAAAAAAGCTGCATTTCCGTTCTTCCACTACAGACACAGCCGCGAACAGAAAGCCAAAGGAGTGCTTTGATTGGTTTAGATTTGATTGACCTCTCATTCGACCAATAAGAGCCTTGAATTGGGTTTCTGAAACCTTGAAGAACCAATGACTGAAAACCTAGCAAGAAGGACCCGCCTATCAATGACTGCGAATACAACGAGCCAATTGAAGCAGAGAAGTTCGACAATTGAAAGCGTGCGTCCCGTGCGTAAAATCTGTTTTGTGTAAGCCGCTGTGTGTAACGGTAGCGTTCGCCAGTCTTTTTTTATTACTACTGTTCTTATTTGTTTTGAAAAATCGTTCGCCAAAACCGCAATCATGGAAGCGCAAAACCGCAATAATGGAATCATGGTTTGACCGGGTCGCGTGACCAGAACCACGAGTCGTAACAAGCGGACCAGCTTCATGTTCGTCTGACAATGAGGAACAGATGTTCACCAGCAACACTGCTGTTGTGGACAGGTAAGTGTTATAAGCTAAATTATTCTTTATCACTGAAAATAGTAATAAAAATGACTTTTGACCGATCGGTAAATTACAACTGTGCGTCAACGCCACATCACAGACCGCGGCACACGGACTGGATCGTGCTCCTCTGTAGCGGGGGGGGGGGGGGAGTTGTTATCCTCTACATTACAGATATTTTAGTATAACTTTTATTGCACTGTAGGTTATTTTTTCTGGTAAAAAAAAAAGCCACACATTTTTTACGTGGCATGCTTCTTTGTGTGTGGGGGGCTTGTTTGTTCATTCATTCATTCATGAATGAATAAACAACCCCCCCCCCCCCCACACACACACAGCCCTGAGTGTCACCTTTCATTAGAGCCCAAGATCAAGCTTCTATATTGAATCATTCAAAAGTTACAGACGTTCTTCCAAACTGTGCCATTTGGCACAATTTGGCACAGTTCAAAAACGCCTGGGAACAACCTGACAAAAAAGCTGTGTAATATATTCATTTTTTGTGGTATTGTTACAAAATTTTGACCTCAGCTGGATAACACTTGGTTCTACATTTCTGTTGCATTTTCCAGCCCGGATCTGACAGCTGTGTGTTATTTGCAAGCATTTGTATCCAAAAAATCACCCAGGCGAACTTTATTTTTTCAAGTTCAGTATGTTTAGATGACTGTTACTCAGTGGCAGCAGCACTTAGAGAGATTATGACTATTTTGCCAAAAAATTCAAAGTGTTTTCTTTTAAATGAGACCAGCCCCATGAAGATGCTGCAAACGGTTGAAGAACAGCTTTTGATTTACTTTGGGTATGTTATTTTTAGGCGTTTTTAGGGAAATTGACCAGGGTGCAAGGGGTTAAAACGTAAATAAAAACAAAATACAATGATTTAAAAATCCTTTTCAACCTATAATCAATTGAATACACTACAGGGTTTTGGTATTTTATGCCTGCGACACATTCCAAAAAAGCGGGAACAAGGGCAACAAAAGACTGAGAAAGTTGAGGAATACTCATAAAAACACATTATTGAAACATTCCACAGGTGAACAGGTTAACTGGAAACAGGTGGGTGTCATGAATGGGTATAAAAGGAGCATCCCTGAAAGGCTCAGTTGTCCACAAGCAAGGATGGGGCAAGGTTCACCACTTTGTGAGCAACCGTGTGGGCGAATAGTCCAACAGTTTAAGAACACTTTTCTCAACATGCAGTTGTAAGGAATTGAGGGATTTCATCATCTACAGTCAATAATATCAAAAGATTCAGAGAATCTGGAGAAATTTCTGCATGTACACAAGGCCAAAAAGTAACATTAAATGCCCATGACCTTAGATCCCTCAGATGACACTGCTTTAAAAACTGACCTCATCCTGCAAAGGATATTACCACATGGGCTAAGGAACATTTTGGAAAACCATTGTCAGTTAACACAGTTAATTGCTACATGTACAAATGCAAGTTAAAACTCTATGCAAAACAAAAGCCATATATCAACAACACTCAGAAATGCCACTGGTTGCTCTAAGTCCAAGCTCATCTGAGATGGTCTGACGCAAAGTGGAAAGTGTGCTGTGGTTTGACGAATCCACATTTCAAATTGTGTCCTTCGGGCTAAAGAGGAAAATGATGATCCAGATTGTTATCAGCGCAAAGTTCAGAAGCCAGCATCTGTGGTGGCATTGGGGTGTGTTGGTGCCTATGGCATGGGTAACTTGCACCTCTGTGAAGACACCATTATTGCTGAGTGGGTACATAGAGGTTTTGGAACAACATATGCTGCCATCCAAGCAACATCTTTTTCAGGGATGTCCCTGCTTATTTCAACAAGACAATGCCAAGCCACATTCTGCACTTGTTACAACAGTGTGGTTTTGTAGTAAAAGTGTGCAGGTACTAGACTGGCCTGTCTGCAGTCCAGACTTGTCTCCTATTAAAAATGTGTGGCACATAATGGGGTGTAAAATAAAACAATGGAGACCCTGGACTGTTGAGGAACTAAAGTCGTACATCAAGCAAGAATGGGGAAAAATTTCACTTACAAAGCTTCAACAATTAGTGTCCTCTGTTCCTAAATGCTTATTGAATGCTGTTAAAAGGAAAGGTGATGTAACACAGTAGTAAACATGCCCCTGTCTCAGCTTTTTTGGAACGCGTTGCAGGCATCAAAGTTTGAACATTAAATATCTTGTCTTTGTAGTGTATTCAAGTGAATATAGGTTGAAAAGGATGTTTAAATAATTGCATTTTGTTTTTATTTATGTTTTACTCAACGTCCCAACTTCACCAGAATTGGGGTTGTACATATAAACAGATTTTCCTTGTGTTTTTTTTATGACAGTAGCAGACACACATTACATTGAACAGTCCTTCAGACCCAAAGAAAGTGTCATTTGCTGACTTCCTCTAACAGATGCTGGTGCTCGTCTTATGGAAGTGCAATGTCCTGGATCTGGTGGCAATGCTATATAGCTGCTGTATAAATAGATTCCTATGACAGAGCCATTCATCTCCAGCCATGAACACATCAACATTAAAAGACAGCTCACCAAGACCTCTGCGCTTGTTAGGGCAAGATCAGCAGTCCAGATGCCCAAGATGTAAACTTGTGAAGGGAAGATTAATTTATCTGTCATCCCTGGCTTTGACAGTAGTTATAAATCTGATTTAGCTGTTGAGCAGGGGCCATGAAGAAGGGCAGACTGACATTAAGATTTCAAAGGAGTGATATCAAGAGGACTAACTCGTGACTCACGGCCTGCCACAAACGGGTCAAAAGTTCTAGTGGGATGCTTTGTGTGTGGAGTGAGGTTTTGGAGCTATTTCTGCTCATCTCTTCTTTGTACTGTTTTCAAAATGGTGGCTATCATGTGAGATGCCTTGGACAAGAAGCAGGCACGGGGTGTCAAAGGAGCTATTTAGTGGTAGATGGATGGGAACAGACGATGTGAGGTGGTCACATCCTGTGACCATCTGCAAGAGAGTCATGCTAGTTATTCAGATCACAGATGCTTGGGCATACCATGACATTCAGTGCAGATGAACACATGACAAAATGTTTAGTGGAATGACAGCTGGATTTGCCAAGTTAGCTGCTTTTTTAATGTACAGAAATATTTTTCTTATACAAAATGATGAATCAACTTTATCCTTCAAGCTTTACTTTTGTTTTTCCTACAGTAACTTTGTCCTCTTTAGAATTTCTTTAGGTCGTAGCAATGTCAACATTTTTTTACACTTCTCCCCCTTCAGCTAAACCTCTCAGAGGGTTAACGAAACTTAGGCATTTGCTGATACTGAAATTATTCCAGGCTCAACATACTGCGTTAAGGTGGGGATAAAGTGTCATACCACATTAAACAGCTAAATTGACCTGATCACAGCAACATGTAGGTGTAGTGTGAGTAGGAGGGGCGACATACAATGATTAATCTCTTCCTTTGAAGCCCTTTTCTCTTCAACTTCAGTGTGTGTGTGTTGCTGTCACTCAGGAGAAACCACATTCTTTGTATAGCAAACAAGGTGGTTTTGTGATGAGAACAAAGAGAGCAGAGGTTTCTAAGGGAGTTTATTGTTCTAGTATATGTGGATGTCAGTGGGATGGGGAAAGGATACACTCAGAAGTTAAGATAAGATAAAAGCCTTTATTAGTCCCACAATGGGGAAATTCCAGGATTGCAACAGCACAGGGATAGCAACACTCAGACCAATAATTTAGAAGATAAGAAAATAAGAGCAGTCAATATACACGGTGGCGCAATGGTTAGCACTGCACCAGCACAGCAACTCACCCTTGGCCATGGGATCCCTGGTTCGATCCCAGCCCCTGACCAACATTGATCTGTGTGGAGTTTGCATGTTCTCCTCGTATCTGCATGGGTTTACTCCGGGATTTCTCCGGTTTCCTCCCACATGCCAAAAACATGCAGGTTAGGTTAACTGGAGACTCTAAAGTGGCCCTAGGTGTGAATGTGTGTGTGAATGGTTAAGGGATAGCGCCGTACCGTGGCTGCTTCATCCATCCAGGTGGATGCCCTCAATTTCCCCTCTGGGGATCAATAAAGTATACAAAATCAAAAATTAAAAAAAATACATATGTACACATAAATATATAAATATATACAGTATACACAGTATGGAGCATTGTAGCTAGATGGAATAAACAGCATAACCGTCTATTTAGTTACCCCACATAGTATGAATATGTACCTATACATATTGTCACCCTCTGTAGCGATTGATATTGTCCTAGTTGTATACTGGAGGGGACCATTTGTGTAAGTCTGTTGCGTCTTTTGCATTCAATACTATTAGGTCGTCACGTTTTATTGCTATCTCTGCGTGCAGCCCTGCTTAGGTTATAAAGTCTGACAGCTGTAGGTAGGAAGGACCTGCGAAATCTCTCGGTCGCGCACCTAGGATGATGTAGCCTACTGCTAAATGAGCTCCTCAGTGCGTTCAGTATGTCCTGCATAGGATTGGACTCAGACTCCAACAGAGATGACAGTTTAGCCACCATCCTTCTCTCTCCTATCTCCTCCACTGGGTCAAGGCGCTGCCCCAGGACAGAGCTAGCTTTCTTGATCAGTTTGTTCAGTCTCTTCTTATCGGCTGCTGTGATGCCACTGCCCCAGCAGACCACTCCAAAAGTGATGGCTGATGCCACCACCGAATCGTAGAAGGTCTTCAGGAGCACCCCTTGTACACCAAAAGACCTGAACCTCCTCAGTAGGAACAGCCTGCACTGCCCCTTCTTGTAGAGTGTGTTGGTATTGTGTGACCAGTCTAGTTTATTATTCAAATGAACACCCAGGTACTTGTAGGATGTCACCATCTCAATGTCTGTTCCCTGGATGTTTACTGGTGCTGTGAGGGGTTGTCCTTGCCTGCAGCAGTCCACCATCAGCTCCTTAATTTTCCTTGCGTTGATCTGGAGGCAGTTCCGATGGCACCAGTCCACGAAGTCCTGGATAAGTCCTCTGTACTCAGCTTCGTCTCCATTGGAGATGAGGCCGATGAGTGCAGAGTCGTCAGAGAACTTCTGCAGATGGCAGTGTGTTGTGTTGTGTGAGAAGTCCGCAGTGTAAAGGGTGAACAGGAAGGGAGCCAAAACCGTTCCCTGGGGGACCCCCGTGCTGCCGATGATCGTGTCGGACACGCAGTCCCGGGTTCTCACAAACTGTGGCCGGTTTATGAGGTAGTCCAGGATCCATGATGACAGGTGCTTGTCCACCCCTGCGCACAACAGCTTGTCCTTCAGGATCATCGGTTGGATGGTGTTGAAAGCACTGGAGAAGTCAAAGAACATGATCCTCACCACGTTCCCGGGCTTCTCCAGGTGGGACAGGGAACGGTGAAGAAGGAAGATGGGTGGAGGATGCAGTGAGTAGGTGAACTGGAGTGGATCCATCGCTGGTCCCACCAGGGGGCGGAGGTGAGCAAGGAGCAGTCTCTCCAGGGTCTTCATCATGTGAGACGTCAGGGCCACTGGCCTGTAGCTGGTCAGGTCTCTGGGGTGGGAAGTCTTTGGTACAGGTACCACACAAGATGTTTTTCACAACTGTGGTACCCTCCATAGCTCCAGGCTCAGGTTGAAGATGTGCTCCACAATCCCACACAGTTGGTCTGCACAGGACTTGAGGAGCTTCGCGCTGATGCTGTCTGGTCCCGAGGCCTTCCTCGCCTTTATCTTCCTCAGCTCTGTCCTCACCGGGGTCTTAGTGACGGTCAGGTTGGGGGGCTGTGTGCTGGGAGTGGGGGTGTATTGGTGAAGGGGGGTGTGGACAGCAGGTCTCGATGACAGTAGAGGCAGCAGTGGTTGGTGTGCAGGCGGGGGGGAGGGTGGTTGGTCAAACCTATTAAAAAACAGATTCAGATTGTTCACCCACTCCCTGCCCCCCGTGGCCTGGGAGGAGGAATTCTGGAGCCCAGAGATGGTTTTGAGGTTTCTCCAGACCCCGCCGATGTCGCTTCATTGCAGCTTGTCCTCCACCTTCTTTCTGAAGCTGTTCTTGCCTTCTCTGATCTTCCTCCTCAGCTCCCTCTGTACGGACTTCAGTATCTTCCTGTTCCCCGACCTGAAGATCCTCTTCTTCTCTCTCAGAAGTGTTTTTATCTCAGGGTTGATCCAGGGTTTGTTGTTTGAGCAACACCGTATGATCTTGGTGGGTATGGTGTTGTCCACACAGAAGTTGATGTAGTCCGTGATGGTGTGAGTGAGGCCATCGACGTCCTCACCATGTGGATCGCAGAGCTGCTCCCAGGCAGTGATTTCAAAAGTCCTTTAGCGCGTCCATTGCCTCCTCAGACCATATCTTCACCGTGCGCATAACCGAAGGTTGTCTGTGTACTAGGGTTTTGTACACCAGCAGGAGATGAACCAAGTTGTGATGCGATCTCCCGAGTGGGGGGAGTGGTGATGAGATGTACGCCTCCTTAGCATTTGCATAGAATAAGTCCAGTGTTTTATTGTCTCTAGTGTGGCATGTGACATACTGGGTGAACGTGGGCAGAATGGGGGATGGTGAAATATGGTTGAAATCACCGGAGATGAGGAGGAGAGCATCTGGGTGTTGTGTCAGCAGCCTGCCAGTTACTGAGTGAATTGGTGTCATGCGCTGTCCCAGCGTTCGTCGTCGGATTTGCATAAATAACAATGCAGATCATGTGTGAGTATTCCCTTGGGAGATAAGCAGGCCGCATGCTAACAGCTAGCAACTCATTATCTTTGCTGCAGTGTTGCTCTTTAACAGTGATATGTCCTGGTTTACACCAGTTGTTATTGACATACATTATCACTCCTCTGCCCCTTGCCTTCCCACTGTCTGGTGTCTGGTCTGCCCGTATTGTGTGGAAACCCTCCAGTTCGCTGTTAGCATCTGTTGCTAGTTCTGTTAGCCACATCTCAGTAAACAACATCATGCTAATCTCTCTGAAGGCGCTTTCGTAGCGGGAGATAGCCACTAGCTCGTCAGTCTTATTGAGTAGCGATCGGATGTTCCCCATAATAATGGATGGAAGGATGGGTCTGTACCTTATATTCCTTGCCCCCCGTCTAACTCCAGCTCGACATCCACGCCGTTTTCGTCTTATTTCACCCGGTATGTCGAGTTTTTGCGTTAGCATCGTGCGCCGGTTAAGTGCTAACAGCTGGTCCCTGTTGTACTGCCTCCCGCTATAAGCAGTGGCTCTGTCCGCTGGCTCAGGAGACATTTGGGCGATCTACGTGTCTGTGGTGGATAAGGTGTCGCCGGATCAGAAACTTTAGCAAGAGAAGCCAGATAGTAAATAAGAAATAGGAAGAAATTGAGCCGCTGTTGCAAAAAGGCAGCCGACTCGTGTGGCGCCGGAAGTACAAATGCAAGTTGATTGATTATTAAATTCAGTGATTAGCTGCAGTGGTGCATAGCATGTTTGTTTTTCCTTGCCCACAATTTAAAATAAAATATTACGTTCCTGATGGATAGTAATATGTAAAAGGATTTAATCAGTTGTAATGAAACTAAGACTGACCAACCATTATAAGCATTTTAGGAATGATGCCCTATTCAGTTCAGTTCAATTCAACTTTATTAATATAGTGGCTAATCACAACAAAAAGTTGTCTCAAGGTTCTAGATACACAAGGCAGGAATCATACACTGGTGTGAAAAAGTGTTTGCTCCTTCCTGATTTCTCTTTTTTTTTGTATGTTTGTCACACTTAAATGTTTCAGATCGTTAAACAAATTTAAATATTAGCTAAAGATAACACAAGTAAACACAAAATGCAGTTTTTAAATGAAGATGTTTATTAAGGGTAAAAAAAAATCCAAACCTTCATGGCCCTGTGTGAAAAAGTGACCCCCCCCCCCCGTTAAAACATAAAGTAACTGGTTTATCACATCTTTGGAAAGCTGAGTTCAATTTCTCTAGCCACACCCAGGCTTGATTACTGCCACACCTGTTCTCAGTCAAGAAATCACTTAAATAGGACCTGCCTGACAAAGTGAAGTAAACCAAAAGATCCTCAAAAGCGAGACGTCATGTCGTGATCCAGAGAAATTCAGGAACAAATGAGAAAGTAATTGAGATCTATCAGTCTGGAAAAGGTTATAAAGCCATTTCTAAAGCTTTGGGACTCCAGCGAACCACAGTGAGAGCCATTATCCACAAATGGCGAAAACATGGAACAGTGGTGAACTTTCTCAGGAGTGGCCAACTGACCAAAATTACCCCAAGAATGCAGCGATGACTCATCCAAGAGATCACAAAAGACCCCACAACAACATCCAAAGAACTGCAGGCCTCACTTGCCTCAGTTAAGGTCAGTGTTCATGACTCCACCATAAGAAAGAGACCGGGCAAAAATGGCCTACATGACAGAGTTCCAAGACAAAAATCACTGCTGAGCAAAAAGAACATAAAGGCTCATCTCAGTTTTGCCAGAAAACATCTTGATGATCCCCAAAACTTTTGGGAAAATACTCTGTGGACTGACGAGACAAAAATTGAACTTTTTGGAAGGTGAGTACCCATTATATCTGGCATAAAAGTAACGGCATTTCAGAAAAGGAACATTATGCCAACAGTAAAATGTGGTGGTGGTAATGTGATGGTCTGGGGCTGTTTTGCTGCTTCAGGACCTGGAAGACTTTGCTGTGGCAAATGGAACCATGAATTCTGCTGTCTACCAAAAAATCCTGAAGGAGAATGTCGGGCCATCTGTTTGTGACCTCAAGCTGAAGCACAGTTGGGTTCTGCAGCAGGACAAAGAGCCAAAACACACCAGCAAGTCCACCTCTGAATGGCTTAAGAAAAACAAAATGAAGACTTTGGAGTGGCCTAGTCAAAGTCCTGACCTGAATCCGATGGAGATGCTGTGACATGACTTTAAAAATCATGCTTGAAAATCCTCAAATGTGGCTGATTTACAACAATTCTGCAAAGATGAGTGGGCCAAAATTCCTCCACAGTGCTGTAAAAGACTCATTGTCAGTTATTGCAAACGCTTGATTGCAGTTGTTGCTGCTAAGGGTGGCCAAACCAGTTATTAGTTTTAGGGGGCAATCACTTTTTCACACAGGGCCATGTAGGTTTGGATTTTTTCCCCTTAATGATGAAGACCTTCATTTAAAAACTGCATTTTATGTTTACTTGTGTTATCTTTGTTTAATATTTAAATTTGTTTGATGATCTGAAACATTTAAGTGTGACAAATATACAAAAAGAGAAATCAGGAAGGGGCAAACACTTATTCACTCCACTGTAAATAATTCAGTGAAAACCCCAGCAATCAAGCGATCCCCTATGAGCAAGCACCAGGCCACGGATGGGCAACTTTGGTGGTAGTGAGGGCCAGAAAATGTTTTCCTCACTTTAAGATTTACATGTAAACCTTCCATTGGGGTGGGGGGTGGGGGGGGTGGGGGGGGGGTGGTATTATTTTCTTCAAAGTCAAAAAGTTTCACAATTAAAAAACAAAATGCAAATGAAATAAAAGCTACTGTTTTTTTTTCATCATATTAAAATTACCGTTAAAATTATATCATGACCTAATTTTTAAAACTCTTTCCATCAAAATGATGAGCAAAGAGAAATTCTAGACAATAATTAACAAAAAAGCCAAGAAGAAAGGGAAATATGACTAGGCTTAGCTTGCTCTTGGATTCATTGTGGGTGTCAAGGAGCAGAGAAATAGCTGTGTGTGCAGGTGGGCTTGGTAATTGTCTGGCTTCCCAAAATGGGGAATAAAAAAAAAAGTTTAAGAGCCACTGGTATACTCGTAAATGAACAAAAAAAAATCAGCAGATTAAAACAATGACAGTCTCTGTACATTTATTGTTGACGTAGGATTGAAACGGTGTCAACTGCGCTCTTTAGAATGAAACCTCAAAGCTTTGAATCATTTTCTGCACAATTAAAAGGAAAGCCTCAGAGCTTCATTGAGGCTTCACCTGCCCATAACTACTGAGGAGCTGTAGCATTTACTCTTGTTTAAAAGCAGCCTACTTTGTACATTTACTGCTGTTTACAGCCTATTAATGCGGTCTCAGCATGCAACACATACCTTACAACATGTACTCCAGTGCACACTGCTCCTCCCTCTATATCTCTGTGGCTCCCTCACTCTTGCTGTCTTGCTTGCACAGAGCGGCACCTAGGTTTTGATTAGATATGTTGGCGGACTCAATAATTGCAATTAAGAATGCAGTTCCAAATACGGTCAAATGTGATATAAATAAATAATTAACCCCTTGAACTCTGGTCAATTTCCCTAAAAACGCCTAAAAATAGCATACCCAAAGTAAATCAAAAGCTGTTCTTCAACCCTTTGCAGCATCTTCATGGGGTTGGTCTCATTTAAAAGAAAACACTTTGAATTTTTTGGCAAAACAATCATAATCTCTCTAAGTGCTCCTGCCACTGAGTAACAGTCATCTAAACATACTGAATCTGAAGAAAATAAAGTTCGCCTGGGTGTTTTTTTTAGATACAAATGCTTGCAAATAACACACAGCTGTCAGATACTGGCTGGAAAAAGCAACAGAAATGTAGAGCCAAGTGTTATCAAGCTGAGGTCAAAATTTTGTAACAATACCACAAAAAATGACTATATTACACAGCTTTTTTGTCAGGTTGTTCCCAGGCGTTTTTGAACTGTGCCAAATTGTGCCAAATGGCACAGTTTGGAAAAACGTCTATAACTTTTGAATACTTGAACATAGAAGCTTCATCTTGGGCTCTAATGAAAGGTGACACTCAGGGCTGTGTGTGTAGGTGTGGGGGGGGGGTTGTTTGTTCATTCATGAATGAATGAATGAACAAACAAGCCCCCCACACACAACAAAACATGCCATGTAAAAAATGTGTGGCCTTTTTTTTAACAAGAAAAAATAACCTACAGTGCAATAAAAATTATACTAAAATATCTGTAATGTAGAGGATACCAACTCCCCCCCCCCGCTACAGAGGAGCTCGGCGCACAAAAAACCGTCCGTCAACAGTCCGTCATGTGGCCATGACTGACCGTTGTAATTACCGATGAGTCAAAAGTCATTTTTATTACTATTTTCATTGATAAAGAATAATTTAGTGTCACCATGGGTTGAGATGCCGTCTCGGCACTCAGCCCATGTTTTCCCTCATCCCTGCTTCCCATTGAGCAGCGTCTCAGCTGGCCCCCAGCTGGCAGCATTATGGACGGCTGGGGCCAATTAGTCTTCATCAGCTGGGGCGCTGCCAATGAGGATAAATAGGAGCAGCCTTGATGACTCGGGGCTGCGACATAAACACATTGCTAAGCTGAAGCCCCTTCGTCTGGTGTCAGCTTATACTCCTCTTGCAGCATTCCTGTGTTTGTATCCCGCTGTGAGTATGTACGTCTTGCTACCCCCACGTCCGGTACGAGCTGCTTACCTCTGCGCTGTGCAACCTGTGAGTGTACCTCTGCATGAGTATCTGTGCTCTCCTCATCCCTTCCCCTTTACCCTGAATAAAATATCACGACTCACTGGCTTGTCCCTGGCTCTGATTGCCCGGCTCCCTAGAGCCGGATATGACAGTATGTCGCAGCCCGAAGAGTTGCCGGCGGCCGTGAGTCGCTGTGGAAATGTACCTTTCTGTCCGAGTGTCAGCGCTGCTAGCATGCCGTTTCCCAGGAGTCACTTCCGGCGCCAGGGCGACGAGCTAAGGTCCATCTCGGAGGCTGTCGACGGGACGCTCTTCACCCTGCACGACGCCTCCAACGCGAGACGCTGGCATCCGGGCCGTGCTGAGGAACTCCTGGACTGTCACCCTCACTCTCTGTACCATCTGGAGGACAGTGCCAGGATAGACGCTGCAGGTACACAGCGAGAGAAGCTCCACGGGGTGGATGGAAATCCCGGCAGGGAGTCGAAGTGGGCGACGTCTTTCCTCGCTTCGGAGTCCCGTTCCTGCCGCCATTCCAGTCCGGGAGTTCGCGCCAACCAGAGGACTTCCCCCGACCTGCGCCACGTCACTCGGGATTCCCTTCTAGGAGCCGCAGCTGACAGCAGTTATGTCCGGGGTCGAGTGGCTGTCGCGAGCTCTACTGTGTTTCCTGTCACCACCTTAAGGCATGTGGCGGCGGCAGTGAGATTGATGGTGAGGACTTCAGGGCTACGAAGCTTTCCCGTGCTCGACGCCTTCCTCGTCTCGATCTCCGATCTGGAGCGGCGAATCCTGGGTTTCCCCCTCGCTTCGTCCCCTGGGAGTAGTCGTCATCACATCGCCGAGTCACCTCTGCACGAACCTCGTCCGGATCCAGTTCTGGGTCATCGTCAGGACCGTTCCTCCCCCGCAGCTGTCATCCCTTTGCCTCGTCAGTGTGGAGATTCTACAGCCTCGTCCCCTGAGCCTCGTTCCCCCGCTGTCATTCCTGGACATTCGGGCTGGCTCACCCCGGCTGTTTCCCCCTCCTCCTCGACGCGCTTCCTGACCGCTGTGTGTGCCTGGAATCCCGGCCTGGTGAGCTCTCTGCTGGAGACAACGCGAGCGACCCTCAGACGAATTCCCGGGGGGTCCTCCGTTATCGCCGGGCGGGGAGAGGAAGAAGCAGAATCCACTACAGCAGGCGATACTCAACCTCCAGGGGGCAGGCAAGTCATTGTTTTTTCACACCTGCTTAATGATTTGCTCTGTCACATCCCTGGAGGAGAAGTTCAGGGTTCGCAGCTCCCTGAACTCTCCCCACCTGCTGTAACTTGTATGCCTAATCCCGCATCCTCTGTGTCTCTCTCCGCCGAGCGGTCCCCGGCTCCGGGTCAACGTGGTGGGATATGGAGAGGGCCTGTGGTTCCGCAGCTACATTGCGGACGGAGGAGGGGGACTGACTGCTGCGTGGAGTCTACGCCGACGACTGAGCGTCCCCGGGTCTCCACGGAGGAGCGGTTCGGTCCGGCGGGACGAGATTCTTCTGGCTTCACGCCGAGTGGATCGTCGGCGGGGTCACCTGAACTGGAGGGATCTCAAGCTGCGCTGACCATCGTGCTGGCTGCGGGGCCCGACGCGGCTAGATGGGAGCCTGACAACGACCTCCTGACGACGGATCCTGGATCTTCGCAGTCCTGGACGGCGTCAGAACCCGAGATCAGGCGAGTGCTCTCCTTTCTTTTCTCTCTTTTTATCCCCGAGCACTTCAGCCTATCTCCAGGGGAGACGAGCCGGGTGCAGCCGTCCGCTGCGTCTGAGCTCGTCTCGCCGGGTTCTGGCGCTGCCGGTGATCCTGATCCCGGTTCTGTTTTCTCTTCTGAGCCTCCTTCCAGGGTCACCGGCAAGGAGTTGCTGTTCCTCGTGGTGCTGGAGGGTCCGGGTTCAACGTTGGAGGTCGGTTCTGGTGCAGTATTCAACGTGGGTTCGCCCGAGACCCAGTCGGGGTCCAATGTGGGTTCGCCTGAGGCCCGATCGGGGTCCGACGTGGGTGCTGCCCCAGTATTGTCCAGGTCCGGTGAGGAGGTGGCCGTTTCCCTGCGGCCTGACGCCCGCCGCCCTCGTCATCGGCTCTCCCCTGAGCCTCTTCCACCGGGATCCGCTCTGATCCTTCGCCCGTCTCAACGGTCCTGGTGGTTGAGTGATGCGGGTCGACGACCCGACCCACAGAACTTTCGGTTCGGTGATCTGGTTCCCCCCACTGGTCTGTGTTTCCCTCTGGGCAGCCTGGTTCGGCTGCCGGTGGACTGGATTCCTGGGATCTGGGTCCAGAGTTCGCCGTCCGAACACTTCTCTTTCTCTGATTCGCCAGCTGGACAATGGGCGGGGAGATCTCCGGAGCCATCTCGGCTATTTTTGGACTCTGCCTGCCATTCACCTCGGGTGTCACTTTTTCTTTTGTTATTAAGGTCACTCGGGTGTAATGTGTTGTCCTGTTGGTGGATTCGTTTTTATAGTGCTGTGTTTTCCATCGCTCATGCTCAGCATTTTACTTTTTGTGCCATGTTTTTAGCCTCGTTTTTTGTATTGTAGAGTTATGTTTTGTTTTCCGTAACACCATGCTCTGCAGTTATCCATTTATTCCAGTCACTTTCATTTCTTTAGGTGACTGGGTATTTATATATTCGTGTGTGTGGGTTTTTCTTTGCCTGCACTCAGTATTTCTTTTTTGTCCTGTTGGTTCATTATAGAGTCATGTGCCTTGTTTTCCGTAACACCATGCTCTATAATTGTCATTTGTTCCAGTCACCCTCACTTTTCTTGGTGACTGTGTGTGTGTACTTAAATTAGCGCTGTGTATAGGTTCCCCTTTATTTAACCGTACTCAGCATTTTTTGCCCTGTACCTTTTTGGTGGTTCTTTTTTCCTTGCTCCGGGTCACGCATGGTTGGTACTCTCTGGGTAGTATGTAACCGGCGTGCTGACCCAGTTCTTCTCCCCATCTGTACCTGGGTTAATTATTCTGTTTTGTCAGTATTGTATTTGGGTTTTTCTTTCCCGCTACCCTACATTGCCCCATTGGTGTTATCCTTCCCTTGGCTTCTTCCCCTCCGGTCCGCCTCCCACCCTAGGTGGGGGGGGGGGGGGGGGCTGGGATGTTCCTGGTCGTTCAGGAGCCCGACCTTGAGGGAGGGGCTCTGTCACCATGGGTTGAGATGCCGTCTCGGCACTCAGCCCATGTTTTCCCTCATCCCTGCTTCCCATTGAGCAGCGTCTCAGCTGGCCCCCAGCTGGCAGCATTATGGACGGCTGGGGCCAATTAGTCTTCATCAGCTGGGGCGCTGCCAATGAGGATAAATAGGAGCAGCCTCGATGACTCGGGGCTGCGACATAAACACATTGCTAAGCTGAAGCCCCTTCGTCTGGTGTCAGCTTATACTCCTCTTGCAGCATTCCTGTGTTTGTATCCCGCTGTGAGTATGTACGTCTTGCTACCCCCACGTCCGGTACGAGCTGCTTACCTCTGCGCTGTGCAACCTGTGAGTGTACCTCTGCATGAGTATCTGTGCTCTCCTCATCCCTTCCCCTTTACCCTGAATAAAATATCACGACTCACTGGCTTGTCCCTGGCTCTGATTGCCCGGCTCCCTAGAGCCGGATATGACAGTTAGCTTATAACACTTACCTGTCCACAACAGTAGTGTCGTTGGCGAACATCTGTCCCTCATTGTCAGACGAACATGAAGCTGGTCCGGTTGTTACGGACTCGTGGTTCTGGTCACCCGACCCGGTCAAACCATCTCCGCTTCCATGATGGCGGTTTTTGCCAATGATTTTTCAAAACAAATAAGAACAGTAGTAATAAAAAAAAGACTGGCTAACGGCTGAGAGTGGCGAACGCTACCGTTACACACAGGTCTCAGTGTGTGTCACCCAGCGACTTAGACAAAACAGATTTTACGCACGGGACGCAAGCGTTTCAATCGTCAAACTTCTCTGCTTCAATTGGCTCGTTGTATTCGCGGTCGTTGGTAGGCAGGTCCTTCTTGCTAGGTTTTCAGTCATTGGTTCTTCAAGGTTTCAGAAACCCAATTCAAGGCTCTTATTAGTCGAATGAGAGGTCAATCAAATCTAAACCAATCAAACACTCCTTTGGCTTTCTGTTCGCGGCTGTGTCTGTACTGGAAGAACGGAAATGCAGCTTTTTTTTTTTCAGTGCGCACTGAGACACACTAGGACGCAGAGACGTGACCGCCCGTGG
The DNA here is from genome assembly GCA_020510985.1 of Pholidichthys leucotaenia. Taxonomy (NCBI): domain Eukaryota; kingdom Metazoa; phylum Chordata; class Actinopteri; order Cichliformes; family Pholidichthyidae; genus Pholidichthys; species Pholidichthys leucotaenia. The sequence continues at coordinate 390,623,397 of CM035836.1, read as the reverse complement.
AATCCCGGAGTTCAAGGGGTTAAGTTAAGTTAATCCTTGCCACAACCTTGTGGCGTATGGGTGGTGCCTATCTCTGTTTCAATGACCCTAGGCCACACAGCTACTGTAAGTAGTGAAAGCTACAGTGGGGGGGGGGGGGGGGGGTCGGTCCTTCTGGTAGCTCTGTGCGTTAACTTTCCTTTCCCCATTCTGTTATGCTGAGCACCAAGCTAGAAGGTGGAAAGTACCATTTTTATGTGGTCTTTGGTATGACTCGGCCGGGATTTGAGCCCATGACCCTCCCGGTTGTGGGGTGGATGCTGTACCAACTAGACCACCACTCCGGTACCATAAATAATTGATTTTTGGAAATGGACTGGCATGCCGCAGTGAATGAGGGTGGGGGCCACCAGTTGCCCATCCCTGCACTAGGCAACAGTGGGAAGGAAAAACTACCTTATAGGAAGCAACCTCCTGCAGAGCTAGGCTCATGGAGAGGCAGTTGTCTACCACAACTGGTTGGGGGGTGAGGGGAGAGAAGAAGAAAAGAAAGATGAGACATGCTATTCATACAGATACAACATGTTCAATGTTGAGCCAAAAGTTTGATTAGCCTCGGATTACAGCAATTTTTTAGGCTTTTCAAGTTAGCTAGCAAGTTTCACAGGTAGCACTACAGTAATCATGCATTGGATTTATATAGCACTTTTTCATAGACCCTCAAAGATGCTTTACAATGGATACATTATTCATTCACTCCACAGACCAACGTATTGGTAAGCTACTACTGTAGCCACAGCTGCCCTGAGGCAGACTGATGGGAACATGGCTAGCAATCCACGTCAGTGGCCTCTCTGACCACTACTGAACATTTATACACATTCATACCCAGTGTCATGGACACTGGAAGCAAGATATGTAAAGTGTCTTGGCTGGAGACACAATAGCAGGACGGCTGGGGAGAGCGGGATTCAAGAAGAAGAAGCCAACTCTATTGTCATTCAGTCCACACAGCCAATCATGTACAGCAGAACGAAATTATGTTTCTCCTATCTACAATGTTTATCACATCTAGAATCAGAGGGATCACTGCCATGCAAGGCACTGCCACAAACAACTTCTCCTTCCTCCATTGTATTAAGCTGAGCACCAAGCTAGAAGGCAGGAAGTACCATTTTTATATGGTCTTTGGTATGACCTGGCTGGGACTTGAACCTCCAACCTCCCAGTTGTGGGGCGGATGCTCTATCAACTAGGTCACCACTCCGGTTACTGGACGACCCGCTCTACCTTCTGAGCCACTGCTGCCCACAAACAGGTGCATGTGTAATTGGGTCCTGGTGATGCATTGCCCAAATGCTACAGGCATGACCCAGCAGTGCAGCAGTAGACATAGGGGCAGATTTGCTAACGTGCTGCGCCATCGCAAAACCCTGTTTTGGCGTTAAAAAAACTGTTGACATTTACTAAAGGGCGCAGGGCAAACTTTGTGGTGGAAAGGCGCGGACTATGTTAATTTTGCACCTGGCCTCATTGCATATGTATTTGTGGGAGTTATGTCAGCATGCAAATTTGAGGGAGGGGAGCATTTAAATGACTGGTGCAATGTGATTTATTAAGGTTTGCGTTTGTCAATCTTGTGCTAAATGCACCAGTATTTAACGTCCAAAAAAGGCTTGTCTTAATTCATCTGCGTCTGACATGATAACGATCTTGGTGCCAGGAGGAGACACTGGCGAAAACCGAGGGCGCATGGCTGAAGCTTCTTTCTGCCTGTGACTTTATTTGGTATGACAGAAGAAAAGATATGAATACCAATGGTCTCACAGAGATCGGTGTTATGCTGAACTGGACATCAGATGGCAGTTTTTTATTTTTCATTTCTTTATACTGTATATAGCATACTACATGAATTTGTATCCATAAAATAGGATACAATAGGAGCCCTTATACCTGCAGTGAACATACAGATAGTGTCATGCCTTTTTTTTTTTCTTTTTTCTGCGGAGGCTAGACTCGGATCTGGAGTTTTCCTCAGCTCTCCTTTGCTCTTGAAGCAAAATCTTCCATATTGCCAATTTTCTTCGTTTTTTTTTTCTCAATCCATATTTCTACATTTACAGTATTTCTTTTTGTTGTGCATAAAACGGTAATGTAGTTCCCTCTTCTCTCTATTTCTCTCTCCCAGTTCAGGATACACAATATAGGAGGAAAACATCAATGAGATTATTAACAAAAAGAGCGCATAGATCCATAGAAACGTACCCCGAAATTGCAACATCGTAACTCAATGGCATTTATAAAAAGTTGTGAACTGGGAAACCTGTAGATTTTGTTAAAACAAAGTTATTCACATAATAAAACCCCAGAGTTTCCATCAGACCATCTTGATGGTTCTAGTGTTAATAAAATAGCCACGTTGGTCAAATAATCAATTTATTCACAAGTAGTCCTTTATTAAATTAGACACAAATGCTTCATTTATACATATTAAACAAAAAAGTCTGCCATGTTAAATGAAAATCTAAATTTTGAAATATAATGAAAAAATAAGCTATTTTAGTGGGCTTTGCACTTAAAAACTTAAAAAAAAGCTTTATATATTATGCTCTTCCAAACTGGCTGTGCCTGTGCACAATTTTGCAGAGTTCTTGACGGATGGGTGGGCATTATTGAAATGAAGTGACTGCGTCTGTGTTCATAATTTTGCGTGTTGTTAGTAGATCACTGGCAACAATTAGCCAATCGAGGTGCTCTGTCTAATTTGCGCACTCATTAATTTGCACTGCCTTAGTAAATCTGCCCCATAGTACTTAAAATAGTAAGAGTCATAACTATGATGTGGTAAATACAAATCAAAACCGGTGAATTGCGTTCAGTTAAAACATATTATCACCTTCTAGCAGCTAACCAGCCTGTCACAAAGCTCATACTGTACATACAATCAAGTGCATGCACAGCGGGCCCCATTGACGCGGACTTCACACTACGCACATGACTTGTAGTATAATAGTATGTCATGAGTGCCCCTCGGGGCAGAGAGAGACAGATCCAAGCGCTGAACTGTTCAGTGAGATTTATTAACGGAAAAACACAAAACAACCTGTGCATGGCACAAAAATGCAAACTTAAAGTAAATTACAGGAGTAGGATCAGTCCAAACAAGTCCTTGGGCATGAAACAACAGAGAATAGACATTTGACAAGAGTCGTCAGGCGAGAGGGCATAGACAATGCTGCTGCACTGAGGGAATGGGCAGCCAGCCTTAAATAACAGGCAGTAGATGAGCAACAGGTGCGTGCCCCCGAGTGGGCCGGTGAGCCTAATTACAACTACCCACAGCTGAGGTGGCAGAGAGCAGACAGTGGGCAGCTGGTGGGGAGTGTCTGGAGAAAGAGGAAAGGCTCTGTCATAAAACCAGAAAATATACAAAAACAGACAACATAATAATAATAATAATAATAATAATAATAATAATAATAATAATAATAACAGACATACAAAACTTAGAATTAATGTGAGAGTCTGAGCTCTGTGGACACACGCTCAGACACATGACACAGTAGGCATAGCAGAAATGTGTATGTTGTGTCATAAACCCTCCCCTCCCCTCACCGTGCGCTGCGTAAAAGCGCACGGTGAGGGGTAAAATGATGAGGATTTATGTGCAGGGATACACCAACACACATTTATTAACATAAAGACTCATGACAAACAGTTTCAAAAGGTGAAGACTTACAAAAAGGTACGAAAAAACACTTACAGTGGGCGTTCGGAGGCCGGCGTCACCCCACAAACACGTGAGGAGAGATGTGTATCCACGCTGGCGTCCCACAGCTGGAATCGCTATAAGAGCGCAAGAGAACCATGGACTGCGCGGAGTGGATACATGTCGTAATGGAGCTGACAGTTCACTGATTCAACACATGATCAGTCAGTCAATCAGTTTGTCAAAGACCCAGCAGTGCGTGACTGGCAAAAGGCGCTTAAGTACAGGCACTGCTGGTGATGATGTGATTAGGAGCACCTGGGCGAGGACCGGGAAAGATGATTAACGGGACTGGGAACAGCTGATGGTAATGAGAGAGAGAGGGGGCGTGGTCGGACCGGCAGACTGTCAGCAGCGCTCACAGAAAGTAGGTCACAGCGGCTGTCTAACAGCTGCCAGTCAGACAGTGGCTATGGGTAAGAAAAATACATAATATACACATAAACAGTGGCACTTAACCCCACAGGGAGGTCAGGACCGAGCCGGGGGAAACCAAACCGGCTCGGCTCATGACATGTGGGAAGTCTAATCAAAAGGATTGTTGAATAGAAAAGTTTTCAGTTTTTTCTTAAAGGCACAGAGTGTCTGCCTCACGGACCCAGACTGGTAATTTGTTCCATAAGAGAGGAGCCTGATAACTGAATTCTCTACCGTCTATATTACTATTAGAGACCCAAGGGATTGCTTGAAGTCTTGCATTCTGAGAATGTTCTGCTCGTTTAGGAAAATTAGGTATAATCAGGTCTTTAAGATAACATTAGGACAGTGTTCAGTCCTAATGTTCAGTCAGACAGTATCAGTGTTAATCAACTTGCACTGTCCTTAAAAACAGCAATTTACAATTTACAAAATGTGATTCTGGATTTAATTGGGAGCCAGTGGAGGGAGATTAATATGGGAGAAATATGATTTCTCTTTTTAGTGCCTGGTAATACTCTTGCTGCAGCATTTTGGACTAACTGGAGATTTTTTTATGGAATATTTAGGACAACCTGATAGTAGTGAATTACAATAATCTAATCTGAGAGGGAGGGCTGAAAAGTTCGTAGTGGTCAGATTTGACCAAATGTGGTTTATTTTTCAACCACAGGGATCCAAGCTCTGCAACAGTGATGGAAGAAGTGTGTGGGCTGAAGGTGAGACTATGTTGAAAAATAAACCACATTTGGTCAAATTTGACCACTATGAACTTTTCAGCCTCCTCTCGTAGACATGACAAGGGCATGAATTAGTTTCTCTGCATCAGTTTGGGACAATATTGGCAATATTACAAAAGTGGAAGTAAGCAGTATTCGAGATTTGTTTGATGTGTGAATTAAAGGACAAATCCTGGTGAAAAATGACTCCGAGATTCCTGACAGTGGTGTTAGGAGCTAGGCAAAACCATTTAAACTACATATCTGATCATTATCAGTGTGTGGTTGAAAAAAGTGACCTCCAATAGTTGCAAAAATAATTACTTGCAGTCAAATAGCATAGGGTGAGAGGTGGAATTTGTTGAAAATAAACCTTCACTCTCCCTTAACCCTAACATTTTATCTAACCTTAACTGAGAAGTTTTAGTTGTAAACAAAGTGTTACAGTGATCCTAAACACCTATAAAGATACATTTAGTGAGTAAAAGAAGTGAATGGGCAGGAAATTGACCAATATACATGGAAGCACTTTTTTTGAAGTACCATCCACTATCCCCTACCCATCTCTTGTTAGAATACTTTTCAATCTGTGCAACATGGAATCAATGTATTTTTTGGTCATATAGGGAGTACAGGAACTTGTGCTGTTGGTAACCTTATTAGTGGGACTCTACATTCTCTGGACAATTGTGATACTGTTTAATTCTCCATAGTTAATTTTATCTGGACCAGTAAATACGTATGTCAGTTATTAAAATTCAGCCATACATTTAGAGCACTCTGAATCAAACCAAACAGGAGGCAAAATGAGTACAATAACTGTATTTTGTCAGTATAAAAACACTTGTTATAATTGAAACTGCATATTATATTAATAACTTTTACTTATTTGAATATACATCTGCAAGATACTACTGTAGACATTGCCCATTAAACATGGCAGTAATATGATGCAACTTTGCTGAAATTCAACAAGTTAATGTGATAGTATGTGCCTTTACATTGGTGGATGGTCACATTTAGATAAACTTAAATTATTTCAGAAATTGATAAGTGCATGCTGTGAGCTCTATGAGCCTAAACTTCTGACTTGAAGTTTTAGACATTTTCTTGTACTCACCATTCATTTAGAGCTTCTGTTTGTGTAGTGGCCAATCAGGAGAAAGTTGTAATAAGATTTTAGGAATTTGAAAAAAAAAAAAAACTAGCTTCAGTAACTTAATGCTAACAAAGTAAGGTTCAGTAGTCTCCTCTCACCAGTAAATGTCTATACATTACACTATAAAGCAAGTCATAATGTTGCCTGCTGCTGACTTAAGCAAACCCAATTACATTAATGATGGCATCAATTATCCCATTGGTGTGGTTTGGCTGCTCTGGTGCATTTTTCCCAATGCTGTGGCACGGAGGAATGGGAATTCTGATATGTCAGAGTGTGCTGGGCCAGAAGCAGGATTAATGGGTGCCCGCCTGCATCCAAGGTCCTTCAGCAGTAATTGCAAGCAGAATCTGACTCTATGATCTCAGCAGCGGTATGCAACATGCCAAAACAGCCTGCCTCTGACAGATTGCCTTCCTGCAGTAATAACTTAAGCACGCTCGTTCTCTCAAATTAAGCCTTTGCATGCCTCCCACACCACTAAACAGGAGCTATGACTTCTTTCCACCTCCTTGGCACATACATCACAGTATATATTTCCCAACTTTGATAAATCGGAGTTGAAATCCCTTTTTGATTCATGAAATTTGCTTTTGTTGGTCCAATCACTTCAGATGGAGCTGACAAGTGCTGTGATATGTTTTTAAATAAAAGATGCAATACTTTTCTCTGCTGGGATTGCAGTACAGCCCTAAGGTGATACTTTTTGAGAATCACAATACAAGCGTCTTCGGGGTGTTTTCCTGCCGCTTTGCTATGCTAGCCTCCAGCTCTGTGCAGGAGTAAATCCCACTGCGGTTTCTCTCTCTCATTCTCTCAGCTGATAGCTTGCGTCCAGCCTTAGGACAGAGGGACTCCTATGTGTTGCTCTGTGGTGGGTTGTGTTCTCTGGAGCAGTTAAAAGCCTGGCAGCTCCACCCCATGACTGTCCAAACATAGTCGACTCTAGGCATCCACATCAAACGGAGCGCTCTGCGAAGCCCATTGAAAGTTAACCATGGGGTGCTGAGCTTATTTATTTATTTTCCACGTATAAAAAAATGTGTCTGGCTTTGGATTCTCTTCTTAATTTTTTTGCAAGCAAAATTTCACTCATTTTAGTCCGTAATTGATGGGACAAAGCTGTGTTTGAAGGGCGGTTTTGACACAACACGGGGTTCTACTCAGGTCTGTTGGATCTAGTCAGGAGTGAGATCTGGGGCGAGTAACAAGAAAAGACAAGTTAATGAAAGATTCTTTCACTGTGCTCCTCAGCGGCTCTTATAACGGACATGTCGGAGTGAAATGAACTTTCTCGGCACTGTGTGCTTTAGGGCCCATGCACTGCAATCACTAATTCATCCTGTCTTGACACTGACGTTTGAGCTTAGATGCTATGTGAAAATGTAAATAAACTTTAGAGGAGCTTTGGGTCAGTGTGGGTTGGAATTTATAGTTTTGGCATTTACTCTGCAGTCATCATTCATCTCCCTGTCAGGAGCAGAGGCCTTGATCAGCAGAGCCTGCATTGGCCCCCGGATGACTCCCGGCCTATCTGGCCAGCTGTGGCTCAGATGCCTCAGTCTTAGATGTTCATGTTGCTGTAATAACTTAGGCTGTGAACGCCTGCTATGCTGTGAGAGATTCTACAAAATAATCATATATCTGATTTGTATTTTTTTTAATGTTTTTACACGAGTTCATTTGTCTGTTTGGTAGCAGGATTATGAAAAAAGTAAAAAAGCAAATTTTGATAAAATCTTGCAAGGGTGTAGGAAGTTGCCTAAGGAAAAACTCTGTAGATTTTGGTGATGATCTGGCTCATGATTTGGCTCTAGGAATTTTTAAAAGGATTCCAGAAGGAGAGAGGCACAGCATTGCTAGATGTTTTGATGGAGACCGGCAGAGCCTGCCTCTCAGAAGGATCAGAATTATCTGAGATGATATGGCCGAGGTTGGTTCTCTCTGAATGGTTCAAAGAAATAACATTTAAAATTTGGATCTTTAAGATTAACATTGAGTAGTAGACAATATTTCCCTCTTTCCTTTCTCACAACCCTAAAATAAATACATGAATAAATAAAACAGAAATAAAGAAAAGTCCTGGGGCCTCATGTACAAAGGGTACTTTTGCACAAAAGCATTGCGTACGTCCTTTTCCACGGAAACTTTCAGATGTATCAAGAATGAAATGACTGTGGAAATATGTGAAGCCTCAAGCCAACTTCATGGCTGGCGTATGTACGTTTCTACTGTTATTGGCCCGTTGGTGACACTTAAAGGTGGTATCGGGAGACTGATAATTACGTGAAAATTATTGTACACACCGGTTCCAAGGTTGTCATAGCCAGGAGCGGCACTGGGGTTAAGCTCCCAGTGCTCATAAAATGCTCCTTACGGCGTGCGTCTCGAAAAGCCTCTGACAACTAAGTCCAACTCCTAGCCTGCCCGTGTGGTTTAGTCTCTAAGCCCGGCGGAACTGCTTTTACTAGTAGGAGAAGGGGCGAGGGCGGATCTCTGGCGCCTTAAAACCAGATGCTTCGGGTAGGTGGTGGCTCATCAACCTGGGAAGGTAGCCCATCTAGGGGAAGGTAAACCCTGATTTCAAACCTCCGCTGCCTTGCGGCACACCCGGTTAAGGGAAAGGCTTCGGGAGTCAACCCTGAGGAAAAATCTGGAGTCGGAGCCCCTAAGGCAGTTCTCTGTTGTGCTCAACATCGTTCTGGCAGCTCCTGCAACGGTGCTGGTGCCAAACTATAGCAGCCCTGCTGTTCCTTTGGATTCATCAGTGACGTGGAGAGGGGGGACATGCTGCATGGGTAACATCTTGTCCTCCATATCTTCCTGCCCAGGCTTGAATCCTACCAACACCCAACGCTGGAAGGTAGAACACCAGTGCGCATCGGCCTGTTCAGCCACAGGCGGTGCTGTTCCAGCAGAGTAGACGTTTAGGATTCTCTTCCATGGTCATCATAGACCGACGGAGGCCGACGATTGTACACACCAGAGACACTTGATGAACAAACATCCAAGTGTGCGCAATTAGATGAGTGGATATAAAAGCAAATGCAAAGAAGTGCAGAAAATGCCTCTAACAACAGAGGATTAGAGGATATTGCAAATCGTGGAGTGAGAAGAGAAAGGGTATTTTAAAGACAGAAGATATTGATGACTGGCTTGTCAGCCGGTTTAGGTTTCCACAGGCAGTCTTTGTGGAACTGTGCTCAGAGCTACGGCCACTCTTGGAGCGTGACATGGCGAGAAGCCGTGCACTGCCCGTCCCATTGCAGGTGCTGACAACTCTGGGGTTTCTGGGAACAGGCATTCCAGAGGGAGCTGGCAGACCAATCGGGAATTTCCCAGTCAACCCTGAGCCGAGCTATGCAGCTGTGTGAGATGGCATTATCCGGCTGCCACTCAGGTACGTCATATTCCCATACAACGCAGTTGAACACTCCAACATCAAAGCGCAATTTGCAGTGAGAGCCAGTTTTCCTAATGATTCTAATGAACAGCATTGTTGGAAACAAATTACAAGCTGGCACTGCGCAGGATGGGTGGCTTCTTGGTGAGTAAATTCATGTAATTGTCCTAATAATAACCCACCTCATGCGCAACACACCTGTGCGCCCCACAAATATCATTCTGTCTTCAAGGCTTCATTACAACTTTGTGGTTTGAGTAAGTGACTTTCTTTTTTTGCTGATTAAGGCTACGTGTCCACCAAATGCATTTTTTCCACTCTGGGTGGCTATTTTCCATTCATTCTCTATATAGTCCAGCGTTTACAGCACTGAGCGCCCTCGGCGCAGAAACGCTCTTGGCAGTGGCCCTTTTTTGTCGCGGTGCTCAGAGCTGAAAAAAGTTCAACTTTTCAGAGACTGCAGCTCAGCTCGTCAATGTCAGATCAAGCAGCCAATCAGAACTGCTGCGTGGGCGGGACATAGGACGCCGGTACTAGTCTGTACTCAGACTCCTGCTTTCCGTGCCATCATATTTGACATCCAGAGCTGCTAGAATACATTTCCTGTCCATTATTATTTAGAGACTGCTATTAAAAAATCAGTAGAAAGTCTGACAATAGGAAAAGCGGAAGAGCTGAGCTGAGAGTGACAAGGTGTTGCTGGGATACAGGGCACAGACTTTTTTTTCCCCCAGCGTGCCGCACACAAACGCTGAAAAAAAAAAATGCTCAGGGCACTTGGGCGACAAAAAAATGCATTTGGTGGACACGCAGCCTAAACTACAGTTTCACAGCATTCTACCAAGCCCCCAATTGCCTCTGTGTGTACAGTAGTTATGTCAATAAACACATGCGTAAAGTTTGAAATGCAGCACTGTCACCCTTTCCCCGACACACATCATTCATTTACAGTAGTAATGTGTGTAATCCACGTAAGTTGTATATAACTATAAAGGATGAGATTTGCATTTTGGACATAAAATATGTACTTGTTGAGTCTTATATGATCTGCTTTCAACTGACAGGTGACTGTGGCTATCCACTGAATAGGTTCATATTGTCTTCTTTTTCGTGACTGTTTTCCTTTAATTCAACCAGCTGATCCACCTGGTTGGTCACAAATTGATTGATTGATTCATCTTTTAAAATAACATTGTATAAAAGATACAACATAAATTTAAAAACAAAGGGATGACACAAGAAAGTGCGCACACTTATTTCCATTGTGGTCCCTAAAAGAGATCACAGCTGGTCTCGTACCTAGAACCTTCTGCTTTGAAATCTGGCAGTTTAACCACTGAGCTATACATGGCATGAACCACAGCAATCAGCTGATGCTTCTGAGGACGACTGCAGACGTTGGTCTAAACATGTCAAAGTTAAAAACATCTTATCCCTGTCTGAATAAAGGAAACAATAAATTAATCTTATACGGCTGTGTGCAGGCTATTGAATTACCTGTATCCGGCACTAATGCTGGAGGACAGCATGCCAAACAAAACATTTTTACGTGCCTCTACCTCATTCAGGAGCACCTCTAACTCACAGTCGATGAAATTCCATTAAATTCATTATTTTTGATCGTGGATACAGGAGAATCAAACATGCAGTGCTTGTATATATCTACTTGCATACCTATTTGCATCTAATTGCATATTCAAATAGAGGCGTTTCAAGGGAGGAATCCAGTATTTCCTCATGTGCGTTCAATTTCAGGCAGATCAGGATGTACAAAGGAAATGTGCTTGGATTCCTGCATATGGATGGTTTCATACATCTGGATTTTTTTTTTTTGCTTATGGCGTTGATGGGATAGAATTGAATTAAATGAGACTGAGTCAAAAGGCGTTTTCTTGATTTAAATGAACTTCATCTTTCAGTTGGAAATCCACGCAAGTCTTTGTACATGAGGCCCCTGGACCCTGATCCCACATTGTGATCCAGGATTATCTTTTGGTTGTTGATCAATATGAGATGACGACGTCTTCTCTGCTGCCTTACACCAGTTGCTGTATTGGGGATGTCGCTGGTGGCTGCATTGATGACTACGTAGTCCAAATACAGAGGCACACTTGCGCCCACAGGTTGGACAAGGAATACCATCTCCGGGTGAAGGGTTGAATTGCTGCACGTGGCGTCGGTGATCCACCTTGGTATGCATGCGGCAGTCTTCAAAGAACTGAGCGGCTCGATTGGTGGTAGAATGCCCAGGTGGAATGGTCAACGGCTAACTGTTCCAGGCTGGAAGGCGAAATGTTGCATTTCTTCAGTGAACCCTTCAGGTTATCCTTAAACCGCTTCCGCTGACCACCAACTGTACGTCGTCCACATTGTGATCCAGGATTATACAGTTCAGTTGAATAGATTTTTCTGCCACAATCCCCCTCCAAACAAACAAACTTAATTTTTTTCAGTGATACTGCTAATAAACAAACAACTACCAACACTTTCAAACACAGCAGAGAAAGTAATGGTAATATCTGGCAAGTTGTCTTTTTCTGAGTAAATCAGCCCCTTTAAGAGGAAATGAGATGCCCCCTCTCTCCCTTAGATTAATGGATTTGGCAGCTGCTCTAAACTCCACACAGTGTGTATTCTATGTAACAAAATGTACAACCCTGTAAAAGCCAAATCAAAGTCTAATAATGAGAAGGTGGCCTTCAAGCAAAGTGCCAATTATTTTAAATTGCTCCATTAAAGGCAGCAATCACAACTGCCATGCTAGCATCGAGACATAACTGCTTACTTCTAGTGGTTTGAGTTCATGTGGGTGTAACTGCCATGCAATAAACACATGCCGTTTTTTCATAACCTCACAAAACAAATGAATTTGTTTGCTGACTGCCTGCCATAACACATAACTGACTGACAACAGGAAAGCCGGGCGTTTTCTCACTTCAGCCGAGAGAACAAAGGCTCTCGCTGTCTCTCCCCCCCACCACCCCAACAGGTGAGTGCTCCAGCTATTAATTTGTGTAGGGCCACCTACTTTAATTGGTCTTAATCTAGAGTGAGTGGCTTTGATCTCTCTGACAGTTTGACTGCATTAGCACAAGTGTGGAGGCTAATCCTCTGCATAGCTTGTTCTTTTGGCGCAGCCAGAGGCCTGTCCAACGGTAATATGTCAGCTGCAGGATAAGCCCTCATCAAACAACCAGGTCTAAGCTTCTGGAAAATGAGGGTTGAAGGGCCACCATCATGCTGTGCTTCAAACAAAGATAGAGATGTAAACCAACACACCCTAGCAGTTTATCTCAAGATTTTCACAGTTTGCATCTTTTAAACAAACCTTTTGGGCTTCATTGTCTTATACCCCATTTACATGGGGGTGGTGATCGATGAGAGATTGTTGAGTGATTGAAAAAATGGCCAGATTTTTCAATGAGCACCCAATGATAGGCATCATTTCTCAATGATCTCTCAATGAACTTCCAGAGATCTCCACAATCGCCATGGTCTCCTCAAAGTTTTGACTTGGTCCAAAACAGTCTCTCAGTGATCGCCAATGGAAGTGATCTCTGAATGAATGCTCAAACCTCACTCAACAGTCTCATTGATCTCCCAGTGATCTCTCAGCACAGTGTTTTTCAACCTTTTTTGAGCCACGGAAACTTTTTATGTTGAAAAAAAATCCCACCGAACCCAATTTTTCAGACAATCAGCCAATTTTTCATGGGGGACCCCTGGTTGAAAATCTCATCCTCAGTCCCAGCGATCTTTCAGTGAATGCCAAATTTTTCCACCCTGAAGGTAGAGATGGCTGAGAGATCAGTAGAGTTCATTGAAAGACTGTGCAGAGATCACTGAGAGATCATTGGGCGATCAATTTCTTGAGTGAATGTCGAGTGTTCATTGAGAGATTGGGGAGAGATTGCTGTGGTGGTAGGAAGCACAGTATTGGGGGCTATAATATTAATATTATTTATTTATTTATTACATTTTATTAATATTAATAATCATCTGGTGGTGGACTGCCGCAGGCATGGGCAGCCCCTCACAGTACCAGTAAATATACAGGGAACAGACATCGAGATGGTGACATCCTATAAGTACCTGGGTATTCATCTGAACAATAAACTAGACTGGTCACACAATACTGATGCACTCTACAAGAAGGGACAGCGCAGGCTGTTCCTGCTGAGGAGACTCAGGTCTTTTGGTGTACAAGGGGCGCTGCTGAAGTCATTCTATGACACGGTGGTGGCATCAGCCATCACTTTTGGAGTGGTCTGCTGGGGCAGTGGCATTACTGCAGCCGATAGGAAGAGACTGAACAAACTGATTAAGAAAGCTAGCTCTGTCCTGGGGCAGCGCCTTGATCCGATGGAGGAGATAGGAGAGAGAAGGACGGTGGCTAAACTGTCATCTCTGCTGGAGTCCGAGTTCCACCCTATGCAGGACATACTGAATGCACTGAGGAGCTCATTTAGCAGCAGACTACATCATCCCAGGTGCACAACCGAGAGGTTTCGTAGGTCCTTCCTACCAACGGCTGTCAGACTGTACAACCTAAGCAGGGCTGCTCGCAGAGATAGCAAAAAGACGTAACAAACTAATAGTTTTTTGAATGCAAAAGATGCAATAGACTTACACAATGGTCCCCTCCGGCATACAACTAGGAACTTACCGGTCGCTATGGAGGGTGAGAATATGTATGGGCACATAATCATACCATGTAGGATAACTAAGTAGACGGTTATGCTGTTTCATTCCATCTAGCAACAATGCTCTGCACTGTGTGTGTTTATATATTTACATATTTATTCCATCTAGCTACAATGCTCAGCACTGGGTGTGTTTATATATTTATATATCTACATATTATTCCATCTAGCTACATTGCTCCGCACTGTGTGTGTTTATATACTTGCATATTTATTCCACCTAGCTGCAATGCTCCGTACTGTGGGTGTTTATATATTTACATATTTATTCCATCTAGCTACAATGCTCTGCACTGTGTGTTCATATATTCATATATTTATTCCATCCAGCTACAATGCTCTGCACTGTGTGTCTGTGTGTGTGTGTATATATATATATTTTATAGTAATACGTACATATGTATATTAGCTGCTCTTGCTTGCTTTTTTTTTTTTTTTCTTGCCTTCTGATTGTTGCTCTGAGTGTTGCTATCCCTGTGCTGTTGCAATCCTGGAATTTCCCCGTTGTGGGACTAATAAAGGCTTATCTTATCTTATCTTATCTTATCTTGGACTCTTGACCTTATGGAAATGTTTCTTCTTCAACAGCTTGTCAGTGACTGATAGAAGAGCACTAGAAACCTCTCATACATATACCCAGAGGCTCCCTGTCACCAAAGAAATGCTCAGCAACCTCCTTGGTCACCCAAGGAACTCTCAATGATCCCTCAGCGATCTCTCCTGGTCTCTGTTATCTCTCAACAACCTTTCAATAAGAACTCAGTGATTGCCAGGGTCACTCAAATATCTCTCTAGATCAACCTGAAAGTTGCCAAAAATGGAATTTTTGATAGCACAAGTGCACAAGGATCTCCCAAACATTTGCACAGAAATGACTTTTTTGAGGCCTTAGGAGATTGCAAAGAGATTGGCCCAATTTGTCATGAACGCCCCTATGGGGCAGGAAGGCAGGCCTAAGTGTGGAATTGAGTTGTGACATTTAATAACCAAAAATAACACAAAGTACAAAAATAGTGCCAACAATACAAAAAATGCAAACAAGAATAACTTACAGCACGAACCTCAGAGCAGGGCATGCTCTGGAGAAGAAAAACACTTCAGAGGCTGGAGATGTGGAGTAAACGGAAGCTGAACCAATTTTGCCGCAATAACACAATGAAAAGGCAGTGCTTAAATACAAAGGAGTAAATGAGTTGCAGGTATGAATCACCGAGCGAGCAAGTAACCTAGTTAGACCAATTGTCCACAGTTGAGCTGAGAGAGAGCAGACTGTGAGCAGTTAGAG
Source organism: Pholidichthys leucotaenia (assembly GCA_020510985.1). Lineage (NCBI taxonomy): Eukaryota > Metazoa > Chordata > Actinopteri > Cichliformes > Pholidichthyidae > Pholidichthys > Pholidichthys leucotaenia. The sequence continues at coordinate 390,607,963 of CM035836.1, read as the reverse complement.
GGAGTATCTAGGAAAAGGGGAGGCCCAAATGTAAACGACCCAAAAATACAAACAGGAAACTAACAAAATCAAACTAATCAGACATACAATACTTAGGAATAAGGTGAGGGTCTGAGCTCAGAGAAAACCTGAGCTCAGACACATGACAGAGCCCCCCCCCTCCTTAAGGGGTGGATTCCAGACACCCCCAGGTAACACCCAAAAGACCCCCCCCCCCCCCCGAGAGAAAGAGGTACATCAAAAAACCACCCGGGGTGGGAGGTGGTGGAAACAGGCTAGGAGGGAAACACAAACCCACTCATGACCCGCACCTGCGCAAACCCAGGCCCCTGGATCCCTCTAGGGCAGAGAACCAAACAGTTCAGGTGGCCGACCGAAGTCCCAGACTAGCCGGACGGCCAGATGGTATGAGTTGGGTAGCCTGCCGGACAATATAGGGCACCCAACCCACTGGCTCAGTCTTTCAGGCGGCCAGTCGGAGTGTTTCAGCCACCAGGACCGAAGGGGTGATCCAGGAGGTGGCTCCCCCACAAGGAGGCCCAATGATGGGAAGCAGGGCTGGGGGTGGGGGGAGACCACGATGGTGTCTGGTGGTGGAAGAGGAAGGGGGACCATGATGGCATCTGGCGGAGGAGAAGGAGAGACAACAATACCCTCAATGGTCCTGAGCTGGAAGACCATAGCACCCACGGTGGCTCTGTGCTGGAGCTTACCAGCACCCGCGGTGGCTCTGGGCTGGAGCACTGCAGCACCCGTGGTGGCTCTGGGCTGGAGCACTGCAGCACCCGCGGTGGCCCCGGGCTTGGTCAGCACTGCCACACCCGCGGTGGCTCCAGGCTTGGTCAGCACTGCCACACCCGCGGTGGCTGCGGGCTTGGTCAACACTGCCACACCCGCGGTGGCTGCGGGCTTGGTCAACACTGCCACACCCGCGGTGGCTGCGGGCTTGGTCAACACTGCCACACCCGCGGTGGCTGCGGGCTTGGTCAACACTGCCACACCCGCGGTGGCTGCGGGCTTGGTCAACACTGCCACACCCGCGGTGGCTCCGGGCTTGGTCAACACTGCCACACCCTCGGTGGCTCAGGGCTGGGCCAATGCTGCACCCATGGTGGACCCCGGGCTGGGGCATAGCCCCCACGGTGGGCCCATACCAGAGCACAGCACCCACGTCGGGTTGAGGCTGAGGCGTAGCACCCACGGAGACTCGGACTGAGGAGGGACCCACACAAAGGTCTCGGGCAGAAAAGGGGCTGCACCCACAGTGGACCCAGCCTGGGCCAAGTCTGCACCCACGGGGGTCCCGGGCTTGGACTGAACACCCACGATGACCTCCACAGCAGGGGAAGCTGGACCTTGGATGACCTCGGGCGGCGAACCTGGAACACGGAGACCTCTGGCATTGCTGGAACATTCCCGGTGACCCTGGAAGATAGCTCAGATAGAACACATGGAGAAGGGGGATGAGGGTCAAGCGGGAGCGGCGAAGTCCGGCGAGGCGAGCTCAGGTGCAGTGGGCGGCTGCACCCGGCTCTCCTCACCAAGAGCCAGGCAAGATCGTTCTAGGACAAATAAGAGAAAAACAAAAGAGAGCACTTACCTGAGCTCGAGCTCCACCGTCAATCCAGGCGATGATGTTACTTTGGGCTCAGTCATCTGGAGGTCCAGCTTGGTAGCTGACTCTGCTGCAGCAGCCTCCGCAGCAGGCATGATGGTAGCTGCAGTCCTCGTTGCCCCAGTCGACGTCACCCATGCTGGTGGCTCCTCCGGCGTGAAAGCTGGGGGTCGGCTCCGTGTTAGCACTGGAATCGGACCCTCCAGGGCCACAGGCCCCTCCATCGTCGGCTCAGTTCTGGAACCAGCAGGCCCTCGGGGATAGATGGAGGAGAAACGGAGAGGGCAAGTGAGAAATGGTTTACTGCAGCAGGAGGGGAGATCTCAGGGGACTGCATTTTCTGAGTCTTCCTACCAGGTAATCAGGCAAGACATATCGTAAATTGACATAGAATGAAATGAAACTTGCCTGTCATCCCGGTGTGCAATGTTCTCTGCAGCAGGGGACGAGCAGTCATCCCTCTCCGTGTCTATGGTGAGCCTGGGCCCCGCTGAGGATCCTGGAGATGCTGTTCCTTTAATCACGGAGGTGGACGGAGCTGGGGAGAACGCATTGAGCCTCCCAGCAGCAGGAGAAGTTGCCGAGAGGAAGCGGGAGGCAGCAGCTGTGCAACGGGGAGAAGCTGAGGGATTAGCTGGAGAAAAGGGATGCTTAGAGAGCACTGTTGTGGGAGTCTTCCACTCCGGTGAAGGAGAGGCTGCTGGCGAGGAGGGGATGGCGTTCCTCCGGTGGTCCAGAGCTGGACGACGTCGTCTTTGTGGAGGTGAAGCTGAAGCTGGCTTGGTTGGAGTGGGAACGGGTGTTGGGGCTGGTGAGGAGCGGAAACAGCGGAGCCCCGGGAACACTCTCCCTTCGGTGCAAGCCTGGGCTTCTTCGGGGACTTCCTCACCCTTCCGCCATTCTCGTGTTGCAGCATTATCACCAGAGAAATCCTCTCAACTCCCTCAGTGTGCCCCGAGGGTTGAGGGCATCGACGAGCTGCTGCCTCCGCCAGATCCAAATACCATAATGCGTCCTCCGGGGTGGAATATGTGCATGCCGTAGAGATTAGGCCGTCAATTTCCATTAGAGCTCGGCAGCATTCCCACCCCATGCATGCGGTAAACAGAAGTTGAACCAATTTTTTACCACAGTAACACAATGAAAAGGCAGTGCTTAAATACACAGGAGTAAATGAGTTGCAGGTGTGAATCATCGAGTGAGCAGGTAACCTAGTTAGACCAACTGCCCACAGCTGAGCTGAGAGAGAGCAGACTGTGAGCAGTTAGAGGGAGTCGTCTGGGAAAATGTAAACAATCCAAAAATACTAATCAGACATACAATACTTAGGAATAAGGTGAGGGTCTGGGCTCAGAGAAAACCTGAGCTCAGACACGTGACACAATTTTTGATTGCTCACTGATCTCTGTGCTGTGTAAAGGGGCCCTTACTGTATATCGTATGACTGCACACTCCTTGCTTTACGATGAACACTTTTAAACCATTACCTTAACCTCAATCCTTCCCTGTTTTTTTTTTTTTTTTTTTTTACAGTGACTTCTTTATTTCAATCATCCAAACTGTAATCATATACACACCTCATGCATGAGCCACATGCACAAACGGTGACTTGATTTGCCATGTGCCATGTATCTGGGGTGAAACAAACATGTAAAATGTTTGTTCTGAACTCCAGTTGAACTCTGATGAATCATGATTACCATCTAACAGTCAACAATATCTACTGTCAAGAAAGGAACACACAGATAGTGTTTGAAGTGAAGAAAACTGCAGCGCTTGTGCTCGTGAGTGATTATATCACACATCATAGAGATTTACTTATCACTTCTGGTGTTACTTGACTTCAGTGGATCTTTTGTTTTTTCTGTTATGTGATAGAGAAATGTTTGCTGAGATTTCAGTTTTGTATAGCATGTGAAAAAGCAACATTTGTTGGTTGAAATATCTTTAAAGTGGGACTGAAAGCCAGTGTGTTCACAAATGATGTAAGCATCAAGTAATGTTCAAGTAATTGTTTTCCAGCTTGTACTGCTTGTCATTTTTTAATATGTTTAGACTATTTTTGCCAAGCAGTGATATATAACAAGTGTCATGAGTTCTTTTGCATTCGCTAACTATACATGACAATTTTCCTGACTGTCTGTGTACATATTAGAATGTACTGAACTATACAGCAAAGCAGTTAAAAAAACAGAAAAGTTTTAGTCAAAGCAGTTTTTCATTGATTTTTACAGTATGCAACATATTTTTAGAGTTGAATTGAACACAATGGGGCATACTACGATGAACAGTCTATTGTCTAGTGCACAGGGCACATTTATAGGTGTGTCCAAGTCCTTTTCGCTATTACAGCAGCCCAAACCAATTTTGTGTTTGGCGGGACACGCAAGGAAGCTATTCCTAATGCCTTTGATTATTCAGAGGTGTGCTTTGGGCGTAACGTGAATTAAACCAGTCACTGTCTTTGCTGTCTTTCCCTTGAACAAACAGGTATGCAAGACCAAAGGCGTAGTGCTAATATGATGTCGCTTGAATGGGAGGACAAATCCTTTTGCGCTGGGGACATTGTGGGCTTGTTCACAAAATGAAGATGTGTTTAAGGGCTGTCCACAGCAAGGAGCTTAAAATGAGCTTTTTAACCACCTTGTCCACAACCCTGCTCACATGGGGAGACGTAACAATAATAATGCATGCATGAGAGCTGTACAATTCACAGGTTATGCCAGTCTTTCTCTTTGTCCATGGTTTTGACAAAGAGAGTTGTAAAAATTCCTTAATTTATACACCCTTGGGCGGTGCGGTGGTGCAGTGGTTAGCACTGTGGCAGCACAGCAACTCACCCTTGGCCATGGGATCCCGGGTTTGATTCCAGCCCCTGACCAACAGTGATCTGTGTGGAGTTTGCATGTTCTTCCCGTGTCTGCGTGGGTTTGCTCCGGGATTTCTCCGGTTTCCTCCCACAGGCCAAAAACATGCAGGTTAGGTTAATTGGAGACTCTAAAGTGGCCCCAGGTGTGAATGTGTGTGTGAATGGTGAAGGGATAGTGCCGTACCGTGGCTGCTTCATCCATCCAGGAGGATGCCCTGAATTTCCCCTCTGGGGATCAATAAAGTACACAAACTCAAATCAAAAAATCAAATCATAGCGGTGCCATCCAAACCCTCGGCAAAACCGCGGAAGAGTGAACCATTCCTCCAGCACATCTTGGCCAGAGGTCCATTAATTGTTGTATTTTAACCTGTTGAACTCTGGTCAATTTCCCTAAAAACGCCTAAAAATAACGTGCCCAAAGTAAATCAAAAGCTGTTCTTCAACCCTTTGCAGCATCTTCATGGGGTTGGTCTCATTTAAAAGAAAACACTGTTAGAAAAATACCCGATTCTTTGATTGAAAGATCCAAGAACAAACCGGAGATTTCTTCAATTTAAAGGATGGTACATTTATTTAGAAGTCACATGTAAAGCAAGCAGCGCTGGGTACAGCGTGACGCAGCTCCCTCTGGAGCGTGGTCAGACTGAACCCCGACTTCCGGGTGCACGCTACAGTTATTCTCTCAGGTGGGGCGACCTAGTACAATAAGATAAGCCTTTATTAGTCCCACAACGGGGAAATTCCAGGATTGCAACAGCACAGGGATAGCAACACTCAGAGCAACAATCAGAAGGCAAGAAAAAAAACAAGCAAGCAAGAGCAGCTAATAAACATATGTACGTATTACTATAAAATATATATATATACACACACACACAGACACACAGTGCAGAGCATTGTAGCTGGATGGAATAAATATATGAATATATGAACACACAGTGCAGAGCATTGTAGCTAGATGGAATAAATATGTAAATATATAAACACCCACAGTACGGAGCATTGCAGCTAGGTGGAATAAATATGCAAGTATATAAACACACACAGTGCGGAGCAATGTAGCTAGATGGAATAATATGTAGATATATGAATATATAAACACACCCAGTGCTGAGCATTGTAGCTAGATGGAATAAATATGCAAATATATAAACACACACAGTGCAGAGCATTGTTGCTAGATGGAATGAAACAGCATAACCGTCTACTTAGTTATCCTACATGGTATGATTATGTGCCCATACATATTCTCACCCTCCATAGCGACCGGTATGTTCCTAGTTGTATGCCGGAGGGGACCATTGTGTAAGTCTATTGCATCTTTTGCATTCAAAAAACTATTAGTTTGTTACGTCTTTTTGCTATCTCTGCGAGCAGCCCTGCTTAGGTTGTACAGTCAATACAATAGGAGGGGCTTATACGCGACCTTCTGATTGGCCAGTTTAAATGTGCTATCAAAAGAGTGTGTGAGAATGCTGTTTTTGGGTGTGTAACTAATGTGAAAAGACCTGACTTAAAAGTGAGAGAAAAGGGAGAGAGAGCTCTATACTTTTGTCTCATTCCTATTTTCTCAGGAACATATAACATAACATAATTGTTCATAAGCATGCAAACAGAATTTGTATGGAATATGTGTAGAGCATAATGGGAGATCACCTACAGAATTATTATTCTGGCACTAACTATACATTAACCCTTTCAACACTGAATTTTTTGGCAAAACAGTCATAATCTCTCTAAGTGCTCCTGCCACTGAGTAACAATCATGTAAACATACTGAATTTGAAGAAAATAAAGTTCGCCTGGGTGTTTTTTTAGATATAAATGCTTGCAAATAACATACAGCTGTGTGAAACGTGCTGGAAAACAACAGAAATGTAGAAGCAAGTGTTTTCAAGCTCAGGTCAAAATTTTGTAACAATGCCGCAAAAAATGAATATATTAACAGCTTTTTTCTCAGGTTGTAACAAGGCATTCTTGAACTGTGCCAAACTGTGCCAAATGGCACAGTTTGGAAAGCTATGTTCCAGAGTTCACTATCTCAGCAGTTTGTACAGTAAAACCAAGGGGTAACAACCCAAACATACACAGCACAGTTCCTGTTTTTTTTTTTTTTTTTTTTACAGGCAAAAATAGCCTATAGTGTAAGAAAAATTATGCAAAAAATTAATACTTTTCACTAAAGTATACACAAAAACAACCCTCTTGTTGCTCCCCTGGGTAGCGGCCCAGGAGGAGGAAATGTGTGGAAGTTAACTCTCCAACCTGTGATAGAGAATCGGCAGAACACGTTTCGTTATTTCACACAAGGAGTTTATTCTTCGTCCAAGTCATTCACATGACCAACATCAACTGACTAGTATTTACTATCAAAGTCCATAGTTTCTCTCTTATTGTCTGATCACATCACCATTAAACAAAACACAATCATGTCCATTTATCACAATTTCCAATTTGACATTAACTGTATACTTAACATTCTTAACAAATTACTCTAACATGAAATGAATTATTGGTTTTATCTCCTTCCCATGTATATAGCTTTTAACTTGTTAAAATGTTTATATTTTAAACAATAACCCATGAACTTAATTTACATTAATCATTTTAAGCACTGTCATAAATGTACAGCATGTGGTGTTATTCTTAACAATTCACTGACCTGGCCACTGTGTACCTAACACACTTACAATAGTATTCCTGGTATTCGGTAATACACCCGAAATGTGCACACTTGGTGACAAATCAAACCAGTAAATGTCGTACTGTATGAAAACTGTTTCATAACTGTCTTTAAATAAAGTAAGCAAATGGTTCCCAACATGTGGGCGGATTTCACTGTTGTGGCACGTCCCATACACTCGATCATTAACATTAGCAGGTTAGCTTATACAACAACACATCAACTTTAACAGAAATACCCTTACAAACCCGCTTTTCGCCTCACACTTATCACAATATAATCTCGGACATCCTAGGACTCTTACAGTTTATATTGCACTCTTGAATTATTAGTATTTACCAACCTGTGATAGAGAATCGGCAGAACACGTTTCGTTATTTCACACAAGGAGTTTATTCTTCGTCCTCCGGTGCGTGAGTCTACTCTCTATCACTGTGTGACATGCGCCGTCTATTGGTCGGCGTATGGAACTGCACTCAACTCACATGAGTTATAATGGAGCCAGGTGGATTACAAATGCATTGTAGAAAAATAAACAATTAAAGAATAACATAAAATTGTAGGGGTGCCTGTTTTTTTTTTTTAATTTTCTTATCCAAATGTCTTTTTCACCTCTTACATAACTATTAACTATTTCCAACCCTCTAAACTCTCCCCCCTCCGATTTTTCCAGAGTTCACTATCTCACCAGTTTATACAGATACAGGTCAACTGGACCCCTGACCAAGTGCGGACCCCTGACCAAGTGCACACCCCACGTGGACCACGGAATCCAATCTGTACATGTACAGGTGCATTCTTCATCCAGTGATTTATAAATGCTGCCCCAGATGAAAACCAGTCTGTGGGACTATAATGTTCTGAATGAGGCTTTAGAAAATTATGAATCACTTTGTAAATCACTGGATTGAAAATGTACAGCTTGAATACTGGTGTCCACCTGGGGTGCTCACAATAGTGTGCTCACATGGTCAGGGCTCCATTTCACCAGATCACGTTTACACAGTAAAACAAAGGCATAATAACCCAGACATACACAGCACAGTTCCTTTTTTTTTTTACAGGAAAAAATAGCCTACAGTGACATAAAAATTATACTAAAAAAATATTAAATTTTTCTGCAATATACACAGCAACAAATACCCCCCCCCCCCCATCCCGGCGCACACAAAAACGTCGCCAAGCGGGACCCTTGTAATTACTGCGATTGGTCAAAAGTTATTTTTATTACTAATTTTATCGATAAAGAATAATTTAGATTATAAGACTTACCTGTCCACAACCGCAGTGTCGTTGGCGAACATCTGTTCCTCATTGTCAGACAAACATGAAGCTGGTCCGGTTGTTACGGACTCGTGGTTCTGGTCACCCGACCCGGTCAAATCATCTCTGCTTCCATGATTGCGGTTTTTGCGAACCATTTTTCAAAACAAATAAGAACAGTAGTAATAAAAAAAGACTGGCTAATGGCTGAGAGTGGCTAATGCTACCGTCACGCACAGGTCTCAATGTGTGTCACCCAGCGGCTTAGGCAAAAAAGATTTTATGCACGGGGACGCACGTGTTTTAACGGCAATATAAACGCACAACAAAGGCATGTCAGGTATTGCTGAATTCAGAATTTCATTGGCTAAACGCCACATCAATCGTCGAACTTCTCTGCTTCAATTGGCTTGTTGTATTCGCGGTCGTTGGTAGGCAGGTCCTTCTTGCTAGGTTTTCAGTCATTGGTTCTTCAACGTTTCAGAAACCCAATTCAAGGCTCTCATTAGTCGAATGAGAGGTCAATCAAATCTAAACCAATCAAACACTCCTTTGGCTTTCTGTTCACGGCTGTGTCTGTACTGGAAGAACGGAAATGCAGCTTTTTTTTTTCAGTGCGCACTGAGACGCACTACTACGCAGAGACGTGACCGCTCGCGGAATCCCGGAGTTCATCTGGTTAACTAAAAAAAAAGCTGTTGGGATGTCCCTTGATGAGATCAACCGAAGCCTGCTTCTGCTTTCATTTTGAATCCATCCACCCATCCAGCCATCCAGCCAGCCATCCATCTGTTAAAAGAATGACAATGAGGAGAAAAAGTCATAAAGTAGATAATGATGGATGCTGGCATTGTGCACTTTCATGTTCCGGTAGCATCTCAGCTCGTTAGCTCTTCTCTCTTTTCCTAGTGTAGGGCATATTGCCTTGCAGCACAAAGGTCCGGAAGTTAAAAAAAAAAAAAAAAAAAAAAAGGCAAAATGAGAGACCATGAGGAATTCTAGCCCCGGTCTAATGACAGGCATACATGCATGTTCACGGCTTTAAATGTGCTGCTGAAATAGCTGTTGATAATGCAATGCTGACTTTAGACGTGTTTTGCAGCTCAGCAGTACACTGGAAGAGAATGTACCTTATACGAACATACCAAACTTTGTGCTGGGCCTCAAATCAGTCTCCTCATTATCTAATTAGGTGGCGAGTGCAGAAAGTGGAAAACCAGACAGAAACTAATGAAAGCACCAGTGCAAGGTGCAAAATGTGGCACAAATGCCTGCTTCAGACCATCATAATAGGGCCCACTGTATGTTTCTGAAATGGCTTTTCTAGTGTATGTGTATTTTCTATGCTAGGTAACGGTGTGATTGCAACTGATGACAGTACACTGTAAAAAGGAGCACAGTGACATCCCAATTAATTTCTAAAACAATAAAGGAAGTACAGTTAAGTCTTGTGTTACGCATAGTACAATAGATTGTGTTCACAATCCAATTTAGGGCTGTGCAATATGATATATTCAAAGATTCAAGAATCAAAGATTTTTTTGTCATTACTATTATATGTACAGGACATGCAGGAGAATTGAAATGGCGTTTCTCTCTCTCTTCAGTGGTGTGCGCAATATAAAAAGAAAAAGGAATAAGGTTGGAAAAACAACAATAGCAGTCTATGTACAGTAATGCTGTCCGTAGTGCAAGTAGCGGCAAAAGATAGACCCAGACATCCCATAGTGCAAATAAAGATAAACGATGAAATCCAGCAATCCTAAATGCAGAAAAGTAGAGCAGTAATACTCATAGTAGCAAGTTCACTGTGGTAGTGTAGGTGCAGACAGTGACAGATTGGACTGCACATGATCAGTATTGCAGTAACAGACCAGAATCAGAATCAGAATCAGAATAAAGTTTATTGCCAAGCACATTTACAAGTAAACAAGTAAACATACAGGGAATTTGACTTGACATTGGGCGCACCTGAAAGGCGCATCCCAATGACGCGGCAAGCCATGACGAGGCGCCTGTCATACAGGAGGGGAATAGAGGGCAAGGGTCAAGGAAAAAAACAATAGGCAGAGAGAAAAAACATAGTTATCAAAATAACGCTCGTAAGCTCAAATAAGCTCAAGTGAGCCGAATTATGATCACACAGAAAAAAAACCCTCAATGCACAATTAGCAGACAATGAATCACACTTAACAAACAGCAACAGTAGAGAGAACAGTGAATGTGTGTCTTTCATCAGTATAAATGGGTCAGTCGTGTGTGTGTTGGATGCAAAGGGTGTCAGTTATCAGTTACTGGTGGACAGCAAAGATCTCTCTCTCAGCAGATGTTATGACTAGTGTCTGAAAGTCAGAGGCACATGTCCTTGAGCACGGCAGATGGAATTCTCTGAGTCAGACACATGGCGCTGTCCTTGAGAGTCAGATACTGTACGCCAGATGTTTATGAAGGGGAAAATCAACATTTATACTGTTATCTTCATCCAGGAGGACTGAGTGCTGAGGGTGCCGAAAACAGGTCGAATGAGCACTGACGTTCAGAGAAAAACTTTCCATTCTCTTATGGGTTCAGTGCTCCATAATTCCATCGTTGCCGGGCTTTGAAATCATATCCTGGAGAGCTCTTAGCGCCACCGTGATGTTTTCAATCTTTCTGTTCAGTTCTCCATTAGCCGCTATCAGAGTCCTCCCCAGCTGGTCGAATTGATGAAAGAGCTTCGCAGGGTCAGCTTTTTGATAAGCTCTGTCCATCTTCTTTAATTTTCGATACACCAGGACTATCCCAAAGCCGATCAGTAGAAGTCCTGAGACCGTAGCGCCAAATAGATATATATCTTCTATATCTTCAATTGAAAGATCGCACAGACACATAAGTTTCCAATTATATGTGTCTTTAATATAACCCGCAGCAGCAGTACCTGCAGGACAGATGGGCTTCCCCGGACCCGATTTCCTCGTTGAGAAGACGGTGTCGATTGCGTTCAAAGCCCAGCTTACTAAATCCATAATTTCATTAGGATGAATCACCAGTAGAAGAGCCACGCAGACACAGACAATAGCAAGCTGGGATCCAGTCAGTTAGGGAGGGAGAGGCAGGGAGCAGGAAGAGAAGAAGCGACTGCTCTCTCTGGAGGGTGGAAGTGAAGTCAGCAGCAGCAGCAGATAGGGCATTTGTGCCAATAGTCGCAGTAAAGTGCAGAGACATATAGCAGCAGATGTATTACTGTTGGTGTGCCAGTCTTTCTGTGCCAACAGCTGAGGTAGTTATTGTACGGGTGAGCGCGTTAAGGTCGGGGGGGGGGGTGTCAGGGTCCTGATGGCCTGATTAACAAAACTGTTCAGCAGTCTTGTGGAGTGGGCCCGGAGGCTCCGGTACCTTTTCTCCAAGGGCAGGGGGCTGAAGAGGGAGTGTGAGGGGTGGGAGGTGTCACCTGCAATGTTGATGGCTCTGCGGGTGAAGTAGATGTCCGAGAGGGGGTGCAGAGGGGCACTGATGATCTTGCTGGCTGCTTTCACTGTGCGTTGTCTTCCGGCAGGAGGCGGTGCAGTTTCCATACCACACCGTGATGCAGCTGGTGAGGATGCTCTCAATGGTGCCCCGGTAGAATGAGCACGTGATGGGGGGTGGGACTTGTGCACTCCTCAGTTTGCTGAGGAAATGGAGGCGAGTTTGACCGTTCTTGGCCAGTGATGTGGTGTTGTTGGACCAGGAGAGGTCCTCGGAGATGTGCACCCCAGGAACTTGGTGCTGCTCACCCTCTCCACAGCTTCACCATTGATGAGCAGAGGGGGATGCTGTGTGTGCCCCCTCCTGAAGTTGACCACAATCTTCTTGGTTTTTCCTAAGTTCAGGAAGAGGTTATTGTCTTTACACCACTGGACCAGTTGGCTCACCTCATTTCTGTAGCTGGCCTCCTCGTTGTTGGTGATGAGGCCCACTGCCGTTGTGTCATCCACAACCTTGATGATGTGGTTGGTGCTGTAGGCTAGTACACAGTCATGGGTTAGCAGGGTGAAGAGCAGCGAGCTGAGCACGCACCCTTGTGGGGCCCCTGTGCTCAGTGTGATGGTCTTGGAGGTGTTGCTGCCAAGCCCTCACATCTCATGTGATGAAGGTCCTGGAGATACTGGTCTTAGCCCACCTTAGGCTGCAGGTAAAGACGTGGCTGGACCCTCTGCAGTTTGCATATCAACCCCATTTAGGAGTTGAAGACTCTGTCATCTATCTGCTGCAACAAGCCCGTCTGCACCTGGATGGCGGAGGAGACACTGTGAGAATCACATTTTTTGATTTCTCCAGTGCCTTTAAAGGCCTCGGACAGTGACATTTTTTTATTGAACCAACCAACTGATTGTATGAAAATATTCCATTCTGCCCATTCCCGTGATTTAATATGTGTCACCAGCCTCCATAAATGATCTTATTTGTTCATAGCCCAGCCTTCACTTAGTGAGGCTGCAGTACCGCCATCTCTCGATAGGTGCGGGCATTAGTGACGTCAGCTCAGGAATAGAAACGGTGGTGGTGTTGGGGATTTCTTGGGAAAGAAGTGAGGGTTATGTTGCCTGCCTGTGTGGTGAGCCTCATCAGAGAAACATTCCCATCTGATCACTACAAGGGATTTTGCCTACCAAGATTAGATTTGTGAACAATGATATTTAAATAAAGTTTTGTAAAATCATATACTGAGTTTATTAATGTTCATGTCAATGTTATAATTCTCATAGTTCAGCATTCATCAAAGTCGCATGTCATATACATTTGAATAATTTTTCTACCATTTTATGGTAGAAAATTGGGGTTCCATTTTTAAAAGCACATTTCTCCTACAATCTTAGGCTTATATTTGTTTTTCTTAGCAAATATGTTGCTTCCCTAAAAATTGAAAGCTGAACTGCCATTGTAATATGTGGCAGATCAGTTTAATATTCACTCCATATAAAATATTATGAAGTTGCATTGGTCATTAATTTTGGGATTGCACCATATTTAATTTTCTAATATTGTTTAACATTTGCAGTGAATATTAAAAATACAAAACTTACCCTGTTTACTTCTCGTTTTCTGACAGCTGATTGCATCGGTAGATCACCCTTGCTTTTCACGCCACTGTCACTGACACTTGTCTCAGAGTCAGACTTGGGAATCAAGAGATATATAGTTGGAATAGCCGTTTCATTTCAAATTGCATCTTATTGTCGAAATCACTGTCAACGAAATGTCTACTGCACATGTAGGGTGTTTTACCGACATCATTCCAATGTTTTTGCGTTTTCTGAACGAATTTCACCCATGCCGTTCGGAATTTCCCAGGGACGGGAAATTCAAAAACACTCACCGCATGCTCCTCTGGTACACCGTCGCACCCGTAGACAACACAACGCCAAACCATATTAATTCGATTCATGAAATCCTAATCTTAATAAATAATCTATTTGTAATCCACAAATATTCCGAGAAATATCCGTAATCGCCGATTTTAAAACGTAAACATCAAGTGTTGCATGAAGCAAAACACAGCAGTGGCTGCCGACCGTGTGCGTGTGTCTTCCTGAGCTGACGTCACACAGTCAGCGGCCATCTTAGCCGCTGATTGCTTGGCTGGGTCCGCCAGCTCTCAACGACAGCATACTTCAAGAGCGCATTGTCACCTTATGCGACATTCGTTGACACCAAAACATGTGCGGTTCGACTTAGCTCGTCTCAGACAACAATTTGAGATATGAATTCAGCTGTTGTGGGGTGTATAAGAGGGGGAGAGGAGGGGGAGTACAGGGCACTGGTAGACAGATTTGTGGAGTGGACAGAGCAGAATCACCTGAGGCTGAATGTCAGCAAGACCAGAGAGATGGTGATTGACTTCAGGAAGAAGAGGACACCTTCTCAGCCATTGCAGATTAGGGGGGAGGATGTGGGGGTGGTTGAGGACTACAAATATCTGGGTGTCAGGATCAGCAACGGGCTGGACTGGAGATCCAACACCGATGCTGCGCACAAGAAGCGGATGAGCAGACTCTACTTCCTGAGGAAGTTGAGATCCTTCAATGTGTGCAGCAGGATGCTGGAGCTTTTCTACCAGACCGTTGTCGTCAGCACCATTTTCTTTGCTGCTGTCTGTTGGGGTAGCAGTATCAGAGCCAGCGACACCAACAGACTTGACAAGATTATCAAGAGGGCTGGCTCTGTAATTGGTCTCAGGCCTGAGACCTTTGAGACAGTGGTGGAGAGGAGAACACTAAATAAATTGCGATCCATCATGGACAATCCTGATCACCCCCTCCACCACACACTGGACAGATAGCAGAGCAATTTCTCCAGTAGACTACTACAGCTTTGCTGTCAAATGGCCAGGTACATGAAATCTTTCCTGCCGCATGCCATTTCACTCTACAATTACTCACTATGATGTTGTATTTTGGTCATAACTATGCTGCCATACTGCACCTTACAGTCTAACTGGTACCTCGCATTTCACTCTGCTCCTGATAGTCCTGCATTGTGCAGCGGGTATGATTCATGTGTTTACATGGGCCACCATATGTTCAGCTATGATGTATATAGGTTTTTATAGTGGTGTTATTTTTACTTTCCATGGGCAATCCCTTTGTCTGTCATGCATGTATTTCTGTCTTTTGGTTGTCTACTGTCATGCTGCTGTTACACTGTAATTTCCCAGTTTGGAATCCATCCATCCATCCATCCATCCACCTCCCTGGAGGAGGAGAGAGCTTTTGAGTCCCAGATGTCTGACTTTTTGTATTAGTTGCTGAGGGATGATTGTGTTGAATGCTGAACTGAAGTCCAAGAACAGCATTCGCACGTAGGAGTTCTTTGAGTCCAGGTGGGTGAGGGCTGGATGGAGAACAGCAGCAATGGCATCTTCTGTGGATCTGTTTGACCTGTATGCAAACTGAGATGGATCGTGGGAGGGAGGGAGGATGGTTTTGATGTTCTGCGTGACCAGCCGCTCGAAGCACTTCATTATGATGGGGGTCAGGTCTACGGGCCGGTAATCATTATTGCTGGATGGGACGGGCTTCTTTGGGACTGGTATTATGGTAGCAGCTTTGACACATGTGGGGACAACAGCTTGACTCAGGGAGATGTTGAAGATTTCGGCCAGGACATTCTTGAGCTCCTCCACACAGTCCTTCAGAATGCGACACGGTATGTTGTCTGGTCCAGCTGCCTTGCGTGGGTTGATCCTGGAGACGGTCCTCTTCCCGCTAGCTGGATCCAGACTCATGACCTGCTTGTCTGGGGGAGGAGTGTTCTTTTGTGCTGATGTGCTGTTTTGTGCTTCACAGTGGCCAAAGAAGTCATTTAGGTTATTAAGCAGTGTGATGTCACTTGCACAGGTGTGAGGTGGAGGTTTGTAGTTGGTGAGAGTCTGTATGTCACGCCAGAGGGAACGTGCATCTCTGGTGTTACTGAGGTGTCCGGATATTTTCTTGCTATACTGTCATTTTGCCTCCTTGATGCCATGGGACAGGTTGGCCCTAGCTATTGTTAGTCCTGCAGTGTCGCCGACCCTGAAGGCTGTGTCCCGAGCTCTCAGGAGCCTGTGGACCTCTGCGGTCATCCATGGCTTTTGGTTGGCATGAACAGTGAATAATCTCAGTGTACTCCTCTAGGTTTGTGTGTCCTTTGTGAGTGGCTGTGTGCTTGAAAGTGTCCCAGTCTGTAGTGCTAAAACAGCCTTTCAGTGCATCAGAGGCCCCCTCTGGCCACACACGTACCTGCTTTTTTGTTGGTCTGATTGTTGTTACTCTGGGTTTGTATGCTGGCCTTAAGATAAGATAAGATAAGCCTTTATTAGTTCCACAATGGGGAAATTCCAGGATTGCAACAGCACAGGGATAGCAACATTCAGAGCAACAATCAAGAAGACAAGAAAAACAAGAGCAGCGAAGATACATATGTACATATAAATATATAATATATAAACACACAGTGCGGAGCATTGTAGCTAGATGGAATAAACAGCATAACTGTCTACTTAGTTATCCTACATAGTATGAATATGTACCCATACATATTGTCACCCTCCATACTGGAGGGGACCATTGTGTAAGTCTATTGCGTCTTTTTCATTCAATACTATTAGGTCGTCACATTTTTTTGTTATCTCTGCGAGCACCCCTGCTTAGGTTATACAGTCTGACAGCCGTAGGTAGGAAGGACCTGTGAAACCTCTCGGTTGCGCACCTAGGATGATGTAGTCTACTGCTAAATGAGCTCCTCAGTGCGTTCAGTATGTCCTGCATAGGGTGGGACTCAGACTCCAGCAGAGATGACAGTTTAGCCACCATCCTTCTCTCTCCTATCTCCTCCACTGGGTCAAGGCGCTGCCCCAGGACAGAGCTAGCTTTCTTGATCAGTTTGTTCAGTCTCTTCCTATCGGCTGCTGTAATGCCACTGCCCCAGCAGACCACTCCAAAAGAGATGGCTGATGCCACCACCGTGTCGTAGAATGTCTTCAGCAGCGCCCCTTGTACACCAAAAGACCTGAGTCTCCTCAGTAGGAACAGCCTGCGCTGTCCCTTCTTGTAGAGTGCGTCGGTATTGTGTGACCAGTCTAGATTATTGTTCAAATGAACACCCAGGTACTTGTAGGATGTCACCATCATAATGTCTGTTCCCTGTATGTTTACTGGTGCTGTGAGGGGTTGTCCTTGCCTGCGGCAGTCCACCACCAGCTCCTTAGTTTTCCTCGCATTGATCTGGAGGCAGTTCCGATGGCACCAGTCCACAAAGTCCTGGATAAGTCCTCTGTACTCAGCTTCATCTCCGTTGGAGATGAGGCCGACGATCGCAGAGTCGTCAGAGAACTTCTGCAGATGGCAGTGTGTTGTGTTGTGTGAGAAGTCCACAGTATAAAGGGTGAACAGGAAGGGAGCCAGAACCGTTCCTTGGGGGGCCCCCGTGCTACCGATGATCGTGTCGGACACACAGTCCCGGGTTCTCACAAACTGTGGCTGGTTAGTGAGGTAGTCCAGGATCCATGATGACAGGTGCTGGTCCACCCCTGCGCACAGCAGCTTGTCCTTCAGGATCATCGGTTGGATGGTGTTGAAAGCACTGGAGAAGTCAAAGAACATGATCCTCACCGCATTCCCGCGCTTCTCCAGGTGGGACAGAGAACAGTGAAGGAGGAAAATCACTGCATCCTCCGCCCCAATGCCATGCTGGTAGGCGAACTGGAGTGGATCCATCGCTGGTCCCACCAGGGGGCGGAGGTGAGCAAGGAGCAGTCTCTCCAGGGTCTTCATCATGTGGGACGTCAGGGCCTCTGGTCTGTAGCTGTTCAGGTCTTTGGGGCGGGAAGTCTTTGGTACAGGTACCACACAAGATGTTTTCCACAACTGTGGTACCCTCCCCAGCTTCAGGCTCAGGTTGAAGATGAGCTCCACAATCCCACACAGCTGATCTGCACAGGACTTGAGGAGCTTTGCACTGATGCCGTCCGGTCCCGACGCCTTCCTCGTGTAGAGGGTTGGAAATAGTTAATAGTTATGTAAGAGGTGAAAAAGACATTTGGATAAGAAAATTTAAGAAAAACAGGCACCCCTACAATTTTATGTTATTCCTTAATTGTTTATTTTTCTACAATGCATTTGTAATCCACGTGGTTCCATTATAACTCATGTGAGTTGAGTGCAGTTCCATACGCCGACCAATAGATGGCGCATGTCGCACAGTGATAGAGAGTAGACTCACGCACTGGAGGACGAAGAATAAAACTCCTTGTGTGAAATAACGAACGTGTTTTGCTGATTCTCTATCACAGGTTGGAGAGTTAACTTCCACATGCACGTTTCCTCCTCCTGGGCCGCTACCCAGGGGAGCAACAATTTTGGGGGCTCGTCCGGGATTAGCGCCACCTACTGGTCTGGCACTAATCATTGAAGAACCAAGGGATGCTGACCACCTGTTCCTGAGCCATTGACCTAAGCGACTGACTACAGGAGACCACAGCCATGTCTGCTCTACATGACCTGAGATGGGAAATCCAGCAAGAGCTTCGCCAGCTGACCATTGCCCGCTGCAGAAACGTCCTTTACAAGCTGGCTGAGTCGTTCAAGGATGAGGTGGGAGAAGATTTGCCAGGCGCAGAATCGACCGAAGTGGAACTCTTCGACTTCATTGTTGACTCGCTGAGAAGTCCACAACTGAAGAGCCTTGAGGACCAGGGGATGTCTCGCCTGCTTGCTTTCCGTGACCTCATCATTGAACTACAACGGCCCACAACAGCTGGAGAAGTGGATGCAGAGGTGTCACCCGACGATGATCCGGTCATAGTGGTTCCTGTGACCACTGGAGCTGCAGCACCATCAGGGAAGAACCATCCAACATCACCATCTGTAGTTCCTGACCCAGGGTTAGTCAGACTGACTGAACTTACGTCACTGTTGCCACGTAGAGAGTACAAGATTTATGGTGGTCAAATCTCTGATTTTGATTCTGATTTGAGTTACAATAACTTGTGCAAACAGCTTGATGAAGGGCTAAATGAAGGGTTCACAGAGGCTGAGATTATCAGAACGGTGTTTAAGATAATTAAGCCTGGTACCTTTAAAGATATGCTTGTAACCAAGGATAGCCTTACTGTAGCTGAGTTAAAACGTCTCTTAAGGACACATCTACGCGAGAAAAGCAGCACTGAATTATTTCAGGAGCTGAGTAATGCTAAGCAAAATGACAAAGAAACACCACAACAGTTTATGTA
This sequence comes from Pholidichthys leucotaenia, assembly GCA_020510985.1. Taxonomy (NCBI): domain Eukaryota; kingdom Metazoa; phylum Chordata; class Actinopteri; order Cichliformes; family Pholidichthyidae; genus Pholidichthys; species Pholidichthys leucotaenia. The sequence goes on along the minus strand of CM035836.1, from coordinate 390,588,801 downwards.
TAGACTAATGGGGCTAAAACAGCGTGTGTTGGTTGCATCTAAAAACAGTAGTGGGTTTCATTATGACGACAAGTTGGTACAAGGTGTGTTTATCCATTCACTGTATCAGGGTTTGAATGAAAAATACTCTTATGTTAGGAGAGACCTTAAACCTCACATCTCCAACACCAGTGTCACAGATGACTCCATCCTGGAGCTCATAGCAAATTTTGTTAGTGAAGAGACAGAGAGATTGAGTAGGTTGGGACAAAGCCACAAACACAAAGTCACCAGTGTTAATGCAGCACAGGTAGAGACAGATCAGAGCTCGATTAAAATGCACACTGAAGTCCAAGCTAATCGTGTAGCTATCCAGGAGCTGACGGCACAGGTCTCCTCCCTAACCAAGAGTTTAGAAAAGGCCCTAACCCCAATGGTAAATACAGTAAACACCAGTCCCACAGCACCTGTCCCTAAACAGCCAGCACTGAAACCCGCAGTGAAAGGAAAATGCCAAAAGTGTATCGCCCAAGACACTGAGCGCTGCACACACTGTTTTCGATGTGGAGAGGAGGGGCACAGAGCTATAGGGTGCCTGCAGGAAAAGCAATGTGTCGGGAAACTGGAGGAGGTCGCTGGGGAGGGACCACCAGTGACTGAACCACCGGCAGAGTCCCACAACACTAAAAGACTGAACTCCGAACAGACTACTGCCAAGTCCCAAAAGTCACCCAACACAAAGCGTGTGGCACAGCTCATTGGCGGTAGGTGTATGATCAGTTGCCAGTTAAATGGAGTAAACCTACAGATGTTATTGGACAGTGGGGCACAAGTAAGCATTGTTGAAAAGTCATGGGTACAAGCAGCCTTACCAAATGTGAAAATACAGCCACTCGAGAGCCTACTCCCAGGCCATCCACTCGAAATCACCGCAGCCAATGGGACGGATGTTCCGTTCGAGGGGTGGATAGATGTCCTGCTCGAGATCACAAGTTCACAGTATGGTTCTGTATCCTTGTATGTTCCAATGCTTGTCAGTCAGCAGCATTTAAGCACTCCGCTGCTGGGCTTTAATGTGATCCAAGAGATAATAATGGCAAACAGTGAACAAAGTGACGATATTAGCTTAGTGGGCTTACTGTCGGAGACTTTAAAGGTCCAGAAAGGTAATGTTGAGTCACTCATCTCTGTTGTCCACACCAAGTCAACAGAAAATGAACCAGAAAGTCCAGTGGTGAGAGTTGGAAAAAAAGGACTCACTGTTCACAGTAGCCAAATCTGTATGGTAAAATGTCACATCAGAGCATTTCCCGGAGGAGGAGGAATGTTGTTCGAGCCAGCTGTGAAATGTAACTTACCTGATGGGTTGGAGTTATTCCCAGCTCTTATTGATGTACCCGGTGGTGCTTCAAAAACTGTCAAAATCCCAATCCAAAACTCAACAAAGCACAACATTTTTCTAAATCCAAAGACTGTTTTAGGACTTATTTCAGAGATCACTGAATACAAACCTGTAAATGTTTGTTCCAGTGCTGAAAATGCAGCCAAAACTACAGACAAGCCATTTTGTCACTCTGCTCAAGTGACATGTGACAGTCAAGGTGAGGGTGAAGAAACATTAAGCACTGCCCCCTCACACCTGAGATGGCACCCTAATGTCAATTTAGACCATATCTCAGAGGGTGATCGGGAGGTGGTTCGGCAGATGCTCTATGAACAGTCTGATGTGTTTGCTCATGATGAAGGAGACATTGGATGTATTCCTGGACTACAGCTAAAAATCAACACCACTGACAACACACCCGTGCAGAAAAGTTACAACTCCATTCCAAGACCACTGTATAAAGAGGTGAAGGAGTATGTTCAAAACCTTTTAAGCAGGGGCTGGATCAGGAAATCAGTGTCAAACAACTCGTCGCCAGTAGTGTGTGTGCGTAAAAAGGACAATACTTTGCGCTTGTGTGTTGATTTTCGTGAGCTGAACCGAAAAACCATACCTGACAGGCATCCGTTACCACGGATACAAGATCTACTGGACAGTCTTGGGGGTAATTCCTGGTTTTCCATATTGGATCAGGGAAGTGCCTGCCATCAGGGTTTTGTAAGTGAGGAGTCAAGGCATTTAACTGCTTTTAGCACACCCTGGGGACTATACGAGTGGGTGCGGGTTCCATTCGGGTTGTCAAACGCTCCGGCCGCATTCCAAAGGTGTATGGAGGGGGTGTTAGAAGGGATCAGAGACGAGTGTTGCGTGCCTTACTTGGACGATGTACTGTGTTACTCCAAAACCTTTGATGAGCACGTAGAACACCTTAAACAGGTTTTGTGCAAAATGCGACAACACGGCATAAAACTTCGGCCAGCCAAATGTGAACTGTTCAAAAACCAAGTACGCTACCTGGGTAGGCTAGTGTCGGGAGAAGGAGTCCAGATTGACCCAAAAGACTTGGATGCTGTGTTCGCTCTGAAAGACAAGAACCCTCGCACAGTCGGAGAACTCAGAACGTTACTGGGTTTTCTCAGTTATTACCGATCATTTATTCAAGATTTTTCACGTCTGGCGAGACCCTTGTTCGAACTCCTCCAGAGCACTAATGAAACAAGCAATGACAATAAACCAGCACCAAAAAGGAGTAAAGGACAAACAAAGAAAGGGGACAGAAACCAGCTTCCTTCTCGCACACCAATAATATGGACCAGTGAACATCAGGAAGTTGTGTCAAGATTTGTGGACATTCTGACCAATCCTCCCATTCTAGCCTATCCCAATTTGGACCTTCCATTTGTATTGCATACAGATGCGTCAAACAAAGGCCTGGGAGCCGTCTTGTATCAAAAACAAGAAAACAAACTTAAGGTGATTGGCTATGGATCCAGAACTCTCACACCGGCCAAGAAGAATTATCACTTGCATTCCGGTAAACTAGAGTTTCTAGCTCTCAAGTGGGCCATCTGCGACAAATTCCGTGACTATCTGTATTATGCACCGACTTTTACTGTCTATACAGATAACAATCCTTTAACCTATGTCCTCAGTTCAGCCAGGTTGAATGCAGTGGGTCATAGGTGGGTCGGGGAGTTGGCTGACTTCCATTTTGATATCAAGTATAGGCCAGGGAAAAGGAATGCAGATGCAGATATGTTATCCAGGCACCCATTAGATCTGCAAGAGCAAATGAATGAGTTCACAGAGACAGTTTTACCGGAAGTAGTGTCCGCAGTGTGGCAAGGGAGCAAGGCAGCACAAAACAGTGATGTGCCATGGATAGCTGCGTTACAACTGAGTTCTAATGACAACAATGTGCCAACTGACAGTGTTTTGAGCATGACGCCTAAAGACATCAATGCTGCTCAACAAGACGATGAGTCAATTAGAGAAGTAATCTCACTCAAACTCAAAGGATGGACACCAAACGATAAAGACAGACGGACAATGAGTAAACGGACACGGAGACTACTGTATGAGTGGAACAAGTTGGAAGTTGACAATGGATTATTGTACAGAAAGACAGAGCACAGCAAACAACTTGTCCTACCTGAACAGCTAAAGCCGATGGTGTTAAAGAGTTTACACAATGACATGGGTCATATAGGGTGTGATAAGGTGATACATCTGGCCCGTGAGCGTTTCTATTGGCCATGTATGCAACAAGATGTTGAAGATTATGTAACAAAAAAATGTCCGTGCATCAAACAAAAACACCCAAATGTTCCCCAGAGAGCTCCAATGGGCTCTATCACAACCAGTGCTCCCTTTGAGTTAATCTCCATCGACTACTTACACCTTGAGCCAAGTAAAGGAGGGTATGAGTACATCCTCGTACTAGTGGACCATTTCACTCGTTTCGCACAGGCATACCCTACAAGGAATAAATCAGGCAAAACAGCTGCAGAAAAGATATTTCAGGATTTTATTCCTCGTTTCGGGTACCCTGAGAAGTTGCATCATGATCAGGGACGTGAGTTTGAAAACAGTCTCTTCCACAGATTACAACAACTGTCTGGAATTTCTCACTCACAAACCACTCCATACCATCTGCAGGGCAACCCCGTGGAGCGCCTGAATCGTACACTACTCCAAATGCTTCGTACCCTACAGGAGGAGAAAAAAAGTGAATGGAAGGATCACCTACCCCAAATTGTACATGCTTACAATTGTACAAGACACGAGTCAACAGGCTATTCTCCATTTTTCCTCTTATATGGCAGAGTCCCAAGGTTGCCTGTAGATCTACTATTGAACCAGACAAAAGACACTGACACACACAGCCATCAAACCTACGCTAAAAAATGGGCTGATAGGATGCGTGTTGCTTACAAAATCGCTGCAGAAAACAGTCAAAAGTCTTCAGATAAAGGCAAAAAGCAGTACGACAAACGCTTAAAAGGTGTCACACTCCAACCAGGCGACAGGGTGTTGGTCAGAAACCTCTCTGAAAGAGGAGGCCCAGGGAAACTGCGCGCTTACTGGGAGTCAGCAGTACATCGCGTAGTTGAGAGAGTGGGAGATGGACCAGTCTATAAAGTACAAGCAGAGAGAGGCAGCCAAGTGATGCGAGTGTTACACAGAAACCTGCTGTTGCCTGTAAATGACTTGCCTTTAGAAGAAGAACTGCCTGCAAAAGAAAAGACAAAACAGAAACGGAAGAAGAGGACAGAGACAAATCCTAACAGTGACAACACAGACAATGACAGCTCGGAGGAAGAAGAGGAAAATACTTACCGCTACAACCTCCGTAGCCAAATCCCATGTTACAGACCCGTAAATCGTCAGCAAAATGCCTCAAATCTCCCAGACCAAAACACTCAGCAACCAGTACCTGTCATGCCAGAGCAAAATCCTCAAAATCAGCAAAGGCTTCGAGCGACAGCTAGAGAGTTCTGCCCACCAGTAAGGCAGGAACCGGTCCCCGTTCAGCGGGATGCTGAGGAGCAAATGGATGGACCAGCTTTGCTGCAGGAAGAACGTCAAGGACAAGTGGAGGTGATGAATAGAGAACAGGAGGAACTGAGAAGGTCACAGCGGAGAGCAAGGCCAGTAGAGAGACTGACCTACGACGTCCTGGGACAGCCATCGTACCAGCTTTGGACTGCAGACGTAAGACCTGTCCTACTCCCTACCCCTGTGCCGCTAACTCAAAACTATATGCCATTCCACTACCTCATCCAACCTCAGTCCCATGGTTATAATTGGTACACTCTCATGCATTAAGTCACCCTAGAACATGAAATGTCGGGAGACATTTATTTGAAGTGGGGGAGAGTGTAGAGGGTTGGAAATAGTTAATAGTTATGTAAGAGGTGAAAAAGACATTTGGATAAGAAAATTTAAGAAAAACAGGCACCCCTACAATTTTATGTTATTCCTTAATTGTTTATTTTTCTACAATGCATTTGTAATCCACGTGGTTCCATTATAACTCATGTGAGTTGAGTGCAGTTCCATACGCCGACCAATAGATGGCGCATGTCGCACAGTGATAGAGAGTAGACTCACGCACTGGAGGACGAAGAATAAAACTCCTTGTGTGAAATAACGAACGTGTTTTGCTGATTCTCTATCACAGGTTGGAGAGTTAACTTCCACATGCACGTTTCCTCCTCCTGGGCCGCTACCCAGGGGAGCAACACTCGCCTTGATCTTCCTCAGCTCTGTCCTCACCTGGGTCTTAGTGAGGGTCATGCTGGGGGGCTGTGTGTTGGGAGTGGGGGGGTGTTGGTGGAGTGGGGTGTGGGCAGCAGGACTCGATGTCTTTAGAGGCAGCAGTGGTTGTTGTGCAGTCGGGTGGGAGGGCGGTTGGTCAAACTTATTAAAAAACAGGTTCAGATTGTTCGCCCACTCCCTGCACCCCGTGGCCTGGGGGGAGGTATTCTGGAGCCCAGAGATGGTTTTAAGGTTTCTCCAGACCCCACCGATGTTGCTCTGTTGCAGCTTGTCCTCCATCTTCTTCCTGAAGCTGTCCTTGCCTTCTCTGATCTTCCTCCTCAGCTCCCTCTGTACGGACTTCAGCATCTCCCATATCTCTCATATATACTATATATATATATGTATATATATATATATATATATACACACACACGTGTGTGTGTGTGTGTGTGTGTGTGTGTGTGTGCGTGCGTGCGTGTGTATAAAAACGTCTACTGTTTCATATAAAACGGTATCATTTATATTGGGATTTAAAAGACATACTGCGTTTCTACTTGTGACTGCCCTCTAGGGCTGTTGTAATAACTGCAATTATATAGTATCGCACTATGGTCAAGCCTACCATGGAGGATCACGAGCAATTGCAACAGCCGCGGTGTATAACCCCCTGAAAGGTTTATTTTTTGCACTGAAGTAAAAAGCAGGCTTTTATTTTGATAACAATGGTTTTGTTTTCGCTTCCTGTGCCTGCCTGTGGAATTGTCAGTAAGGCTACAGCCCCTTAGCAGAGACAGTTGAGCTACGAACGCTAACATTAATTGGTTTATGGACCCGTAGTGAGGCACAACCTCTTACGGTGGTTGTTGTTTATGTGTTTTTGTCATGTTTACGAGAATGATCAGCTCACGTGCAGGATGCTACACCAGAGAATGCACACGACACAGAGACGCACGTTTAAACACGGTTTTATTGAACATGCAAACTCAAAGTTAGAGAAAAAGCGTCACTTCCCCAGAGGAATACCCAGCCTGTAAAGAGGGAGAGGACAGCAGGTTAGCTATGAGGAGGGAGACAAGGAATAATGAATTACAAGGATATTCTTATGAATAGGAGCAGAGAGCCTAGCAGAGGAACCCAGCAGGAAGAGGATGAACCAGCGAAGTGGAGCTGGCAGGGAATTGCGGATGAGTTGAACAGGGAGAGGTGTCTGACCGGGTGGAGAAGGCAGTCCAGAGCGATGATGATGGAGTAGGTGAGCACACAACAACCCCCGGAGACACACCATGGAGATGACAGCAACCCAACAAGCCAGCGCTAGAGCATTCACAAACTGGTCCTTTTAAGTGCTGGCAGGGAAGAGGCGGCAGGTGCATCCACTCTCACAGGTGTACTGATTACCTGTGGAGCCGGGGACTTGACGAGGAACCTCCCACAGGAAGGGAGGGGGAGTGCGCTCACCTGATCATGACAGTGCCCTCCCCCCTCAAGGGGCGCCTCCTGGTGGCCCACTGGGCTTGTTGGGATGGCTTGATGAAAGGCCCGGACCATCCCCCTGTCATGGAAGTAAGAGCAGGGGATCCATGACCTTTCTTCAGGTCTGTAGCCCTTCCAGTGGACCAAGTACTGCAACCCCTGACCCCGATGGCAAACATCCAGAATCCTCTCAATGGTGTAGGTGGTCTGGCCGTCAAGGATCCAAGGAAGAGGAGGAGGCTTGGGGGGGGGCAGAGAGGACTGGCAGAGAGGGGCTTAATCTTGGAGACGTGGAAAGTAGGGTGAATGCGGAGTGTAGGCAGGAGCTCCAGGCGGACCGTCACGTCACTGATGATTTTGGAGATGGTAAACGGCCCCAGGAAGCGAGGTGACAACTTTTGAGACTCCGTTTTTAGGGGCATCTGGTCCGCCGACAGCCCTACTCTCTGCCCGACAGTGTGTCTGGGTGCTGGAACCCATCTGCGGTCTGCCTACTGCCGGTTCTGCTCAGTGGAACGGAGAAGCGCAGCCCGGGTGGCCCTCCAAAGATGGCGGCAACAGCGAGCGTGGGCCCCTACAGATGGCATGGTGACTTCCCTCTCCGCCATGGGTAATGGGGGGTATACCCCATAGATGCGTCAAAAGGCATTAGTCTAGTAGCCGAGGAGACTGCTGAGTTGTGAGCATACTCCACCCAGGTCAGATGAGTGCTCCAAGTAGATGAATTAGAGGATATCATACATCTGAGGGCAGACTCCAGGGTTCAGTTGGTACGCTCAGCCTGCCTGTTGCTCTGTGGGTGGTATCTGGATGAAAGGCTTACCGTGGTGCCCAGGGAGCAACAAAAGGACTTCCATACTTGGGAGGTAAACTGTGGGCCCCGGTCAGACACAGTGTCCAGAGGAATGCCGTGAAGGCGCATGACGTGGGTAGTGAACAGGCTGGCAGTCTCTGAAGCGGAGGTCAGCTTGGGGAGGGGCACCAAATGGATGGCCTTAGAGAAATGGTCAACAATGGTGAGGATGATTGTATTACCGTGCGGGGACGGGGGTGGCCCAGTGACAAAGTCCATTGCAACGTGTGAGCAAGGGTGGCTGGGAACCGGCAGGGGGTGAAAAAGGCCGGCGGGAGGGGAGGAGTCGGATTTGTTTCTGACGCAGACTTGACAGGCCTTGATACAGTCCCAGACGTCCGTTCGCAGCGTGGGCCACCGGAACCCTCAATGGATTAAGTTGGTGGTCCGGGAAACCCCTGGGTGGCAGGCAAAGTGACTCTTATGACCCCACCAGATGATGTCGCTGCGGAGGCCGGCCGGGACAAACAGCCGATCATCGGGACCCCCCTCGGGTTTGGGCTCAGTAGACTGGACCTGCCGGACCCTCTGCTCGATCTCCCAGGTAAGAGCACCTAAGATACAGGAGGAGGGCACAATAGGTTGGGGGAGGGAAGGGGGGGCTGAGTGGTCAGGGGTGAACTGGCGGGAGAGAGTGTCTTGTTTGCTGTTACGGGAGCCAGGCCTGTTGGTGATGGTAAGATTAAATCTGATAAAGAATAGGGCCCAGCGGGCCTGCCTGACATTTAATCTGCGGGCCGACTGGAGATACTCTAAATTTTTATGGTCGGTCCACACAACGATGGGATGGACAGCTCTCTCCAGCCAGTGCCTCCACTCCTCCAGAGGCAATTTAATGGCCAGAAGCTCTTGGTCCACCACGTCATAGTTCCTCTTGGCTGACGTGAGCTGCTGAGAGAAATACGTGCATGGGTGGAGCTTCTGATTGGAGGTTGAGCGCTGCGAGAGGACAGTGCCCACCCCCGAATCGGAAGCGTCCACCTCTACAATGAACTGGAGCTGAGGGTCGACCTGGGCCAAGATGGGTGTGTTGGAAAACAGGTCCTTCAGTTTGGAGAAGGCCCGCTCGGCTGCCTCAGACCAGGTGAAAGGCACCTTGACCGAGGTCAGATGAGTAAGAGGTTGTGCTACCTCACTGTAATTTCTAATGAATCGGCGATAAAAATTTGCAAACCCCAAGAAGCATTTAAGCTCCTTGCGGGACTGGGGCGTAGGCCAATCAAGCACAGCCTTCACTTTGGCCGGATCAGCCCTCAGCTCCCCCCCAGCAACAATAAATCCCAGGAAGGCAGTGGAGCAGGTGGAAAACTCACACTTTTCGGCCTTCACATAGAGCTGATTTTCCACGAGCCACTGTAACACGGCCCTCACATGGACTGAGTGCTCCTGTGGTGTGCGAGAAAAAATTAAAATGTTGTCAAGGTAAACAAAAACTAATTGATTAACCATATCACGGAGGATGTCATTAATCATTCGCTGGAAGACGGCAGGGGCATTGGTGAGCCCAAAAGGCATCACAAGACATTCAGATTGCCCCAGGTGTGTTTTAAAAGCTGTCTTCCTTTCATGTCCCTTGCAACCAGATGATACGCGTTGCACAAATCCAGTTTGGTAAATACCCCCGCCCGCTGAAGGAGCTCGAACACGGAGTTGATCAGGGGCAGAGGGTATTTATCCTTGACAGAAATGGCATTTAACTTGCGAAAATCGATGCACAGGCGCAGAGATCCATCCTTCTTTCCGACAAAGAAGAACCCTGCCCCAAGAGGAGCCTAAGAAGGCTGAATGAGGCCGGCGTTCAAAGAGTCCTTGATGTAACTTTCCATCACCTCTCTCTCCGGCCCAGAAAGGCTGTAGAGCCGGCTGGATGGCAACCGCACACCCGGGAGGAGGTCGATAGCACAGTCATAAGAGCGGTGAGGAGGCAAAGAAAGGGGTCTCGACTTGCTAAAGACCTCCCCAAGGTCTTGATAGACCTCGGGTACGAGGCTGAGATCCAGCGGCTCCACCGGAAAGGAGGAGATTGAAAGGGACGGCGAACACTCGGCCGAGCAGAGGCAGGATGCTAAGCAGAAGGGGCTCCAGGAAGAGATGGAATTTTGTGTCCAATTAATAATAAGGTTCTGCTTCCGGCGCCACGGATACCCCAGAACCACCAGGGAGGATGAACTAGGGAAAATAAAGAACGATATGGTCTCCCGGTGGTTCCCGAAAAAGAGGACGGAGATCGGCGCAGTGTATTCGGTAATGGACACCACACAACTACCAGATAATGCCGCGACATTTAATGAAGTCGGCAATTTAGTCGTGGGGATGCTTACTTCCCGCATGAGATGCGAAGAAATGAAATTCTGCTCTGCCCCTGAATCAATTAATGCTGAAACCCTCCTCTTGACCCCCGGTAACAGAATGAGGGCCGGAATGGAAAAGCTACTGGGGGGATGAATGGAATTCCCGCCCGTCAGACCCCCATGGCTACTGGCGGGCTGCGTCTTTTGGCTTAAGGTGACAGTTAAATATTTTGTGCTCTAAGGAGTTGCAGTACATGCAAGCACCAGCTCTCCTCCGTCGCTGGTGCTCCTTTGGAGTCAGGCGGGCTCAGCCAAGCACCATAGCTTGGGAGGAGGAGTTAGCCTCACCCGTGCCAGTAGCTGGGGAAAACGTGCGTGAAACGGGGGGGCCAGAGGAGGTCTTCCGCTCCCTTGCGTGCTCGCGGTAGCGGTTATCCAATCTGATGGCCCAATCAATGAATTCATCCAGAGAGGAGGGAACAGCATGAACCGCCAGGTCGTCACCGAGGTTGGCATTAAGACCCTGGAGGAAGGCACTTCTTAAGGAAACATCATTTCAACCAGAGTCCTCCGCAACGACCCGAAACTCTACAGACTAGTCGGCTGCACACTGACTGCCCTGGCGGAGTGACAAGAGACGGCTCATAATGTTACCTTCGCTTTCAGAACGACCACAAGCCTGGGAGAACTCACCAATAAATCTATCAAAAGTGTAGCTAGAGCCCTCTGTTTTGTCGAGAATAGACTGAGCCCAGCTGAGGGCTCGGTCTCGCAGCAGGAGGGTCATAAAATGAATTTTGGACGTGTTGTCCGGGTACTTCCTGACCACCTGCCTCAAATAAAGCTGAACCTGGCACAAAAACCCCTTACATTTCCCCACCTCCCCCGCCTACAGGGCCGGTGAGGGAACATAAGTGGTTAGGCGAATGATGGAAGAAACTGGAATGGCACGTGGGGGAACTGGACCCAAACGAGACATGTGGCTAAGATGGTCTGTGACCTTGCTCAGCTGCTGCATAATTGTCTGCAGCTGTTCTGTCAGCACGGCCACCTGCCTCTCTGTGACGTCGAGGCGGTAGAGGGCGGAGTGCTGATGCAGCACCTGCTGAGCCTAATTCATGGCTGGCTCGTTCTGTCATGTTTATGAGAATGATCAGCTCACGTGCAGGATACTACACCAGAGAATGCACACGATACAGAGAAGCACGTTTCAACACAGTTTTATTGAACAAGTGAACTCAAAGTTAGAGAAAAAACGTCACTTTCCCAGAGGAATACGCAGCCTGTAAAGAGGGGGACGAGAGCAGGTTAGCTATGAGGAGGGGGACGAGGAATAATGAATTACAAGGATATTCTTACAAATAGGAGCAGAGAGCCCAGCAGAGGAACCCAGCAGGAAGAGGATGAACCAGCGAAGTGGGAATTGCGGATGAGTTGAGCAAGGAGAGGTGTCTGACCGGGTGGAGAGGCAGTCCAGAGCGATGATGATGATGATGGAGCAGGTGAGCACACAACAACCCCCGGAGACGCATCGCAGAGATGGCAGCAACCCGAGCCAGAGCTGGAGTGTTCACAAACTGGTCCTTTTAAGCGCTGGCCAGGAAGAGGCAGCAGGTGCATCCACTCACACAAGTGTACACGAATCTCCCACAGGAAGGGAGGGGGAGCACGCACACCTGATCATGACAGTTTTACTTAATGTGTACTGTGCTAAAATAAGAAAATAAAACTGTAAACTTCAGCAGCATTCAAGACTATTGCCATCACATATTACAGGGATCCGTACATGCAATGTTTACTTTTTTGGGCAAAAAAGTATTTAGAATCAGAATCAGAATCAGAATCAGAATCAGCTTTATTGCCAAGTATATTTACAAGTAAACACACAAGGAATTTGACTTGACATTAGACGCGCACGTTAGGCGCATCCAATGACGCGTCGCCATACAAGGCGCCTGTCAACAGTGGAGGTAAAGAGGGGAGAGGAGGGGGAGGAAAACACAATAGGAGAGAGAAAAAACATAGTAATCAGAATAAACGCTCATATGTGAGCCAAATTTTGACTACACAGAAAAAAACCCTCATGCATTAGCATACAATAGAATTCACAAGACACAAGAGAGCAGTGTACAGTATCTTTAATCAGTTCATGAATCAATGTGTGTGCGGTGTTGAGCAGTGTTGATGATAATAAGAGAGACCCAAGGACCCTTGGCAGAAGATGTTTTGTCTGTCTGGCGCCCAGTCTTATCTGGCGCTGCAGCTGGCTGTCCAAGGCCTTGTGCTCATGATTTTGAAAAAAACACAGACTGCAGACAGCCAGGAGGAATTTTCATGGGGAATAATAATGCCAAATAGGACTGATCACAGAGAAGACTTGTATTTCTTCTGTAGATTCAGTACATTAATCCTTCATTGCGCAGCTTTGAATTCGTCGTGGAAAGACCTGAGCGAACCCATGATGTAATCCACCTTACGAGACAGTTCTCCAGTAGTCGCTATCATGGTCTTCTCCAGTTTCTCAATTTGTTGGATGCACCTCGCCTGGCCAGCATTTTGATAGGTTGAATCCATCTTCAGCAATTTGCGGTAAACCAAGACAATTCCCGTCCCAATCAGAATTATCCCAATCACCAAGATTACGAAGATAAACAGATCTTCAATATCTTCGATAGAAAGATTAGAGAGACACAGCATTTTCCATTTACCCGTGTCACATAGATAGCCCACTGGAGCCGTTCCAGCGGGGCAGACAGCTTCCCCCGGAGCACTTTTCCTTGTTGAAAAAATAGTGTCAATTGTGTTCAAAGCCCAGCTTATTAACTCCATAATTTCTTTTCGGCGGTCGCAGTTAGACGCAGGCAGACAACAGCAAGCTGGGATCTAGTAACAGGAGGGGAGGAAAAAATCAGCAGGAGAGAAGAAAAAAGCGTCTGCTCTCTTGGGAGGGCGGAAGTGAAAAGTCAGCCACCAATTGTGCAAGTTCTCCCACTTAAAAGATGAGAGAGGTCTCCAATTTTCATCATAGGTATACCTCAACTATGAGAGACAAAATGAGAAAAAAAAAAATCCAGAAAATCACATTGAAGGATTTTTAATGAATTAATTGGTAAATTCCTCGGTAAAATAAGTATTTGGTCAATAACAAAAGTTCATCTCAATACTTTGTTATATACCCTTTGTTGGCAATGACAGAAGTCAAACGTTTTCTGTAAGTCTTCACAAGGTTTTCACACACTGTTGCTGGTATTTTGGCCCATTCCTCCATGCAGATCTCCTCTAGAGCAGTGGTGTTTTGGGGCTGTCGCTGGACAACACGGACTTTCAACTCCCTCCAAAGATTTTCTATGGGGTTGAGATCTGGAGACTCTGCTAGGCCACTCCAGGACCTTGAAATGCTTCTTACGAAGTCACTCCTTCGTTGCCCGGGCAGTGTGTTTGGGATCATTGTCATCCTGAAAGACCCAGCCACGTTTCATCTTCAATGCCCTTGCTGATGGATGGAGGTTTTAACTCAAAATCTCACGATACATGGCCCCATTCATTCTTTCCTTTACACGGATCAGTCGTCCTGGTCCCTTTGCAGAAAAACAGCCCCAAAGTATAATGTTTTCACCCCCATGCTTCACAGTAGGTATGGTGTTCTTTCTCCTCCAAACACGACAAGTTGAGTTTTTACCAAAAAGTTCTATTTTGGTTTCATCTGACCATATGACATTCTCCCAATCCTCTTCTGGATCATCCAAATGCTCTCTAGCAAACTTCAGACGGGCCTAGACATGCACTGGCTTAAGCAGGGGACACGTCTTACACTGCAGGATTTGAGTCCCTGGTGGCGTAGTGTGTTACTGATGTAGCCTTTGTTACTTTGGTCCCAGCTCTCTGCAGGTCATTCACTAGGTCCCCCCGTGTGGTTCTGGGATTGTTGCTCACTGTTCTCGTGATCATTTTGACCTCACGGGGTGAGATCTTGCGTGGAGCCCCAGATCGAGGGACATTATCAGTGGTCTTGTATGTCTTCCATTTTCTAATAATTGCTCCCACAGTTGATTTCTTCACACCAAGCTGCTTACCTATTGCAGATTCAGTCTTCCCAGCCTGGTGCAGGTCTACAATTTTGTTTCTGGTGTCCTTTGACAGCTCTTTGGTCTTGGCCATAGTGGAGTTTGGAGTCTGACTGTTTGAGGTTGTGGACAGGTGTCTTTTATACTGATAACGAGTTCAAACAGGTGCCATTAATGCAGGTAACGAGTGGGGGACAGAGGAGCCTCTTAAAGAAGAAGTTACAGGTCTGTGAGAGCCAGAAATCTTGCTTGTTTGTAGGTGACCAAATACTTATTTTACCAAGGAATTTACCAATTAATTCATTAAAAATCCTTCAATGTGATTTTCTGGATTTTTTTTTTCTCATTTTGTCTCTCATAGTTGAGGTATACCTATGATGAAAATTGGAGACCTCTCTCATCTTTTAAGTGGGAGAACTTGCACAATTGGTGGCTGACTAAATACTTTTTTCCCCCACTGTACATAGTGCATTGCTTGTTTGAACATGATTTTTTGGACAGTGGTAAAAATCATGGAGGCAAGAGCCACGCAGGGTCCTGTACAGAGGCTGTCCTATTTAAATACGCCGAATGTTGTTGCAGTCTCCAACCAGTCCACACACCCTGTAGTTGAAATACAGGAGTTACTGCCACTGCTTTATGAAAATTATCAAGTTTTTTTTTTTTTTTTTTTTTTTTTAACAGAATCAGCAGTTCATGCCTGTAGGAAGCTCTGCACAATTATTACACAGGCACAAGTTGAGAGCGGAGCTGCAGTGAGTTTCTCACAGCTTCCATCGTTTGCCACATAGCAAGTTATGAACCCTCTTTAAATTACGAGACCACAAGGGCCTAAAAACATTTGCAATAATACCGCATATCGCAGTGTTGAGCTGTCCACCATCACCGCAGGGGAAATTCCTCCACCGTGACAATCCTACCGCCCCGCCTCTCCCTCCGCATTGCATCAGGTGTGTGAGTTCCAGAGGTTAGCATAGCAGCTAACTGCAAGCTAATGTTTTGGTCATATAGCCGCTACTTCTGTTTGCCAGGGATGTGGGACTTTTTCCCACTGTGCTGCACCAGAGAGGATAGTCCTTTAACCTCGTTTTAATTGGATGTAAGTAACGTTAACACCATCTTTCTCCAATTATAAAACAGCAAATGCTAAATGACAATGCTAACTTGTCGCCAATAGGAAACATTAGAGTGTGTGAGACCATCGACTGGTTGTGGTCGGAGAGGCTGTTGGAGTGGCTTGGCAGCCACGTTTTTGTTAGTCTGCCCCAGGGCAACTGTGGCTATAGGGGTAGCTTACCACTACCATTGCCTATCTGAAGTGAATGAATAATGGACTCACTGTGAAGTGTCTTTGGGTGTCATGGGGTGGCTGTGGTGCAGGTATAGTGTGACCGACTACTGATCGGAGGGTGAGGGGTTCGATTCCCGCTCTGTCTGCAGTCTGCATGTTAAAGTGTCCTTGAGCAAGACACTGAACCCCCAGCTGCTCCTGGTGGGTCAGGCCAGTGCCTTGCATGGCAGCTCTGCCGCCATCAGTGTGTGAATGTGTGCGTGAATGGGTGGATAGTAGGATCTGTAAAGCGCTTTGGTCATCCAGAGATGAGTAAAATGCGCTATATAAGTGAATGCCATTTATATGAAAATCACTATATAAATGCAGTCTATTATTATTACTAGTGCATGCCCGTAGGAAGCAAATATTCTTGTCTAAAAACAGGTAGCCCAGTTAGGCTTTACAGGCCCAAATGTAGGCTGTGTTTGAAAGTGGAATACAAAGAGGTGTAGCCTATATGTAGGCAATCCCACATGTTTGACTTTGACAAATATGAAAGGGACTGAACACTAAGATTTATTTGATTGTGTGAATATTAATTACATAATTATTGAAAGTGAATGGGACGTCCAGTATTAGTGACTGTTTAAGAACCCTTGTTTATTTGTTTGTCAGACTTATTTGTCTGATCTTTTATGACTTACAGTATATTCATAAATGTTGTATGTTGAACTTTGGAAATGGGAGTTGTTCAGTCATTATTATAATTGCACACGTTTACAAATATTTGAGACCCATTGTAGTGCATCCTTTTATATTTTAGCAATATTATAAGTACAAAACACCCAACATTACTATACACAGCAGAATGACCCGTGTGGCTGTAACTGTTGCATCAGTGTTGCCCATTTGTCAGTAAATGAAAAATGATTTCTTTCGTTATTTGGGCAGTTTTTGTCACGGTCGTTGTTTAGTCAAAACGTGCATATGTGTCCACATATGATACGCAGTTGATCTGGCCATTCCACTCCACAATCATGGTGATATTATTATTAACTTTTAATTTTTAGATAGCCTTGTGAGCACACCTGGAGAGGCGCCATGTTGAACCTGCGGTGCCATAAAGAACAGCGGTGGCACACCAGTGAAGCTCGGGTGAAGCAGCAGCCGAGACTCCCGTTAACCGGGCTGGCTAGGCTTGGCTCCCTGCGAAGGACTGTGGTAAGGCAGTCTGGCTGCTGCTCACCCCCAGCGCACCCACAAACCTCGTGTTCTCCACATATGCCAAATTATCCTTTAGAGTTACACAATCATAGCAACATTATAGTATAATTTTTTAAGCTTTAAATCTTCAGTATTCTGCTGTTTTTTTTGTTTTTTTTTTCTGGTCAAATTTGTCGCTTTTCACGAACTTGTTTTGTTTATGGAGCGCTCTGGTGACTGGTTGTGATGCCGCATATTATCTAATCAGTATGGAGTCAGTCCGAAACCCTGCCCTCACTTCTAGAAGTCAGAGCATGAGGAAATGGAGCGGTGGCTAAACTTTAATTGATAAAAATGACATATTTTGACTGAACAACTCCATACTCGGGGATGCACACCCTCGTAACCTCAGCAAAGTACTTAAGCTACTTTGGTTAACCCTTTAGTACCATCAGTATTATTATTTTGAGGCCAGTCTGATGAACGGTTTGGGAGATATCTGAGGAACACACAGACAGAGATCTGTTGCATTTATAGATAATTATTATTATTATTATTATTTCTTTAGTTTAAATTACTGCCGAGTTTCTTAATTTTGTCTGAAAAAATTATTACTAAAGCTGCAAAAGTGTGTGACAGCAGCCGCATACACCCTAAATAAATAAATTAAAACATGTTGGAGGAACAAACTGGATCTTAATGTAACCTGATTTCTAATAATTTTCTAATTAGTCAAGTAGCGATAATGAATAAAGTTGGAGTCATCTCAAATGCACATAAAAAAACAATTTTATAACAGCACTTCAAAATTAAGAGGGGAGAAAAAGGTGCATAAAATTAATGACATGAATTTGTAAAATTAATTTTTTTTTCAGTATCTAATTTTTTTTTCCACAATATTTTTTATTGAACCTTTTTTTTTTACAAACATAGCACAAACAATCAGACACTAACAGTAAAGTAATTTAAAAATAAAAAAAAAACACTAACAACAACAACAAAAAATGTACTAAAAACAACAACAACCATTAACAAAAACAAGTCAACAACAATGCTCCTCTGTTTAGTCTAGGTAATCTATTACATAAAAATACATAATATGCATTCACCAGTTTGGAATTTGCAAGGTCCACACATATCATTCACCTTCTTCTTCAGAAGTTATGTTTAATTTCTTTACATAATCAATGAAAGGTCTCCATATATTCTCAAACACATTTTCCTTTAATTTCAGTATATATGTTATTCTTTCTAGTGGAAGGTTTGTTAACATCTGTCTTAACCACTGAGTCACATCTGGTCTATGAGTCTTTTTCCACAGTAGTGCAATACATTTTTTGGCATTAAGCAAACCGAGGTCTATGAATGCGCTTTCACTCTTATTAAAGTTATGTTTTTCTGGATACAGACCCAACAAAAACAGTATAGGGTTCAATGTGAATTGTTTTGAAATTATTTTTTCAATTGTTACCCTCACCTCTTCCCAAAACATTCTGATTTTTCTACATTCCCATAAACAGTGAAATAGGGTTCCTTTACTTTCCATACATTTTGTGCATGTATCTGGTATGCTTTTGTTATATCTATTTAATTCCACTGGTGTAACATACATCTGTCATATCCGGCTCTAGGGAGCCGGGCAATCAGAGCCAGGGGCAAGCCAGTGAGTCGTGATATTTTATTCAGGGTAAAGGGGAAGGGATGAGGGGAGCACAGATACTCATGCAGAGGTACACTCACAGGTTGCACAGCGCAGAGGTAAGCAGCTCGTACCGGACGTGGGGGTAGCAAGACGTACATACTCACAGCGGGATACAAACACAGGAATGCTGCAAGAGGAGTATAAGCTGACACCAGACGAAGGGGCTTCAGCTTAGCAATGTGTTTATGTCGCAGCCCCGAGTCATCGAGGCTGCTCCTATTTATCCTCATTGGCAGCGCCCCAGCTGATGAAGACTAATTGGCCCCAGCCGTCCATAATGCTGCCAGCTGGGGGCCAGCTGAGACGCTGCTCAATGGGAAGCAGGGATGAGGGAAAACATGGGCTGAGTGCCGAGACGGCATCTCAACCCATGGTGACAGAGCCCCTCCCTCAAGGTCGGGCTCCTGAATGACCAGGAACATCCCAGCCCCCCCCCCCCCCCCCACCTAGGGTGGGAGGAAGGGAGGCGGACCGGAGGGGAAGAAGCCAAGGGAAGGACAACACCAATGGGGCAATGTAGGGTAGCGGGAAAGAAAAACCCAAATACAATACTGACAAAACAGAATAATTAACCCAGGTACAGATGGGGAGAAGAACTGGGTCAGCACGCCGGTTACATACTACCCAGAGAGTACCAACCATGCGTGACCCAGAGCAAGGAAAAAAGAACCACCAAAAAGGTACAGGGCAAAAAATGCTGAGTACGGTTAAATAAAGGGGAACCTATACACAGTGCTAATTTAAGTACATACACACAGTCACCAAGAAAAGTGAGGGTGACTGGAACAAATGACAATTATAGAGCATGGTGTTACGGAAAACAAGGCACATGACTCTATAATGAACCAACAGGACAAAAAAGAAATACTGAGTGCAGGCAAAGAAAAACCCACACACACGAATATATAAATACCCAGTCACCTAAAGAAATGAAAGTGACTGGAATAAATGGATAACTGCAGAGCATGGTGTTACGGAAAACAAAACATAACTCTACAATACAAAAAACGAGGCTAAAAACATGGCACAAAAAGTAAAATGCTGAGCATGAGCGATGGAAAACACAGCACTATAAAAACGAATCCACCAACAGGACAACACATTACACCCGAGTGACCTTAATAACAAAAGAAAAAGTGACACCCGAGGTGAATGGCAGGCAGAGTCCAAAAATGGCCGAGATGGCTCCGGAGATCTCCCCGCCCATTGTCCAGCTGGCGAATCAGGGGAAGAAGTGTTCGGACGGCGAACTCTGGACCCAGATCCCAGGAATCCAGTCCACCGGCAGCCGAACCAGGCTGCCCAGAGGGAAACACAGACCAGTGGGGGGAACCAGATCACCGAACCGAAAGTTCTGTGGGTCGGGTCGTCGACCCGCATCACTCAATCACCAGGACCGTTGAGACGGGCGAAGGATCAGAGCGGATCCCGGTGGAAGAGGCTCAGGGGAGAGCCGATGACGAGGGCGGCGGGCGTCAGGCCGCAGGAAAACGGCCACCTCCTCACCGGACCTGGACAATACTGGGGCAGCACCCACGTCGGACCCCGATCGGGCCTCAGGCGAACCCACGTTGGACCCCGACTGGGTCTCGGGCGAACCCACGTTGAATACTGCACCAGAACCGACCTCCAACGTTGAACCCGGACCCTCCAGCACCACGAGGAACAGCAACTCCTTGCTGGTGACCCTGGAAGAAGGCTCAGAAGAGAAAACAGAACCGGGATCAGGATCACCGGCAGCGCCAGAACCCGGCGAGACGAGCTCAGACGCAGCGGACGGCTGCACCCGGCTCGTCTCCCCTGGAGATAGGCTGAAGTGCTCGGGGATAAAAAGAGAGAAAAGAAAGGAGAGCACTCGCCTGATCTCGGGTTCTGACGCCGTCCAGGACTGCGAAGATCCAGGATCCGTCGTCAGGAGGTCGTTGTCAGGCTCCCATCTAGCCGCGTCGGGCCCCGCAGCCAGCACGATGGTCAGCGCAGCTTGAGATCCCTCCAGCTCAGGTAACCCCGCCGACGATCCACTCGGCGTGAAGCCAGAAGAATCTCGTCCTGCCGGACCGAACCGCTCCTCCGTGGAGACCCGGGGACGCTCAGTCGTCGGCGTAGACTCCACGCAGCAGTCAGTCCCCCTCCTCCGTCCGCAATGTAGCTGCGGAACCACAGGCCCTCTCCATATCCCACCACGTTGACCCGGAGCCGGGGACCGCTCGGCGGAGAGAGACACAGAGGATGCGGGATTAGGCATACAGGTTACAGCAGGTGGGGAGAGTTCAGGGAGCTGCGAACCCTGAACTTCTCCTCCAGGGATGTGACAGAGCAAATCATTAAGCAGGTGTGAAAAAACAATGACTTGCCTGCCCCCTGGAGGTTGAGTATCGCCTGCTGTAGTGGAATCTGCTTCTTCCTCTCCCCGCCCGGCGATAACGGAGGACCCCCCGGGAATTCGTCTGAGGGTCGCTCGCGTTGTCTCCAGCAGAGAGCTCACCAGGCCGGGATTCCAGGCACACACAGCGGTCAGGAAGCGCGTCGAGGAGGAGGGGGAAACAGCCGGGGTGAGCCAGCCCGAATGTCCAGGAATGACAGCGGGGGAACGAGGCTCAGGGGACGAGGCTGTAGAATCTCCACACTGACGAGGCGAAGGGATGACCGCTGCGTGGGAGGAACGGTCCTGACGATGACCCAGAACTGGATCCGGACGAGGTTCGTGCAGAGGTGACTCGGCGATGTGATGACGACTACTCCCAGGGGACGAAGCGAGGGGGAAACCCAGGATTCGCCGCTCCAGATCGGAGATCGAGACGAGGAAGGCGTCGAGCACGGGAAAGCTTCGTAGCCCTGAAGTCCTCACCATCAATCTCACTGCCGCCGCCACATGCCTGAAGGTGGTGACAGGAAACACAGTAGAGCTCGCGACAGCCACTCGACCCCGGACATAACTGCTGTCAGCTGCGGCTCCTTGAAGGGAATCCCGAGTGACGTGGCGCAGGTCTGGGGAAGTCCTCTGGTTGGCGCGAACTCCCGGACTGGAATGGCGGCAGGAACGGGATTCCGAAGCGGGGAAAGACGTCGCCCACTTCGACTCCCTGCCGGGATTTCCATCCACCCCGTGGAGCTTCTCTCGCTGTGTACCTGCAGCGTCTATCCTGGCACTGTCCTCCAGATGGTACAGAGAGTGAGGGTGACAGTCCAGGAGTTCCTCAGCACGGCCCGGATGCCAGCGTCTCGCGTTGGAGGCGTCGTGCAGGGTGAAGAGCGTCCCGTCGACAGCCTCCGAGATGGACCTCAGCTCGTCGCCCTGGCGCCGGAAGTGACTCCTGGGAAACGGCATGCTAGCAGCGCTGACACCCCGACAGAAAGGTACGTTTCCACAGCGACCCATGGCCGCCGGCAACTCTTCTGGCTGCGACATACTGTCATATCCGGCTCTAGGGAGCCGGGCAATCAGAGCCAGGGGCAAGCCAGTGAGTCGTGATATTTTATTCAGGGTAAAGGGGAAGGGATGAGGAGAGCACAGATACTCATGCAGAGGTACACTCACAGGTTGCACAGCGCAGAGGTAAGCAGCTCGTACCGGACGTGGGGGTAGCAAGACGTACATACTCACAGCGGGATACAAACACAGGAATGCTGCAAGAGGAGTATAAGCTGACACCAGACGAAGGGGCTTCAGCTTAGCAATGTGTTTATGTCGCAGCCCCGAGTCATCGAGGCTGCTCCTATTTATCCTCATTGGCAGCGCCCCAGCTGATGAAGACTAATTGGCCCCAGCCGTCCATAATGCTGCCAGCTGGGGGCCAGCTGAGACGCTGCTCAATGGGAAGCAGGGATGAGGGAAAGCATGGGCTGAGTGCCGAGACGGCATCTCAACCCATGGTGACAACATCCGCATTAACCATTTAAAATGTATCAGTTTAAGACGTACATTTATTGATTTGGTTTGAGCTCCTGCACAAGCCATTTCCCATTGTTCCTCTGAAATTTCAATTTGCAGGTCTTCTTTCCAGTAATTCAGTCTTTTCTCTGAGTTTTCACTTGAGTATAGTGTCAATGAGTTGTAAAACTCTGAAATAATACCCTTTCTCTTATTATCTTTCGTCCAAATTTTTTCCAAGGATGAATAAGTAGGTCGGGTGAGAGCATTATTTTGATTTGATCGAATAAAATTTCTAAGCTGAAGATATTTAAAAAAATGTGTTCTATTAAGATTGAATTTAATCCTCAGTTCTTCAAAAGACATTATGTTATCTGAGCGTGACAAATATAAGTCTTGAATCTTTTGAATCCCTTTTAAATTCCATACTTTAAATACAGCATCCACTCTCCCTGGTTTAAAATATTGATTACCCCATATTGGGCTAAATTGTGACAGTAAGTGTGGTTCTTTTAAATATTTTTTGGTTTCACACCATATTTTGATCATGTGCTTTACAATTGGATTTTTAACTTGTTTCTGTAATTTTTTTGCCGAGTCTGAATATATGAATAAGGGAAGAGGTAAAGGTAAATTGTATGATTCCATTTCAGTCCAGTGAGGGAGAACATTTGATGAAAAATAATATGTCATAAACCTCAGTTGTGCTGACCAGTAATACAACGTAAAGTTTGGACATTTCAGACCTCCACGATCAAATGGTAAATATAGTAAGGACAAACGTAATCTAGCCTTTCTATTGTTCCATATAAATTCCACTAACTTTTTTTTAATTCTTGAGAATAGATCTGAAGGTGGTGGTAAAGGAATGTTTTGAAATAAATAAAGCATTTTTGGTAAGATATTACTTTTAAATATATTAATTCTCCCGATCATCGACATTGGTAGTGACATCCACCTCTGAAGTAACTCATTAATATCTGTCATTAAGGCTTCATAGTTGGCACTGGCGACTGATTCTAGCTTAGGCAAAATTTGAATTCCTAAACATTTAAACTGATTTACAACACTGAATTGATTTACCTCAGGGGCTGGGTAATTTCTTTGGGTCTCATTTAGCATTAATATTGAAGATTTTGTTTTATTTATTTTATATCCTGATATTTCCCCAAAGTTCTTTATTAAATTTAACAAGGTCGGAATTGATTTTTTAAAATTCGACATAAACAAAATTATGTCATCGGCATACAGGGAGATTTTATGTTCTGTTGGTCCTACTTTAATTCCATATATTTGTGGATGTAAACGTACTGCCATCGCTAAAGCTTCAATTGCCATAGTAAACAGTAAAGGTGAAAGCGGGCAGCCTTGTTGACATCCTCTATTGATTTTTATTGATTTTGAGATATTGCTCTTTGTTAGGATTTCTGCTGTAGCATTATTGTATATTATCTGGACCCATTTTATGAAATTATTTCCAAGTCCAAACCTTTGTAGGACTTCAAAAAGAAAGGGCCATTTGACCCTATTAAAGGCCTTTTCGGCGTCCAATGATAAGAGAGCTGTATCCAGTACTTCTTTATTGGAATAAATAATATTAAATAGTCTTCTTACATTATGGAAGCCTTGTCTTCCCATTATAAAGCCATTCTGATCTCGGTTAATAATATTTGGTAATATTTCTTGTAGTCGTTTTGCTAAAATTTTACAGATTATTTTAAGATCAGCATTTAATAGGCTTATTGGTCTCATGTTTTCACATTTATTAGGGGGTTTACCTGGTTTTGGCAACAGTATAATTAAGGCATTATTCATGTATGGTGGTAAATTACCATTTTGAAATGCTTCTAAAACCATTTCCAAAAGTGGTTTTATTAATTTATTCTTAAATTTTTTATAGAGGTCAACTGGAAGACCATCAGGTCCTGCTCTTTTTCCTGATTTCATATTATCAATGGCTAGCCCAACTTCTTCTTGACTAATTTTAGACTCCAGTATCTCCCTGTTTTCATTTGGAATACACGGTATAGATAATCCACCCAAAAAACCATTTAGTTTTGTTAAGTCAGTTTCATTTTTTGTATCATATAGTTTTTCATAATAATCTCTAAAGGCACTATTAATTTCTAAAGGATCTATAACTACCTGTCCATTACTTATAATACTGGTAATTGGTGTTTTAAATTCTAATTGTTTAATCTGCCATGCCAATAATTTTCCTGATTTTTCACCTTGTTCATAAAAAGTTTCTCTTAGAAGTCTCAAAATCTTAGAAGACTCGAGGCAGCTCTATTCGCTGATTTTTTGTCATATTCTGCTCTCAGAATCAGTAATTCGTTCTCTAACTGTGGGTTACTTCCTGCATACACTTTTTCTTGAAGAATTTTTATTTTACGTTCCAATTGGACTCTCTCCTCTCGGGTCTTCTTAGATTTTGAACCTGTATAACTAATAATATGCCCCCTAATAAAAGCTTTGGAAGCCTCCCACTTAATACATGCCATTGTTTGTGTAGTATTAATATCAAAGAACTCATCTATCTGTTTTTCTATGTACTTAACAAATTCCTCATCCTGAAGCCATTTATGCTGAAAATGCCACCTACCTGGATCCTTTGTCAATTTCTTATCTACATATATTAGACAGCAGGGTGCATGATCAGAGATCACAGTGTTATCGTAGAAACAGTTTTGAATCTTGGACCTTAATTCTGTAGAGATCAAAAAGTAGTCTATACGTGAGAATGTCTTATAGGTATTAGAATAACAAGAATAGGCTTTGACTTGTGGTTTCATTTCTCTCCATATATCTAGCAATCTCAATTCTTTCATAAAATGATTAATGGTCATCCTACATCCATTGTGCGTACAGTCCAGTCCTGTTGATCTATACTGGGATTCAATGTACAATTAAAATCCCCTGCTATTATATGTTGCCCTGTAAGTGATGATAAAGTAAGGAATAAATTAACAAAGAAGTTTTGATCATCAATATTGGGGCCGTATAAGTTCACCAGATTTATATTTTCTAATAACAAAGATCCTTGGATGATTAGATATCTTCCAAATTTGTCTCCAATTACATTTTTCACTTGAAATGGGACTGTTTTGTGTATGAGAGTCATAACTCCCCTGGCTCGGGATGAAAATGGTGAGGTGAACACATTACCTTGCCATCTTCTCCTAATTCTTTTTACATCCTCCTCTATTAGATGAGTTTCTTGTAAAAATACAATTTTTGAATCTATGTCTTTTATTTTATTCATAACTTGTTTAAGTTTTTTAAGATTTTGTAGACCTCTGCAATTCCATGAAGTTAAATTAAGATTAACGTTTTGATCTATGATCAGTAAAGAGTTTGAGATTACCTTGCAATATGAACATACTCTTACAGAGAAGCAAAAACATGGTTGATGGAACATTCATCCCACAAACTAAACAAAAACAAATTCCCTTCCCCCACATTCGTGGTAATCCCCCCAAAATCAAAAAATTCTGTCTCCCGTTATAGCTAGTGACTGTTCCACACCTGCGAGGATCAGTCAAACCACTCTCTCTTTCTCCTGTCAATCACCCTGACTCTACTACTATTCTTATAACATTAACTCTCTTCTGTAGTTTTTTCAGCATAACTTCAAAGTTTTATAGCAACGTTGTACATCATAGCTTTTTTTTTTTAAATACAGTCTGTATTTTGTAGACTTGTTATATGTTTCAGATCAATCAGATGTCTGTACATATGCTTAAATGTTCTACCTTTGTCATGTTCATGCTTAGCTCCCACCAGTCTCCTTTTGAATCTGCTTGATGAGCTCCTGCGCCTCTTGAGGGGTCTTGAAGGTGTGGGTTCTCCCTTTATATGTGACCAGCAGTCTTGCCGGATGAATCACTCCACGACAAATCCCGAGGTTGAGCAGCTCTTTGTGGGCGGGGTCGAACTGCCTCCTTAATTGTTGTATTCCTGTGGCAAAGTCTGGGTAGAACCGCACCTGTTGATCCTGGTATTTAATTTCCCCTTTAGCTCCCGCAGCATTGGTGACCGTCATCTTGTCTCTGTAGTTGAGGAACTTCATAATCAGCGTCCTCGGTGGTGTCTTATTATCTCTCGGTGGGCCGATTCGGTGAGCGCTCTCTAAAGCGACCGATGACTGCAGGTCCGCATTGTTCAGCGCTTCTGGAATCCACTTTTCCAAAAAGGAACATGGGTCCCGTCCCTCCGCTCCCTCCGGGAGGCCCACCAGCCTCAAATTATTCCATCGCGAGCGGGATTCCAAGTCTAGGACGTTATCTTCCAGACATTTACATTTTAATTCCAGTGTTTGCAGCTTAATTTGCAGGCTGGTGACGTCATCCTCAGCGCTTGATATTCGGAGCTCCGCCTGCGACATTCGCTCCATGCAGTCGTTTATTTCTTTCCTCATTCCTTCTATCGCTGCTATAGTCCCATCAAATTTAGACGAAAACTCTGTTCTCATGGAGGTGATGGCAGCGAGCACTACGCTTGTCCCCTCCCCAGCAGTTCCCGCTCCGCCACTGGCTCCATCCTCCGCCATTGCCTCTGGAGTTTTCCCTGCCTCACCTTGAGCGTGGAAGTCTCTTAGCTTGGATTGTTTTGTCGAGTTGCCTTTTCCTCCACCTAATTCGCCAACCTTGGTCTTTACCATATCCACGCCAAAACGCTGGGGTGGGTTTTTGTTCCAATTGAGAGAGTTTTAGTAAAATTTTTAGTTTTACAAGCAGAGTAGTGTGAAACACGTCTTCCTACGTGGCCGCCATAACCGGAAGTCCAGTATCTAATTTAAAATGTAGAAAAAGATGGTCCTTTTTATTGGTTATTATGTATATCATGATATATATATAAGATTACTTATACAGGGTTTCCTCTTGTAACATTTCTGTGTGGCGGCCCGCCTCCCTAAGGAAGTATGCCACCATGCCTATGATATATTAATTTAAGAAAAATTAAATATGAAAGAAACGTTCCACAAGCGCTCACACAAACAACGCATGTGACCGTCATCCGCACGAAAATGCCCTGCCCGCCCGGCACCCGCGTGACCGTTTCTGCAGGCAGAGAGTGTCTCTCTAGCGTTGCTGTCTGAGAGAAGCATGAGCTTATTAAAGTACTTTAAACGTGGAAAAATGTACAAGAGATAAGCAGTGGAGGCATTTATGGTGGTTTTAACCCGCTGGTAACTGGAACAACAATGAGGAGTCACTTAGCTAACAGGTTTGGTTAGGCTTCATTGCAGGGAAAGGCAAGAGCGACTGATGAATTGCTGAGGATTTACTTCACCAGGTACTACAATATCAACTAGTAATTTATGTTCATTATTATGTGCCTGGCAAGTTAAGAAGACCGAAATTCATGAAATCAATGACTTTAATCCATCAGCAGCCTTCGGAGAAACTAAACGTACCAACATTTGGATTTCAAAATATCATCCATCCATCCATCCATCTTCTTCCGCTTAATCCTTTTCGGGTTGCGGGGGGGCTGGAGTCTATCCCAGCATCTTTGGGCGAGAGGCAGGGTACACCCTGGACAGATTGCCAGTCCATCGCAGGGCCAACACAGAGAGAGAGACAACCATTCACTCTCACAGTCATACCTAAGGACAATTAAGAATCCCCACTTTGATGCCAGTTAACCTAACTTGCATGTTTTTGGCATGTGGGAGGAAATCGGAGAAATCCCGGAGTAAACCCACACAGACACGGGGAGAACATGCAAACTCCACACAGATCACTGTTGGTCAGGGGCTGGGATCGAACCCAGGATCCCCCGGCCAAGGGTGAGTTGCTGTGCTGCCGCAGTGCTAACCACTAAGGGATGTTTTTCCCGCTGTCTGGTTGGTGAGGAGGTTTTTAAAAAACTATAAATAAATAGAAGTATTATAACGAAATAACTGCATATTTGGTCTTTTAAGTTAGTTTATTTCTTTAAAGATAATTTTAATAATTATATTTCTTTGAATTCAGAGTTAAAGTTATTGTTTTGTTGGCTCTACAAAATTATGGTCAAAAGTTTAAACTGTATGAGGAAAAAAGTTAAAAAAAAATTGCCACATTCTGTTTCAAATTTATAAAAAAAACAGTAATTTTACAATAATCTGCCTTTGTCCACCAGACAGTCCTCTTCACTGTAAAGTTTTAAAACTCCTCTTAAAACCCATTTTTATTCTCTGGCTTTTGACCCAGTTTGAGACATTGATTTTATTTGTTCTTATTGTCTATTGTATGAGTATTGTTACCTCCGCCAAGGAGGTTATGTTTTCATCGGCGTTGGTTTGTCTGTCTGTTTGTTTGTTTGTTTGTTTGTTAGCAAGATAACTCAAAAGGTTATGGACGGATTTTCATGAAATTTTCACAGATTGTCAGAAATGGGGTATCCTACAGATGATTAGATTTTGGTGGTGATCCGGATCACCATCCAGAAGAAAACCGCCATTACGGAAAATGCGATTTTCGTCAATAACTACTGAACCACTAATCCTATCATTGTCAATCCAATTTTTCATGAAATTTTCACAGATTGTCAGAAATGGGGTATCCTACAGATGATTAGATTTTGGTGGTGATCCAGATCACCGTCCAGAAGAAAACCGCCATTACGGAAAATGCGATTTTCGTCAATAACTACTGAACCACTAATCCTATCATTGTCAATCCAATTGCTAGTCATATGTTTTCATGGTCAAGGAATCTGAAAACGTACACACAAACACTGTATGGGGGGAACTGTGGCGCTTGGCGGAGGTCTGCGCTCTCCGAGTGCTTTTCTAGTTTTGTTTGTGCTGTTTTGTACTTTAGGTGTATTTTATTGTTTCTATATTTTATTTATTGTTGATATACAGCACTTTGTGTCAACTGTTGTTGTTTTTAAAGAGCTTTATAAATAAAGCTGGATTGGATTAAAAAAAGATAAACATTAGCCATAAAATAATCCACAAATTTATAATAGTCTGAAATGTACAACAAAAGTCATAATTTTACAAGAGGAAATTACAAATTTGAGGAAAATGGTTGCAAATTTAGATACATTTACAGAGAAAAGTTGAAAACTATAAGAAAATTGTTATAAATTTTGGAGAAAACCCTCAAACCTTGAAGACTGAAGTCATTACTCAAGTTTTTAAGTAGGTGCTCTTTGTACCCTCAACTCAACTAGAAATTTTTGGTTGTCTACTTTTATGTTCTCCTGTATATAATTGGCTGTATAGATTTGAATGACAATAAAGATGGCTTATCCTTATTAATTGTTAATTTCACAGCACTGCTTTTACATGAGCAGAATTTCTGGCTACTATAACCACCTTTGATCATATAATTTAAGTATGCATGAGTAAATTACTATTATGAATGTTTTTTTCCCTTCCCTTTCCTATTCTTCATCAATAGAAAAAAGAAACACTAGAATAAAAATACAAAAATTAAACATTTTGGTTATTTATGCAAACCATGAAAAAAAAATTCTGCAGGACAAAACATGGCACTTGGTATTTTCTAACCTGTTTGTATACTACCATAGACAGAGAGAGAACCTGAATTAGACAGGGCTCAGAGAGGGAAAGATGAGACAGAAGAGAGGAGCCAAGGAGAGGAAAGTATTCAGACAGAGGGTCCAGGAGAGGTGAGAGCAGAGGGGGGAGAGAAAGATGACACCTGTAAAAAGTCCAAACACAGGACATCTGGGTGGGACCCCAATTGGCCCAATTTGCCAACATTTAAGCCTTGGTTGTACAATACTTCTAATGGTAAGTTCCATTATGCAATATTACTGTGCACAATTAAAAAAAAAAAAGAAATAGTGTAAAATTAACATATTTTGGTTACAATCGTGTCGTGTTTTCTGAAATTTTGGTCATATCACACAGCTCTAATCCAATTTGGTTAACTTACATATATTTATCAGAATAAGCTATGCATTATGTTATTTTGTACTTGGTTGTAGTATCATAATATGAATAGTCATCAAAGTGTATATCATCAATCATAACTTTCTCAAAAAATAAAAGAATTATTGCCTTTTGAAAAGGCTGGATGTTTTCTGAGCATATAAAAATCTCAGCATTTCAGAAACCTGCATTTTACTTTGTTTCTGTTCAATACAAATTATCCTTTGACAATTTATGTCAGTGTTGTTACCACTTACTATGTGCTTACCCTCAAAATTATGAAACACTGCTTGTGAAAAGCTGTTGATGCACAATTATTCAAGTGGAACTGATCTTTCGCAAGTGTTTAAATGTTTGATTTGGCACATTTTTTCCAAATTTTTATTCTGTTCCTACCTGTGATTAGTCTTATAATGCCTACTATTAATCATTTTTATTGCTTATGTTACATTATACACATTTCAGCTCAAGTCTTTGGTTCTCTAGAGTCCAGCTGTAAGTGGTCATGTGGTTTCAATTGTATTTATGGCTATTTGTCCAATATGTCATCCATCAGAAAGTAGCAAAAATATTCAATGCAGCGGGGACGTTACTGGAAGGTGACTTGCCACTCATGGGCACAAGGTAGAGATTAATCAAATGTTATGTGTGCTATCGCCAGCTGGCAGTAGCAGCCTCTAAACCTTTGAGTGAGCAAGTCCACAGAGAAGCCCGTGGCACAGCTGAGTTTGTCTTGTAAAAGTGCAGCTGTCCAAGACATGACAGCTACAGCATTAGCAGGGCCATTAAGAGGTGTAGAACATTTCCAGGGAAACCATTTGAAAAATGACAACCTCCGGCACTGCTGAGATATTAATTATACGTAGCACCCATGGAAAATAGGTGAAAACAGTTGGTAAGACAGAAGATGCTTTGTTTTGTCCCAGGATGCCTTGTTTGCACATTTACTAAGCAATAAACCAAAAAAAATAAATAAAAAGAAATAGCTAAATTCAAACTATTGCCACCAGCAAACTATTTGGAAAAACAGATGACAGGAGTAATGACTAATTACCTGACTGCTTGTTTTTCATAATTAAACACAAAATCAGTGTGAGAAAAACACGATTCAGAAGGGAACAGTTTTAAGTCAGCATTTTCTAAACAATTTGAAAGTAGTTGCAGCTGCTGGATGGTGTTAGAGTCAAGAAATTAAAACCCACTGTTATGTTTGATATAAATAAAGAAATATGCTAAAAACAGATAATGATTCGTGAAACAAAGTTGGTGTTTTTAGAAAATCTGCAACTGAAAAAAAGGCCATCGCCAAAAGTGAGTTACTCTCCATAACTGCTCAATGTAAAACATTAGAAAAATATGATGATTGGCTCAAGGAAACTGAAGCTGATCTACACATTCATGATGACTGCAGAAACTACAGTATGGTTTTACTAGAGCACCCTCGTTTTAATTAGACATGGGTGCTGTTTTGTTTTGTTCAGTACTGATTACAGCTTTCTCATAGCAGGTGTATAATGTATCGTCATTCAGACAGAGCCATTGGTATCATTCATTTACTAAAGGGTACCCTTTACATTCACACAGTGAATACATAGTGGCTTTGGCATTAGTAGTACACATAATGACTTGTAATGAAAATGGAATTTAAAAATAGGAAAAATTAAAAAAAAAAAAAGAAATATAAAAAAAGCAAAGAACTGAGGACATGAACTTATGTTTCCTGCCCCATACCACCCGATTTACAACTTCTACATCCTTCCACTGCCATTAAAGAGAACTTTGTGGCACTTTTAAAAGTAGCCCTTGGGCAGTTTCTACCTCAACTCTGAAACAAGAACAGTTCATTTGGAACCCCTCTAAAAATATTGCCTCTGTATTTTTGCAGTAAGTACACTAAAACTTTTTCCCCTCTATGTGAAGTAAACATTTGATAGCAAAGTCTGTAATGGATGACCCTTCTTAATCAGCGAGACTGAGCTAGACTTAGTTGACCATTTCTGAAGTCTTCCCCTTGAATAAGTTTTTCATACCTACATTAAAAAAAAACAGTACTTTGAGATTGAAGTTAACAAAGCAATGGATGAAAATATATTAGCTGTTTTATATGGTCCAAAAAGAAAGACCGAAAAAAATCAAGGTAGTGATTTATTTTATCTCAAATCAACTTAAAGTGTAGTTGGTTGATAAATTTGCCAAATCTCAGGGAGAAACACGTTAGAGCAGTGGTCTCCAGCCTTTTTTACCTCATGGCCCACTAACGCGTATTTTTTTTTTTTTTTTTGCGACTCACAGAGGTGGGGTTGCAGGGTTAAAATGAACAGAAGCAAAATGTGTGATTAAAAAAACTCAGCGGACAGCGGTGCCCGAGCTGTGTTCCCTGTGTCCAGTCCGCCCCAGCGCCTCATCCTGGTTGCCAGTGCTTCTGTGACACTTTTAGGAATGTTCCAGCCTGGCTTTGGTCCAGGGTGTCGGTGGTTTCAGGTCTGCTGTAGTTTGTGGTTCCAGGTGGCTGGTCTTCCTGCACATCCGGGGTTGACGTGCGTGGTGTGTTCCAACTCTTTAACTACTGAAATAGTTATGTCAAGACGTGCAGACACAACAGGCAGGAAGTCGGGTAGGAAGAGAATACTGGGTAAATTTTCAAAGTAAAACACTTCAATAGTCAATACAGAGGAACAGAATAAAGTATTTTTTTTCTCTGCGACCCACTACCAAGAGGTCCAGAAACCACCAGACCCCCAGGTTGGAGACAACTGCTTTAAGAATGGGCTTCTATTCACATTAGCATTTGATAACCTGGTGTAAGAGAATTATTAAAATTTTGCAGCTTTTTGGGGAAAATATGAATATGTTGAAGTATTTGAAGTCATCCCTTTCTTAGCCCCTGAGGTAACAATGAATTTTGTAGTTTATCCGAAAAATTAAAACTTACCAGATTTAACTTTTTTTAGTCACTTCTGTTCAGTGAAAGTGAAGGGGAGGTCAGGAGTTAGTAAAATGTGTTTCTCGCAGGATTTAAACCTTGTTTCTCAGCATAGAAAGATTAAGCTATTAACATATGGGATATTCTCTTCACTTTATATGAAAAGAAGTCATAATGACTAAATCTGTCTGTAGTATTAATTGGGGATTAATTTGGCCTGTTTTCACTAAGTCAGAGGTATTAACTAGCTTCCAACAAGGTGCCTCCTAATTAAGACCGCAAGTCCCTGAGTGTGTTTAATTCCCATAGGAATGTAGTTCATTAATTGGTCATAACTAAACCCTTAGAGGAGTTGATTACAGTGATGGCGGGTAGGCTGGTCTGAGCAGTTTAGACTCTAAATCTATTGCATATATAGGAGCTATTTCCTGTCCTCTCCCCAAGGGAATGAGGGGAGCTATGATGGCCACATAATATCTATTCACAGAGGCTCATAAATAAGGAGCTGCCCCTGAGTGCAAACTATGTTTATTATAGCTGCCTGAACTTCTGTGCCAGCCCTTGGTGTTAGTTATGCAGATAAATGCAGCACCATTCATCATCACTTCTATTCATAAATAGCCAATAACTCATCTCTCTCCATACGGAAGATTAGACCTTGAAAATCTGACTTAACCACAGGAAGTATTCAGTTCATGAAAAACATGAGTGATCGCACACACGGCCATTCCCCCTTTACTCATCGCATCTTATTCTACATGTCATTTCCCTGCTTGGCTATCATCTACGGTCTCCATAAAGAACTGCACTGGAAGCTTCTCGGTGGTATGCTGTCTGGGAGCAGATGAGGGTTTTTTTTCTTCTTACTGTAGTGTGCTGGTCTGCAGAGAAGAGGCCACAGAGGTGCATAGACTGATGAGAAGGGATGATATATGTAGCGCCTGTGTCCCAGCTCTCCTCTGGCCCATTGTCATTAATCACGGCCATTAGGCTCCCCCTCCACCCCTGCTCGCGTCGTCTGCACCCAGCCATCACAGCCTCCCTTTTGTCTCATATCCATAAAGGGAAAGGCTGTATACTTTCACCTCACCTCACTCAGCAGAGACACGGGGTTGCTAAAAAGGGGTGCTAGTGTCGCTTCTGGGGAATTAGAAGTTATATTTTATCTCATTATGGCACGGTAGACGTTTTCTTTTTCTGCAGAAGAAGTGCTTAATTCCTTAACATTACCCAGACTTCGTTTTTTTGCACACTAATCCCCGGCTCTGGCGTGATTTGCTATTTTATCTTTGAAATAAGTCGAATTGTTTTAATCTAAGCACTCACATTATCATCGCCGAGCTAATCAGCAGTCAGAGTTGCTCTCATCTCCCCAGCGCAGTCTTCACATCGTTAAGTCCCCCCACCCATCCTCCATGTCATCAAACCCAAGAGGTCTGATATGATAATATGTGTGAACTGAAATGTGAAAGCAATTCATATCACTTTCCAAGGGCTTTGAATGTTTGATTTGCATAACTAGAGAAAATGATATTAGATGGGCATATTGATTTAATTTCATCCTAGAGCACTGTTAATTATGGTATCATAAAAGTGTCATCTCTTTATTATCAGGTTCACAATGGGGGTTGATGGCTGGTGTTGGCAAAGTGCTCGCATTGCTACGGGAAGGCTATCATCATGATATTGTTTAGCGTAATTTTACATTATGAGGCAGGGCCAGGATATAGTAGTGAGATTTGTTTTTTTAATCACCGTCTCCTGATCAAACTTCTTTCACTTGAAGGGATTAGCTGTATCTATTTTTACTTTGTTCTTTGATATTGCATGAATGCAGTTCATCTACTGGGTGATTGGCTCTGAATGTTTTACATCTGCTTTACGCCCCCCCCCCACCCCCCGTTACTAGAAATATATGTTAAACATCACAAGACCAGAAGCAGAGCATCATCTTGCTTTAAAGTCTATAAGTAACACATATCTTCCCTGTGGCCCTTGTGTATGTTTTCATATCATAAAGAAGGCAATCTCTTTGGTATTATGAGATGGCTTCCCTTGAATAGCCAGACATACACATCCTGTATACCCAGTAATGGCTGTGTGGAGGATCCTGGGCAAATGTTCGTCCCTCTCTTTCCTTCCAGCTGAATTCAGATCTTTACAAATGGATTCCCTGACTGCAATTTATCTAAATGAACAGTGATCATTATTCTAGATCTACCCTATCCTTAATGCTAGAGCACTATTGAGCAGATATCTCTTTAAACACAGCAAAGAGGTGGTCTTGGCTGAAGGAAGGCTGAGTACATTCATTACTTCTCTTCCCCCTCTTTTTTCCTTGGTAACACAAAGCAGTGCATAATGTGCAATCTGATAAGTGTTCTCCTGCGTGCGCCAGGCCCAGGCCCCCGCTTCTTCATTGTCCTATACATCACTGGTCGGCTCAGCTGTGGTTTGCAAGGGAGAACTCTGGGATTGGTGTGGCTGAAGTTGATGAATAGGCCTGCAAGGGTGAGAAACTCCAGGGCCAAGCTGTAGGTCCATCCCCATGGCATGTGATGCTGATTGGCTTTGTCCTGTGTGGCCGCTCTGGAGAAGCGGACATTAAGATTAAGTGATGCTGTCGTGTTGGGGAGCAGTGCACTGCATCATCCTGGGGAAGAGACAGCTGCAGTGGTTAATCCTTCATCACCAGGGGAGTGCTGCCAGAGCAGAGATATACAGCCAAAGATAACCCTCCATAACTTCTGCTAAAGATCAGAAACTTTGAGTTTGCATCCATCTGTCCTCGATCCTCACTTAAAAATGAGAAATGAACAGAGGCAGTGCTGCAGACACTGGAAAACAAATGGAGCAAATGGCATCAAGATGGGGTGCATGTTTTAGTGAGAGGTAATCTCTCTTAAACTAACGGCGAGTAAAAAACAGTCATTGTGCAGCACATACTGCTGCTTCTGTGTCTGAGGGGGAAGAAACAAGGGCAAACAAACAGAAACCCATTTACACAACTTCTGCAATCGCTCTCGTGTCAGTTGCTAACAGACAGAAGTGTACTTTATCACACATTCTGGGTTGGGGGACTGCCCAGCGGATTTAGAATCTAGTTTAAACAGACAAAAAGGCCACTCAGAGTAGAACTAAAGTGTTCTGTATTTATGTCTGCGTGTTGTCAGCATATTTTAGGTTGCTGGGTTTGCATGTTTGTTGTTGGTTTGATGTAGCTGTCAGGATGTGATGGATGAATATCATCATGTAAGGAGTAAAAGGAGACGTCTGAGTGCCAACAGAAAGCTGAAATGTTATATTGC
The DNA here is from genome assembly GCA_020510985.1 of Pholidichthys leucotaenia. Classification (NCBI taxonomy): domain Eukaryota; kingdom Metazoa; phylum Chordata; class Actinopteri; order Cichliformes; family Pholidichthyidae; genus Pholidichthys; species Pholidichthys leucotaenia. The sequence continues at coordinate 390,552,317 of CM035836.1, read as the reverse complement.
CCAGGATAGCCTGAAAAGACATTACAACATGGATTAGTCTATCCATTTCATCCTCTCCACTGTCCACAGCCAGGCTGCTTGAACTCTCCATTTTTATGCCACTTTTTTCAATATGGTAATTTCTTCTAGGAAACCTCACAGATCCTGTGGGATGATATATTTGGTATGAGGGAGGCATACCTGCAGAGAGCCCTTGTGACAGTGACATATTGGTTACAGTGTCTCTTGGAATCTGATAACTTCAAATTTGCCACCTTGTTAAGTTTTGATTTATGTGATACCATTTCACTAAAGTAATTGGCCTGGCCTGTTGTAGAAAATAATCAGCCTCTGCGCAGAACAAATGCTGCGCCATGCTAATGAGGCGGCTCGCGTGCTGAACTGATGTTGCCGAGTGACAGTTATTAATGATTGTTATGATACACAGACGAGTAGAGATTGGACTGAGTTGGATGAAAAAAATGTGACATTTAAAAAATACTGCATATTGGAAAGTACTAATGAAGTAATATACTACTTGGAAAACAATCATGTGCATTGTCAAGGCAATGTGTAATTACCCAGCAGCCACCCTGGCTGTCTGCTTGGCAGGCATGCTGGGGTGAGAGCTGAACAACCTGGTCGGTAATGGATAGAGCTCTGCTGGCAAGGGGCTAAAATGCACTAGGCAGTGACAGAGGTGTACAGATTGATGAATTAATTGGGTCTTTCTTGGGACATAAGGGGAACCACTGCGGCATATGCTCAGCTTGTTACTTCAGAAAGTCTACTGACCCTGAAAGTGAAACCATCCCACACAGGGAGTTGTGGCTCTTTTTATTGCACTTTTTTTCCTCGGGGGGAGGATTGCACACATTGAAGTGTCATCAGCTGTAATTTGCTTGAATTTTATAATAAAAAGCTGCAAGTAGTGCTGAAATAAAGATGGACTATAATGTAGTTTTATTGACTTGGAATAGTTAGAGAAGGATATTGAAATTTGCAACAGAAATTAGAAAGTTTTTAAAGTTGCTGTTTAAGCAGATAGGCTGTATCTTCTGTGTGTGTGCTGCTCACTGTAAATTGGAAAAAATGGCCTTAATGAAAAGATTTTTCCCCCACTTGACAGAGATGTTCATTTGGACTCAAGAAAACTTAAGTAGCTTTTGTTGATCAGTGGCCAAGGTCACTCTGACCCACAACATGTTTTGGCTATGGCGAAAGAATTTACACAAGTTAGAACAATGGGAATGAAATGGTGCCCCCCCCCCCCCCACATCCCAAAATGTTTGGAAGCAGCTTTACCCTGACACCATAGTGTTTTGGAAGAACACTTTTCTGGCAGCACATGTGTTCTGTCACTCAGAAATAGAATGGGAGATTTGGCGTGTTCCTAAGAAGCACAGTCTGTCCAGTCCTAAAGACAGCCCTGATAGGATGAGCCCTGTCTAGTGTCCACCTTCCTTACTTCCCCTCTCTGGATAATCAACAGTGCAGGGATGTCCTGTAGTTAGTAGTCAATGAATGTGAACATTTTCTGTGATGTTTGCACACATGAATTTAGGACAATTTTGTCTCAAACAGATTTATATATTTCCTATTTCATATACAGTGGGGGAAATACAGTAAGTATTTGATCCCTGCAGAATTTGTAAGTTTACCCCCTTACAAAGGAATGAACAGTCCATGATTTTTATGGTAGGTTTAACAGAGAGAGAGAGAAAATATCAACAAAAATTTTCAGAAAAAAATATTAGTTATAAATTAATTTGCGTTTGATTGAGGGAGATAGGTATTTGATATCCAAGCAAAACGTGACTTAGTACTTGGTGGAGAAACCCTTGTTGGCATCACAGAGGTCAGACATTTCTTGTTGTTGGTCACCAGGTTTGCGCACATCTCAGGAGGGATTTTGGTCCTCGCCTCTTTACAGATACTCTCCAAATGCTCAAGGTTTCAAGGCTGTTGCTTGGCACCTCAGAGTTTCAGCTCCCTCCACAGATTTTCTATGGGGTTAATGTCCGGAGACTGGCTAGGCTACTCCGGGTCCTTAATGTCCTTCTTCTTGAGCCACTCCTTTGTTGCCTTGGCTGTATGTTTTTGGTCATTGTCATGCTGGAAGACCCATTCACAACCCATCATCAGTGTTCTGGCTGAGGCCAGGAGGTTCTCATCTAAGGTTCTACGGTACAGGGCCCCATTCATCGGCCCCATATGGCCCTTTTCCACTAGTCCCCACTCGGCCCTACTCGACTCTACTCGGCCCAGTTTGTAGCCTTTTCCATTAGTACCAACTCGAGGCCAGGGTACAGCCGCGCTGAGTCGAGCCGAAAATGTGACGTCAACAGACTGCAGGCCACTGGTTGGTCAGGGCGTAATGTCACCAAAGCGTTCGTCTTCTGAAGAATCGCCAAACCGCCACTTGCAAAAGCTCACGGAGTAAACTCGGTCACTAAGTAAACACAACATTAATTGAGATGGCATTGTAGGTTTCGCGGAAATCTACACCGTGGTCCAACGAAGAGGTGTGGAGTTTTCTGTGCTTGGTGGCAGATATCAGTATCCAGAGCGTCATGGAGCGACCCCGCAACGATACAGATGGCAGCCCAGTATAGAACTGGACTACGGACAAGCTGAAGATGAAAGTGAGAGAACCATCGATGGTGAGTGATTTGTGATATTGTGCATCTTTTCGCTTATTTATCCTGTTGGTGGTAAGCGCACTTTTTTTTTGAGCAATACAGTGCCGTCCTGTGCTGGCTAACGAATGTTAGCTAGTAGCTAGCTAGCTAGATAACCAACTGCTGATTCGCACTTGCTTTGTCTGAAGTACTCGCTTGTGAGAGCAAAACGATGAAATATGTTAATCCTGGTTAAAGTCCTGGTTTGTGTACATGTTGTACTTTGGTGCTGTGCATTAAGTTGTGTGTAATTTCTTTCTAGAATCTGTTTCCACATGCCAGGTGTTAGCCGCCTTCGGGAGTGATGTGTTTTTACAGGTCAAGTGGACCCCAGGATCCAAAATCTCAACATATACAGTGGCGCAAAAAAGTATTTAGTCAGCCACCAATTGTGCAAGTTCTCCCACTTAAAAGATGAGAGAGGTCTCCAATTTTCATCATAGGTATACCTCAACTATGAGAGACAAAATGAGAAAAAAAAATCCAGAAAATCACATTGTCTGATTTTTAAAGAATTTATTTGCAAATTATGGTGGAAAATAAGTATTTGGTCACCTACAAACAAGCAAGATTTCTGGCTCTCACAGACCTGTAACTTCATCTTTAAGATGCTCCTCTGTCCTCCACTCATTACCTGTATTAACTGCATCTGTTACTCTAATGACAAACCCTGGTTCACAGCTAAGCTCAGACAGATCAGGAAGGAGAAGGAAGCAGCGCTGAAAAGTGGAGACAGGGACTGCTACAGGGAGGTTAAATACCGGTTTAACAGAGAGCTGAAGAGGGCTAAATCTCTATACTCAGAGAGACTCCAGCAGCAGTTCACTGCTAATGATTCGGCTTCCGTGTGGAGAGGACTGAGGCAAATCACCAACTATCGACCTAAGGCTCCTAAAGGTCAGGATGACAAAGCCCTTTGTCAAAGACTGTCCCAACACTATGCCCGTTTTGACACCTCGTCATCTGTGTCCAACTCCCCCCCTCCCTCCAGCTCCACAGCCTCCACATTCCCTACTTCATTTAAGGCACCCCCCCCTCCTCCCCCCCTCCCCTTATCATCAGTGAGCAGGATGTGCTCAAACAGTTCTCCAGACTGAACCCGCGCAAGGCCCCCGGCCCAGACGGCGTGTCTCCCTCCACCCTGAGACTCTGTGCGAAACAGCTGGCTCCTGTCTTCACAGACATTTTTAACACCTCCCTTAAGTTATGCCACGTGCCGTCCTGCCTCAAATCCTCCACCATCATCCCTGTCCCCAAGAAGCCACGGATCACTGGACTTAATGACTACAGACCTGTAGCGCTCACCTCTGTAGTCATGAAGTCCTTTGAGCGCCTGGTCCTGTCCCACCTCAAGTCCATCACCACCCCTCTCCTGGACCCGCTGCAGTTTGCCTACCGAGCCAACAGGTCTGTAGACGATGCAGTCAACCTGGCCCTCCACTCCATCCTGCAGCACCTGGACTCCCCGGGAACCTACGGCAGGATCCTGTTTGTGGACTTCAGCTCCGCATTCAACACCATCCGCCCCGCTCTGCTCCGGGACAAGCTGTCCCTGCTCAACGTGCCTGACTCCCTCTGCAGGTGGATCATCGACTTCCTGACGGACCGGAGGCAGCATGTGCGGCTGGGAAAGACTGTCTCAGACTATACTAGCATCAGCACCGGATCACCCCAGGGCTGTGTACTTTCCCCCCTACTCTTCTCCCTTTACACCAACTCCTGCACCTCCAGCCACCAGTCTGTCAAGTTGATCAAGTTTGCAGACGACACCACCCTCATCGGGCTCATCTCTAACGGCGACGAGTCCGCCTACAGGAGAGAGGTGGCCCAGCTGGCGTCCTGGTGCAGCAATAACAACCTGCAGCTGAACGCTCTGAAGACAGTGGAGATGATTGTAGACTTCAGGAAAGTCACTACTCCTCTGCCCCCCCTCACCCTCTCAGGCTCTCCCATCACCACTGCTGATTCCTTCCGCTTCCTAGGCACTACCATCACCAGGGACCTCAAATGGGAGCTGACCATCAGCTCACTCATCAAAAAAGCCCAGCAGAGGATGTTCTTCCTGCGGCAGCTGAGGAAGCTCAAGCTACCCACCAAGATGTTAGTGCAGTTCTACACAGCCATCATCGAGTCCATCCTCACCACCTCCATAACCGTGTGGTACGCAGGAGCCACTGCCAGGGACAGACTAAGGCTGCAGCGCGTCGTGCGCACTGCTGAGAAGGTGATCGGCTGCAAGCTCCCATCTCTCCAGGATCTGTACATCTCCAGGACCCGGAGGCGTGCTGGCCGGATCATAGCCGATCCCTCACACCCTGGTCACGTACTGTTTGCCCCCCTCCCCTCTGGTAGAAGACTTCGGTCCATCCAGACTAAAACCTCCCGTCACATGAACAGCTTCTTCCCCTCTGCCATTAGACTGCTGAACACTAAGTGACTTATTGACTCTCGTGCACCATGTACAGCAGCTCAACCAGACTCATGTCAATCATCACTGTTTTCTTCCTGCATTACCGACTGCACTATATAGTTCTCCACAGTATCTGCTGCTGGCTAATATATATTTTAACTGTTGACCAGTATCACTTAATCTTATCCTACACTTTATTACATGTATAGTTTATTTCTCTTATCTTATCATGTTTAATGTTGCAGCATTGTACCGAGACAAATTCCTAGTTTGTGTACTACATGAACAATGGCAATAAACCTGATTCTGATTCTGATTCTGATCTTTTTGAACTCATTATCAGTATAAAAGACACCTGTCCACAACCTCAAACAGTCAGACTCCAATCTCCACTATGGCCAAGACCAAAGAGCTGTCAAAGGACACCAGAAACAAAACTGTAGACCTGCACCAGGCTGGGAAGACTGAATCTGCAATAGGTAAGCAGCTTGGTGTGAAGAAATCAACTGTGGGAGCAATTATTAGAAAATGGAAGACATACAAGACCACTGATAATCTCCCTCGATCTGGGGCTCCACGCAAGATCTCACCCCGCGGGGTCAAAATGATCACGAGAACGGTGAGCAAAAATCCCAGAACCACACGGGGGGACCTAGTGAATGACCTGCAGAGAGCTGGGACCAAAGTTCAATTCAATTCAATTCAACTTTATTTATATAGCGCCATTTCACAACAACAGTCATCTCATAGCACTATCAACTGTAGGGGGAACCCCCACAGTTGCAGAAAGACCCCAGCAATCAGGCGATCCCCTGTGAGCAAGCACTTGGCAACGGTGGAGAGGAAAAACTCCCTTTTAACAGGAAGAAACCTCCAGCAGAACCAGGCTCAGGGAGGGGCAGTCATCTGCTGCGACTGGCTGGGGGGTGAGGGGATAGAGAAGAAGAAAAGAACAGACATGTAGAGAGCAAACAGCACGATGGGGACTCAATCTATGGGAGAGAACAAACAAATGTTAATGACCAGCAAAAAAAATATTTCATTGAGAGTGAGAAAAGGAGTGAGGCCCAGTGCATTACTGGAGGTCCCCCGGCTGACTAAACCTATTAGCAGCATAACTAAGGGAGGGTTCAGAAACACATGATCCCTCCCTAATTGTAGGCTATATCAAAAAGGTAGGTTTTAGCCCTATTCTTAAAAACAGAGATCGAGTCTGACTCCCGAATCCAGATTGGCAGCTGATTCCACAGGAGAGGAGCTTGATAACTGAAGGCTCTGCCTCCCATTGTACTTTTGGAGATTCTAGGTATTACAAGTAATCCTGCATTTTGGGAGCGTAGTGCTCTGTTAGGATAATACGGTAGTATCAGATCTTTTAAATAAAAAGGAGCCTGATTGTTTAGAGCTTTGTAAGCAAGAAGAAGGATTTTAAACTTAATTCTAAACTCTATGGGAAGCCAATGAAGGGAGGCCAGAACCGGAGAGATATGATCTCTCTTTCTAGTACCTGTTAAAACTCTTGGTGCAGCATTTTGGATCAGCTGAAGACTTTTTAAAGATGTTTTAGGACAGCCCGATAATAAAGAATTACAATAATCTAATCTTGAGCTAACAAAAGCGTGGATCAGTTTCTCAGCATCACTCTGAGACAAGATGCTCCTAATCTTGGCAATATTACGCAAATGATAGAAGGCAGTCTTAGAAACAAATTTAATATGTGAATTGAAGGACAAATCCTGATCAAAAATAACTCCAAGGTTCCTCACAGAGCTATTAAGAGAAAGAGTAACCGCATCCAAACTGAAAGTTTGATTTGGAAAGGAATTTCTAAGGTTTTTTTGACCAACAAGAATGACTTCAGTCTTATCTGAATTTAATAGCAGGAAATTACAAGTCATCCAAGCTTTGATTTCCTTAAGACAGGCTTCTAACTTGGCTAATTGATTACTATCATCTGGCTTCATTGACAGGTATAATTGTGTGTCATCAGCATAACAATGAAAATGTATACAGTGCTTTCTAATAATGTTGCCTAACGGAAGCATATATAAACTAAAAAGAGTAGGGCCTAGCACAGATCCCTGTGGAACTCCATGAATGAGCTTTGAGTTGAAAGAAAACTCATTATTTACATGAACAAACTGGAACCTATCAGATAAATAAGATCTAAACCACTGCAATGAAGTTCCATTAAGTCCAACATAGTGTTCTAATCTATCAAGTAGAATATTATGATCGATAGTATCAAAAGCTGCACTAAGGTCTAAAAGGACAAGTACAGAAACTAGTCCATTATCAGATGCAATGAGGAGGTCGTTAGTGACCTTCGCTAAGGCTGTTTCAGTACTATGATGGATTCTAAACCCAGACTGAAACTCTTCAAGTAAACCATTTCCCTGCAGGTGGTCAAATAATTGCGTAGCAACAACTCTTTCTAAGATTTTTGAAATGAAAGGGAGATTAGAAATTGGTCTATAGTTAGCTAAAGCTCCTGGATCTAGCGTTGGCTTTTTGAGTAAGGGTTTAATTACAGCCGTTTTAAAAGCCTGCGGTGCATGGCCTAAAGTTAATGAAGAATTGATTATATGAAGAATAAAGCTACCAATAAGTGGGAAGACTTCTTTAAATAACCTGGTAGGAATAGGGTCTAAAAGACAAGTTGAAGGTTTGGATGAGGAAACTATTTTGTCTAACTCACAAAGGTCGATTGGAGTAAACTCATCAAGACAGACATCAATAGAAGGAGTTGTAGTAGTTACAGTATTTAAGTTAACTGTGGGAAGAATCTGATTGATTTTATCTCTGATGGATGAAATTTTATTATTGAAAAAGTTCATAAAGTCCTGACTAGTAAGCTCTAAGGGAATGCTAGGATTGACAGAGTCCTGACTCTTTGTCAACCTGGCTACAGTACTGAAAAGAAACCTGGGATTATTCTTGTTCTCTTCTATTAATGCAGAGTAATAACTCGTTCTAGCTTTTCTAAGAGATTTTTTATAAATTAAAAGATGATTTCTCCAAGCTAAATAGATTTCATCTAAATTAGTGGAGCGCCATTTTCTTTCTAATTGACGAGTCTTCTGTTTTAAGCTACGAGTTTCTGTGTTGAACCAAGGAGTTAGAAATCTCTGATTAGACTTTTTCTTTTTTAAGGGGGCCACCAAGTCTAGAGTCTGATGCAGAGAAGCTGAAACACTATCCACCATGTTATCAATTACAGAAGGAGCAAGCTGTCTATAGCTTATTTCCGTTGTGTTGACACATGGCATAGAGGAAACAATCTGCATAAATTTGGTAACAGCATCATCTGAGAGGCATCTACTGTAATAATATTTTTCTTTAGGAGCCAAATAGTCAGAAATAGTAAAATCAAAGGTTAACAGACAATGATCTGACAGTACAGGGTTATGAGGAGACACTACAAGATTTTTTATTTCTATGCCATATGTCAGAACAAGGTCCAATGTATGGTGGAGGTAATGAGTAGAATTTCCTACTTTCTGAGAAAACCCAATCGAGTCTAATATTGAATTAAATGCCACATTAAGGCAGTCACTATCTACATCCACATGTATATTAAAGTCCCCTACTATAATTATTCTATCAGATTTCAGCACTAAATCAGCTAAGAAATCAGCAAATTCGGATAAAAATTCTGAGTAGGTTGATGGGGGACGATAAACTATGGCAAATAAAATTGGGTTTAACCTAAATTTGCTAAAGTGCCCAATACTGAGGACCAGACCCTCAAAGGAATTATAACATGTTTTTTGCTTTACATTAACTAGTAATTTGGAATGGTAAATTGTTGCTACTCCTCCTCCATGACCAGAACTTCTGGGATTTTGAAAGTTTAAATAACCAGAGGGAGTTGATTCATTTAAACCAACATAATCCTCTTGCCCTAACCAAGTCTCTGTAAGGGAAATTAAATCAATCTGATGATCAATTAACAGATCATGGACTAACAGAGACTTGGGAGTTAGAGACCTAATATTTAATAAACCACATTTAATTTTTAAATTATGAGGAGGAACAGAGGCCAATTCATTCAATTTAGAGGCTTTATGTTTAATTTGAGTTTTACCAATATTTTGCTTTATCACTTTGGGATGCTTATGCATTATATTTTTATTTACTTTGGAGGGAGCAGACAACGATTCTCTGATGGGGAAGACAGGGGCTAAGCTGAGGGGTGGAGAATGAAGAGGAGCTGCAGAGAGGTGTGTAAGACTGCGACTCTGCTTCCTGGTCCCAACTCTGAGTAGTCAGGGTTTTGGAAATTTGGATAAAAAAGATGCCAGATTGTTAGATAAATGAGAAGCACCATCCAAAGTGGGATGAATGCTGTCTTGTCTCATAAGACCAGGTTTTCCCCAAAAAGAGCTCCAATTGTCAATGTAGCCCACGTCATTTTTAGGACACCACACAGACAGCCAGCGGTTCAAGGATGACGAGCGGCTAAACATGTCATCACTGGTCAGGTTGGGGAGGGGCCCAGAGAATACTACAGTGGCAGACATCGTTTTTGCAAAGTCACACACCGATTCTATATTAAGTTTCGTGACTTCCGACTGCCGGAGACGGATGTCATTAATGCCGGCGTGAATAACAATTGTGGAGTATTTACAGTTACTTTTAGCCAGCATTTTCAAATTTGACTCGATGTCGCCTGCTCTGGCCCCAGGAATGCATTTGACTATGGCCGCTGGAGTCTCTAGGTTCACGTTTCTGACTACAGAGTCACCAATGATCAGAGTTTTTTCCTCAGCGGGTGTGTCGCTGAGCGGGGAAAAATGATTAGAAACATGAACAGGTTGGTGGTGTACCGGGGCTTTGCGACTAGGCTTCCTTCTCACCGTCACCCACCCAGTCTCCTCGCTGCTGAGGAGAGCCGGGGAACCGCTGACAGTGGGGCCTAAGCTAGCTAGCTCCGCTGCAGCTAAGGGGCGTCGGTCGAGATTAACTGGCGCAGACGGTGTTTCAATGCAGCGGAGCCGGGATTCCAAATCAGACAACCTCGCCTCGAGCGCCTCAAAAAGACAACATTTATTACATTTACCGTTATCACTAAAAGAGGCAGAGGTGTAGCTAAACATCTGACAGAGAGAGCACACCAGAGGAGGAGAGGAAAGAGAGCTAGTAGCCATAGCTAGTGGCTAGCTAGTGGCTGGAGAGCAAACCACACAGGCAGACAGCAAAACAGGAAGTGACGATACGTTACCACAAGGAAGTGACGATCCAAGATCCCATCCAAAGTAACAAAGGCTACCATCAGTAACACACTATGCCGCCAGGGACTCAAATCCTGCAGTGCCAGACGTGTCCCCCTGCTTAAGCCAGTAAATGTCCAGGCCCATCTGAAGTTTGCTAGAGAACATTTGGATGATCCAGAAGAGGATTGGGAGAATGTCATGGTCAGATGAAACCAAAATAGAACTTTTTGGTAAAAACTCAACTTGTCGTGTTTGGAGGAGAAAGAACACCATACCTACTGTGAAGCATGGGGGTGGAAACATCGTGCTTTGGGGCTGTTTTTCTGCAAAGGGACAAGGACGACTGATCCGTGTAAAGGAAAGAATGAATGGGGCCATGTATCGTGAGATTTTGAGTGAAAACCTCCTTCCATCAGCAAGGGCATTGAAGATGAAACGTGGCTGGGCTGGGTCTTTCAGCATGACAATGATCCCAAACATACCGCCCGGGCAACGAAGTAGTGGCTTCGTAAGAAGCATTTCAAGGTCCTGAAGTGGCCTAGCCAGTCTCCAGATCTCAACCCCATAGAAAATCTTTGGAGAGAGTTGAAAGTCCGTGTTGCCCAGCGACAGCCCCAAAACATCACTGCTCTAGAGGAGATCTGCATGGAGGAATGGGCCAAAATACCAGCAAGAGTGTGTGAAAACCTTGTGAAGACTTACAGAAAACGTTTGACCTCTGTCATTGCCAACAAAGGGTATATAACAAAGTATTGAGATGAACTTTTGTTATTGACCAAATACTTATTTTTCACCATAATTTGCAAATAAATTTTTTAAAAATCAGACAATGTGATTTTCTGGATTTTTTTTTTTTCCTCATTTTGTCTCTCATAGTTGAGGTATACCTATGATGAAAATTGGAGACCTCTCTCATCTTTTAAGTGCGAGAACGTGCACAATTGGTGGCTGACTAAATACTTTTTTGCCCCACTGTACAAGTGCATTTTCAAACCATCCATCCATCCATCCATCTTCTTCCACTTAATCCTTTTCGGGTTGCGGGGGGGCTGGAGCCTATCCCAGCATCTTAGGGCGAGAGGCAGGGTACACCCTGGACAGATCGCCAGTCCATCACAGGGCCAACACAGAGAGACAGACAACCATTCACTCTCACAGTCATACCTAAGGACAATTTAGAATCCCCATTTTGATGCCAGTTAACCTAACTTATATGTTTTTGGCATGTGGGAGGAAACCGGAGAAATCCCGGAGTAAACCCACGCAGACACGGGGAGAACATGCAAACTCCACACAGATCACTGTTGGTCGGGGGCTGGGATCGAACCCAGGATCCCCCGGCCAAGGGTGAGTTTCTGTGCTGCCGCAGTGCTAACCACTCCGCCACCGAAGTGATTCATATAAAGCATCAGAATAGACCCAAACACCTATTCTGTGGATTCTCAAAAAAAAGTGTTGGAGCAGAGTTGTTGTGCTGTTCCATCATAAATCCCTGGATTGAAAATGTACTTGTACATGTACAGAGTGGATCCTGGGGTGCTCACTTGGCAGGGAAATGAAGCATTTTTGTCACATCCCACCACTGACTGTCACAAGTGTATTTCCCTAATACAGGTACATCTCCAAAAATTAGAATATCATGAAAAAGTTCAATATTTTTTGTCACTCATTTCAGAAAGTGAAATCCATATATTATATAGATTCAATACACAGACAGTGATATATTTCAAGTGTTTATTTATTTTAATTTTGATGATTATGGCTTACAGCCCCTGAAAACCCCAAATTCAGTTTCTCAAAAAATTAGAATATTACATAAAATTAATTTTAAAAAATAGTTTTTAAATAGAAATGTTGGCCGTTGAAATGTTGGTTAACATGGGCTGTAGCCATAATCTTCAAAATTAAAATAAACACTTGCAATATATCACTGTCCGTGTAATGAATCTGTATATGGGTTTCACTTTCTGAAATGAGTGACAAAAAAATTGAACTTTTTCATGATATTCTAATTTTTTGAGATGTACCTGTATATGTGTTGAACTTGCTTTAACTAACCACCATCCATTTCTGTCGTTCGTCTAGGCAATAGGAAAGGAAAAGCAACCACCCCACAACGGACCTTGCCACTGTGGAAAGTACTGAAATCCTTTGCTTTTATAGGTAAAGTGCCAAAACCAAAGCAGCACAATTTCCACTTAATATAAAAGGGACTGAACTGAGATTTATTTGACTGTGTGAATATTAATTACAGAATAATTGAAAATGAATGGCACATCAACTGTAAAAAAAACCCACTTGTTAATGTATTTTTTTTTGTCAGATCACTTGTGTGATCCTTTGTGAGTTATGTTCATAACTGTATGTTGCACTTTGGGGAATGGGAGTTGTTCAGTCGCCAATATAATTTAGTTTATATGTGTAGTTTATAGTCTATCATCAATAAACTAATGCAGTATTATAATAGCAGGACACTTTACAAATATGTGAGACCCACTGTAGTGCATCCTTTTATATTTTAGCAATACAAGTACAAAACACGACCCACACTTGAAGCCAGGCCAAGAAGAGACACAGCGGTGACAGACCGGTGGCTAAACTTTTATTGATAAAAATTCCTTATTTTGACTGAGCGACTCCATACTCGGTGATGCACACCCTCAGTTAAAGTACTAGATTTCATTCAAGTGAATGTATTAATTCATTCTGATTGCTGAGGCCACAGTAAAAACAATTGATTTTAAATGTAACCCAGCCCTTGTAAAATCTACTGAAGTGCAGCTACATGAAAATTGTGGTTAAATACAACGATGAAACACTTTTTTGTCACATTCCACCACTGGCTTTTAGCAACAAGTGTATTTCCCAAATATGTTTTAAACTTGCATTAACTAACCACCATCCATTTCTGTCTTTGGTCTAGACAAGAGGAAAGGAAAAGCAGCCACCCCGCAACGGACCTTGCTACTATGGAAAGTACTGAAACCCTTTGCTTTTATAGGTAAAGTGCCAGAACCAAAGTAGCACAATTTCCATCCATCCATCCATCCATCCATCCATCTTCTTCCGCTTAATCCTTTCGCAGGGGGGCTGGAGCCTATCCCAGCATCTTTGGGTGAGAGGCAGGGTACACCCTGGACAGATCACCAGTCCATCGCAGGGCCAACACAGAGAGACAGACAACCAATTAACCTAACTTGCATGTTTTTGGCAGGACTGAACTGAGATTTATGTGATTGTGTGAATATTAATTACAGAATAATTGAAAATGAATGGCACATCAACTGTAAAATAAACCACTTAATGTATTTATTTTTTTGTCAGATCACTTGTGTGATCCTTTGTGAGTTATGTTCATAACTGTATGTTGCACTTTGGGGAATGGGAGCTGTTCAGTCACCAATATCATTTAGTTTATATGTGTAGTTTATATTCTATCATCAATAAACTAATGCAGTATTATAATAGCAGGACACATTACAAATATTTGAGACCCATTGTAGTGCATCCTTTTATATTTTAGCAATGTAAGTACAAATCACCACCCACACTTGAAGCCAGGGCAGGAAGAGACACAGTGGTGACAGAGCGGTGGCTAAACTTTTATTTATAAAAATTCCATATTTTGACTGAGCGACTCCATACTCGGTGATGCACACCCTCAGTTAAAGTACTAGATTCCATTCAAGTGAATGTATTAATTCATTCTGATTGCTGAGGCCACAGTAAAAACAATTGATTTTAAACATAACCCAGCCCTTGTAAAATCTACTTTACTGAAGTGCAGCTACATGAAAATTGTGGTTAAATACAACAACAAAGTACTTTATTGTCACATTCCACCACTGGCTTTTAGCAACAAGTGTATTTCCCAAATATGTTTTAAACTTGCTTTAATTAACCACCACCCATTTCTGTCTTTTGTCTAGGCAAGAGGGAAACGATCCACCCCAAACTGGACCATGCGTCACTATTTACAGAGATGCAGGCTGAAGATCTGCTGAACTGGGACCAGCTTGAGCGGCACATCCCAGCTGCTTCTCAGTGAGGCAGCGTAGCTGGCGTGTGTGACCCATTCTAAGTTTTTTTTTTTTTTTTGCAGTTTGAATTTTGCACATTCTGAATAATCTGGAATTTGCTGCTGATTGTAAAAAACACTTTGGTGACTTATGTGTTTGCATCATGATTTTCTATTTTGTCTGTTAAGGCACTGGTGGGAAAAGAGTCAACAGTACAAACCATTTATTGGTGACTTTGAAAATAATGGCTCATTTTTAATAAAGAGTAACCAAAACAATTACTTTATTTACTGAAGACTGTATTATTGGATGTGCCACCGCAGAAGACCCTGCACACTTTAGTGACAGTACCAGTATATGGAGGAATTCTGGGCCATATTAACGTCTGTACTTTATCATAATGGGTTTGGGCGGGGGATGTCCAATGATGTGCCATGGAGGGCCAAGACCCTGCAGGCTTTACCTCCAGTGTCTTCAACAGCAGATTCCACTGAATTTCTTCCCACTGATTGCTGATCAGTGAAAACACCTGCTGAAGAGACTGGGTAGAAGAGAGAACCTGCAGGGTCTTGGCCCTCCATGGCACATGATTGGACACCCCTGGGTTAGGATTTAACATTTTAACACATGTCTTTATGGTTTATAATTCTGTTGGCAGACTTACACCAAACCAAAAGTGATTTCTCAAACTGCTGGATTGTTCTTAGACAGCTTTTCCAATCTTTTAGTATTTAATTTATGTCACTTGGTGGTAACCTTCACATATAAAACAAAAGAGACACATCTGCCAAAATTTCAAAGGTTTATTGTCAGTGCAATACTACATGAATACATGTATAGTACATTATTGATGCAGAGAATATATATTTCTACAGTATCTACATGTATCTAGTAAATCAAGTATTTCTCCATGTAACCTTGTGACTGCATTATTTTAATTGCTTTTAATCCTAGATCAAGTTTGTTTTGGCCTAAAATGCATCATAATTGTCAAAGATATCTTATTATACCTAACTCAGTACTGTTTACCTGTTGAATATATATTTAGTGGCTAATCTACCCCATAACTACAACCTGGCAATCAAGTTGTGTCAGCTGAACACTTTTTGCCACACCACCAGATTCAGTGCTGCTGGAGCAGGTACATGACATGATGTCTCAACAGTCTGTCCATGATTTTTACACAGATCAGAGCAATTTGTTGTACAGGAAGCTAAACGTTTCTACAGACATGCTTAGGCTCTATAACCACTGATCGTTTGTGAAGCTGGGGTGACATCATTGAGAGGCTGTGTTGAACACCCAGACCCACGGTTTGAAGCGGTAATTTTCCCACAACAGAGCCATCTGAAACACACACACACACACACAGCATGCATATTTTAGTACCCAATAGCGATAACTTGCAGACATTACAGTGTAGTATGACGTACTTAAAGCAAACTAGCATTAGCAATCATTAGCTTACCGTCATATGTGATCTACTTCATATCCTCACGTCTTCGGCTCTATGGCTTCCAAGACACTCCAGTACTTTTCCAGAGTGTTTCGTCTCGCTGCCTGTCCCCTTCCCTGGTGGTCCTTTTTGGCCTTTACGGTGACAAAAAGCCAGAAACTGAGGAGTCGCCTTGTACAGCCGCAATGTTAAGTTTTGCTTGGGTCGCGTGTTTTACGTCACGGGAGTGTGGCGCCGCCTTGCTGTAAAAAAAAATCCCACCCACCCCAGGCGTACCCAGCTGCAATGGAAACACAACCGAGCCAAACCGAGTAGAGCCGAGTAGTGTAGAGTAAGGCCGACTGGGTACTAGTGGAAAAGGGCCATAGTGTAGTGAACTCTTCTTGTACCCTGAGCAGAGAAACAACCCCAAAGCAGAATGTTTTCATCTCCATGTTTGACAGTGGGGATGGTGTTCATGGGATCATATTCAGCATTTCTCTGCCTCCAAACATGGTGAGTCGAGTTGATGCCAACGAGCTCATTTTGCGTCTCATCTGACCACACCACATTCTCCCAAGCCTTCTCTGAATCATCCAGGTGTTCACTGGCAAGCTTCAGATGAGCCTGTACATGTCCCTTGTTGAGCAGGAGGACCTTGCCGATACTGCAGGATCTCAATCCTTTCCTTTCTGATGTCCTTTGACAGTTGTTTGGTCTTGCCCATGGTGATGGCGAAGTTTGAATTGAAAAGATTTTTTAATTTTATTTTTATTTAACCTTTATTTAACCAGGCAGGACAGATTAAGAACACATTCTTATTTATAACTGTGGCCTTGGGGGAAGGGGGAAGGGACAACTCGCGTTCATACCTCCCCAGTTGATGTCAGTTTACCTAACCTGCATGTTTTTGGCCCCTGTGGGAGGAAACCAGAGAAATCCCAGAGTAAACCCACGCAGACACGGGGAGAACATGCAAACTGCACACAGAAAGATTACCCTTGGTCAAGGGATGGGATTGAACCCGAGATCCCCTGACCAAGGGTGAGTTGCTGTGCTGCCACAGTGCTAACCATTTCCCTACCATGCTGTGACAGGAATCTTTTTTTGTACATAATGGGTTGAGATTAGAAGTACTGTCCTAAAGGGACAGGACTAATTTATGTGGCTCATGGATACATAACTGGTCTGTGTGGGGCAGAATTCTTGCTGGTTGGTATAGGATCAAATACTTATTCCCTCGATCAAATGCAAATTAATTTATAACCATTATTTAATGTTTCTCTGGATTTTTTTTGTTAATATTCTGTCTCTCTGTTAAAATAAACCCATCATAAAAGTTATGAACTGTTCATTTCTTTGTAAGGAGGTGAATTTACAAGTTCAGCAGGGGATCTAGTACTTATTTCCCCCACTATGTTATGAGCTGGGCATGGTCTGGGAACCATGCTCACACTTTGAGTTTAGTTTTGTAGGATTCTCTGTTTATTATTATCTTTGTCTTGTATCTTGTATCGTTGTCTTTAGTTCTGGTCTGGTTTTTATGTTGACCGTGTTTTCTGTTTCATATTGCTGGTTTGTTTATTTCCTTGGTTGCCCTCAACTATTGGTTGTTTTTCTGATTCATCATCATCATAGCAGTCTGTCGGGGGCGAAAATGACTGTTTCATTTAGGTCTGATCAGATTCCTCCACGCAGCTCTGTAATTCGCCTTCTGCTGCCAGGAACTCCTGACCTTGTTAACCTGGGCGACGTCCGAGCCGGTATGAGTTGCTCTCTGACTGACCATTTCATGAAACTGCTTGCAAAGTATTTGAGTACCGCTAGCTTTTGCTGGACTAGCGACACATTCTTGGCAGATAGAGGTATTATCAGTGGCAAGGACAGGCCAAGACAAACTGTCTCTAGTATCTGTTGCAGTGACTGACCAGATGATAGGTTTGTTTATCGCTGCTCTTTGTGTAGTGCATGTCACGATGCACCGACTGGCAAAAGTCCACCACAGACCTTGTGACAGATGTGCTTATCTGCCAGGATGTCCAGTCTCACCCCGTGTAACTGGGAGTGGTCCATCAAAGACCTGGTTTTACCCACGAGGCATTTTTCTCCCTCCGAGATGCGCAAGACAGTCGACTCCCTCATCAAACTTCTGTGTGGCACAAAAATAGCCACATCACCTGTAATACTGAACAAGAGGTGGAATAATGCAACCTTCCTCTGCTGTCTGAAGTACCTCCAGTCAGAGGACACGAGCATCTTTAAATGCAGCGCAGTCTCCGACTACAGGACCAGGGTGGAGGATCTTCTGGCATTTCTCGGTTTCGTGGCTCATTTGTCAGCAAATATTTAACTAAAAATGATTTATTTCATTATTTGGGCATTTTTGTGTCCTGCGTTTGGTTGTTAAGTCATTCTGGCCATTCTGCTCTACAATCATGACGTATTATGACGTTTTTAATTATACTCACTTGGAAGGGGGGACTTGCGGTCCTGCAAAGCACATTGGTACCACATGAGTAAAGCAGAAGCAGGGACTCCTGTCTGCTACTGACTGGGCAGGCTGGGCATGCTTCCATCTTCCACTGCTTATCTAGGGATTCGGGTCGCGGGGGCACCAGACCAGACAGAGCAGCCCAGACTTCTGCCTGGTTCTGATTAGTCCTGCTTTATTTAAGGAATGTTGCCCCTCACCTGGGTGTGGCATCCTTGCATACCTCATGTCGGCGTGTGACACATGCTTCTGCCTTGACTGAGATTTGTCTCGCATTTGGGTTCTTGTCTTCGCCCAGGAGGGGCAAACCTGACACTCACTCACTCACTAACTCACTCTCTCTCTCTCTCTCTCTCTCTCTCTCTCTCTCTCTCTCTCTCTCTCTCTCTCTCTCTCTCTCTCTCTCTACCACAGCTGTCATATAGGGGCAGGGTTCTGGTCGTGAATAATCTGGTTGCCTCGGCTCTCTGGCATAGGCTGGTGGCTTTGACACCGCCAAGGAGCCTCGTGGAGGAGATTCAGAAGACAATCGTGGACTTCTTTTGGTCTGGTCGCCACTGGGTCTGCGCGCCAGTTCTCTACCTGCCTGTGGCCGAGGGGGGACAGGGCCTGGTGGACATACATTCCAAGATCGCCAGCTTCAGGCTTCGAACTACACAACGACTCCTTTACGGATGCGGACCCTGCTGGATGGACACTGCTAAGCTGCTTTTGAGGAGAGCTGGTCGCTTGGGCTATGATAAGCAGCTCTTCCTCGTGACACCTGGGGAGGTGGACCTTACTGGACTATCTGCTTTTTACACGTCCGTTTTGCATGCATGGCGAGTCTTCACCGTGGCCCGCTTCCGTGACGAGGAGCCGGGCATGTGGCTGTTCGAAGAACCACTGTTTTTCAATCGATTCATCGCAGCAGAGGTGCTGCAGTCTGCCAGTCTGCGGAGTTGTTTGCGGGAGGCACGCTGTACCAAGCTGGGTCATCTTATGAGGATGTCGACCACATCGATGGAGACACTGAGGCGGAGTGCAAAAATTACATCTGTCAGACTGCTGCAAAGGGTGGTGGAGGACGTGTGCGCCGCCCTGCCGCAGCCGCTTCGAGCATTTGCGACGAACCGCACTCTTTCCAATCAATGGGATGACGACACTGCGTTCACCTTTCCTGCAATTTCCATAACTCCGGATGTGGGGGAGTGGCAGGGAGGAGAGGATCACCTACTGACCTTCAGGATTCCTCGCCTGGGCAAGTTCCAGTTTGTCGGGACAAGGGTGGTGTATCACATCTGTGTGAAGGTTCTGAATCTGCGCTCTCTGAAGGATGTCACGGAGTCGAGGTGGGTGGGTTGTTTGGGGCCAGGGGTCTCCCCAAAAGGCAGCTGGCGGTGCATGTACAAGCAACCTATTGAGAAACGCACAGCAGATCTTCAGTGGAGGATTGTGCATGGGGCAATAGCCACAAATAAATACAGGGCACACCTTGATCCGACTGTGGGGGGGGAATGTTTGTTTTGTTCCCAAGTTGAGACCCTCGACCATTTGTTTGTCCACTGTTTTCGTTTATCTGGACTTTTTGACATTTTGCGCGGGTGGTTTCGGGCTTTGGGTGAACGATTCTCTTTTGGTCTGTTCATTTACGGTCCGAAGTACAAAGTGGCAAGGAAGGCTTCCCACACTTTGATGAACTTCCTATCTGGGACTACTAAGCTTGCCATCTGGCTGACGAGGAAAAATCGGGCAAGCAATGCTGGCAATGTGGATCCTGTGTCCGCTTTCAAGGTCTTGTTGACAGTCAGACTCCGGGTAGAGTTCTCTTACTATCAAATGGTAGACAATCTGGAGGCGTTCATCAATAGATGGGCTGTAGGGAATGTTTTGTGTTCAGTGGGTCAGGGGGATGAGTTATGTTTGCATTTTTGAGATGTGACACACTTGGACAACTGATATTGGTCTTTGTGCAATTCTGAAATGTGCAATAAAGCCTTTTTTAAAAGTCATCTCTCTCTCTCTCTCTCTCTCTCTCTCTCTCTCTCTCTGAGTGGGTGTGGTCGTGAGTGCGAGCTGAGAGCGTGTGACAGCGTGAGTGAATTATTTCAAACTTTTCTCTATCTTTTGGTGTTTAAGGTGTTTTTTTGTTAAATAATCTTAATTTTTGTTGTCTTCTGTAGCTGGGGTGGGGTAGGCGTTTTGGGAGGGGGGTTTCTGCTGCCAGCTCTGCTGGTCAGCATGGTTTTGGAGCGAGGCTCCGGTTTTGAGCAGCTGACACGCCGCCATGCTGTCAAACTGACACCGGCTGTCAGCTGCTCGGTGGAGGAATGTAGTCTGGCTGTGGGGGAGCTGGTCGGTTATGAAAGTGTTAGATCAGCTTCTAGAATGAATAGTGCCGTGGTGATTTTCCTCGATAGTGTGGAAAAAGTTAACCGGGTAGTGGAGAGCGGGGTTGTGATTAAAGACACACTGGTTCCTGTTCTGTCTCTGGTGAATCCCGCGAAGAGAATTACCATCTCAAATGTCCCACCATTTTTAAAGAACGAGCTGTTGGAGAAGGAGCTGTCGAGACACGGGCAGCTTTTGTCCCCGATTAAGCACATCCCTCTCGGTTGTAAGTCCCCGCGTTTAAAGCATGTCATGTCTTTTAGGCGACAGGTGCTCATGATTTTAAAGAATAGCGAGGAAAGCCTCAACCTCGTGTTTAAATACCGGATTGACGGCTTTGATTACACCATCCACGTCACCTCCGATAATATGAAGTGTTTCGGCTGCAGAATGGAGGGACACTTGATTCGATCATGCCCTCAGGGAGTGGGGGGTGATCACTCGGGGGGGGCCGCTAGTGCGGCCTCGGGGCCGTCTGGCGGCGGAGCGGCTTCGCCGCCCTCCGAGGCTGACGGCGCTACTGCGCCGTCGGGCGTTTCGGCCGGAGCCGCAGGGCCGTCTGGCGGCGGCGCTTCGGCCGAGGCCGCGAGGCTGTCTGGCGGCGGGGCGGCTTCACCGCCCTCCGCAGCCGGCCTGTCGATCATAACTGAAACAGCAACAACAGTTAAAGCACATCGCGGGGCTGCTGCACAGACCAACATTGCAGACAAGGGTGAGATTACCGAGAGGGATCGCGCTGAGGGTCAGACAGAGGAGCCAAATGAGGCCCAGGTAGATGGTGGGACCAGAAAGATGAATATAAAAGCACAGCACAGGGTGAGCGAAAGACAGGAAGAGACAGCTACCAGGGTGGCTGAGTCAGTGTTGGAGGATGAGGATGACATCGAATTAGATGAAGAGTTATGTAAAACCTCCATCAAGCGGAAGAATTTGGAAACCAAACAGCAGAGGGTCAAAGTAAAAAGGGTTGTCAAAGACAGTTCTGAGGTTTCTCTATCTCAGCCAGATTCTTATGCTGGGTCTGAGATAGAGAGTGATGGTGAAAGCAGTGATGATGTGGCCAGTGGAGGCGGTTACCCCTTCACAAAAATACAGAAGTTTTTGCAGGACACTAAGGGGGTCAGAATGGTTAAAGTTGAAAGCTTCTTCCCTGATCTAAAACGTTTTGTTGACTCTGCTCGGGTCTACATGAAAAATAGGGGAGAGCTTGAGCAGGAAAGTTTCACTGATCAGGAGATCTACAGACTAAAAAAGCTTGTGCTAAAAGTTAAGAACCAAATTGCCCAGGATGATTAGTCTTTTATCGCTCATTCTTTCTTTTCTGTTTTTATATTGGCTTTGCCCTCTTATATACATGTGTAGTTTTAATTTTGGCACACTCAACATCAATGGGGCAAGAGAAATGTCCAAGCGAGCGAGTGTTTTTACTCTTGCAGAATGCAAGAAAATTAATGTTCTGTTTGTTCAGGAGACTCATAGTTCTGAGGACAATGCTGCTGACTGGAGGAGGGAATTTCGGGGTGAAATTTTTCTTAGTCATAGAAGCAGCAAATGTGGTGGAGTGGGTATTTTATTTTCTCGAGATTTTATTCCACTTTCTTATGACATTGATGAGATAATTGCAGGCCACATTTTAAAAGTTCGAGCTGTTTTTGAGAATGTGAAAGTTGTTTTTATAAATGTGTATGCTCCAACCGTAGGCACAGAAAGATTGGCCTTTTTAAATATTTTAGATGACACGATCAAAAATTGCAGTAATGATGACTTTTTATTTGTGGGAGGTGATTTTAATTGTACAGAAAATCCTCTTATGGATAGGAATCACCCAGAGCCACATGCTGCATCCAACAGAGTTTTAAAAGGTCTCATAGAAGCTCATGATCTGTGTGATGTGTGGAGGAATTTTCATGGCAAGGCTAGACAGTACACGTGGAGCCATAGAAAGGACAATATTTTGTCCTTAGCTAGACTGGATAGGGTTTACAGTTTTAAGCACCATTTTAGCATTTTTAAAAGTGCTTTTATAGTCCCTGTTGGCTTCACAGATCATTCCCTGGTTCAGTGTTGTGTTTTTATCAAGAATATAAAGTGCAGTAGTGCATACTGGCATTTTAACACGTCACTTTTATCGGATAACAGTTTTAAAACTGCTTTTATGTTTTTTTGGAGTAATTTTAAATTAACAAAATCAAATTTTAGTTCTTTGCAGCAGTGGTGGGATGTAGGGAAGAGCCAAATAAAGAATCTGTGCCTACAGTATACTCACAATGTCTCTGGAGACTTGGCCAGGTCTGTCAGGGACCTGGAGAGAGAAGTAGTGGAGCTGCAGTCTTTGGCAGGCTCCACAGGAGAAAGAGGACATTTTGAAGCCCTCAATGGCAAAAAGTCTGTTTTAACTGACCTACTGGGAGTGGCTGCCAGGGGCGCTGTGGTACGCAGTAGGTTCCAGAACATCGCACTAATGGACGCTCCATCTCATTTTTTCTTTGGTCTGGAGAGGAAGAATGGTCAGAGGAGGATGATCCACTCTCTCAGCTCCGAGGACGGGCGGCCGATCCATGAGTCTGCGGAGATCCGTCGCTTTGCAGTTGCTTTCTACAAGGATCTCTTTAAGAAAGAATTTGTTGAGAATCCACATGCACTGAGTCATTTTTTGACGGACTTGCCAAAGGTGATGGCTAGCGTGAATGCGGAGCTGGAGAGCGGGATCACTCTGCAAGAACTGGCAGTGGCTGTCCAGTCTCTTCAGTGTGGAAAAGCCCCAGGGATAGATGGCCTACCAGCGGAGTTCTACAAGGCGTTCTGGTCTGAGATCTGTGAGGACTTGCTGGAAGTACTGTCTGACAGTCTGCGGAAGGGTCACCTGCCCCTAAGTTGTAGGAGAGCAGTCCTCACCCTCCTTCCAAAAAAAGGCGACTTGAAAGACATTAAGAACTGGCGTCCGGTGGCCCTCCTCTGTACTGACTACAAAATTCTCTCCAAAGTGTTGGCTACCAGACTGAGGAAGGCGATGGAGCAGGTCATACATGTAGACCAGACCTACTGTGTACCTGGTAGGTTGGTTACAGACAACATTTTTTTAATTCGTGATGTTTTGGACCTCTCCAGCTCATTGGTCAAAGAACTTGGTCTTATTTCAATAGACCAAGAAAAGGCGTTTGACCGAGTTGAACATCCATACCTTTGGCAGACATTAGAGGCCTTTGGTTTCAGCTCAGGGTTCATCGCCATGATCCAGGCTTTGTATAGAGACATTGAGAGTATTCTTAAGATTAATGGTGGTTTGAGTGCTCCTTTCAAAGTTGAGAGGGGTGTCCGACAGGGCTGCCCCCTCTCAGGTATGCTGTACTCTCTTGCCATTGAGCCCCTCCTTTGTAAACTAAGGCAAGGCCTCACTGGTTTTAAAGTCCCCAACTCTGACTCTGTTTTTAAAGTGTCTGCATATGCTGATGACGTTGTTGTTTTTACAAGAAATCAAAATGATGTAGACTACCTTTTAAGAACTGTCAATCTTTTTGGTGAGTGCTCCTCAGCGAGAGTGAATTGGGGTAAGAGTGAAGCTGTTGTGGTGGGGGGGAGACCACAAAAAATTGCCCTACCTGGTGGCCTCTCGTGGACACAAGGTGGTTTTAAATATCTTGGTGTGTTTTTAGGAAATCAGACTTTTACTGAGAAAAATTGGGAGTGTTTTTTAGAAAAAACTGAAGGAAGACTAAAAAAATGGAAATGGATTCTGCCAAACTTGTCCTTCAGAGGTCGTGTTTTAATTATCAACAACTTGATTGCTTCAATGCTGTGGCATCGACTGTCTTGTCTGGACCCTCCACCCAATTTGCTGGCCAGAGTGCAATCTATAGTCGTGGACTTTTTCTGGGACCGTCTTCACTGGGTTCCACAGAGTATCCTGTTTTTACCGAGGGAAGAAGGTGGTCAAGGGCTCATCCATCTGGCCAGCAGGGGGGCTGTCTTTCGCCTGCAGTTCATTCAGCGACTGCTGAGTGGCCCCCTTGACCTTGTGTGGAGACCTATTGCCAGGGCTGTCCTGGCTCGCTGTGGAGGGCTTGGACTAGAGGAGTCGCTGCTTTTAATGGATTTAAGGGGCCAAAAACTCCCAGAACTTCCCCAGTTTTACCAAAGTGCTTTTAAAATCTGGGGACTTTTTAAAAAGAACTCTCCCCAGGCTTCCTTGCCGCCTTTCTGGCTTTTAAAGGAACCACTTGTGTTCGGGACCCGTTTTGATGTGGGCAATGTTTTAGGACCTTCTGTTTTAAAAAAGTTTATTTTTGCAAAGGTCACAACGCTGGGACACTTGGTAAATTTATGTGGTCCTAACTTGGACAATGCTGTTGCCCTGTGCTCGGCTCTTGGCGTCTCTTCGGTCAGAGTTATAATGAACTTGTTGAAAGATTGGAGAGACTGCCTGTCTGCAGAAGAACACTCTGCTATTGTTTTACACTGCGAAAACTCTGTACAAACTGCTGATGAACCTTTTCCTTTTAGTATTTTATCTCCTGATTTTAAAGATGGCACTGGTGTGTTTTTAAACTCTGAGCACATTAACATTTGTGACTCTCCTGGTAAAAAAATGTATGGACTTTTGGTGAAAATTCTAAATGTGAATAAGTTAAAAGGTCGAGCTGATACACCATGGAGGAAACACTTGGGTCTGGGTCCAGAGGTGAGGCCTGCCTGGAGAGCACTCTATAAACCACCATTAACTAAGAAGGTTGGAGACCTACAATGGCGAGTTTTACATGGTGCTGTGGCTGTAAATGCTTTTATCTCTCTTTTAAACCCAAATGTTGTTGAGGTTTGTCCATTTTGTCCTCAGAAAGAAACTGTGTTCCATTGTTTTCTGGACTGTAACAGACTGCAATCGTTGTTTGTTTTTTTGGGGAAACTGTTTTATCTGTTTGGAGAAGTCTTTTCCCAGCAGATTTTTATCTTGGGCTTTCCATATAGACTGAGGACTAAGAAAAAGAGTGAACTCTTAAATTTCATCCTGGGTCAGGCTAAAATGGCTATTTATGTTAGTAGGAAAAGAAAAATTGAACAACTGCTGGATTGTAATGTAAAAGACATACTGGTTGGCATGATTAAGGCTCGAATAGTGATTGATTACAATTACTATCATCTGATGCAGAATGTTGAAACCTTTGAGGCTATGTGGTGCTTTAAGCACATCCTGTGTTGTGTTAAGGAGGGGAAAATTACCTATGGTATAATCCTGATGTAAGAAGCAAGTTTTTTGTTTTAGTTTTCCTTGTTTGGTTACTTGTGTCTTTGATTTCTTGTCAGTGAGACATTTTTCTTTTCCATTGCTTCTTTTAGTTGTTTTAGTTGTGTTTTTCTGTTGAATTTGTGACAATAAAGGTGTGTTGAAAAATCAAATCTCTCTCTCTCTCTCTCTCTCTCTCGTGCGCATGCGTGGGCGTTTGTGGGAGCAGGGGTGTGGAGTGGTGTCGAGTGAGTACTTTAAACTTTGTATTTTCTAACTTTTTCTCTATCTTGTGTGTTTGAGGTGTGTGTGTTTAATATAGTGGGTTGAGTGTGTGTGTGTTGGGGTGTGAGTGTTGGAGTGAGTGTGTTGGGGAACGGTAGCTTCTGCTGCCGGTTTTTCCCGGCCGGCATCATGCCGGTGATTGATGGTGGTGTGGAGTTTGAGCGCTTAACCCGGCGTCATGGTGTGAGAATCCTCCCGACAGTTCCCTGTTCTGTGGAGGAGGCCAGCCTCGCTGTAGGACAGGTGGTTGGGCATGGCAGCATAAAATCAGCATCGAGGATGAACAGCGCAATTGTGATCTTTCTGGATTCGACTGAAAAAGCTGATCAGGTGGTGGCACAGGGAGTGGTCCTAGGTGACACTTTTACTCCCGTTTTACCGCTGGCGAATCCGTCTAGGAGGATCACCATCTCAAACGCTCCTCCTTTCGTTAAAAATGATCAGCTGATTAGAGAGTTGTCCCGTTTTGGCCAGGTTGTGTCCCCTATCAGAATGGTCTCTCTGGGTAGTAAATCACCCCTGCTGAAGCATGTTGTATGTCATAGGAGGCAGTGTTTCATGGTGTTGAAAGACAGCTCTGCTGAACTGAACGCGTCTTTTAATTTCAGGATTGACGGCTTTAGCTACTTGGTGTTTGCAACATCTGAAACCATGAAGTGTTTTGCGTGTGGCGCAGAAGGCCATCTTATTAGGTCATGTCCTGAAAAGGCGAACACAAAGAGCACTGGCGGTAAGAAAGGTGACGCCGCTGTTTCTGGTGGTCCGGAGGGTAGCGCTACATGTGGTGCGGGGGATGCCGCTGCGGCGCCCGCTTCTGCTGGGGCGGTCGCGGCCGCGTCCGCGTCCGCTTCTACTTCTGCGGGGGCGTCCGCGTCCGCATCCGCGTCCGCTTGTGCTGGGGCGGCCGCGGCCGCCTCTGCTGGGGTGGCCGCGGCGGGCGCGGTAGTTGTCCCCCCAAACAGTGATGGTGGGGAATTTCTGTCTGGCGGCAGCTCTGATCATTGTGACGAGCCTGTCGCCCGGGGTAAACAGGTGGAGGGTGTAAGTAAAAGTGCAGTTAAACGAAGGAACGTGAATGAACAGACTTTGCAGGCGGGGGAGGAGCGGTTTGAGGCTGTAGCGGACACACAGAGCAAACACTGCATGACAAACGTTGCGTTTCATGAAGAAATGCAGGAATGTAGTTTTGTTGAAGAGGATCCTTTTAAAGCTGCACAAAAAAGGAAAAGTGCTGAAAACTTGCAGAGCTCTGCTAAATCTAGTAGGGTTGGGAATTTAGATTTACTGAATGAGAGCGCTTCTGACGAAAGTGGAGATGAGTCTGAACTGATGCAGACGCAGACGCAGGAGGAGCAAAGCTCCTATTGTTTTACTAAAATTAGGCAATTTCTCCAGGTGACTAAGGGGAGCAGAGCTGTGAAAGTGGAAAATTACTTTCCAGATCTGGAGTTATTCGTGGCATCAGCTCGCAAATTTATGAAACTGAATGATGGGAATGAGACTTTCACTGATCAGGAAATTTATCGTTTAAAGAAACTGGTTGCTAAACTGAAATTGCAAATTACTAACAGTCATGTTGACTCTTAGTTTGCTTCTTCCCTTTTATGCTATGTGTGTGTTTTTTTACTGTACCCTATTTTTATCCTTTTTAATGCCCCACCTTAGAATTGGCACTCTCAATATTAATGGGGCCAGGGATGATGTAAAAAGGGCCTCTTTATACAAGCTTTTTAATTTAAAGAAACTTGACGTGCTGATGGTCCAGGAGACTCACAGCACTGTGGACATTGAGAGCCATTGGGGAAAAGAGTGGGATGGCTGCATTTTTTTTAGCCACAAATCCAGTAGCAGTGGGGGGGTGGCTGTACTTTTCTCTAGGGGTTGTGTGCCTGTCTCTTATGAGGTAGAAGAGGTGGTGAGAGGTCATTTCCTCTTATTAAAGGTACAGTTTGAAAACGTGAACTTCGTTTTTATAAACGTGTATGTGCCAACACAGAGAGCAGAGAGGATCAGGGTCTTTGACGTGCTTTCGGATACGGTTAAGTCCTGTGATCCAAATAGTTTTTTATTTCTGGGGGGTGATTTTAACTGTACATTAAACCACAGACTAGACAGGAACCATCAGGAGCCTCACCCTGCTTCTGCCAATAGGCTGAGAGAACTGGTGAAAACACATGAAATGGCCGATGTGTGGAGATCACATCATGGGGACCAGAGGCAGTACACCTGGAGCCATGTCAAAGATAACCTTTTATCTATGGCTAGGTTAGACCGTTTTTATGGTTTTAAACATCAAATGAGTGTTTTTAAAAATAGTTGTATCTGTCCTGTTGGTTTCACTGATCACTGCCTGCTGTTTTGTTCTGTGTTTATTGAAAATGTAAAGTGTAAGAGTGCTTTTTGGCATTTTAACAATACACTTTTAAATGATGTGTTTTTTAAAGAGGTTTTTCATGATGTTTGGAAGTCACACAGGGAACAAAAACCCTCTTTTAGTTCTCTCCAATTGTGGTGGGATTTTGGTAAGGCCCAGATAAAACAACTCTGCCAACAGTACACTCAAAATGTCACTCGTAGCTTGACCCAATCCTTGAAAGT
This sequence comes from Pholidichthys leucotaenia, assembly GCA_020510985.1. Lineage (NCBI taxonomy): Eukaryota > Metazoa > Chordata > Actinopteri > Cichliformes > Pholidichthyidae > Pholidichthys > Pholidichthys leucotaenia. Next base: position 390,523,615 of record CM035836.1, on the reverse strand, counting down.
TCTGGAGACTGAGGTGGTAGAACTAGAGGAGTTGCTCAGTTCTACAGGAAAACAGGAGCACTTAGAGGCTCTTAAGTCAAAAAGGTCAGCCTTGGCTAGCTTGCTAGGGGTCACCGCACAGGGTGCTCTGGTCCGCTCACGCTACATGGATGTAGCTCTGATGGACTCGCCCTCCCAGTACTTTTTTGGACTGGAGGGGAAAAATGGACAGAGAAAGCTCATTCACTCCTTGTTGGGCGATGACGGGAGAACAATCTCCACAGCAGCAGAGATCAGGAAACACGCTGCTAGCTTTTACAGTGAATTGTTTAGAGCAGAGTGGAGGGAGGACACGTCACTGGGCCAGGTTTTCCTTGATGGTCTTCCAGTGCTCTCAGAGGACCTTGTTGCCGGCTTGGATGCTCCACTGTCTCTGTCTGAGCTGCATGCAGCGCTAATGAGCCTCCAGAATGGAAAATCACCAGGCATAGATGGTCTCTCTGTGGACTTTTTTAAGGAATTCTGGCCCCTGCTTGGTCCAGACCTGCTGGAGGTTCTCCAAGATAGCTTGGAAAGGGGGACCCTACCCACGACCTGCAGGAGGACCATCATCACACTGTTGCCGAAAAAGGGGGACCTCCAGAGCCTAAAGAACTGGAGGCCAGTCTCTCTGCTCTGCACAGACTACAAGATTCTCTCAAAAGCTCTGGCCCGAAGACTGAGAAAGGTGATGAGCGAGCTCATTCATGTAGACCAGACTTACTGTGTGCCTGGCAGGCTGATTAGTGACAACGTCACTTTAATTCGGGATATTTTGGAGGTCTCTGGTTCATTGGCGGTAGAAACTGGTTTGATTTCAATTGACCAGGAAAAGGCGTTTGATCGGGTTGAACACCAATATTTATGGACAGTTTTAACAGCTTTTGGGTTCAGCCCAGGCTTCATAGCCAGGATACGGGTCTTGTACAGTGACATTGAGAGTGTGCTGAAGATAAATGGGGGCCTGTCTGCCCCTTTAAAAGTCCAGAGGGGGGTTCGGCAGGGCTGCCCTCTCTCAGGGATGCTGTACTCCCTCGCCATAGAGCCTTTGCTTCACTGCCTGAGAAGGGATCTATCAGGAGTTACTTTTCCTGGCTGCGACACCACGTTCAAGCTGTCGGCCTATGCAGATGATGTAGTCATTCTGCTAAACAAGCAGAGTGACATTGACGTTCTGGTTAGGAGTGTCAATCTTTTTGGCCAACTTTCCTCTGCAAAGATAAACTGGGGAAAAAGCGAGGCTCTGATGGTGGGGGAGAAACTAGAAAATCAGCTTACGCTGCCGGGTGGGTTGATTTGGAAAAAAGGAGGTTTTAAGTATCTTGGTGTCTTTATTGGAAATCAGCAGTTTGAGCAAAAAAATTGGGATGGGGTCATAGAGAAGATTAACGGGAGACTAAACAAGTGGAAGTGGCTAATGCCAAGAATATCTTTTAGAGGAAGAGTGCTCATTTTAAATAATCTTGTTTCCTCATCCCTGTGGCACCGCCTCATGTGCATGGACCCCCCTGCTGGTTTGTTGTCCAAAATTCAGTCTGTTTTGGTGGACTTTTTTTGGGGGGGTGGACTCCACTGGGTTCCTCAAGCCCTGTTATTTCTTCCCAAAGAGGAGGGGGGGCAAGGAGTGATTCATTTAGCTAGTAGAGGTGCTGCTTTTAGACTGACTTTCATACAGAGACTGCTGACGGGCCCCCAGGACCTGGTATGGAGGCCTTTGGCCTGTGTTATTTTACAGAGAGTCCTTGGGCTTGGGCTAGACCTCCCTGTGTTTTTAATGGATTTTAAGAACTCTAATGCACTGTCTTTACCCAGTTTTTACCGCAGTCTCTTTTCAGTGTGGACTCTTTTTAAAAAACAAAGAGGGCCATGCGATTCCCTCTACTGGTTGTTGAAGGAGCCGCTGGTTTTTGGTGGTCGCCTTGGTGTCCTGCCGGGAGTTGGAAGGACCTTCCTTGATAGGCTGTGTTCCAGGAACATTCTCACTCTGAAGCAAGTGGTGGAACTGGCTGGTCCTGGCCTCAACAACGCCTCAGCTTTAGCAGCTCATCTTGGTGTCAGGTCGAATCGTTTCATCGATGGTCTTCTTGCACACTGGAAACAGGAGCTTCATGGACTTGAGCACTCCCTACTCTTGGACTTTAGCAATGGCACGCTGCAGCCAGAAAGCACTGACCCCTTTCCCTCTCTCACGCTCTATATGGACTTTGACGTCGCTCCTTGCTCCTTACTGGCATTCTGTGCTCCCACTGGTGTGGACTTTGGAGGAGCCAGTGGTAAGGCACTCTACAGACTGGTGGTGATGGCACTCAACAAGGACCGATTGAACACCTGTGTGGACACTCCTTGGAGAGCCTATTTTAAACTAGGAAAAGGGCATCGGCCTGCCTGGAGGGCTCTTTACAAAGCCCCTCTCCCTAAGAGGCATGGAGACTTACAGTGGAGGGTCCTGCATGGTATTATAGCTGTCAATGCTTTTGTTTCTGTGATTAACAGCAGTGTCAGTGATCAGTGTGTTTTTTGTTCCTCTAGGGAGACTGTTTTTCATTGTTTTATTGAATGTCAGCGCCTGAGTGGCCTCTTTGAACTTCTCACAAAACTTTTTCATATTTTTAAGGAAGTTTTCTCTAAGCAGGTTTTCATTTGTGGTTTTATGTACAATCGTCGTTTTAAGCAGAAGTGTCAACTACTGAACTTTGTTTTAGGACAGGCAAAGTTGGCTATCTATGTAAGCCGGAGAAGAAAACTTGAAAATGTTGAGAATGATGTTGATGTCAAAATTTTATTTGTGAGGCTACTTAAAGCCAGAATCAGGCTGGACTTTCAGTTTTTTATGGGGAATGGGGATGTGGAAGGTTTCAGGACCCTCTGGTCCCTGGAGAATGTCCTCTGTTCAGTTCATGATGGACAGCTTTTTTTGGGGCGTTTTTTGGGGGATTAATTTTCTGTGTAACATAGCATGATATAGAAATTGTATTGACTGATGGACAAGTGTGTTTATTAAAGATCTTTTAAAAATCAAATCTCTCTCTCTCTCTCTCTCTCTCTCTCTCTCTCTCTCTCTCTCTCTCTCTCTCTCTCTCTCTCTCTCATATCTGGTCACTTCAGCTCTTTGGCATAGGCTTATTGCTTTGACACTGCCCAGGAGCCTGGTTGAGGAGGTTCAGAAGATCATCGTGGATTTCTTTTGGTCTGGTCGACATTGGGTCCGTGCGGCTGTTCTCTACCTGCCTGTTGCCGAGGGAGGACAGGGCCTGGTGGACATACAGTCCAAGATCGCCTGTTTTAGGCTTTAGGCTTCAGACTGCACAACGGCTCCTTTTCCAGATGTGGCCCCTGCTGGATGGACACTGCAAAACTGCTCCTGAGGAGAGTTGGCCGCTTGGGCTATGATAAGCAGCTTTTCCTCATGGAGTCCGGGGAGGTGGACCTTACTGGACTTTCTGCTTTCTACACATCTGTCTTACATGCATGGCAAGTCTTCACCGTAGCCCACATTCCTGAGGAGACACCAGGCATGTGGCTGTTCGAGGAACCACTGTTTTTCAATCAATTCATGGACACTCAAGTGTTGCAATCTGTTAGTCTGCGAACTTGTTTAAGAGAGGCACGCTGTACCAAGCTTGGTCCTCTTATGAAGATGTCAACCACGTCGATAGAAACGCTGCGGCGGAGTGCCATCATTACATCTGTCAGACTGGTGCATAGGGTGGTGAAGGAAGTGTGTGCTTCCCTGCCACGACCGCTTATTTTACCGAGGAATTTACCAATTAATTCATTAAAAATCCTTCAATGTGATTTTCTGGATTTTTTTTTCTTATTTTGTCTCTCATAGTTGAGGTATACCTATGATGAAAATTGGAGACCTCTCTCATCTTTTAAGTGGGAGAACTTGCACAATTGGTGGCTGACTAAATACTTTTTTGCCCCACTGTATAGCTATAGTGGCTATACTGAAGCGCAGCAGGCCAGTAGAGAAACAAATCAGCATTTGCCCAGAGGGTGCAGCCTCAGCACTTAAGGACTGTTTTCTGCACACAGACTGGGAGGTCTTCAAAATAGCAGCTCCCAGGGAGACAGGACAGATGTGGAGGAGTATGCTGAAACGGTCACCAGCTACTTCGCGAAGTGCACAGAGGATGTCACTATAGTGAAGACTATCACTGCACGGGGCAACTATAAGCCCTGGATGACTGCAGAGGTGCTCTCGCTGCTCACAGCCAGAGATGCAGCCTTCAGAGCGAAGGACAGGGTCGCCCTCCGCTCAGCCAGGTCTGCGCTCTCAAAGGGAATTAAAACGGCGAAGCGCACCTATGCGGAGAAAATCCAGGGACACCTCTATGACACAAGGAACACCAAACGGATGTGGCAGGGAGTTCGACGGATTATAAGTCTAGGCAGGGGGTCGATGATGATGACGCTTCGCTTCCAGACATGCTCAACAACTTCTTTGCATGTTTTGAAGCATCAAACCCAACAATCAGAGGGAGGTCTGGCCTATCTCCACCATCTGTTGGGCCAGCTATCATCATCAACGCAGCGGACACACGGAGGACCCTAATCAGGGTCAACCCACGTAAAGCTGCAGGTCCGGACAACATCCTGGGACGTGTGCTCCGAGACTGCGTGAGCGAGTTGGCGAATGTCCTGACTGACATTTATAACATCTCCCTGAGTCAGGCCATCGTTCCCAGATGCTTTAAGTCCTCTACCATAGTACCGGTGGCAAAGAAACCAGTTGTGTCCTGTCTGAATGACTATGGTCCTGTTGCACTGACACCAATTGTGATGAAATGTTTTGAACGGCTTGTCAAACCACACATCACAGCCTGCCTCCCTGCATCACATGACCCGCTCCAGTTTGCATATCGTTCAAACCGCTCCACGGAGGATGCTATAGTCACCACCCTGCACTCTGTCATCACCCACCTGGATCAGAAAGACACCTACGCCAGGCTCCTGTACATTGATTTCAGTTCAGCATTCAACACCATTATTCCCAGGGATGAGGAATCAATGTACAGAGAAGAAGTTAGAGACCTGGAGGGCTGGTGCAGGGAGAACAATCTGGTGCTCAACATGGACAAAATGAAGGAGCTGATTATCGACTTCTGGCGGTCACAGCCTGAACACATCCCTCTCAGCATCGGCGGCCGTTTGGTGGAGAGAATGGAGAACATCACGTTCCTCAGAATGCAGATCTCGCAGGACCTGACCTGGAGCAAGAATTCCTTGGGGATCAGGAAGCGGGCCCAGCAGAGACTGCACTTCTTGAGGAAACTCAAACGGGCCTCTCTCCCCATCTGCATCCTCAGGACCTTTTACAGAGGTGTGGTGGAGAGTGTTCTGACGTACTGCATTGCAACATGGTACTCCAGCTGCAGTATGTCAGACAAAAAAGCCCTGCAGAGGATAGTTAAGGGAGCTGAGAGGGTAATTGGAGTTTCCCTCCCCTCTGTCCAAGAACTTTTTCAGAACCGTTGTAGGAGCAGGGCACTGAACATTATCAAGGACCACTCTCACCCTCTGCATAAACACTTTGAACTTCTGCCATCTGGCAAACAATTCTGGAACATCAGAGGCAGAACCACCAGACTGATTAACAGCTTCCTTCCACAAGCTGTTAGGGTGCTGAACAGTTGATCTGGAATCTTTCATACATACTACTGCACCTTATGGACATTATGTATATTATTTGTATATTATAGTTCTAGTTAGTTTTCAAGTACAGTATGTCTCAGGGATGTGTGAATGGCTTTGTTGGGGTTGGGGGTGGGGGTGTGTGTGAGTGTGTCTTAAATTATGTTCTTTTTACTTATATGGATGCCGAGAGAAACGCAATTTTATCTTGCCTGCACTACAGTTGTATGTACAGCAATATGACACTAAAGGTTGATTTGATTTGATTTGATATAGGCCTACACACAAACCCATTACATTTTGGTGGTGATCCATGAGAAATGGAAGGAGCCTTGGTGGAGGTATGCGCTGTGAGTGCTTTTCTAGTCATTAAAGTAATTGTCAGAAAATATCTCTTATCATTTAGTGAGATTTTACTCCTTTGATGTCTCAAAATAAAATAAATGTGATGACCTGAGCTGGATCTAAGTCAAACAAAAATGATTAGTTGATCAACTGCCCCATAAATGACTTTATCATCCATCTGACTGGTCACACTTTACTGTCCAGTTGCAGCTGCTTTCAGAGGCCTTCACATAGTTGCTATTTAATCACAGAACTGTGACACCCCTCTGTCAAACCTCTCAAACGCTTTTACGTCACACCGACTCCTGTAGAGAGAGAATGAAAGTTCTCACAGCTGCTTACTGTCATCGTGATCTTACTTCAGTCAGTGCCCATTGGCTGGGGCATCCCCCCCCCACTCATCTCCCATTTACCCGTACATTAGGGCCGACTGCCGACTGCATCGGTGGGCCTCCTCATCCCGCAGAGAGTCCCAGGCCTATCACCATGAATTAAACCAAAGGCTGTGGTAGTGGCGCTGCTTTCGGTGCCACTGAGCATTACACTGACACAAATGCTGAGGATCTTTGTCAGCTATTATTTCAATACAGGAGTGTGTGGTGCCTTGTCCATCCCAGTTTCTTTGAAGCACAGATATCCTCCCCCTCCGCCCTTGAATGATATAAGGGAACAATTTATTACAGATATTTAATCAATTTGTTATTTTGCTTTAAAAAAATTATGTAGAGGTGTTGCGTTTTATTGTTTCACAAAATATTTGCTCCTGTAAAAATTGTATTTCTATTCAGTAATTTGTAAAAAAAAAAAAAATACAGTTGATGGTTCAAAGGTAAATAAATTAACAGTGAAGTTAAGAAGAAAATTAGTCAAAGTTTATCTTGTCTTAGCTTATGCTAAGCTAACTTTTTAAAAATACATTTACGTATAATAATTCTGTATTACAAAGTCCCTTCTATGGATTGCCACCCTTCTGTGAATTACCACTTTATCATGGTGGAGGGGGTTTATGTAACCTAATGATCCCAGGAGCTGTGTTATTGGGGCAGTTTGCCCCTGGTTGTCTCCCAAGGCAAATTGGTCCTGGGTGAAGGACCAGACCAGTGGGTCCCCACGAAAAAGTTACATCAAGGATCTAGTGTGCACCACCCTGTTTGGGGGCCCAAAGGAGCCACATGGGTCTGCCCTCCAGTGGGCTCACGACCTGCAGGAGGGTTCATGGGGATCATGGTGCTTTGTGAACTGGGTGGCAGTTTGGGTGGTAGAAGCTGGAGGGGTAAAATGGATGTATTTCAGAGTCATTTCAGTGACTATAACCAAATGTTTTAAAGAAATAAATAAATAAAAATAAGCATTCAATAAAATTTAGATTATTGTCCAAATTTAACACCACATTGTAGTACAGTGTATTCAAGCAATATTACATGAGATGGAGGTATCATGAATATACACTTACCAGCCGCTATATTGGGTACACCAGTTCATTTTCTCAAGTATATTTTCAAGCAATCACATTACAAGAACTCATTGCATTTAGGCATGCAGAAAAGGTCAGAGGTCAGAGGAGAATGGCCAGCTCAAATTGACAAAAAAAAAAACCCTAAACGGTAGCAGTAACTCAAACTAGAAAATTCCCGCAGAAATTTTGGTAGTGTGCCCCTACTGCCCGCTGATTGTGACTTTAAGTTTTAGAACCAAATGTAATAATAAAATTGTTGATTTGAGTGTAGATAATACCATGTTATATGTGCGTTTAAATCTGGGCACATCAAAGCAATCTAAACTGTGTATTATTTGGGAATAAATTTTGAGATAGTAATATAGTGTTTCCAGTGCTTCGCATTGGGCACAATAAGCTGGAAAGGCCGGAACTCCCAGCAGTTCCGATTTTGAGTAAGAAGCCTAAAGGGGGAGAGGCTGTCTCTAGCTGGGCTTCGAAAACACTTGGAGCAAATCTGAAGGGTGCTCATTCATTCAAGAGTTCCCCTCCTATACTTCCATATATCTGGGGAGGGTGAAATTTTTAGTGCTTAATGGGCTTAATATTAGAAGCATAAATCCAAATTTTTAGCCGAGAACTCCCAGCGGTTCCGATTTTCAGTAAGAAGCCTAAAGGGGCAGAGGCTCTTCCTAGCTGGGCTTTTTTGAGTAAGAAGCCTAAAGGGGGAGAGGCTTTCCCGAGCTGGGCTTGTAAAACCCAGCTGGTTTTTTGGACACCGAGTGAAAACGCTACAATAAAAATAAAAGCATAAATCTCCGGATAGAGCCGCACGTTTTGATATATATTTTGTGGAGGTTTTCTGAAAGCTGTGAGAGGAGATATGAACTGAAAATATTGTATTGAATGCAAAAGACGCAATAGACTTACACAATGGTCCCCTCCAGTATACAACTAGGACAATATCAGTTGCTACGGAGGGTGACAATATTTATGGGTACATATTCATACTATGTAGGATAACTAATTAGACGGTTATGCTGCTTATTCCATCTAGCTACAATGCTCTGCACTGTGTGTATATATATTTATATATTTATGTGTACATATGTATATTCGCTGCTCTTGTTTTTCTTGTCTTCTTGATTGTTGCTCTGAGTGTTGCTGTCCCTGTGCTGTTGCAATCCTGGAATTTCCCCATTGTGGGACTAATAAAGGCTTATCTTATCTTATCTTATCTTATCTTAAAATTGGCAGAAGAAGGAAAAGAATAAGCTGGAATAAATTTTGAGATAGTAATATAGTGTTTCCCAATGCTTCGCATTGGGGCACACTATAACAATCACTGATGACAACCAAGGTATATAGAAGAGGCACAGCACATTGACCCTTGAAGCAGATGAGCTACAACAGCAGAAGACCTCAGCAGTGCTGATCCTGTCAGCTAAGAGCAAGAAACAGAACTCCAGAAATTAGTGTGCATGTAAATGTGGCCATTGTTTATATACATACGGTACCTTTGCAAAGTCCATCACACACTTTGGTTAAAGGGGTACAGTAGCTTGCTACTATCTAGCACTTGATAGCTGTATTCGGGATTCCTGGATGAAGCCATCATTCTAATATTATCATCACATAGATAGTCTGAGGGGCTGATTGGGATGAAAATCCAACCTCAGGTCACCCATCTTTTTGGAAAAGAAATGACATTTACAACAAAAATACTGAAGAGGGATTGCCTGTCTCTGGGAAAGCTAACATAAATCAGTATTTGTGTAAGTTCTCTTCACTGACTTGTTTAGCATATGAAGATGAAGTAAAAATTAGAAGCAGGCGTTACTACTGCTACTTCCGGCGCCACACAAGTAGGCTGCCTTTTTGCAACAGCGGATCAATTTCTTCCTATTTCTATTTACTATCTGGCTTCTCTTGCTAATCTTTCTGATCCGGCGACATCTTATCCATCACAGACGGATGGACACACGGATCACCCAAATGTCTCCTGAGCCGGCAGACGGAGCCACTGTTTTTAGCAGGATACGTTACAGCAGAGACCAGCTGTTAGCACTTAACCGGACCAAGATGCTAGCGCAAGACTTCAACATACCGGGTGAAATAAGACAGAAACGACGTGGATGCCGTGCTGGAGCAAGACGGCGGGCGAGAAATATAAGGTACAGACCCGTCCTTCCATCCGTTATTATGGGGAATGTACAATCGCTACTCAATAAGACAAATGAGCTAGCGGCTATGGCTCGTTACCAGAGCATCTTCAGAGAGATCAGTATAATGTTGTTTACTGAGACGTAGCTAACAGAACTAGCAACAGATGCTAACATTGAACTGGAGGGTTTCCACGCAATATGGGAAGACCGGACACCAGACAGTGGGAAGACAAGGGGCAGAGGAGTGATAATGTATGTCAATAACAGCTGGTGCAGACCGGGACATATCACGGGTAAACAACAACACTGCAGCAAAGACGTTGAGTTGCTAGCTGTTAGCATGCGGCCTACCTATCTCCCGAGGGAATACTCACATGTGATCTGCATTGTTACAGTATTTATGCAAATCCGACAGCGAAGGGGGGGACAGCGCGTGACGCCACTCAGTAACTGGCAGGTTGCTGACAGAACACCCAGGTGCTCTTCTCCTCATCTCAGATGATTTCAACCATATTTCACTGTCCCCCATTCTGCCCATGTTCACCCAGTATGTCACACACCACACTAGAGACAATAAAACACTGGACTTATTCTATGCAAACACTAAGGAGGCGTACACCTCATTACCGCTCCCCCCACTCGGGAGATCGCATCACAACTTGGTTCATCTCCTGCCGGTGTACAAACCCCTAGTACACAGACAACCTCCAGTCATGCGCACGGTGAAGGTCTGGTCTGAGGAGGCAATGGACGCTCTAAAGGACTGTTTTGAAACCACTGCCTGGGAGCAGCTCTGCGATCCACATGGTGAGGACATCGATGGCCTCACTCACACCATCACGGACTACATCAACTTCTGTGTGGACAACACCGTATCCACCAAGACCATACGGTGTTGCTCGAACAACAAACCCTGGATCAACCCTGAGATAAAAACACTTCTGAGAGAGAAGAAGAGGATCTTCAGGTCGGGGAACAGGGAGATGCTGAAGTCCGTACAGAGGGAGCTGAGGAGGAAGATAAGAGAAGGCAAGGACAGCTTCAGGAAGAAGATGGAGGACAAGCTGCAACAGAGCAACATCAACGGGGTTTGGAGAAACCTCAAAACCATCTCTGGGCTCCAGAATACCTCCTCCCAGGCCACGGGGGGCAGGGAGTGGGCGAACAATCTGAACCTGTTTTTTAATAGGTTTGACCAACTGCCCTCCCCCCCGCCTGCACACCAACCACTGCTGCCTCTACTGTCATCGAGACCTGCTGTCCACACCCCACTCCACCAACACCCCCCCACTCCCAGCACACAGCCCCCCAACCTGACCCTCACTAAGACCCAGGTGAGGACAGAGCTGAGGAAGATCAAGGCGAGGAAGGCGTCAGGACCGGACGGCATCAGTGCGAAGCTCCTCAAGTCCTGCGCAGACCAGCCGTGTGGGATTGTGGAGCACATCTTCAACCTGAGCCTGAAGCTGGGGAGGGTACCACAGTTGTGGAAAACATCTTGTGTGGTACCTGTACCAAAGACTTCCCACCCCAAAGACCTGAACAGCTACAGACCAGTGGCCCTGACGTCTCACATGATGAAGACCCTGGAGAGACTGCTCCTTGCTCACCTCCGCCCCCTGGTGGGACCAGCGATGGATCCACTCCAGTTCGCCTACCAGCATGGCATTGGAGTGGAAGATGCAGTGATCTTCCTCCTTCACCGTTCCCTGTCCCACCTGGAGAAGCCCGGGAACGCGGTGAGGATCATGTTCTTTGACTTCTCCAGTGCTTTCAACACCATCTAACCGATGATCCTGAAGGACAAGCTGCTGTGTGCAGGGGTGGACCAGCACCTGTCATCATGGATCCTGGACTACCTCACTAACTGGCCACAGTTTGTGAGAACCCGGGATTGTGTGTCCGACACGATCATCGGCAGCACGGGGCCCCCCCAGGGAACAGTTTTGGCTCCCTTCCTGTTCACCCTTTATACTGCGGACTTCTCACACAACACAACACACTGCCATCTACAGAAGTTCTCTGACGACTCTGCACTCATCGGCCTCATCTCCAATGGAGATGAAGCTGAGTACAGAGGACTTATCCAGGACTTCGTGGACTGGTACCATCAGAACTGCCTCCAGATCAACACGAGGAAAACTAAGGAGCTGGTGGCGGACTGCCGCAGGCAAGGACAACCCTTCACAGCACCAGTAAACATCCAGGGAACAGACATCGAGATGGTGACATCCTACAAGTACCTGGGTGTTCATCTGAACAATAAACTAGACTGGTCACACAATACCGACGCACTCTACAAGAAGGAACAGCGCAGGCTGTTCCAACTGAGGAGGCTCAGGTCTTTTGGTGTACAAGGGGTGCTCTTGAAGACATTCTACGACACGGTGGTGGCATCAGCGATCACTTTTGGAGTGGTCTGCTGGGGCAATGGCATTACAGCAGCCGATAGGAAGAAACAAACTGATCAAGAAAGCTAGCTCTGTCCTGGGGCAACGCCTTGACCCAGTGGAGGAGATAGGAGAGAGAAGGATGGTGACTAAAGTGTCATCTCTGCTGGAGTCCGAGTCCCACCCTATGCAGGACATACTGAACACACTGAGGAGCTCATTTAGCAGTAGACTACATCATCCTAGGTATGCAACCAAGAGGTTTTGCAGGTCCTTCCTACCTACGGCTGTCAGACTGTATAACCTAAGCAGGGCTGCTCGCAGAGATAGCAAAAAAAACGTGACAACCTAATAGTATTGAAAGCAAAAGCAAACATAAAATAGATGGCAGCAGTGCGCACAGATGCAGCGGCCCCTCTTGGCATCAGCGAGTGTGAGAGTTTTGAGTGTTTTGATCTTCCCAGATGTACATTCTGTAAAACTTACAACCGTGAGACCTTATTAAACATCAAGGTACTGCACGCTGCAAGAATCGCGGCGATCGGTTGTGACTTGGACATTCTACGCCAGCATGGAATTCTGGCGGAGTCCCCCCTGGAAGCTACCCGGGAGAGGAGGAAGCGGAAGCGGAGCGACCGCAAGCAAAAGCATGGAAAAATGGCCGGGATCCATGCTAGGCTAAAGGTTAACCCCTCCAGACCAGCGGTACCGTCGCTCATTCTCTCTAACGTCCGCTCCCTCGAAAACAAGCTGGACGAGCTGCGTCTGCTGAGAGAAACCCGGAGAGAGTGGAGAGACTGCTGTGTGCTTGCGTTCACCGAGACATGGCTCCACGGAAACATTCCTGACGAGGCCATTCAACTGGAAGATATGGCAATGTTCCGTGCCGACAGGGAAACGGCGAGCTCCGGCAAGAGCCGGGGGGGGGGGGGGGCTATGCATCTATGTTAACAAGAACTGGTGCGTCAATGCCACATTAGTGTCTAAACACTGCTGTCCGTTGGCGGAGTTCCTTATTGTAAATTGTCGGCCATATTATTTGCCGAGGGAATTCAGCAACGTGTTTGTAGCTGGTGTTTACATAGCGCCGAGCGCTAATGCTAAAGCTAATGCTAAGAAGGCACTCGGGGAACTGCACAATGCGATTAGTGAAATCCAAACTTCACACCCGGACAGTTTTGTGGTGGCTGCGGGGGATTTTAACCACACCAGCCTAAAGACTGTGCTCCCCAAGTTTAAACAATGTGTAGACTTTAAGACCAGAGGAGAGAATATGTTGGGCTTAGTGTACACAAACACAGATGCATATAAGGCGATACCCCGCCCCCATCTCGGCTTTGTGTCCATGATGCTGCTGCCTGCCTACAAACCTTTATTGAAGCGCAGCAGGCCAGCAGTGAAACAAATTAGAATTTGGCCAGAGAGTGCAACCTCTGCACTGAAAGACTGTTTTCTGCACACAGACTGGGAGGTCTTCAAAATAGCAGCCTCCCAGGAAGACAAGACAGATGTGGAGGAGTATGCTGATACGGTCACCAGCTACATCGCGAAGTGCACAGAGGATGTCACTACAGTGAAGACCATCACTATGCGGGGTAACCATAAGCCCTGGATGACTGCAGAGGTGCGCTCGCTGCTTACAGCCAGTGATGCAGCCTTCAGAGCGAAGGACAGGATCGCCCTCCGCTCAGCCAGGTCTGCGCTCTCAAAGGGAATTAAGGCGGCAAAGCGCGCCTATGCGGAGAAAATCCAGGGACACCTCTGTGACAATAGGAACACCAAGCAGATGTGGCAGGGAGTTCGGACACTGACGGGCTATAAGTCTAGGCAGGGGGTCGATGATGACGATGCTTCGCTTCCAGACAGGCGTAACAACTTCCTTGCACGTTTTGAAGCATCAAACTCGACAATCAGAGGGAGGGCTGGCACACCCCCACCATCGGTTGGACCAGCTTTTACCATCAACACAGCGGACACACGGAGGACCCTAACCAGAGTCAACCCACGCAAAGCTGCAGGTCCGGACAACATTCCGGGACGTGTGCTCCGAGACTGCGCGAGCGAGTTGGCGGATGTCCTGACTGACATTTATAATATCTCCCTGAGTCAGGCCATTGTTTCCAGATGCTTCAAGACCTCTATCATTGTACCGGTGGCAAAGAAACCAGTTGTGTCCTGTTTGAATGACTATCGTCCTGTTGCACTGACACCAATTGTGATGAAGTGTTTTGAACGGCTTGTCAAACCACACATTATAGCCTGCCTCCCTGCATCACATGACCCGCTCCAGTTTGCATATCGTTCAAACCGCTCCACGGAGGATGCTATAGTCACCACCCTACACTCTGTCATCACCCACCTGGACCAGAAAGACACCTACGCCAGACTCCTGTACATTGATTTCAGTTCAGCATTCAACACCATTATTCCCCAGTGACTGATGGAAAAATTATTCCTTCTCGGTCTGAACACCGCCACATGTCTCTGGATCCTGGATTTCCTGACTGAGAGACCTCAGTCTGTCTGGGTTGGAAACAACATCTCCACCTCTGTCACGCTGAGCACCGGATCCCCTCAAGGCTGTGTACTCAGCCCACTGTTGTTTACACTTCTAACACATGACTGTGTATCCAGACACGAGGGGAACCAGATTATTAAGTTTGCAGACGACACCACGGTGGTGGGACTTATTCAGAGGGATGAGGAATCAATGTACAGGGAAGAAGTGAGAGACCTGGAGGGCTGGTGCAGGGAGAACAATCTGGTGCTCAACGTGGACAAAACGAAGGAGATGATTATCGACTTCCGGCGGTCTCAGCCTGAGCACGTCTCCCTCAGCATCGGCGGCCGTTTAGTGGAGAGAGTGGAGAACATCAAGTTCCTTGGAGTGCAGATCTCGCAGGACCTGACCTGGAGCAAGAATTCCTTGGGGATCAGGAAGCGGGCTCAGCAGAGACTGCACTTCTTGAGGAAACTCAAACGGGCCTCTCTCCCCATCTGCATCCTCAGGACCTTTTACAGAGGTGTGGTGGAGAGTGTTCTGACGTACTGCATTGCTACATGGTACTCCAGCTGCAGTATGTCAGACAAAGAAGCCCTGCTGAGGATAGTCAAGGGGGCTGAGAGGGTAATTGGAGTCTCCCTCCCCCCTGTCCAAGAACTTTTTCAGAGCCGTTGTAGGAGCAGGGCACTGAACATTGTCAAGGACCGTTCTCACCCTCTGCATAAACACTTTGAACTTCTTCCATCTGGTAAACGATTCCGGAGCATCAGAGGCAGAACCACCAGACTGATCAACAGCTTCCTTCCACAAGCTGTCAGGATGCTGAACAGTTGACCCGGAATCTCTCATACACACTACTGCACCTATGGACATTTTGTATATTATTTTTATATTATAGTTCATTAGTTTTGGGTTTTTTTCCCCCAAGTATGTCTCAGGGATGTGTGAATGGATGGGGGTGGGGGGGTGAAGCTATGTGTGAGTGTGTCTTAAATCATGCTGCTTCTATTATATGGATGCCGAGAGAAACACAATTTCATCTTGCCTGCACTACAGTTGTATGTACAGCAATATGACAATAAAGTTTGATTTGATTTGATTTGAAAAGACACAGCAGACTTACACAAATGGTCCCCTCCAGTATACAACTAGGACAATATCAGTCGCTATGGAGGGTGACAATATGTATGGGTACATATTCATACTATGTAGGGTAACTAAATAGACGGTTATGCTGTTTATTCCATCTAGCTACAATGCTCCGCACTGTGTATATATATTTATATATAATGCTCAAAAAAATAAAGGGAACACTTTGAAAACACATCAGATTTTAATGGGAAAAAGTAAGCTGGATATTGAAATTGTGGCAGGCTAGTTCAGCTTACTCAGATTAAAGGAACACTTTTTAATCTGAGTAAACTGGACTAGCCTGCCACAATTTCGATATCCAGCTTATTTTTTCCCATTAAAATCTGATGTGTTTTCAAAGTGTTCCCTTTATTTTTTTGAGCAGTATATTTATGTGTACATATGTATATTCACTGCTCTTATTTTCTTATCTTCTAAATTATTGCTCTGAGTGTTGCTATCCCTGTGCTGTTGCAATCCTGGAATTTCCCCATTGTGGGTCTAATAAAGGCTTATCTTATCTTACGATGTGAGGCTTAAGTAGAAACTGTATGCAGTGAACCCTTAATCTAACCTTTGGTGCAATTAATTTTAACAGTACATCAAACCTGGCTAACAATTAGCATGAACCTGGAACACAACAACACAATTTCCAGTTTGTTAAGCTGTCTCTTTTTTTTTTTAAATTAAGGCAAACAAAACATCATTACAATTCTCACATATTATAAGAAACCACTGACAGTTTGGTGTAATTAACAATTATTAGAGCACTATTGAATCACAGTGATACATATCCAGTGAGACATCTGATTGCATTTACAGTATCAGGGAATGTAGTAACTTCTGGAATCTCAACTGAGATTGCTCGATTGAAACTAACTGTTGTATAAGTCCTTAATGAAAGCAAAAGTGACATATTAGTCACTCCTAACCTTGAACTAAGTTGTAGTCTAAAGACTGAAAATTAAACCATCTAATAAAGAAAACATCTTTTATCCAGATCTCACTCTGATCCTCCTGGTTTCATGTCTTCTCAGTGTGTTTAATATTGCAGGGCTTTGTGTTTTCCAGTTGATTTTCTTCTCTTGAGCTGTTACTCAGGTGTCTGACATGTCTTTAGGTGTATTCCTGCGGTGTTAGGAAAAGCCTTAGAAGTGATATATCCAAAGCATTTTTTTGCCAGACTCATCACTGGATCTGATTCCTGCTTCTCTTCCACCACTTTCTCCAGCTTCCTCTCCTGTTCACTTTGCTCCATCTTCACATTTATCAGAAGAGACAGGTGAGTTAGTGTGCACTCAACTTCAAACCGCCGTAATTGTTTTTCATACAGAATGAGAGCTGTGGACTAGATGTGGATTGTAGAGAAAAACAACAGGGCTGATTAGCGAGGGTTAGATTTGCTTGCTGGACCATTTTGACACCTGTCTCCCTGCTTTCTCTGGAAGCTGGACCTGATCCCTCTATACTGTCAGTCACACTGGTGGCCAGAAAAAGAAGAGAGTAAGCAAGATAATGGAGTGAATAAGAGTGGCAGACTTTTCCCCTCTTAGTCAGGACTGTAATCACAGCTTGTCTTGAAAAAGTCTCTATGATTGAGCTATTATCGTGTACTCATGTTATCCACAGATCATATCCTAGAGACAATAAAGCTGAGGAAAAATTAAGCCCATTGACTTTTCTATTCCATTTTTGTAGTCATTGGTGTAATCCTATTTTTAGATACATTGTGCAGCTTAATAAAGTTTGTTACATTAATGTGCTCTTGTGCTATAAAGTTTGTTACATTAATGTACTCTTGTCATACATTGCATGCTATTGCTGTGTTTCAGCCACATTAATACAAGCCATATTTTAGGGTGTGTTCAAAAGCAGTATGTTCTTATGCTCTGGAAGACTAATGCACGATATTCACAATATGCATCCCATCTGGCTGCATCTTGTTTACAGAACACAGTGGCAGCATGGGGTTATTAATCATGTTTTTCTTAATTACCCCGTATAGCTGCTCCATCCCCAGCTCTGCGTTTGACCTTTTTTCTGGATTCTTTCAAACCATTAATCATGCAAAGATCAACGCCAGCCAAATAAGAGTAGATTGCATTGCATTGCCTCAGCTTCTTATGGAGGCTCATGAACCACTTAGAACGAAGCTTTAGTGTAATTATTCGCAACTATGAACCTTAAAGCACAGCTGGTTCTCTTTTATTCTGAACAATCACTTTCACAGTACTGAAGTTGGGAAAAGTTTTTATTGTCTGAACAAAATAGTTTATTATAACATGAAAATCTGTCTATATTAAATAGTTTTCAATGCATTAATGGATTATAATGTTTCTTGATTTTTCTGGAATGGTGGTTGTTGACATTTTCAAAGACAAGTAATTCTTTCTTCAAGTATTGGTCTTGGTTTCTTGCCATATGGCCTGGAGCAGAGTCACTCCTAATGTGAATCTGACAGGTAAATGAACATCTGTGTGTGGTCTGTCTGTTGAAGAGGGATAGTTTAGTCCTGTGGGCTTCAATGTCCTTGCCAGAAAGTCAATAAAATTAACAGAGAAGTCTAAAACCAGGCATATTTGCAGACATTTTTTTTTTATATTTACCCCCCACTAGCTTAAGGAATGAGATATTAGCTACAGTCAAATGGACAATATTTTTGATTGAAATGGTTTTGGTTAGAGTTTCCAACTAAACTGTCTATAGGGATGTAGATCTGATCAAATGAGTGTTTACATGCTTGGAGCGTTTAATCAGAATGCAATTTTTTCCGACTGGAAGAAGTCGGTTTAGTGGATTCTGGCTTCTATTAAATTTAAGAAGAAAACTTGTTTAAACACCTTCTTATCATGAGTCTTTTGGCCATTGAGATGTTCAACAGTCATAACTTCCTTTAGGATTTCCAGCAAAAAGGTTGCATCAGCCACAGACCAGTTTTGTTTTGCTGCTGCCATGTTTCATCTCCTCTCAGAAGCTTTTTTGATTCATTATCCCTACGTGGGTCAAGCTGGCAGTTGTCAGGGTCTGAGCATGGTTTGGGGACCATGCTCCCACTTTAAGTTTGGTTTTGCTTTTTTGTGTTTCCCCTGCCTCAGTTCAGCTGTTTTTTTTTGGAATCCTCTGTATTTGTTGTTATTTATTGTCATAGCCATGTTATGTTCTCTGCTATGGTCTGAGGTTTGAAGTTAGTTTTGTATGCTTCTCTTTGTTGTATGATTCTCTGTTTGTTGTCATGGTTGTGTATTCCCTGGTCCTGTGTTCATGTCTCTGGTTTACCTTTTGTCTCAGCTCCTCATGTTTCCCGTGCCTATAGCCTCTCCCTGCTGTCTTTGATTCCCCTGATTGCTCCCACCTGTCTTTTGTTGTCTTGATTACTCCCCTGTCCATATATACCAGTCTCAGTCTGTGTCCTGTGTGGCGTTCTTGAGTCATATTGGCATCACACACGCTTCTGTCTTGTCTGTTATCCCTAGCCTGTTTTGCCATTGTCCTGTAACCTAGTGTCTGAAGTCTGCAGTGTTTTTACTTTTGTTTCAGCCCACGAGCTGCATTGTTTTCTGTTTATTAATAAATCGTGGTTTATCAGATTCGCCTTGCGGTTGGGTTCTCCTCTTCTCCGCCCCGGAGGGGCTCTTGTAACAGCAGTGTGATTCATTCAGATAGAGAGTTTACATGATAATATTTTCCTACAGTTTGAGATTGTCCTTCTGTTATCAGCAGGAAATTTGACCTCTAGATACATTTTTTAGCATTAATGTTACAGATGTGTGTAAAGTAGACCCTCACCCTTTCCAAACCTTATAACCCTAACTTTGTTAAAATTATTCTTAGTGCCCAACCCTAACCATTATCTTAACCACCTAAAAATGTGTATTTAATGTCAAAAGGACATTATTTGGGAAATTGAGTCATGAAGGAGGAAGTGAAAGTGAACATAGGCAGGAGTGTTAAAAAGTAAAAACAGAATATAAACCCAAAAACAGAGGATGGGAATGGTATTTTTAGTTTTGTCTCTGATTGTCAACCCATATCTGTATAGGAATCACAGTGGGTTTGAAACAGGAGAAAACACCTTGAAATGTGCTGATATCATGTTACATACGTATGATTGTATGTGGAAGTTGGGAATAGATATGCAGCCTTTTTTTATGCATTAGTTTGAAGTAGGGATGTTAATGATTAATTGACTTTCGATTAATTGTCGATAACAATTTAGTCAACTAAATCAAATTAGTTGTCAATTAATTGATAACTCAGTAGTTCCTTTCAATGGGAGCTTATTCTATGAAATGTGGCTTCGCTGTCCATGCAGGGGTGCCCGTGGCCACCCGCTGCCGCATTTCAACCGAAAAAGCATAAGAAGACGCTAAGCCCCCAGAGCACATGCGCTGTGCAGAGCAAAAAAACTCGGCCTTCCGGGTTACGTCGGAGAATCATGGCTGTGTTTGGAATGTTCGCTCATTCACTCCCTCCCTACTCGCTATACAGTGAATTTAGATATAGTGGACTATACAGTAAACTCAATATAACAATAAAATTACCAGCTTTTGGACACTACTGGGCTTGTTTTTGCGGCGTGGTTAATGACGTCATTATGGTGAGACAGTAAAACGTAACAGACTAACGGTGGTAAAAAATGAATACCGCCGTGTAATTTGTAGTAAATATATATTAAATCAAATTGTTTTTGCTGAATTAATGAATATAAATACCTTAAAGTAGTTTATGTTGTGATGTGAAGCTCTCCTCTCACTGCTCTGTTGGCTGCGCTTTGCATTATGGCAAGCCTATTCAATTAGCGGCCCGTGGGCCACATGCGGCCCAGAACCAACCTCCGAGTGGCCAGGCCTAGGCCATGCTAAGGAAATATAAATTTAAGAAAAAAAAATGAATGACGGTCCGCAAGCGTGCACACGAACCGCGTACGTGGTTGTCACCCACGCGGAGTTCAGAAGCACCCCGCCTGCGTGACAGTTCCAGTCAGCAGGCAGAGTGTCTGTCACTGTCCAAGAGAAGCATGGACTTATTAAAGTACTTTAAATGTGAAAAATACACAAAAGGTATGTAGCAGTGGAGGCTAGATTTCACCAGCTACTACAATATTAACTAATAATTTATGTTCACTACTATGTACCTGGCAAGTTAAGGTGATTGAAATTCACAAAGTCAATTACTTTAATCCGTGAACAGTCTTCAGACAAACTAAACCGTGCCAACATTTGGATTTAGAAATAAGGGAGGTTTTCCTGCTGTCTGGTTAGTGAGGAGAGTTCTAAAAAACTATAACTATATAGAAATATTTTAACAGAAATAACTGCATCTTTGGTCATTGAAGTTAATTTATTTCATTAAATATAATTGTATTAATATTTTTTCTTTGAAATCAGAGTTAAATTATTGTTCTGTTCTGGCTCTGCAAAATTATGGTCAAAAGTGAAATTGTATAAGGAAAAAAGTCAAAATTTTATGACAATCTGTTTCAAATTTATAAAAAAAACAGTAATTTTATTTAAAAAATAGACAAAAATTAACCATAAAAAACCCACAGTTTTATAATAAAGTCTCTGTCATGGTTAGAAACTGATAGCTTACATGCACGATGCAACAGCTCAGGAAGGAACCACACAAGGAGGCACGTTAGACAGTTTATTAAATAGCAAAAGGTCGCACAGCTAAAGAAACAGCCACTCGCCAGAGGAATCCAGAGGGATTTGTCAAGATGGCGCCCACCGTTGGCAAACGTCTTTGCTCATTCCGCTCCCGAATGCTGACTTTTCTCCTTTTTGGCATAGTTGTTGTTCTTTCTACAGTGCATGACCTCCACGCACTGCTAACATGGGACCGACAAACACTACTGGATATCGCCAAGTCAAGCAGCCACACGGAGTTTACTGGCTTTATACCACCCGACCTGCAATCCATCGTCCGCCCCAATGATGACCATCAGCACCCCCAGGAAGGCCCCGAAGCACCGAGCCCGTGTGAACATGGTGACCTGAAGGAAGCGTGTTGGAGGCGGGGTCGAAGGCGCCGAAGGCGAAGCAAGAGAGGAGGGCTACAGGCTAGGCTAAAGGCTCGCTCCAGCCAGCTACCACTACCCAGTCTGTTAATTGCAAACATTCAGTCTTTGGAAAATAAACTAGACGAACTAAGAGCAAGGATTGAAGACCAGCGGGAGACAAGAGAGTGTTGTGTCCTAATATTCTGTGAAACTTGGCTTTCAAACAGAGTCCCGGAGAGTGCTGTTCAGCTCCAGACCAACTCAACACACCGGGCAGACAGAACAGGAGACTCTGGTAAGATGAGGGGTGGGGGTGTGTGCGTATTTATAAACCACTCATGGTGTGGAGATGTACAGACCGTTTACAAGCACTGCTCGCCCGACGTGGAGTTTTTACTGCTGAAATGCCACCCCTATTATTTACTGAGGGAATTTACCGCTGTGTTTTTGGCCGTTGTTTACATCTGTCCACAGAGCAACTACATAGTAGCGCTAAACAAACTCCACGACGTCATCAGCGCAGTAGAGACGAAACATCCCGATGCTGTTTTTATTGTTGCTGGCGACTTTAACCAGTGCAATTTACGGACCGTACTCCCCAAATATTACCAGCATGTGGACATTCCCACCCGCGATAAAAACACATTGGATATGTTTATTCCAACATACATGGCACCTACAGAGCGGCACCCCAACCCCACTTCGGACAGTCAGATCACATCTCACTGTTTATGTACCCAGCCTACAGACAAAAGTTGAAACAAACAAACCCAGTTACTAAGCAAATTAAGCACCGGACTCCAGAGACTGAGAACATCCTGCAAGACTGTTTTACCTGCACAGACTGGGATGTGTTTAAAGCTGCAGCCACTTGGGAGGACTCTTCTGTTAACATACAGGACTATGCTGAATACGTGACTGCGTACATCATCACGTGCGTTGATACCATTGTACCCACCATACAGGTCAGGAAGTTCCCCAACCAGAAACCCTGGATCAGCAGTCAGGTACGTCAGATGCTGCGTGCTCGCTCTCATGCATTTAAATCAGGCTGTGAGGTCGAGTACAAAGCTGCAAAGTATGGACTGAGGAAGGCTATAACAACAGCCAAGAGGCAGTACGGAGAAAGGCTGGACAGCCTCTACTCCACTCCTGACCCGGGGCGCATGTGGCAAGGCCTGCAACACATCACAGACTACAAGAAGACCAACAGCAGCACCGCTAGCCCTACAGATAGCCTGCCAGATGATCTCAACATCTTTTACACCTGCTTCGAGACCATCAGCCACAGCACAGAAAAGAGACACTCACGCCCCCCCCACTAAAGGCCCTTTTCCACTAGCCCCGCTTAGCCCAACACGGCACGGCTCAGCCCGCGTTGTAGCTTTTTCCACTAGCCCCAGCACGGTTTAACAGGCGCTATTTTCGTGCCTGATCGAGGGCAGGGTACAACCGTGCTGAGTCGTGCCGAGATGTGACGCCAACAGCCTGGTCGCCGCTGATTGGTCAGGTCGTAACGTCACGAAAGCGACCGTCTTCTGATGAATCTACATGACCACCATTTGCAATATTTCACGGACTAACTCGGTCACGGAGTAAATACGATATTAATACAGACAGCGTTGTAGGTTTTGCGGAACTCTACACCGTGGTCCAACGAAGAGGTACGGAGTTTTCTCTGCTTGGTGGCAGATCCACAGTGAGAGGAGCGACCTGGACCGATACAGATGGCAGCCCAGCATAGAACCGGACTACGGACAAGCTGAAGACGAACGTGAGAGAACCATCGATGATGAGTGATTTGTAATAATGTGCATCTATTCGCTTATTTATCCTGTTGGTGGTAAGCTCACTTTTTTTGAGCCATACAGCACCGTCCTGTGCTGGCTAACGAGTTTTAGCTAGTAGCTAGCTAGCTAGCTAGTAGCCAACTCTGCTGATTCGCGCTTGTTTTCTGCTAAGTATTCGCTTGTGAGAGCAAAACGATGAAATATGTTAATCCTGGTTAAAGTCCTGGTTTGTGTACGTATTGCACTTTGGTGCTGCGCATTAAATTGTGTGCAATTTAATGCTAGAATGTGTTTCCACATGCCAGGGGTTAGCCTCCCTCAGTGTTTATATTGTGGATACAGGTGAAATGGACCACAGGAGCCGAAATCTCGACATATTAAAAGTGCTTTTTCAAACCAGTGATTTATAAAGTCATTCATATAATTTTCTAAAGCGTCAGAATAGACCCACACACCTATTCTGTGGATCCTGCAGTGCTTGTCAGGGAAACGAAGCATTTTTGTCACATCCCACCACTGACTTTCACAGGTGTATTTCCCTAATACAGGTACATCTCCAAAAATTAGAATGTCATGAAAAACTTCAATATTTTTTGTCACTCATTTCAGAAAGAGAAATCCGTATATTATATAGATTCATTACACAGACAGTGATATATTTCAAGCATTTATTTATTTTAATTTTGATGATTACGGCTTACAGCCCCTGAAAACCTCAAATTCAATTTGGCAAAAAATTAGAATATTACATAAAATTAACTTTAAAAAAAATAGTTGTTAAATGTAAATGTTGGCCGCTGAGGTGTTGGTTAATATGGGCTGTAGCCGTAATCATCAATATTAAAATAAACACTTTCAATATATCACTGTCCCTGTAATGAATCTACAGTATATATGGGTTTCACT
Organism: Pholidichthys leucotaenia; assembly: GCA_020510985.1. Lineage (NCBI taxonomy): Eukaryota > Metazoa > Chordata > Actinopteri > Cichliformes > Pholidichthyidae > Pholidichthys > Pholidichthys leucotaenia. The sequence continues at coordinate 390,499,294 of CM035836.1, read as the reverse complement.
TTCTGAAATGAGTGACAAAAATATTGAATTTTTTTCATGGTATTCTAATTTTTGAGATGTGCCTGTATAAGTGTTGAACTTGCTTGAACCTAACCACCATCCATTTCTATCGTTCGTCTAGGCAAGAGGAAAGCAGCCGCCCCACAATGGACCTCGCCACTGTGGAACGTACTGAAATCCTTTGCTTTTATAGGTAAAGTGCCAAAACCAAAGTAGCACAATTTCCATTTAATATAAAAGGGACTGAACTGAGATTTATTTGATTGTGTGAATATTAATTACAGAATAATTGAAAATGACTGGCACATCAACTGTAAAATAAACCGCTTGTTAATGTATTTATTTTTTTGTCAGATCACTTGTGTGATCCTTTGTGAGTTATGTTCATAACTGTATGTTTTGGCGAATGTGAGATGTTCAGTCGTCAATATAATTTAGTTTATATGTGTAGTTTATAGTCTATCATCAATAAACTCATGCAGTAACAGGACACATTACAAATATTTGAGACCCATTGTAGTGCTTCCTTTTATATTTTGGCAATGCAAGTACAAAACACCGCCCACACTTGAAGCCAGGGCAAGAAGAGACACTTTTACAGACAAGACAAACTTTTATTGATAAAAACTTCATATTTTGACTGAGCGACTCCATACTCAGTGATGCACACCTTCAGTTAAAGTACTATATTCCATTCAAGTGAATGTATTAATTCATTCTGATTGCTGAGGCCACAGTAAAAACAGATGATTTTAAATGTAACCCAGCCCTTGTAAAATCTACTGAAGCGCAGCTACATGAAAATTGTGGTTAACAACGAAGTACTTTATTGTCACATTCAAATTGTAATCCCTTCTGTTTTGTTTTTCTTTTGAATTCTTGGATGGAATATGGTGGGCAATATAAGCTGCAGCTTCAGCCATCACCCATTTCAGATAGCCTATGTTGAACTGTATAATCAGAGGAGTTATTGTTTAATTTGACCTTGTTAGATTTTTTCCCCTTTGTTATATTAGTCTATTTTCTTTTAATCTTTACTTTTAATCAATCCGAAATAAAGATTCATTCATTCATTCACATTCCACCACTGGCTTTTAGCAACAAGTGTATTTCCCAAATATGTTTTAAACTTGCTTTAATTAACCACCACCCATTTGTCTTTTGTCTAGGCAAGAGGGAAACTGTCCACCTCAACTGGACCTTGCCTCACTATTTACAGAGATGCAGGCTGAAGATCTGCTGAACCAGGACCAGTACGAGGGGCCGATCCAGTTGCTTCCTCAGTGAGGCAGCGTGGCTGACGTGTGTGACCCATTCCAGTTTCTTTTCTTTTTTTTTTTTTACAGTTTGAATTTTGCACATTCTGAATAATCTGGAATTTGCTGCTGATTGTAATAAACAATTTAGTGACTTATGTGTTTGCATCATGATTTTCTATTTTGTCTGTTAAGACACCGGTGGGAAAAGAGTAAACTGTACAAAGGATTTATCGGTGACCTTGAAAATAATTGCTCATTTTTAAGAAAAAAGTAACCAAAACAATTATTTTATTAACTGAAGACTGTATTGTTGGATGTGCCACCGCAGAAGACCCTGCATACTTTATTGACAGTACCAGTATATCGAGGAATTCTGGATCATATTAGCATCTGCTCTTCATCATAATGGGCTTGGGCGGGGGTGTCTAATCATGTGCCATGGATGGCCAAGACCCTGCAGGCTTTACCTCCAACCAGTGTCTTCAACAGCAGATTCCACTGAACTTCTCCCACTGACTGTTGATCAGTGAGAACACCTGCTGAAGAGACTGGGTAGAAGAGAACCTGCAGGGTCTTGGCCCCCCATGACACATGATTGGAAGCCCCTGGATTAGGGTTTAATGGGATTTAACATTTTAACACAAACTGCTTTATGGTTCATAATTCTGTTGACAGACTTACACCAAACCAAAAGTGATTTCTCAAACTGCTGGATTGTTCTTAGACAGCTTTTCCAATCTTTTAGTATTTAATTTGTGCCACATGGTGGTAACCTTCACATATAAAAAAAGAGACATCTGCAAAAATTTCAGAGGTTTATTGTCAGTGCAATTCCCAGTGCAATACTACATGAATGCACGTATAGTACATTGTTGATGCAGAGAATATATATTTCTACAGTACATGTACACTACCGGTCAAAAGTTTGGGGTCACCCAGACAATTATTTTGTGTTTTCCATGAAAAGTCACACTTATTTACCACCATGAGTTGTAAAATGAATAGAAAATATAGTCAAGACATTGACAAGGTTAGAAATAATGATTTGTATTTGAAATAATAATTTTTTCCTTCAAACTTTGCTTTTGTCAAAGAATCCCCCATTTGCAGCAATTACAGCATTGCAGACCTAACATGATTGCACAAGGGTTTTCTAGTCATCCATTAGCCTTCTGACGCAATGAGCAAACACATTGTACCATTAGAACACTGGAGTGATAGTTGCTGGAAATGGGCCTCTATACATCTATGTAGATATTGCACCAAAAACCAGACAATTGCAGCTAGAATAGTCATTTACCACATTAGCAATGTATAGAGTGTATTTCTGATTAGTTTAAAGTTATCTTCATTGAAAAAAAGTGCTTTTCTTTCAAAAATAAGGAAATTTCTAAGTGACCCCAAACTTTTGAACGGTAGTGTATCTAGTAAATCAAGTATTTTCCATGTAACCTTGTGACTGCATTATTTTAATTGCTTTTAATCCTAGATCAAGTTTGTTTTGGCCTAAAATGTATCATAACTGTCAAATATATCTTATTATATGTAACTCAGTACTGTTTACTTTTTGAATATATATTTTGGGGCTAATATAGTTATTAACCTGGCGGTCAAGTTGTGTCAGCTGATCATTTTTTGCTATGACACCACCTCAGACTCAGTGCTGCTGCAGCAGGTACATCCATGATGTCTCAACAGTCTCTCCATGATTTTCACGCAGATCAGAGCAATTTTTTGCACAGGAAATAAACGTTTCTACAGACATTCTTAAGCTCTACAACCACTGATCGTTTGTGAAGCTGTGTTGACATCAGTGACAGGCTGTGTTGAACGCCCAGACCGACCATTTGAAGCGGTAATTTCCCCACAACAGAGCCATCTGAAACACACACACACAGCGTACATATTTTAGTACCTAACAGCGATAAGTTGGAGACATTACAGTGTAGTACGACGTACTTATAGCAAACTAGCATTAGCAACATTAGCTTACCGTCATATATGACCTAGTTTGTATCCTCACATCTTCGGCTCTGCCAGAAGCTGCAGAACTATTCCAGAGTGTTTGGTCTCACTGCCTGTACCCTTGTCTGGCAGTCCTTTTTGGCATTTACGGTGAAAAAAGCCACAGACTGAGGAGTCGCCTTGTACAGCCGCCATGATGCATGTGTTATGTTTTGCTTGGGTCGCGTGTTTTACGTCACGGGAGTGTGGCACCACCTTGCTGTAAAAAAAATCCCGCCCACCCCAGCTTAACCCGGCTGTAATGGAGACACAACCGAGCCGAACCGTGTCGAAGTGAATCGAGACGTGGCGAGGTGAGCTGGTCTCACCAGACCAGGTAAACAAAGCACTGAGAAATATCAACCCCCGCAAGTCACCAGGACCAGACAACATCCCTGGGCGGGCCCTCAGAGCATGCGCTGCAGAGCTGACTGATGTTCTCACAGTAATCTTCAACCTCTCCCTCAACCAGAACATAGTCCCCTTGTGCTTCAAAACAACAACTATCATCTCCGTCCTCTAAAGGAGCCCGCCAACCTGTCTGAATGATTACAGACCAGTAGCACTCACTCCAATCATCATGAAGTGCTTTGAGAGAGTGGTGCTGCCCTTCATTCAGGACAGCATACCGGGCACCCTGGACCCCCTGCAGTACGCCTACCGGCCCAACAAATCCACCTCAGATGCCATTTCTGCAGCACTCCATTATTCTCTTTCCCACCTGGAAGATAAAGACTCCTACATTAGGATGCTCTTTGTCGACTACAGCTCCGCCTTCAGCTCAAGTAGGTTCATTTTGTCTTCTTTTAATTATTTATCTTTTGTTCTTATTAAAGACAAAAATAGAATAGAAGGGAGATGTCTTTACCTTCTTAACATGTTTCGACTGTACACTGCAGCCTTCATCAGAAGAGTCAGCTGATTGCTGCCAGGTGACATTTATCAGCTGACTTTCGTAGGCGGGGCCAGCTCAGCAGATCTGTCAGATCCACTGAGCCGGCCCTGCCTTCCGCCGTCAGATGGTCTCTGGAGAATGTGATCCCAGGTATGGGAAAGCATAAAGGCCCCCTCATCTCGGTTCATGGTGTCCTTTGCCCACTTCCTGATTTCTATGGCCTCCTTGATCCAGCGTTTGTGTCTGTTGCTCTCTGATCCAATAATTTTTGCATTGTCCCAGTCCATGATGTGATTATTTCTTTGGCAGTGATCTGATATTGCTGATTCTCCTGACAAGAAACATTAAAATCCATCCATTTTACACTGCTTTTCAAAATGCATTGTGGGATATTTTGAGTGTACTATATAGTGAATGAAATTTTCAGTTAAGATTTTGAACAGCACTACAAAATGGCTGATTCACTATATAGTACACTATACGGGGAAGGAGTGAACATTTCGAACACAGCATAAGTTCCAATGGCACCCAGTGTCCACCTGCCTACTTCAAATCAGCAGGGCAGAGAAACTGACTGCAGCAGGCTACATGAGCGCAAAATCCTATCCCTGCTGCCTTCAACCTGCCACTAAATGGGAAAGCAGATTGGAATCAAGTTGCCACTGAGGTAACATACAACAGAGGGAGCCCAGATTGTACCGGATTTGCCTGGATTGCCAGGGTACTGTGATAATGTTTAACATGCAACAGATGAAGCAGCTCACAATTTATTTTCCTGTTAAAACAGTCTACTAGTGCATCTCAGTAAATTAGAATGTGAAAGTTTTTTTTTTTTTAAATATAACTAAAAAAGGTAAAATTTTATGATATTGATAGTAGTTTTTAAAATAAAAAAAAATCATGACATTTATAATTTACTGAGGTGTACCAGCACTTAGTATACACTATCCAGTGCAAAATTTGTTAAACTACAAAAAATGCCATTGTCTAGTAAAAAATATGGAAATGGTACAATAAATCATTGAGGAATATGATGTTCATGTTTTATTCAGTATATGAAAAAACAGCAACTTTTTATATGTGAAAGATAGGCCGTACTGTACCAAGGGAAATTCAGATTCTCAGGAAAAATGCCGCTTATCAATTAATCATTAATCGATTGATAAGGTGAATCAATTATCAATTAATGAATTAATCAATAACTTGCATCCCTAGTTTGAAGACTTTTTACATGAAGCATCTTAATTCTGATTGGGGGTTAGTATTCTGATTATGACATGGAATGTTAGGGCCCATATAAACCCAGAAATTGGCATCTTTAAACACATCAGAACAGTCACTTGGATGTCATATAAAAATCCAAGTTGACCAGGAAAGGTAACCTGCTGTTGTGCTACCACTCAATAGTTTTTTCCTGTGTTCATCCTCGTCATGGCAAAGTTTGCATCACACAATGTTGTGGTATAGAGGAGAACTCCCTTTTGCACTCCCACTCACCTGTCAGTTAAACAGATGAACTATTGCTGGATAAAGATTAAACAGTAACTTGGGGTGCCACAGCTCTGTGTGAATGGGGTCTGACAGACATTTTATCAGTAAACCAATTAACATGATTTATGGTCAGGGCTAACCACGAGGCTTGCCCATAAATACAAAGGGCCGGCTGAGCAACTCCTTCTGAAGAGAGATGTTATCAGATTCCTCTCGATTACACTTTGCTGGCATGGAGTCAGCATGCATTTGTAAATGCAGCTACTGTGCATGAAGCCCCCCCCCCCCCCTTCCCTTCATTGGGTCAGGAGTTCAAAGCTCAGACTGAAAAGTTGAAGAGAGGGGCATGAACTTCCGACCCCTTTAATGTAACAGTGTGAGCTGTGGTTCTTATCAGGCTTCTCCCACCCAAGTGTTTGTCTACTCTGCCAGTCCGGTGACATGAAAAATCTTGGTAATCCTGCTATTGTGTGCAAATAACTAATGAGATGCCTGGTGATTTAAGAGTTCATGATTTGACTCTTGCGCCTACTGAAGTTTGTAGGATTTATTGCAGAAAAATATAAAGTTCCGAAGTGCACAGAAACAAAGTCCAAAAACAAACATAGAGCAAAAACTTGCAGACTGGGATTATCTCAAGAAAAAACTCGCCAAAGCAGGATAGGGCTTCTGGAGGTGAAGATAGGAGATATAGTTAAGACTGCCGCAGTGAGAAGGCAGTCTGACAGTCCTTAAAAAGTATGGGAAACGAGGTGAACAATGAGCGGCAGTTGCGGGCGGCGTGGGCGGGCAGGTGACTTATTAAACAATAACTCACAGCTGGGAAGACTGAGGAACAGACAGTGAGAAAATAGTAGGATGGGGGTGTCTGGAAGGAGAGGTAGGGCACTCATGTTGTACAGAAACAAAATATAATTCCTAACTACAGAGGCTGACAGAAATAATAATGATATTAAGGCCATAAATAACTAACAGAACGATAAACCACCTAGGAAACATCATAACTCAAAATGCAGGAAAACAACACAAGGCTGGAAAAATACAGAGAATATTCAGAAATAAGAGTCTGAGCTCGGTGAAACACCGCGCTCAGTCTCAAGACAGAGTCCCCCCCCTTAAGGGGTAGATAACAGACACCCCAAGGTAATACCGAAAAAGAAAAAAGTCCCCTCCCAAAAAAAGGTATAACAATGGACCACCCCGGGTGGGAGGTAGGGGGGAACAGGCTAGGAGGGAACAAAAGCCCCCCCCCCCAGGACCTGCACCCACGCAAAACCAGGCCCCTAGGCCAAAGAACTAAACAGTTTGGATGGTTGGCCGGAGTCCCAAACCTGACCAACGGCAAGATGGTCCAAGTCGGGTGGCCTACCAGAGAATAAGGACTACCCAACCCTATGGCACAGTCCATCAGGCGGCCGGCCAGAGTTCTTTAGCCACCTGGATAGGAGAGGTGGCTCAGGAGGTGGCTTCACCACGGGGAGGCCTAACGAAAGGAAGGAGAGCTGAGGAGGGGGAACCACAACAGTGTCCGGCAGCGGAGGGGGAACCATGACAGCGTCCAGCAGAGGAAGGGGAACCAAGATGGCGTCTGGCAGAGGAGGAGGAACCACGACAGTGTCTGGCAGCGGAGGAGGAACCACGACAGTGTCTGGCAGCAGAGGAGGAACCACAACAGTGTCTGGCAGAGGAGAGGGGGCCACAACGGTGTCTGGCGAAGGAGGGGGAACCGCAGCGTCCTTGGACTGGCCAGCAGCACCCTTGGTGGTCTCGGATTGGGACAGAGTTGCACCCACGGTGGCTCCGGACTGGAGCGGAGCTGCACCCACGGTGGCTTCGGGCTGGAGCGATGCAGCACCTGCGGTGGGCCCAGGCTGAGCCAAGGCTGCCCCCTCAATGGTTCCAGACTGGGCTAAGGCTGCACCCTCGGTGGGCCCGTACTGGGCCACGGCTGCACCCTCGATGGGCCCGGACTGGGCCACGGCTGCACCCTCGGTGGGCTCAGACTGGGCCAAGGCTGCACCCTCAGTGAGCCTGGACTGGGCCAAGGCTGCACCTATGGTGGCCCTTGGGCTGGGGCGTAATGCCCATGGCAGGCCCAAACTGGAACACAGCATCCAAGTAGGTCTCAGGCTGGGGCACAGCACCCATGACGGTCTCCGACTGGGACACAGCACCCACGGAGACTCAGACTGAGGAGGAGCTGCACCCACGGAGGTCCCGGGCTGGGACAGAGCACCTGCGACGACCTTAGCAGGGGGAGCTGAACCCACGGCGATCTTTGATGGTGAGCATGGACCCACGGAGACATCTGGCAGACCAGGAAATACTTTGGCGACCCTGGGGGACAGCTCAGATAAAACAGGTGGAGAAACAGTCAGGGTCACTGGCAGCAGTGGAGTCCGGCGAGGTGAGCTCAGGCACAGCTGACGGCTGCACCCGACTCTCCTCACCAAGAGATGAGATGAGATGAGATGAGCCAGGCAAGATTTCCCCAAAACAGAAACCAGTAAAACTAAAGAGAGCACTTGCCTGAGCTCGAGTTCCACCACCGTCCAGGACTCTGTTGATCCAAGCGATGGTGTCTCGGGCCCAGCTCTCTGGAGATCCAGCTCCAACTCTGCTGCAGCGGCACCTGCAGCAGGCATGGTGGTCGGTGCAGTCCTAGGACCCCTCAGCAATGTGGCCCATGCAGGTGGCTCGCCCTGCGTGGTGACAGGAGGTCAGCTCCCTGCTGGCGCTGCATCCTGCTTAACTGAAGCCCGGGGGCTCTTCTTGGGAGGCGCAGGCATTAGTTCAGCGCTGTCCCTCTGTTCATTATGTGGCTGTGGGGCTGGAATCAGGTCCTTCAGAGCTGCAGGCTCCTCCATCATCTGGCAGTTCAGTTCTGGGGCTGGGGACACTCAGGGATGACAGGAGGAGACACGGAGAGGGCAGGTGAGAAATTAATAGCTGCAGCAGGTGGTGAGAGCTCAGGGGACTGCATACCCTGAGCCTCACTGCTGGGAATCAGACAAGGCATATCATCATAAAATGAAGGGGAATGAAATGACTCTTGCCTGTGTTCCCGAATTGTGATGTTTTCTGCTGCAGTTGGCATGGCATTTTCCTTCTCCGTGACTACAGTGGATTTTGTCCCCTCAGAGGATCGTTGAGGGGCAGCCCCTGTGGGCACGGAGGTGGGTGGAACCGGGGAAAAAACAGGGGACCTCTCGGCAGCGAGGTGCGGATGAGAGCGCCGAGGAGAAGCAGAAAACAGCAGCTGCGCAAAGGAGAGGAACTGACGATTCAGCCGGAGACGAAGAACACAGAGTGTGCACTGCTGAGAGGGGCTTCTGCCTCGGCAAAGGGGAATTTGCTGCCCGAGAGGTGGGAGTATTCCTCTGGCGGTCCGGGGGTGGATGACGCCGGTGTTGTGGAGCTGATGGAGCCGGTGGAGCAGGAGCAGGTGATTGTTCATGGCGTCGAGTGGAACGGCATCTCCCAGTGCCTTCTTTCCACCCGTGGTCCCTGAATGCCAGCTTGTAACCGCAGCACTCTTCCCACTCCACTGGAAAGAGTACTGACGATTGGGAGGCTGGCTCCGACAAGGAGGAGACTGATGGCAGCAGCGGTAGTGGAGGAAGAGAGGGACTCAGCACCCGGGGATGTAAGCGCATGCTAGGTTTGACCTCCAGCAGATTGGCAACTCCACCCCAACACAGCATTTCATCCCCCTGGGATGAACAGCTCCAAGTGCTGGCTGCCAAGTCCTCAATCATGGAGACAAACTCCAGCTCATCTTGACTTCACTTCTTCCTCCTCCTGTCAAGTTCGCCTGCTGGAGACATAGCTGCTCCACAGGACAGGTGAGTGAAAACGCACAAAAAGGCAAAACAACAAACTGCAGCGGTTGGGTCTGATTACCGGCAGCAGTCTTCTGTCATGAATTGCCCCTCTGGGCAGAGAGAGACAGACCCATGTGCCAACTGCAGTTTGTAGGATTTATTGCAGAAAAATATAAAGTTCCGAAGTGCACAGAAACAGAGTCCCAAAAGAAGCAGAGTAAAAACTTACAGACTGGGATTATCTCAGGAAAAAACTTGTCAAAGCAGGATAGGGCTTCTGGAGGTGAAGATAGGAGATATAGTTAAGACTGCCACAGTGAGAAGGCAGTCTGACAGTCCTTAAATAGTTTGGGGGACAAGGTGAACAATGAGCGGCAGATGCGGGTGGCATGAGCGGGCAGGTGACCTAATTAAACAATAACTCACAGCTGGGAAGACTGAGGAACAGACAGTGAGAAAATAGTAGGATGGGGGTGTCTGGAAGGAGAGGTAGGGCACTCATGTTGTACAGAAACAAAATATAATTCCTAACTACAGAGGCTGACAGAAATAATAATGATATTAAGGCCATAAATAACTAACAGAACGATAAACCACCTAGGAAACATAACTCAAAATGCAGGAAAACAACACAAAGCTGGAAAAATACAGAGAATATTCAGAAATAAATTAAGAGTCTGAGCTTGGTGAAACACCGCGCTCAGTCTCATGACATGATTCCATTATGTGTCAATAATATGATCAGTTTATTGACTTAAACTGTAGTTGGAACAAGATGACTCATATCTGACATGTAATAGGGAAAACTTGACACGTGCTTTAGCATCCTTAATATTCAGTTTGTAACTGTGTGGAATTTTGATTTTACCTGTGAGATCAGGTACCATGTTTGCTTTAGAAAGATTTACCGTTTCCCAAAAACATGTTAATTGAGTTCCATTTTATGGGTGCTGCACTGTTTTGCACAGTCACGGGTTGCTGTTTTTTTTCAGCAGCTGTTTGGCTCAAACAGCACACACTAGGTGGATTTTGCCACCTTGTATTCAGATGGAGTTTAAAAGGTCTAACAGTGAAAGCAAATTTTGGTTGTACTACTGAAAGACCAAGCCCATACCCAAAGTAACCCATTCACTGAAAAAAATGTTAGATAAAATTTGTTCAACTATAGTTAGTTTTTAAAGTAACATAAGTGCCCTGTAGAGGGTGTATGAGAATAAGTGCATTGAAAACATGAGGTGATGTTGTCATGTTTTGATGGATCTGAGCATCCTGGCAACTAAGATTATAAAATGTGGAACATAGTCGCTGGGTGTAGTTAAACCCATCATCTGTCATCTTGTTAAGACAAGATGACAGACGACTTAAATAAATTACAGTAAATTAAAGACTTCTAATATTTTTCAGTGGACAGTTTCAATTCTGGTGACTTCATGGCTTTTCAAGTCCTCCTGTGGAGGTGAGCTAGGCTAGAATAGTGGACATAGGGCTGGGTGATATAGGTCAAAAATCATATCTTGATATGATTATCTTGTTACTTGATATATATCTCGATACAAAAACTGTATGTATTATGTAAACTACAAATGATGCTGAATAAATTATTTTGGTAAAAAATCACCAGCAAACAGGTGTATACATACATGTATGTAATTTAGTTTATGCAGTAGGTAGCATGCATACAGTTGCAATCGAAATTATTCAACCCCCACTGGAAATTAGGTTTATTTGCAAAATGTACAAACCAGCAGCTGTTTACAGTAACTCAAACAAGAACAATTTAGATAGCTCAACACAACAAATATTACAAGTGGTTTCTCCAAATTCAACACAAAATTCCACTTGTAATGACTTCTACAGTTTCAAAATTATTCAACCCTTTCAAGGCAAGCATATTTAGTACTTAGTAGAGCACCCTTTTGCTGTTATGACCTGCTGCAAACGTGATACATAGCCAGACACCAACTTCTGGCACAGTTCCTGAGGAATCTTAGCCCATACCTCATGGGCAAAGGCCTCCAGTTCACTAATATTCTTTCTTCACTGAGATCATTTTGGGCCTGAGTGGATTAAGCGCTGGACTACATAGAAAATAAACAAAAAATAGATGTTCAAGGTGGGAAAAAATTCACCCAGTTGACACACAGCCTATGCAGTGCTGCAGCTATATATTCCCCATTGTTGTCTTTAGTAAAATAGCTGGTCTAGAGAATGGAAGCTTGTGTTCTTGGGTGGGATGCCTGCAGCAATGATGCCCTAGCCGTGGCCTCCCCTGCCCTTTCCCTGCTGGAGCGCTGGCAGGTCAGGATAGCTCTTGTGGGTCTATTCAGTCTTCTTGTAGGTTTATTCCTTTCATTTTTACTGCCCCATGATTTTTTTTTTTTTTTTTTTAAAGTTGAGCAATCGGCTCCAGACACCTCCCACGCTACAAAGCCACCTCCAAACTCAGAGCGAGCCAAGGAAACAAAGTCCACCACCCTCCCTGTGTGCAGAGATGTGTTTCTGCGAAAAATTAAGCTCCCTGGAATACAAGAATGTTGGCAGCAGAAAGGACCACAATGGCACAACAACACACCATCCCACGGAGAACTGAGAGCATGCAGCTACCAAAAGAAAAGCGGCTTTGGTGAGTTGAAAAGAATGAAAACTTATATGAAACAGATATTGACAGTTATACTTTGAGGACAAAATTTGATGTTGAAATGGGGGGGGGGTGTATACTGTATGGTATCGCAATACTTAAAGTGTAACTGTGGTGGTCGTGCAAAAAAAGATATTATATTGAGCCGCTGGCTCACTTTCTAGTTCAATTTCAAGGTAAAATTCAAGTTTAAGGCAATTTGATATAAATCCATTGCTGATCTGCTGGTTCAGCTATGTCAGCAAAACATGGGTACAGCCATACTAGCGGCTACAGGGACTTCCAGGACGCTTCCTGTGATGTAATTTCGTTGACACCGCGATCTGGATCAGTATTGGCTGAGCCTCGAGTACCCGGATGTGGAGCGGCTTCGGGGATATTCAAATTCAAACGTTTATTTCAAACTCAGGGTTCATATTAAATGCAGAACTGAAACGAGTAGAAAATAAATAAATAAATGTTTAAATTCAGCGAGCCGTCTTTTCTGATCTCAGCTCGTAAATGACGATGATTATAAAACTACGATCTGAGTACCCGGATGTGCAGCGGCTTCGGGGATATTCAAATTCAAACGTTTATTTCAAACTCAGAGTTCATATTAAATGCAGAACTGAAACGAGTAGAAAATAAATAAATAAATGTTTAAATTCAGCGAGCCGTCTTTTCTGATCTCAGCTCGTAAATGACGATGATTATAAAACTACGATCTGAGTACCCGGATGTGCAGTGGCTTCCGGGATATTCAAATTCAAACGTTTATTTCAAACTCAGGGTTCATATTAAATGCAGAACTAAAACGAGTAGAAAATAAATAAATAAATGTTTAAAATCAGCAAGCCGTCTTTTCTGATCTCAGCTCGTAAATGACGATGATTATAAAACTGCGATCTGAGTACCCGGATGTGCAGCGGCTTCGGGGATATTCAAATTCAAACGTTTATTTCAAACTCAGGGTTCATATTAAATGCAGAACTAAAACGAGTAGAAAATAAATAAATAAATGCTTAAATTCAGCGGGTCCTCTCGTCTGATCTGAGGTCGTTAACAGCCGCAACACGGCAGATAATTCGGCTCCTCCCTCGCCGCTATAAAGAGCAGCAGACACTCGGCGCTCTTGTTAAAACAAAAACATACAATGCGATATGGATATCGCAACATGGCGGAATGTAAAGCCTTTGGATGTCTGAATAATAAGCGAAAAAAACAAACAATTTTTTTGTGTACCCAAACCCAGCTCACCTTGTCAGAAGATCGGAGCGGAAACAGGGCACAGACGAATAATTTCAGACGAAATTGCGTTGTGTGTGAGGACCACTTTGTCACTTTAACCCTCAGAAGACCTTTCGGCTCAAACCTGTAGCCATGTTGGACGAATTCTTCCTCAGAGTCCAACAATTCAGCCATAATAGAATAAAAACACTCACAACAGCACCCTAGTCTCTCATACAGGCGGAGCATTGACTGTTGAGTATCAACGAAGTGACGTCACATCCGCATGTGTCATGGCTGTGCCCACAGTTTTCATTGGCTGCCCATGGCCAAGGTCCTATTTGAATATATGTCTGGTGGTATATGGCTGGCAAAAATTATTTACCAAAATAAGAAATACTTTTTCATAATGTTTTCAAGTCAAATGCGTCTTCACGACCACCACAGGTACGCTTTAAGGAATCATAGTATGATAGTATTGCATCATTACCCAAGTATTGCAATACATATTGTATCGTGCGGTCCCTCGTGATTCCCACCTCTAGATGTTCTTCTAAGATCCAAGATGGCGCCCACAGCGGTCGACATGGTGCTTCGCTGCGCTCTTTGTTTGTTTTTGTTTGTCAATTGTGTGTCTGCTTGCACTTATACCCGTGAAGAACTTTTAAATATCAGGACTTTGACCCCCACGGACCTCCTCCCAGTTTTTCTAGCCCCTGCCGCCAATCTGGTTTATTGTTTGGCTCGGAATGTGAGACGGCGGAAGAGAGGAAGACGAGCGGGCGCTCTCGTACGACTTCGCAGGAGAGGCTCGCGAACGGCGCTGCCTGGCATATTTCTGTCCAATACCAACTCTCTCTCTAACAAGGTGGATGAACTGAGACTGCTGATGCGTTTTAAGGACCTCGCCTCCTCAGCTGTCCTCTGCTTTACTGAGACCTGGCTCCGGGAAAATATACCGGACAGCGCGCTGCGCCTCGACGGCTTCCAGCTCTTCCGTGCTGATCGTGACACAGAGCTTTCCGGCAAGACCACAGGAGGCGGTGTCTGCTTCTACATCAACTGTAGCTGGTGCTCTGATGTAACGGTAATTTCCAAACACTGTTCTCCTGCCTTGGAATTTCTTGTTATCAATTGCAAGCCCTTCTATTCCCCGCGGGAGTTTGCTTCTTTCATAATGATCGCTGTGTACGCCCCTCCCGACGCGGACACGCGCGAAGCTCAGCGTGTGCTCGCGGATCACATTCAACACACAGAGCGGAGTTTTCCAGACTCGCTGATTATTGTGGCTGGCGACTTTAATCAGTGCAATCTGAGCCACGATCTCCCCCGCTACAAACAGTTTATTAAATGCCCCACCAGAGGATTAAACACACTGGATCACTGTTACACCACAGTGAAAGACGCATATCGCGCTGTCCCTCGAGCTGTGCTGGGATTATCTGATCACGTGATGGTTCACCTCATTCCCACATACAGACAGAGATTGAAGCTCACTAAACCTGTTGTGAGCACTACGAAGATACGGACCAGTGATGCTGAGGAGAAGCTGGAAACGTGCATGGAAATATCTGACTGGGGCATGCTTAAAGGAGCCACGCATGATCTGGATGAGTACACGGACACTGTGAACTCATATATCCACTTTTGTGAAGAGAACATTCTTCCATCACGCACCAGGGTGAGTTACTCTAATGACAAACCCTGGTTCACAGCTAAGCTCAGACAGATCAGGAAGGAGAAGGAAGCAGCGCTGAAAAGTGGAGACAGGGACTGCTACAGGGAGGTTAAATACCGGTTTAACAGAGAGCTGAAGAGAGCTAAATCTGTGTACTCAGAGAGACTCCAGCAGCAGTTCACTGCTAATGATTCGGCTTCCGTGTGGAGAGGACTGAGGCAGATCACCAACTATCGGCCTCAGGCTCCTAAAGGTCAGGATGACAAAGCCCTTTGTCAGAGACTGTCCCAACACTATGCCCGTTTTGACACCTCGTCATCTGTGTCCAACTCCCCCCCTCCCTCCAGCTCCACAGCCACCACATTCCCTACTTCATTTAAGGCACCCCCCCCACACCTCCCCCCCTCCCCTTATCATCAGTGAGCAGGATGTGCTCAAACAGTTCTCCAGACTGAACCCGCGCAAGGCCCCCGGCCCAGACGGCGTGTCTCCCTCCACCCTGAGACTCTGTGCGAAACAGCTGGCTCCTGTATTCACAGACATTTTTAACACCTCCCTTAAGTTATGCCACGTGCCATCCTGCCTCAAATCCTCCACCATCATCCCTGTCCCCAAGAAGCCACGGATCACTGGACTTAATGACTACAGACCTGTAGCGCTCACCTCTGTAGTCATGAAGTCCTTTGAGCGCCTGGTCCTGTTCCACCTCAAGTCCATCACCACCCCTCTCCTGGACCCGCTGCAGTTTGCCTACCGAGCCAACAGGTCTGTAGACGATGCAGTCAACCTGGCCCTCCACTCCATCCTGCAGCACCTGGACTCCCCGGGAACCTACGCCAGGATCCTGTTTGTGGACTTCAGCTCCGCATTCAACACCATCCGCCCCGCTCTGCTCCGGGACAAGCTGTCCCTGCTCAACGTGCCTGACTCCCTCTGCAGGTGGATCATCGACTTCCTGACGGACCGGAGGCAGCATGTGCGGCTGGGAAAGACTGTCTCAGACTATACTAGCATCAGCACCGGATCACCCCAGGGCTGTGTACTTTCCCCCCTACTCTTCTCCCTTTACACCAACTCCTGCACCTCCAGCCACCAGTCTGTCAAGTTGATCAAGTTTGCGGACGACACCACCCTCATCGGGCTCATCTCCAACGGCGACGAGTCCGCCTACAGGAGAGAGGTGGCCCAGCTGGCGTCCTGGTGCAGCAATAACAACCTGCAGCTGAACGCTCTGAAGACAGTGGAGATGATTGTAGACTTCAGGAAAGTCACTACTCCTCTGCCCCCCCTCACCCTCTCAGGCTCTCCCATCACCACTGCTGATTCCTTCCGCTTCCTAGGCACTACCATCACCAGGGACCTCAAATGGGAGCTGACCATCAGCTCACTCATCAAAAAAGCCCAGCAGAGGATGTTCTTCCTGCGGCAGCTGAGGAAGCTCAAGCTACCCACCAAGATGTTAGTGCAGTTCTACACAGCCATCATCGAGTCCATCCTCACCACCTCCATAACCGTGTGGTACGCAGGAGCCACTGCCAGGGACAGACTAAGGCTGCAGCGCGTCGTGCGCACTGCTGAGAAGGTGATCGGCTGCAAGCTCCCATCTCTCCAGGATCTGTACATCTCCAGGGCCCGGAGGCGTGCTGGCCGGATCATAGCCGATCCCTCACACCCTGGTCACGTACTGTTTGCCCCCCTCCCCTCTGGTAGAAGACTTCGGTCCATCCAGACTAAAACCTCCCGTCACATGAACAGCTTCTTCCCCTCTGCCATTAGACTGCTGAACACTAAGTGACTCTCGTGCACCATGTACAGCAGCTCAACCAGACTCATGTCAATCATCACTGTTTTCTTCCTGCATTACCGACTGCACTATATAGTTCTCCACAGTATCTGCTGCTGGCTAATATATATTTTAACTGTTGACCAGTATCACTTAATCTTATCCTACACTTTATTACATGTATAGTTTATTTCTCTTATCTTATCATGTTTAATGTTGCAGCATTGTACCGAGACAAATTCCTAGTTTGTGTACTACATGAACAATGGCAATAAACCTGATTCTGATTCTGATTCTGATTCTTAGTGTTTACCCATATCTAAGCAAGATGTGTATTGTCCTCACAGCAGGTCCAGCATCAACTTTATAATTTGTTTGCATAACACTCAAAATTAATGTAGATTTATATAGTGACAGTGATAGTCCAATCTGTCACTTTCTGCATCTACACGATCGCATCAAACCTGCAACTACGGGTATTACTGCTCTACCTTTTCTGTATATAGGATTACTGGGTTTTATTGTTTATCTTTATTTGTACTATGGGATGTCCGGGTTTTATCTTTTACTGTTATTTGCACTACGGGTAGCATTACTGTGCATAGACTGCTGTTGTTCCAGCCTTATTCCTTTTTTATATTGCGTACACCACTGAAGAGGGAGAAACAGCATTTCAGTTCTCCTGTATGCCTTGTACATATAATAGTATTGACAAATAAAATCTTTGAATTTTGAATAGAATAGAATGTGCTTTATTGTCATTGTACAGTTGTACTGCACAACAAAATTGGGGGTGCTCCACCAGGCTACTGTGCAATAAAGTCAGTGAGAAGAATTTGATATAAAACAGTTAAAGAACTAGCAACAACAAAATAATTTGCCCATAATTTGCTTTATATGCTATACTTAACATGCTTAAACACATGACAGTGAAGTTGAACATCACTGTGAGCATGTAAGCACTTCAATATTGGAATTCAACTAAAACCCAAACTGTGTCTAAATGAGTAAAATTTTAAAGATTATATTTGTCATAGTGACTTTATTTTCTTAGAATCCCATAAAAATGATGGCACTCTTTTACTTGCAGTGGGGCAAAAAAGTATTTAGTCAGCCACCAATTGTGCAAGTTCTCCCACTTAAAAGATGAGAGAGGTCTCCAATTTTCATCATAGGTATACCTCAACTATGAGAGACAAAATGAGAAAAAAATAATCCAGAAAATCACATTGAAGGATTTTTAATGAAGTAACTGGTAAATTCCTCAGTAAAATAAGTATTTGGTCACCTACAAACAAACAAGATTTCTGGCTCTCACAGACCTGTAACTTCTCCTTTAAGAGGCTCCTCTGTCCTCCACTCATTACCTGTATTAATGGCACCTGTTTGAACTCGTTATCAGTATAAAAGACACCTGTCCACAACCTCAAAGAGTCAGACTCCAAACTCCACTATGGCCAAGACCAAAGAGCTGTCAAAGGACACCAGAAACAAAATTGTAGACCTGCACCAGGATGGGAAGACTGAATATGCAATAGGTAAGCAGCTTGGTGTGAAGAAATCAACTGTGGGAGCAATTATTAGAAAATGGAAGACATACAAGACCACTGATAATCTCCCTCGATCTGGGGCTCCACGCAAAATCTCACCCTGTGGGGTCAAAATTATCACGAGAACGGTGAGCAAAAATCCCAGAACCACATGGGGGGACCTAGTGAATGACCTGCAGAGAGCTGGGACTAAAGTAACAAAGGCTACATCAGAAACGCACTACGCCGCCAGGGACTCAAATCCTGCAGTGCCAGACGTGTCCCCCTGCTTAAGCCAGTACATGTCCAGGCCCATCTGAAGTTTGCTAGAGAGCATTTGGATGATCCAGAAGAGGATTGGGAGAATGTCATATGGTCAGATGAAACCAAAATAGAACTTTATTGTAAAAACTCAACTTGTCGTGTTTGGAGGTGAAAGAACACCATATCTACTGTGAAGCATGGGGGTGGAAACATCATACTTTGGGGCTGTTTTTCTGCAAAGGGACCAGGACGACTGATCCGTGTAAAGGAAAGAATGAATGGGGCCATGTATCGTGAGATTTTGAGTGAAAACCTCCTTCCGCCAGCAAGGGCATTGAAGATGAAATGTGGCTGGGTCTTTCAGCATGGCAATGATCCCAAACACACCGCCCGGGCAATGAAGGAGTGGCTTCATAAGAAACATTTCAAGGTCCTGGAGTGGCCTAGCCAGTCTCCAGATCTCAACCCCATAGAAAATCTTTGGAGGGAGTTGAAAGTCTGTGTTGCCCAGCGACAGCCCCAAAACATCACTGCTCTAGAGGAGATCTGCATGGAGGAATGGGCCAAAATACCAGCAACTGTGTGTGAAAACCTTGTGAAAACTTACTGAAAACGTTTGACCTCTGTCATTGCCAACAAAGGGTATATAACAAAGTATTGAGATGAACTTTTGTTATTGACCAAATACTTATTTTACTGAGGAATTTACCAATTAATTCATTAAAAATCCTTCAATGTGATTTTCTGGATTTTTATTTTGTCTCTCATAGTTGAGATATACCTATGATGAAAGTTGGAGACCTCTCTCATCTTTTAAGTGGGAGAACTTTCACAATTGGTGGCTGACTAAATACTTTTTTACCCCACTGTATGTCATGAATTGCCCTTCGGGGCAGACAGACGAGACCCACACGCTGAACTGTGAGTTTGTGAAATTTATTGAAAATAACAAAGTACACACAGTGCTCTAACACAAAATACAAACAACGAATAAACTTACTGAGGAAGCGCACCAGAGCGAGGCAGGGCTCTGGGGCAGATGAGGAGAAACTCAACAAGACTGCGGCAATCGGGAAATGAAAATGACAGTCCTTAAATAAGGCTAGACACAAATGAAACAAGTGATCGCAGGTGTGAGTCACCTGAGCGGGCAGGAGAAAACAAAGATACAATTTAGACCAGCTGGGAGTAATGAGAAGGGACAGGATGACCGGAGCTGGCAGCTGACAGGGCCACGCCCAAGCAGAGCAAGAAACCCGGAAAAGCTACTGACAGCTGTAACCCCTGAGAGAGAATCACAACAGAATACAAATATAATGAAATGGCAAAAATAGAGACAAGTAACCTCAAACATGTAAACAAACTATAATAAATGTAAACAGGGAAAATAAATCATACTAGGATACAATACAGAACATATGACAAATTGACCAAGGATAAAATAGCAGGAATAGCAACTCAAAATGACAACACAGTACAAATATGAAAAAAGGCAGAAAGACTGAGCCCAGTGGAATTCCCCCGCACTCAGATCATGACAGAGCCCCTCTCTCAAGGGTGGATACTAGACACCCCAGGGTAACAGCAAAAGAAAAGAACCCCCCCCCCCCCACACACACACACACAAAAAAAACCCCACCCCAACAAGAAAACAACCCCACCCCTGGTGGGAGGAGGGGGACCTAGGCACGGAGGGACCGAACCAAACCAGAGAAAATAAGAAAAACTTTCAGAATAAACATCCCAGTAGAGTCCAGACTAAGAGGGAACAACAAAAAAACAAAAAAAAAAAAACAAAGGCCCCGCTCAGGACCCACACAGAACCGGACACCTAGGCCCCCTGGACCAAAGAGCAAGGCTGTTCCGGTGGTCGACCGAAGTCCCAGGCCTGGCAGACGGTGAGGTGGTAGGAGTTGGGTAGTCTGCCGGAGAAAAAGAGCCACCCAACCCAATGGCACAGTCTGTCAGGTGGTCGGCCAGAGTGCTTTAACCACCATCACAGAGAGGGTGGTCCAGGAGGCAGCTGCCCAACCAGGATGACCAGAGGTGAGGTGAATAGACAAATAGGGGGACCATTGATGATGTCAGGCAGAGGAGGGGGAACCTCGACAACATCAGGCAGAGGAGGGGGGACCACGATGCCGTCAGGTAGAGGAGGAGGAACCATGACACTCTCGGACTGGCCTGTAGCACCCTCGGTGGGCCCGGACTGGGACATTGCAGCACCCACGGTGGGTCTGGGCTGGAGCAGAGCTGCACCCGCGGTGGCTCTGGCCTGGAGCAGAGCTACACCCGCGGTGGGCCCGGCCTGGGCCATAGCTGCACCCACAGTGGCCCCTGGGCTGGAGCATAATGCCCATGGCGGGCCCACACTGGAGCGCAGCACCCAAGTTGGTTTTAGGCTGGGGCGCAGCACCCATGGAGACCCGGACTGAGGAGGAGCTGCACCCACGGAGGTCCCGGGTTGGGACGGAGCACCTGTGATGACCTCAGCCAATGGGGAAGCAGCACCCTTGGAGGTCCTGGGCTGGGACGGAGCACCCGCGAGGACCTCATCCGGAGGGTGAGCAGCACCTACGGAGGTCCCGGGCTGGGATGGAGCGCCCGTGACAACCTCAGCGGGAGAAGCTGGACCCATGGCGATCTCAGGTGATGAGCCGGAACCCACGGAGACTTCTGGCAGAGATGGACAATCCTTGGTGACCCTGGGGAAAAGCTCAAGCAAGAGAGGCAAAGACACAGGGTCAGGGTCACCGGCGTCAGTGGAGCCCGGCGAGGTGAGCTCAGGTGGAGCTGATGGCTGCACTTGGCTCTCCCCAGCAAGAGCCAGGCAAGGTCTCTCCAAAATAGAAATAACAAAAACAAAGGAGAGTACTTGCCTGATCTCGAGCACCACTGGCGTCCAGAACTCTGTTGATCCAGGTGATGGTTTCATGGCCCTGGTCCTCTGTAGGTCCAGCTCTGGCTCTGCTGCGGCGGCCCCTGCAGCAGGCATGGTGGTCATTGCAGTCCTGGGACCCCCCAGCGATGTGGCCCACGCAGGGGGCTCACCCGGTTTGGCAACAGGAGGTCTGTTCCCTGCTGGTGCTGGATCCAGCACAGGTGAAGCCGGGGGACGTTCACTCATCAGCGCAGGCTCCAGGTCACCAGCAGCACTCTCCCTCCGTCCGAGCCATGGCTGCGGGACTGGAACCAGATTTTCCAGGTCCACTGGCTCCTTCATCTCCTGGCAGTTCAACTCAGTAGTCGCCAGACCCTCGGGGAGAATAGGAGGAGACACGGAGAGGGCAGGTAAGAAATGAATGGCTGCAACAGGGGGTGAGAGCTCAGAGGACTGCAAAACCTGAGCCTCACCACTGGGAATCAGGCAAGATAATTTATTTGTTGGTGAAAGAGAATGAAAAGACACTTGCCTGTGTTCCCATGGCATGATGTTTTCTGCTGCAGCCAAATTAGAGTCATCCCTCTCCGTGACTACAGCGGACATAGGCCCCTCAGAGGATTGTGGAGGAGCCGCCCCTGTGGACATGGAGACAGCGGAACTGGAGAGGAAACAGCAAACTTCTCGGCAATGGGAGAGAACATCGAGGTGAAGTAGGAAACAGCAGCTGCAGAGCAAGAAGAAACTGACGATTCAGCCGGAGAAGAAAAACACAGAGAATGCATTGCTGAGGGAGGCTTCTGCCTTGGCGAAGGGGAAGTTGCTGCCAGAAAGGCGGGAGTATTCCTCCAGTGGTCCGGAGCTGGGTGACGATGACGTCGTGGAACTGATGGAGCAGGAGCAGGAATGGGCAAATTGGAGGTGGCGCAGGGCGTCTGCCGTGGAGCGCGCTTCTGCATCATCCTCAGGCTTGCTGGAGGTGGCCCCCACCTCAGCTCGGGTAAGGATTGTTGGAAGACTGAGAGTGTAGCCAACAAGTCCGCGAACTGGGCATGCCTCCACAGTCCCGGCTGCGCCTTGACAATGGCAGTCGCCGCATCCACCCTTTCCCAGATTTTCTTTGGGCTGCGGGAGGCGAGGGCTTCATCCACAAATCCCTTGATAAATTCATTAGCCCATTCCTCCTCCACACTCGGGGATTCCGCTGCCAACCTCCCTTTGATTGTCAGATACCGGCGTGCTGGGGACATGATAAGCTCCACAGAAAACAGGTGAGTGAAAACCAAAAAAAAACACAAAAATCCACAAACTCTCAGCAGCTGGGTCTATACTGCCACAGTCTTCTGTCATGAATTACCCTTCAGGCAGAGAGGCGAGACCCACGCACTGAACTGTGAGTTTGTGAAATTTATTGAAAATAACATAAAGTCCACACAGTGCTCTAACACAAAATACAAATAACGAATAAACTTACTGAGGAAGCGCACCAGAGCGAGGCAGGGCTCTGGTGGAGACAATGAGAAACTCAATAAGACTGCGGCAATCGGGAAATGAAAATGGCAGTCCTTAAATAAGGCTAGACACAAATGAAACAATTGATCGCAGGTGTGGGTCACCTGAGCGGGCAGGAAAAAACAAAGATACAATTTAGACCAGCTGGGAGTAATGAGAAGGGAGAGAACGACCAGAGCTGGCAGCTGACAGGGCCACGCCCAAGCAGAGCAAGAAACCCGGAAAAGCTATTGACAGCTGTCAACCCCGAGAGAGAATCACAACAGAATACAAATATAACAAAATGGCAAAAATAGAGACAAGTAACCTTAAACATGTAAACAAACTATAATAAATGTAAACAGGGAAAATAAATCATACTAGGATACAATACAGAACATATGACAACTCTACCAAGGATAACATAACAGGAATAGCAACTCAAAATGACAACGCAGTACAAATATGAAAAAAGGCAGAAAGACTGAGCCCGGTGGAATCCCCCCGCACTCAGATTGTGACAACTTTCCCTGTAGGAAGCAACCTCAGACCATGAAATAATCTTCTAAAGTCACTTTCTTTATACGATAACTAGCATTGATGCCCGTTGAATATGGCATGCAGGGTTTAAGGGTGGTGGGACTACAATGGCAAGCAAGTTTCGTCCGCATAAATACAGACATACGCCAATGACCCAATGCATCTGGCATGCATTGAGCATGATGATACAGAAAGAGCAATAGCAAGGCTTTCATATAGAAACTTGCTGCACCAATGAACATTTTAGACATCTGCTGAGATGTTAAGTGGCTAATGTGTTCTCAATCCTCATTCCCATCTTAATCAGTTACCCTGAGAACGGTCCATGGAATCCTATAAAATCCTTTTTCTGTTGTTGTACCAGTAATTTTATAGTATTGTGTTCTTACTTTTGGACACCAACTTTATGGAAAGGGGGAGTAAAAAATGAAGATGGTAAATGTGGCATTTATAAATTATAGTACAACCCATCATAATAACAGTAGATCAAAACATAGGGAAAATGATGTTAATAGCAATAAAATACTAATAGTATGTAAGAACATGCATGATGGGCACCAGATGTCACTGTTCTTAGTTAGCATGAAGGCGGTAAGCTTTGAAAGTTCTCAGAGCTTCATTGAGGCTTCAGCTGGCCATCACTACTGAAGAGCTGTAGCATTTATTGCTGTTTAAAAGCAGCCTACCATGTACATTTAATGTGTTTACAGCCTGTTATTGCTTACTTTAAATCGGGGTTAAAAGCTTTCCTATTTGCCGCTGCCTTTCAGTAGAACAATTGTTAACCCTTCTTGTGGCAAGATTTCATGGACAGATAGTGCCCCCACTGCCACAGGCACAGCGCTGCACCTGTCATGTGATGTTATATGATGTGGCCAAAAACTCCCCAGTTGATTTAAGTTGTACAAAGGATTCCACCTCACAAGGTGGCAGACATGCATAACTTACTGCTCTTGCCTTGGAGGACTTATGCTGCGTGTCCACCAAACGTGTTTTTCCTGCTCTGGGCGACTATTTTCCATTCATTCTCTACGTAGTTCAGTGTTTACAGCGCTGAGCGCCCACAGCGCTGAAACGTTCTCGGCGGTGGCCGTTTTTTGTTGCGGCACTCAGAGCGCTCAGAGTTGAAAAAAGTTCAACTTTTCAGAGACTGCAGCTGAGCTCATCAATGTCAGACCTTAAGCAGCCAATCAGAACTGCTGTGTGGGCGGGACATAGGACACCAGTACTAGTCTGTACTCAGACTCCTGCTTTCCGTGTCATCATATTTTACATCCAGAGCTGCTAGAAAATGTTTCCTGTCCATTGTTATTTAGAGACTGCTATTAAAAAATCTGTAGAAAGTCTGACAATAGGAAAAGCGGGAGTGATGAGCTGAGAGTGACAAGCTGCTGCTGGGATACAGGGCACAGACTTTTTTTTTTCCCCAGAGTGTAGCGTACAAATGCTGAAAAAAAGCTCAGGGCGGTCGGGCGACAAACGCGTTTGGTGGACACGCAGCCTTATGGCGGACATACAGCCATCCTAAAACCTCACTTCTGGACACCACAGAAGAAGAGTTTGTAAACAAATGTTGATGTTCGCCATCGCCATGGCAAGACAGAGGAGGCATTTGCTCCCAAATTTGCCAACTATGATGCTAAAGAGAGATTATATAACTTATGAAGGTAAATATATACAGATACATGTCAAAAAATTAGAATATCATGAAAAAGTTCAATATTTTTTGTCACTCATTTCAGAAAGTGAAACTCATATATTATATAGATTAATTACACAGAGTAATATATTTTAAGTGTTTATTTTAATTTTGATGATTATGGCTTACAGCCCATGAAAACCCCAAATTCAGTTTCTCAGAAAATTAGAATATTACATAAAATTAATTAAAAAATAGTTTTTAAAAAAATGTTGGCCGACTGAAAAGTATGTCCGTGTACACACTCAATACTTGGTCGGGGCTCCTTTTGGATTAATTACTGTATCAATGTGGCGTGGCATGGAGGTGATCAGCCTGTGGCACTGCTGAGGTGTTATGAAGGTCAAGGTTGCGTTGATCGTGACCTTCAGCTCGTCTGCATTGTTGGGTCTGGTGTCTGTCATCTTCCTCTTGACAATACTCCATAGATTCTCTATGGGGATTAGGTCAGGAGAGTTGGCTGGCCAATCAAACACAGTGATGCCATGGTCATTAAACCAGGTTTTGATACTTTTGGCAGTGTGGGGGGTACCAAGTCCTGCTGGAAAATGGAGAAGCTGCTGACAAGCTTCCCCATGCTCCCCTCTGCTGACAAGCTTTTAGAGCATGAATTTTAGAGTATGAAATGCTCTAAAATTTCCTGGTAGATGACTGGGCTGACTTTGGTCTTGATAAAACAACCAACACCAGCAGATGACATGGTTCCTCAAATCATTACTGACTTTGGGAACTTCACACTAAACCTCAAGCAACTTAGATTCTGTGCCTCTCCACTCTTTCACCAGACTCTGGGACTTTGATTTCCAAATGAAGTGCAAGATTTACAGTACTTTTATCTGAACAGAAGTCGTCTGCTGGTGTTTGTCCACTGTGTTTTATCAAGACCAAAGTCAACACAGTCGTCTACCAGGAAATTTAAGAATGCTTCATGCTACTCTCTGCTGACAAGTTTTATGGAGAAGCTGATTTCATTTTCCAGCAGGACTTGGCACTCCCCCACACTGCCAAAAGTATCAAAACCTGGTTTAATGACCACGGCATCACTGTTTGATTGGCCAGCAAACTCTCCTGACCTAAACCCCATAGAGAATCTATGGAGTATTGTCAAGAGGAAGATGAGAGACACCAGACCCAACAATGCAGACAAGCTGAAGGTCACTATCAAAACCACTTGGACCTTCATAACACCTCAGCAGTGCCACAGGCTAATCACCTCCATGCCATGCCACATTGATACAGTAATTAATCCAAGAGGAGCCCCGACCAAGTATTGAGTGTGTACATGGACATACTTTTCATTCGTTCCACATTTGTTTAAAAAAACTTATTTTTTTAATTAATTTTATGTAATATTCTAATTTTTTGAGAAACTGAATTTGGGGTTTTCATGGGCTGTATGCCATAATCATCAAAATTAAAATAAATAAACACTTGAAATATATCACTGTCTGTGTAATGAATCTATATAATACAGTATATGGGTTTCACTTTCTGAAATGAGTGACAAAAAATATTGAACTTTTTCATGATATTCTAATTTTTTGAGATATACCTGTACATTTTGTTATAACAGAGGGTGGGCAAAGCTGGTTGATGTTCACCTGCCATTGCCCCCAGCGCCATGTGACTTGAGAGAACAATCGTGCTGGTTCTGCGTCATCATATAAGATAAATAGCGGCGGGATAAAAGTGAAATTGAGGTGGAATAATCATAACAGTTTCTGGATGTGAGGGGGAAAAATAAAATGACTGACAGAAGAGAAAATAACGACCAGGATGCCACAAAAGGATGAAGTGAGCGAGCCGCCCGGCCAGTGGTAAGTGACAAATTTGTTTGTTGGTTTACATTGCACTGATTTTCTGGTTCGTATACTTTGAAGATAAGATAACAAAATGCCCAAAACAAAAAACGATGACAAAAAGCAAAACCATTCTTTGTGTAAATATGTCCAAAGTCCACTTTTGACTGAAAGTTATGTAATTCAATATGGCTGCTGTGGCATTATGCAAATTAGGTGCATAAATTTACTCCTATCTCAGACTTTGGATCATATTCTACATTTTTCTAATTGACAGTAAGCCATTATCTCTTACCACTTTCGAGTTATAGCCTTGGAAATCTCTGACATCTGAACTGAATATTTTCTATAAATATATATTCTATAAATTTTATTAAAAAAAATCTTGACTACTAGGGACTTATGGCGCAACGGAGCACCTGTGGCAGTCACTGGGTTAATCTCCTACAATGCACTGTAACTTTTATGTCTTGCGCTTTTTTTAATCTTATTCTATTTTAGCTTGTTTTTGTTTCTCTTTAATTTATCTTTTAGTTTGCTTTTAAATTCTTATGTATTCCTTTTGTAACTTTTAATGCTTTATGTAAAGCGCTTTGAATTGTCTTGTACGCGAAATGTTGGAAAAAAAACTCTGTCGGGATTGGGTGGGCCATGGGTTTGCGTCTTGCGGTAATAGCCAGAGTAGGGGGGTGGTAATCCTTTTTCATAAACATTTGCAGTTCAAGTGTCTAAAAGAGGTTAGTGATGATGATGGACGACTCCTTATAATTCTTATAGAAATTCAGGGCCATAGGATGATACTCGCTAATGTTTATGCACCAAATATAGTTGATTGTGCATTTTTTGCACAACTGGAACACGAATTAAGCGAAATGGGTAATTATCCCATTTTAGTAGGTGGGGATTTTAATCAGGTCATGGACAACATTTTAGATCGGAGCACCCCCTCACAGCGTTCATCTAAATCTGGCTCTACATTGAAAGACATGTGCAATGCAATTGGTTTGGTAGATGTGTGGCGGCTTTTTAATCTGTCCACAAGGGATTATACTTTTTATTCCACTGCTCATAATGTGTTTTCCAGGATTGATTACTTTTTAATGTCAAAATTCTCTGTTTTTTCTGTAAATTCGAGCTTCATTGGTAGCATAATACTATCAGATCATGCCCCTGTTTTTTTACATATGATCCCGCCTTGTCAGTTAAAAAAAATTCTAGATGGAGGCTTAATTCAAGCTTTCTTCTTAATCCAGATTTTGTGTCCTCTTTGAAAGCAGAGATTTCCTTATATCTTGAGACAAATTGGTATTCTGCTCCCTCTGCCAATGTTGCTTGGGAGGCCTTTAAGGCATTTATTAGGGCAGTGTTTTTCAACCTTTTTTAAGCCACGGCACATTTTTTACATTGACAAAATCCTGGGGCACACCACCAACCAGAATGACACAAAATGACACTCTATAGCCTAACACAGTAAAAATAATAAAATATAGTTAGCAATACAGTTTCTAAATGTATTTATGCTCACTCAGTGTGAACCCTGGGCCTGTTTAGATGAACACAAAGCTGATATCCTGGCAGGAATGGAAGAAAGACACACACGGAGCTCTTCCTCAACAGCTCTCAGTCTCTCTCTGTTTTTAGTTTTTATCACAGTCAAGCTTGAAAAGCTCAGCTCACACAGATATGTCGTGTACCACTCATGCTAGGGCCTTCTTCTTGGTCAGAATTTTGTCCAGAGCCTTGTTCGGACTTAGCCTTTCCCCTTGTCAAAAACTTCTCCATCACTGTCACTGTGACCTGTCACGTGCAGCTCTAATTCTATTGTCTTTTTACAGGCAATTAGCCATCTGCTGCCATCCAGTGACATAAAAGAGTATTACTCTGACACTGGCCACAGTTACATAGGCAAAATTTCTTCAATCTGATTACAATTCAGATCAGAATTTTACTGTTTACATGGATCCTGAAAAAGCTGATCTGATTAGGACGTGCGTTTTCATGTGTCACAGGTTTGAACGGAATAAATCATTTTGACATGCGCAGGTCGACATTTCGACATTCAAAAAATAGTAGAAGAAGAAGCAACTTCCGGTGTTAGCGAACCCCGCTTCGTGTCGAAATTGACCTGTATCGTGTTATTCAGACTGTACTTTTGCTTCTGCTAGTCTCCGTAATGAAGCTACAAGTACAGAGTTCTGCATATGACGAAAAGAGGGAGACAGCAGGACGATACAGACCAGTTTTGTTTTACTCCCTCTATGTTTTCCGCTAGCTGCTGCTAAGGCGGAAATACGTCACGTCAACGTGCGGCTGGTGTACAGACATGCGCAGTAAACATATTTTCTGCCCTGTGTTCGCAGTAAGTGTTTTCATGCTCACCATTCGGATTAACAATCGGCATAACCCACCCCTCTCAATCGGAATTAAATTTTGATCCGAATGAGCGTGATCGGGTTAGAATATTCAGATTGCCGTGTTTACATGAAGCATTTTTATTCCGATCAGGCTTTTAATCCGGTTACTTGTGTCCATGTAAACATAGCCACTCACTTGAGTAATTAAGTTAAATTGGATAATTTCCCACGGCACACCTAACGATCTCTCACAGCACACTAGTGTGCCGTGGCATATAGGTAGAAAATCACTGTATTAGGGGACATATTATTCAATATGCATCTTTTAAAAAGAAAACTAACATTGCTAAACAGATTGATTTGGAGAGGAGAATAGCCATATTAGAGACTTCATTCAAACAGGACACAAATTTAGTAAATTTGTCACCCCTTCTGAAGCTTAAGTATGAGCTGAATTCAATCCTAACACAAAAAGTTGAATTTTCCCTATTTCGCCTTAGGCATCAACAATTCGAGGAGGGGGACAAAGCTGGCAAAATGCTGGCTAGATATATTAAAATGAAAGAAGCTCAGTGTACTATATCTGCTATTAGGACACAGGATGGTACTCTGGTGTCAGACTTAAATGAAATTAATGGTGCTTTCAGAGAATTTTACACTTCGCTTTATTCTTCTGAAATGGAGGCTGGATCTCAAGAGATCTATGCATTTTTGTCATCCCTGTCTTTGCCCTCCCTAATGAAGGAACAAATAGACTTGCTTGACGCCCCAATTACTAAAGAGGAAATTGTGAAAGTTATTAAGAGCCTCCCGACTGGAAAGGCACCGGGCCCTGACGGATTCACTGTAGAATTTTACAGGGCCTGTGTTGATGAGCTTTCTCCTTTACTTTTAGAAATGTTTGCGGAATCTTTTGAACAAGGCCGTCTGCCCCCTTCTTTAACAGAGGCTTTCATTTCGCTTATTTTAAAAAGCAACCCAGCGCTACAAAAACAGCTTTGTCCCTGCTGCTGTCAAAGAGTTGAACAAGCTATAAAAATTATATTGTACATATTTTATATTTACCTATTTTGTAAGATGTGTGCCTGTGTTTGTGTCTATGTTGAATGTAATTGTGGCTTGTAAATATGGATGTCACCAACTGCAAAACAAATCTACCTACGGGTACAAATAAAGTAACCTGAACCTGAACCTGAACCAATAAAGATCCGTTAGAGTGTAAGAATTATAGACCAATTAGTCTTATAAACTGTGACTGTAAAATTCTCTCCAAAATTTTGGCATTAAGATTAGATAAAGTAATGATATCTCTTATAAATCCTGATCAGGTGGGTTTTATTCGTTCCAGGGGTGCGGCAGACAATATTAGGCGATTTATTGATATCATATGGTCAGTTCAAAATGATCCCTCATTTGCACACCTCTCTCCAGTAGCAGCCCTCTCCCTGGATGCTGAAAAAGCATTTGACAGGGTTGAGTGGCAGTATCTCTTTGCAACTCTAGAGACTTTTGGTTTTGGTTCAAAGTTTCTTTCTTGGATTAAATTACTATATAATGAACCTAGAGCTTCAGTGATATCAAATTGAGTTACATCACAGCCTTTTAGACTTTATAGGGGTACGCGCCAGGGCTCCCCTTTAAGTCCCCTGCTTTTCGCTTTGGCATTAGAACCATTAACTGTTGCTATCCGCAAAGACGGCAATTTTCCAGGTATTCAGGTCCATGGCAGTACCCATAAGATAATGTTGTATGCTGATGATGCATTGGTACTGATTACACAACCTCAAAAATCAATTCCAGCTCTCCTTAAAATTATTAACCAATTTTCACGTTTGTCTGGTTATAGAGTTAACTGGATAAAATGAGAAATTCTCCCTCTAACATCTTATTGCCGTAAAACACTGTTTACATTTGGTCAAAATATAGGCTTCTCTTGGCCAAAATTAGGAATTAAATATCTTGGCATCCTGTTTCCTCACACTTTATCAGATCTGATTCAGATTCGCCACTCGTGTGCCGACTCCCGGCGCCACACGAGTAGGCTGCCCTTTGCAACAGCGGCTCGATTCCGAGTCTTTTCCCCCTTCTCTCTCTTTTTGATCCGTCTTTTTTCACTCCACTATATCACGGACACACAGATCGTCCCAAATGTCTCCTGAGCCGGTGGACGGAGCCACTGTTTATAGCAGGATACGATACAGCAGGGAAGAGCTGCTAGCATTCAACCGCCACCCGGTCCCATTGGAAAAACTCGACATACCGAGAGAACTGAGGCGAAAACGCCGCGGCTGCCGGGCTGGAGTAAGGCAGAGGACAAAAAATATAAGGTACAGACCCTCCCTTCCATCTGTTGTTATGGGAAATGTACGGTCGATACTGGGAAAGGTAGATGAGCTAGCGGCTATCTCCCGTTACGATAGCACTTACCGGGAGTGCTCTCTCCTTTTGTTTACTGAGACGTGGCTAACTGAACTAGCAGCAGATGCTAACATTGAGCTGGAGGGTTTTCACATGATACGGGCTGACCGAACACCAGACAGTGGCAAAGCAAGGGGCGGTGGAGTGATAATGTATGTTAACAACAACTGGTGCAGACCGGGACATATCACTGTTAAACAACGACACTGCAGCAAAGACATTGAGTTGCTAGCTGTTAGCATGAGGCCTACATATCTCCCAAGAGAACACTCACACGTGATCTGCATTGTTGTTTATGCAAATCCGACGGCGAACGCTGGGACAGCGCGTGACGTCATCCATTCAGTAACCAGCAGGCTGCAGACAGAACACCCAGATGCTCTTCTCCTCATCTCAGGCGATTTCAACCATGTTTCACTATCTCCCATTCTGCCCACGTTCACCCAGTATGTCACATGCCACACTAGAGACAATAAAACACCGGACTTATTCTACGCAAACACTAAGGAGGCGTACACCTCATCACAACTCCCCCCACTCGGGAGATCGGATCACAACTTGGTTCATCTCCGGCCGGTGTACAAACCCCTAGTGCACAGACAACCTCCGGCCATGCACACTGTGGAGTTATGGTCTGAGGAGACAATGGACACTCTAAAGGGCTGTTTTGAAGCCACCGCCTGGAAGCAGCTCTGCGATCCACATGGTGAGGACATCGATGGCCTCATTCACACCTTCACGGGCTACCTCAGCTTCTGTGTGGACAAATCCGTTCCCACCAAGACCATACGGCGTCACTCAAACAACAAACCCTGGATCAACCCTGAGATAAAAACACTTCTGAGAGAGAAGAAGAGGATCTTCAGGTCGGGGAATAGGGAGATGCTGAAGTCCGTACAGAGGGAGCTGAGGAGAAAGATCAGAGTAGGCAAGGACAGCTTCAGGAAGAAGATGGAGGACAAGCTGCAACAGAGCGACATCAGCGGGGTCTGGAGAAACCTCAAAACCATCTCTGGGCTCCAGAATACCTCCCCCCAGGCCACGGGGGGCAGGGAGTGGGCGAACAACCTGAATCTGTTTTTCAATAGGTTTGACCAACCGCCCTCCCCCCTGTCTGCACAACAACCACTGCTGCCTCTAAAGAAATCAAGTCCTGCTGCCCACTC
The DNA here is from genome assembly GCA_020510985.1 of Pholidichthys leucotaenia. Taxonomy (NCBI): domain Eukaryota; kingdom Metazoa; phylum Chordata; class Actinopteri; order Cichliformes; family Pholidichthyidae; genus Pholidichthys; species Pholidichthys leucotaenia. The sequence continues at coordinate 390,466,372 of CM035836.1, read as the reverse complement.
CCCACTCCACCAACACCCCCCCCACTCCCAACACACAGCCCCCCATCCTGACACTGACCAGGACCCAGGTGAGGACAGAGCTGAGGAAGATCAAGGCGAGGAAGGCGTCGGGACCGGACGGCATCAGCGCAAAGCTCCTCAAGTCCTGTGCAGACCAGCTGTGTGGGATTGTGACGTATATCTTCAACATGAGCCTGAAACTGGGGAGGGTACCACAGCTGTGGAAAACATCTTGTGTGGTACCTGTACCAAAAACTTCCCACCCCAAAGTCCTGAACAGCTACAGACTGGTGGCCTTGATGTCCCACTTGATGAAGACCCTGGAGAGACTGCTCCTTGCTCACCTCCGCCCCCTGGTGGAACCAGCGATGGATCCACTCCAGTTCGCCTACCAGCATGGCATTGGGGTGGAGGATGCGGTGATCTTCCTCCTTCACCGTTCTCTGTCCCACCTGGAGAAGCCCGGGAATATGGTGAGGATCATGTTCTTTGACTTCTCCAGTGCTTTCAACACCATCCAACCGATGATCCTGAAGGACAAGCTGCTGCGCGCAGGGGTGGACCAGCACCTGTCATCATGGATCCTGGACTACCTCACGAACCGGCCTCAGTTTGTGAGAACCCGGGACTGTGTGTCCGACACGATCATCAGTAGCACGGGGGCCCCCCAGTGAACGGTGCTGGCTCCCTTCCTGTTCACTCTTTATACTGCAGACTTCTCACACAACACAACACACTGCCATCTACAGAAGTTCTCTGATGACTCTGCGATCGTTGGCCTCATCTCCAATGGAGATGAAGCTGAGTACAGAGGGCTTATCCAGGACTTCGTGGACTGGTGCCATCGGAACTGCCTCCAGATCAACGCGAGAAAAACTAAGGAGCTGGTGGTGGACTGCCGCAGGCAAGGACAACCCCTCACAGCACCAGTAAATATACAGGGAACAGACATCGAGATGGTGACAGCCTATAAGTACCTGGGTGTTCATCTGAACAATAAACTAGACTGGTCACACAATACTGATGCACTCTACAAGAAGGGACAGCGCAGGCTGTTCCTGCTGAGGAGACTCAGGTCTTTTGGTGTACAAGGCGCGCTGCTGAAGACATTCTATGACACGGTGGTGGCATCAGCCATCACTTTTGGAGTGGTCTGCTGGGGCAGTGGCATTACTGCAGCCGATAGGAAGAGACTGAACAAACTGATCAAGAAAGCTAGCTCTGTCCTGGGGCAGCGCCTTGATCCGGTGGAGGAGATAGAAGAGAGAAGGACGGTGGCTAAACTGTCATCTCTGCTGGAGTCCGAGTTCCACCCTATGCAGGACATACTGAATGCACTGAGGAGCTCATTTAGCAGCAGACTACATCATCCCAGGTGCACAACCGAGAGGTTTCGCAGGTCCTTCCTACCAACGGCTGTCAGACTGTACAACCTAAGCAGGGCTGCTCGCAGAGATAGCAAAAAGACGTAAAAAACTAATAGTTTTTTGAATGCAAAAGATGCAATAGACTTACACAATGGTCCCCTCCGGCATACAACTAGGAAAATACCGGTCGCTATGGAGAGTGAGAATATGTATGGGCACATAATCATACCATGTAGGATAACTAAGTAGACGGTTGTGCTGTTTCATCCCATCTAGCAACAATGCTCTGCACTGTGTGTTTATATATTTACATATTTATTCCATCTAGCTACAATGCTCCGCACTGGGTGTGTTTATGTTTATATTTCTATATATTTATTCCATCTAGCTACAATGCTCCGCACTGTGTGTTTATATATCTACATATTATTCCATCTAGCTACATTGCTCCGCACTGTGTGTTTACATATTCATATATTTATTCCATCCAGCTACAATGCTCTGCACTGTGTGTCTGTGTGTGTATATATATATTTTATAGTAATATGTACATATGTACTGTATATTAGCTGCTCTTGCTTGCTTGTTTTTTTTTCTTGCCTTCTGATTGTTGCTCTGAGTGTTGCTATCCCTGTGCTGTTGCAATCCTGGAATTTCCCCGTTGTGGGACTAATAAAGGCTTATCTTATCTTATCTTATTAATTTTGAGCCTTTGCTCGAAAAATTTAAAATAGACATAGAAAGGTGGTCACCTCTTTTTTGTCTCTCTGGGGCAAGGTCAATGTTATTAAGATGATTTGTGCACCCCGATTTAATTACCTTCTGCAATCTCTTCCTCTTAGGATCCCAGTTGGTTATTTCGACAATTTGATAGGTTGTGCAATACGTTTTTATGGAATGGTAAGCGCCCTAGATTAAAGTTGAAAAGATTACAAAAGTCTACAGATTCAGGAGGTTTGGGGGTCCCAAATTTAGTTTTATATCATTACGCTTTTAGTCTTAGACATTTGATTCATTGGGCTCTCCCCCCTGAGAGAGCTCCCCCTTGGTTTTATTTGGAGAGTTATCTGAGCAGCCCTCTTCCCCTAATACATCTAATCACAATCAAACTTTCTTCTGAATTTCAGTCGCATCCTATTGTATCCTTTTTACAATACGTTTGGAAGAGGGTTGCTTCTATACTAGAGTTTAGCTCTCATCTTCATTCTATGGCTTCTATTTGGCTTAACCCAAGTCTCCATATTGGAAAATCCCCATTTATCTGGAAAATCTGGGTGAAAAAGGACATCTTGATGTTAAAAGATCTATATGAAGGGGGAGCTCTCAAATCATTTGATGTTCTATGGGCACAGTATGGACTACCACAGAATCAGTTTTGGAAATATTTACAACTTCGACATCTGCTGTGTCAAGTCTTTGGATCTACAACTACCCCTCCTCCTGATGTAGATTGGCTCATCCAGGCTTTGAGTTCCTGTGGTAAAAGATCTAAGGCCTCAAATTTCTATTTAATGCTCCTTAAGAGCTCAAATAAAGATCCTTCATCCCTTAAACACGTATGGGAAAAAGATTTGAATTCACAATTTACTGATGTTGAATGGGCAAATATTTTAAAGAATGGGAAGAAAGTGTCTAGGGAATTGAAAACCAGACTTGTTCAATTTAAAATTTTGAATCGATTTTACTGGACACCTCGTAAAATGTTGAGAGCGAATCTCATTCATTCTTCAAGCCGCTGGAGATGTCTACAGGGGGAGGGGACATTAATCCATATGATCTGGAGTTGTCCGGTAATACAGGACTTTTGGTTGCAGATCCATAGACATATTATGACAATTGTTAAGCAAGAAGTGCCATTTACTCAGAGACTTTTTGTCCTTGGGGATCCATCAACTATTCAGGACCCAATCTCTAACTAACTAACTAACTAACTAACCTGCACTTATATAGCGCTTTTCTAATCACAAAGACCACTCAAAGCGCTTTCATTAATACTAACCCTCTATTCTAAGGGCCTATAGGAAACAGATATCTAGGGACAATTTAGAACAGCCAATTAACCTAACATGCATGTTTTTGGCATGTGGGAGGAAACTGGAGAAATCCCGGAGTAAACCCACGCAACACGGGGAGAACATGCAAACTCCACACAGATCACTGTTGGTCGGGGGCTGGGATCGAACCCACGATCCCACGATCCCCACAATCCCCCGGCCAAGGGTAAACTGTGCTGCCGCAGTGCTAACCACTGCGCCACCGTGCAGCCCCACTTGGCATCTCTGATGCCGAGTGGATTCAGACTGCTCTGATGGTGGGCCGAAAGTTAATCACTTCTTACTGGAAATCTTCCTCTGCCCCACCCGTAGCTCAATGGCTCAGGGAGTTGGGCAAGCTTGCTGCACTAGAACGCCTTTCATATAAACTTCTGGACAGGATGGACAGCTTCTACAATAAGTGGGGATCCTATCTTACCTTTATAGGTGTTGTAGATTAAGCCAATCATCTTAAGAGTATTAGGGTGGAAATGGAATGTTTTATGTTGTTTTGGTTTTTTTGTTTGTTTGTTTGTTTGTTTGCTTTATTTTCTAAATTGAAAACCCAATAAAATTCAAATTACAATTTATCTTTTAGTTTGCTTTTAAATTCTTATGTATTCCTTTTGCAACTTGTTGTAATGCTTTAATGTTTTATGTAAAGCGCTTTGAATTGTCTTGTAAGCGAAATGTGCTATACAAATAAATTTGCCTTGCCTTACTTTACTCCTGCTCCGATCAACAGGAACTCTGGTGCACAGTGCTCCCTCACTCACTCTCTTTCTCGACCACTCACACAGTGTCACCTAGGTTTTGATTAGCGCTCCTTCTGCTGGCGGACACTATAATTGCATTTAAGAATGCAGTTTCAAAACGGATCAAGATTGTCAATTTTCGGTGAAGCGGTCAGTGAAACTTGTCAGGTGCACTCTTCAGGTATTGTAGCATCGCCATGTAAGAGATGAGAGCCTGCGGTGAAGTGGCTTCTGAGTTAGTAGGGGACAAAGTTTGCCGCATACATACATACCCATGCCGCAGAATCCCTTTTATATATATATATATAGATAGATAGATAGATAGATTAGTCGTTTACATGTGTGACAGCTGTATTTATGGTCTGATCGTCAGTTTTATGAGACAACAATAATGAGTTCCTTATTTCCTCTCAGAGATCAGTGATCAAGTGCTTGTGATTAATCCTGGCAATTTGATTTTATGATTAATGGTCATGCAATTGAGCTGCATGACATGCATCTCTCAGCACATTTACAGTTTTGCACCTATTATGATGGAAGATGGAGGGCTTCATTTACAGTTCACTGACCTTTAAGATGGTGTGATCTCCTTTGGATTTTATTTTCTTTTTTAACACTTTATGTAATCTACAAATGTCAAAATAAAACTGGCCCCAGAAGTGTTTAGGCTTGCCTTTTGAAAGAACCAAGTCTTTGATTTAGTCGAGGGCGTTCCACTCTCATTCCTGGTTTTATGGGAGCTTTTAATTTTTATTGAAGGGTAGTGCAAAGTAAATGGTTCCTCATCTAAGGGAGATTAAATGGTCTTATACAATTTACAGAAACACGAGGGCATGGGGGACAAAGCCCTGAAATGAGCTTTACAGCACATGTCCTCTAAATAGTGTGATGGGAGGAAAAGGCACAGAGGGAGATGAGCAGGGAGGAGGATGCGTTTGCAAGACACATGTAAATCAATTTATATTGATCCCAGCAATACAGCCAGCAGCTCTGCACATTCATTGACAAAACAATTAGATAACTGCTGGATCTATCCAAATAGAAAATTATATTTGATGTGGCGAATACCTGACAGTCATATGTGTTTATGATTTAATGTCGTTTGCCCTTAAACTCCTCAAGATTGAGTGACCTGTTTAGGTTGTTCACCGCCTCTCATTCAGTGTCAGAAGGGACAGACTGCAGTCCCTCTGTGACTCAAGCTGGGTAAGCCGTTAAGAGGATGGATGGAAGTAATTCACAGTGGTAGAAAATAACATGAACAAATTTTTGCTTAGAGTATTACTTTCCATCACTCATGTATTGAATGTTAAAGCAACACAGTGTAACATTTTCACCTTAAAATAATGTTTTCAAAATAATTTTGATGGTACGTCATTCTTTGACTGGGTGAATGTCACTTCCATCATCGCCTGAGTGGGCTGCATCACCAGTAGCAGCATTGTGGAACCTTTCTGTTCATCTTAGGAATAGTGAAAACACTATAACTGGGACGTTTTATCGCTTGCTCCCCAACATAGCCAGTGATAGGATGAGTCGTTAGTTGTCTGGAAACTATCAGACGAAGCTCTCTACCGTGGTATTTTCGAAAAGGATGTTATGGCAAAACCAGTGATGACACCAAAGACAATCTTTTAGAGGAAACATAAAAAAAGTGAAAGACTGGCCAAGCAAAGTCTGGACAAGAGTGAATAATGGATTAAGAGGGGTGTAAGAATGATGGCAACCTGGCCTTTTTTGCCTACTTTCTATGTTTTGGTTGTTACCAAAGTCTTATGACAAGTCCTTAGCTTTTTGCACCACCCCCCCCCCCACACACACACATTAAAAAAAAACAAGCTGTAGGCAATGATGTGTGGTGAAGTTTGTGGGTGGTGAGGCACCCACGAACAAAAAGTCAGATTTACAAATATATGAACACAATAACATAAGCTTGAATTTAATTTCAATTGAAAGTTTGCATGTTTTATGATCTGTTAATTGTACATTATAAAAGCCGATGATATAAATAATTTATTAACAAAACAACTAAGGCATTTTACTGAATTGCCTATTGATAGAATGTGCAGTGAATTTAAGTTCAGTTCTGCAATGCATGCCTAGTGCTTTTATTGTGAAGGGAAGAAGCAGAAATAGTAGTACACTCCAGTTGCTTTTGTTCTGTTTAAAGGCCGTTAAAGTTCTGCTGACTAACTCCATGCCTCCATGTTTTCGTTTCATTCAACTTTCCTGAATATAAAACTTTGCTGCTGTTTGTTGGGGTAGCAGTATCAGAGCCAGCGACACCAACAGACTTGACAAGATTATCAAGAGGGCTGGCTCTGTATTTGGTCTCAGGCCGGAGACCTTTGAGACTGTAGTGGAGGACACTGAACAAACTGTTATCCATCATGGGCAATCCTGATCACACCCTCCATCACACACTGGACAGACAGCGGAGCACTTTCTCAAGCAGACTGCTACAGCTTCGCTGCCAAACGGTCAAGTACAGGAAATCTTTCCTGCCACACGCCATTTCACTGTACAATAACTAACGCTTATGTTGAATTCTGGTCTTAACAATGCTGTCATACTGCACCTTGCAGTCTAATTGGTACCGCACATTGCACCCTGCACTTGATAGTCCTGCATTGTAACAATGCAGGACTATCAACAATGCTCTGCACTGTGTGTGTTTATATATTTACATTTATTCCATCTAGCTACAATGCTCCGCACTGTGTGTTTATATATTTACATATTTATTCCACCTAGCTGCAATGCTCCGTACTGTGGGTGTTTATATATCTACATATTTATTCCATCTAGCTACAATGCTCCGCACTGTGTGTTTATATATTTACGTATTTATTCCACCTAGCTGCAATGCTCCGTACTGTGGGTGTTTATATATCTACATATTTATTCCATCTAGCTACAATGCTCCGCACTGTGTGTTTATATACTCATATATTTATTCCATCCAGCTACAATGCTCTGCACTGTGTGTCTGTGTATATATATATATATATATATATATATATATATATATATATATATATATATATATATTTATAGTAATATGTACATATGTATATTAGCTGCGCTTGCTTTTTTTTTTCTTGCCTTCTGATTGTTGCTCTGAGTGTTGCTATCTCTGTGCTGTTGCAATCCTGGAATTTCCCCGTTGTGGGACTAATAAAGGCTTATCTTATCTTATCTTGTACAGCGAGTACGATTCATGCATCTAAAATGGGCATCATCTATTTATCTGTGATGTACAGTATATAAGTTATCTAGGCAGTTTTACCTTCCATGGGTAATTCCTTTTTCTTTTATGTTGTGTGTGTTTGTCATTTTGGTCGTTGGCTGTCATGCTGCTGTTACACTGTAATTTCCCAATTTGGGATCAATAAAGTACAGCCTGTCATGACCCCCATGTGCCTTTACACAGTGCACGGAGAGGGGAGAAATGAGGATTTATGTGCAAGTTACACCACAACACATTTATTAACGAAATGACAAACAGTTCCAAAAAGGGTGAGGACGTACAAAAACACAAAGAAACTTACAATAGACGTTCCCAGGCCGGCATCGCCTGGCGAATACATGACAAGAAGTGATTAACCACGACGGCATCCCAGAGCCGACATCGCTCAAAGGACGCAGCAGAATCCACGGCTAAAGGGGAAGTGGCTAACCGTCCATGGCACACAGCAAACACTACTATGTACATCAGTAGACAATACAGTGACCCAGCAATGCGTGACTGGCAAAAGGCTGCTTAAGTACACGCATTGCTGGTGATAGTGTGATTGGGAGCACCTGGGCGAGGAGCAGGGAAATGGCAAACGGGAATGGGAACAGCTGACGGTAATGAGAGAGGAGGTGTGGTCGGACCGGCAGGCTGTCAGCCAGCACTCGCCAAAGAGGGCTGCCTCACAGCTGCCGGCCAGAGAGCAGTGGCTATGGGTAAGGAAGCAGCATGGAAATACATAATATGCACGTAAACAGTGGCACCTAAACCCACAGGGAGGTCAGGACCGAGCCGGGGAACCCAAGCTGGCTCGGCTCCTGACACATCCATCCATCCATCCACCCATCCTTCCATCCATCCATCCATCTTCTTCTGCTTAATCTTTTATCATCCATCCATATAAACAGAGTGCAAAGACCTTTGGCAACACAAATAAAATGTATTAAGTTATTTTGCAGACAAATTTTGGGGACCCAAAATTGATTATAGACTACTTGTTTCAGGCTAAGGAAGAACTGAAATTATAGTGGCTCAGAGAGCGCATTTGCTGTAGCTCCACAATTCAATACAAATTCAGGTATATAAAACAAGTATGCATGGTCTTACCTTTACTTGTAAATGAAATCCATCTGCCGATCCCTCTGGACAAAAATCTCAATGACTTTGTTGTAAATGTCTTCTTTTAGTTTTAAAAGTCTCTGTCTCTATCAGGATGTGGGTTGGAGCCTTGTTATCTTCTTATATTATAATTTGTGTTTTTTGTTTTCAGGACGTGTCTCCAACACACATCCTTGGTTTAAGTTTATTTTTCTTGGTCTTTGTATTTATTATTGTTATTATTTTGGTCCTGCCTGTCATTTTGATTTCTATATTCATGTTTCTATCTTGTTTGTATTTATGTGTGTTTATTTTCACCGTAGTCTGGTCTGATTTGAGTTCTTGATTTTTCACACTTGTCTTGCGTTTGGTTAATTTGCCCACCGGCTATTTAAGAGATGCAGCCCCTCACCTGGGTGCTGTGTCATTACTCTCTGTGCGTTCAACACGTTTCTATATCCTGATTGAACCTGTTTTCCTGACCTGATCTGTGAGTTTTTGTTACAGCCCCACATGCTGTTATTTGTTTGTTTCCTTAGTTTAGTTAATAAATCAACTTTTCTGCACCGAACTCCTGCCTGCACTTGAGTCTGAGAAACCCACCTTGACAGAATGACGCAGCCAACGAAGGACTTAGCGGGCAAGTTTGGCCGGAGGAGGAAGGGCTCTGGTCAGAAGAATTCGGTGGGGGTTTCAGCCCAGGTCTCCCATGTTGTGGAACATGTGGGCAGGCGAGAGTGCATCCCATACAGCCCCTTCCAGTCGACCTCCGGATCTGCTTTTCCATCTCCAGCCTCTGGTGCACTGCCTTCCACCATCACCGTCGCTCCAGCATTGTCTGCCGTCACCGTGGATTTTTCCGAGGTTCTGCCCATACTGGGTGAAAACTGACTGGTTTGGGAGGAGGACCTGCCAGCCACGGCTACAGACATTTTGGTGCAGGAAGAGCGGAGGCAGGCAATCCTCACACAGAATGACATCTTACTGGAATACAAGCCCTGGCTTGCTCCAGCGGTACTGTTTTCAGTGTGTGAGGACCAGCCACCTTCTAAAGGGCCAGCGGGGAAGTGAGATACGAGGAAGCGTCGCTCCGCTCACCACTCCGGTCCTTCACTCGAGGCTTCTCCGAGGGATTCTGCTGCCACGGCCCCGCCCTCCTCAAGTACTTCATCTACGGCAGTTTCAGCGGCCGGAGCGCGGGACATTGGCGCACCCCTGGTGTTTGTTTCAGAATGACACATCTCTACTCCACTCCAGCAGGCCAAGATTCTCAGTCAGATGAGTTCCAGCAGTCCCTGGGAGGACTTGCTTGACATGTCAGCAGCAGCAAAGCAGGAACATGGGCAAGTATCTTTTCATTATTTTCCATCCACATATGAAGGTCTTGTCCTGTTCCTGGGAGAGGGGCTTAGCAGCAGCCGCCCACCACCGCTGAGCTCTCTCTTCCTGTCTCTGCTGTATACTTTGCTGCTGCTCCTATATGCTCACCTGCCTCTCCCCTTTCCTCTCTCCCGAGTTCCACACCAGAGGATGGGGTAATCTGAGAAGATCCATGGACAGTCATCCATGAGTTGGCAGAGTGTTATTGGCTCAGTCACAACAGGAATGGGTGGTAGGACATGGCATGGAGAAAGGCTCGTGGGACAGTGGCATCTAAGCCCCACTTATGGGAGGACATTCCAGCCTTTCTTCAGACCTACCTGCTCTCCAATGAGTTTTCCAGCATGCCAGAGGTGGATGAGCCATTTGTTTTCACCGAACCAGAGGTCAGAGGACCCCCATCAATCGAGTCTGAGATCATTACCACTAGATCAGGAGGCCAGAGCCAAAGCAAGTACTTTTTCCATTAATTTCCACAAGTATTTTAGAAAAGTCTTGCCTTACTCCTGCTGATGGGACCCAAGCGCAGAGCCCACCAGCTCTTGGGCCCTCCCCACCAGTCTCTGCTGCTAGCAACATCATTGCTACAACATCAATGTCACCTCATGCAACATCAATGTCACCTCATTGCCTCCCTCGTCTGCGGTGGCCGTGTCGAAGATGGAGCTGCAGGAGGACCATAGTCTGGCCATTGGCCAAGAGGTCAGGAGACCTCCACCTGTCGCAGTTCCTGTGGGCGAGCAGTCCGCTCCACCCGTCGCAGTTCAGGAGGGCAAGCAGTAGGGCTGTGCCATATTGTATCGCTCACGATAATACCGGTATAAATTTTGATACCGGTGGAAAAATGAATATCGCAATATTTGGGGTCTGCTGCATGACAACGTCACACCGCATAGAAATGGTAAAACAAACATAACAGCGGGAAACTGTTGCTCCGAAGTCAGACCGTCATTGTCTATTGCTGATACCCTAACTACATTTCATAATTGGTCCAATTTTCTGGTCATCCTGTCTCCTGTCCAGCTCCGAGTCGGTGAAGAAGCGCACCAACGTGTTCTACCTTCATCCGGAGTCTCCAGTTGAGTGGAAATATTTAAGTTTCACTTTCTGTTTCAGACTGTGGTCAGGTTTAAAAAAAACCAAAATGGTGCAGCAGTTCTGGTTGCACTTTTTTCTGGACATCAATACCGCTGGAGCGGTATTAATGTTGGACAATGTGCCACTCGAAGTGGCTGTATTTTACTTCCATTTTTATTAAACCATCCGAAGAGAGAGAGAGATACAAAAAATCATCCATTCAGTGCAAGGAGAGCCAGAATCCCCAGGATAGGTCCATGCAACGGGAGCAGATAAAGTGATTCAGCATAAAACCTGATGTCTGTGTGCAGTTAAGATGTAATGATTTATATTATCTTCTTGTATTATTTGATACAGAACTTAAAAAAAATAAGTAAATCTGAGCTGCTGTTTATAAAATGGAGAAATAGGAGTTTTTGTTTTTCCTGAATATGTTTAAGGTAAATAATGCTGGCCTGTAAAACTGTCCTTTTTGCATAAATTTAAAAGGAAAAAAAATGGATTCTGCAATATTATGAAAAAATATCATTATGATGAAAATTCACAGAAATATCTTTATATAATTTTTAGGCCATATTGCCCACCCCTAGTGAGCAGTCCGCTCCACTTGTCACAGTTCAGGAGGGCGAGCAGTCCGCTCCACCCATCGCAGTTCAAGAGGGCGAGCAGTCCGCTCCACCCGCCACACTTCAAGACGATGAGGCCAACGTGCCTCCATCGTTGGTCCTTATGGCCATCAAGCCCCTGTCTGCGGTCACCGAGGTTGGCGTGCGCCTGTCGTCTTCGGTCTTGGAGCTGAGGCATCTTCAACAACTGGCCGCTGATCTTAAGACTCGTGTGCTGCAGGTTGCTGAACTACAGCCCCCTCTACTGTTATCTGTTCCAGAGCCCAGTGCTCAGTTGCTGTCGGATGTTTCTGAGGGCTGTTTGCCTCAGTCATCAGCTACAGAGCTGGAAGCGCTTTCATCACCGGTCACTGAACTAACTGGTCATCTGTTAGTGACTTAGACATTTTGACATTTGTAGGTCTTGAGTCAGAGATTTCTACACCTGTGTCCCCTGAACCAGTGTGTTCTGCATCTGTGTGTTTGGAACCAGAAATTTCTGTATTTGTGTATCATGAACCAGAAATTTCTGCACCAGTGGTGGTTGAACCTGCAATTTCTGCATCTGTGGGTCTTGTACCAGAAATTTCTGTATCTGTGGGTCTTGAACCAGAAATTTTTGCACCTGTGGGTCTTTAACAACATATTTCTGTATCTGAGGGTTTTGAACCTGAAATTTCTGTATCAGTGGGTTTTGAACCTGAAATTTCTGCACCTACATCGCCAGAGCCAAAGACCCCAGTATCTGAGTCTCCAAAACTGCATATTTCTGTGTCCGTGTTTCCTGAGCCAGAGATTTCTGCTTTTGTATCCCCGGAGCCAGAAACGCCTGTTTTCTGTATCTGATTTAAAGTTTCCTGGGTTGTTCCCTGAGCTTAGAGTTTCTGTGCTGTTTCCAGTGCATGGGGTTTCTGTGTTGCTGCCTGAGCTGGAAGGTCTTATGTGGTTTAAAACTCCCATGTTGTTGTCTCCGGGGCAGAGGGCTCCTTTGTCGTCTCCTAGGTAGAGGGCCCCAATGTTACCCTCTGGGTTTGACTCCAATGTTTTCTTTTGAGCAGAGGGCTCCAATGTTATCTCTTGGGTTTAAGGGTGTTATACTTTCACTTCCTGAGCTCAACAGTTTTTTGTTGTCACCCTCCGAGGTTGAGGGTTCTGGGAGTAAAGTTTTCATGTCGCCTTCCCCTGGGTATTGTGCCCCTGTGTTAGTTTCTGAGCTAAGAGCTCCTCTGTTAGCTTTTGAGCAGAGGGTTTCTGTGTTGACTTTTGAGCAGAGAGCTCCTGTGTTGGCTGTAGAAAGGGGTACTCCTGTGTTAACTATAGAGCAGAAAGCTCCAGTGTTTGCTTCAGAGCAGGGAGCTCCGGTGTTGGCTTTGGAGTGGGGAGCTCCTGTGTTGTTTTCAAAGCCTGAAGCTGCTGTGTTTCTTTCTGTAGTGAGGGCATCTATGGCGTCTCCTGAGTTTATGTTTTCTCTATCATCTCTTGAGTTTGGGGTTTCCATATTATTGTTTAATTTAGAAGATCCTGTGTTTTGTTTTGAGCAGAAGGCTTGTGTGTATTTTCCCGTCTGGTGTCCCAGGGGCTTTGGTAGGCTGCCTGACGTATTATGGTCACCCCTCGGTGGCTCATGGACTCGGGTAGACCCCCTGACCTGCTTTGTCTGATGATCTGGTGGCCCAGGGACACTGGGGGCACTGCCAGATCCACCTTGCCTTTTGGTCCGGGTGTCCATGGACTGGGGTAGACCGCCTGAACTGGGGTGGGTTGGATTTTTGGTTCTTGGACTGGGGTATTGGGAGGATGTTTGATTGTGGACTCTGCAGGGGGGTGGAAGATTGTCGGGGCCCACCTGGCCTTGGACCCCCCCCCCCCCACTGCCCACTCTGAGGGGTTGTTTTTCTGTTTTGTTTCTTGATGTAACTTTGGGTCATCTGGAAACCACCCCTTAGAGGGGGTGTACTGTCAGGATGTGGGTTGGAGCATTGTTCTCTTCTCGTATTATAATTTGTGTTTTTTGTTTTCAGGATGTGTCTCCAACCCACATCATTGGTTTAAGTTTATTTTTCTGGGTCTTTGTATTTATTATTGTTATTATCTTGGTCCTGTCTGTCATTTTGATTTCTATATTCGTGTTTCTATCTTGTTTGTATTTATGTGTGTTTATTTTCACCGTAGTCTGGTCTGATTTGAGTTCTTGATTATTCACACCTGTCTTGTGTTTGGTTAATTTGCTCACCGGCAATTTAAGGGACGCACCCCTCACCTGGGTGCTGTGTCATTACTCTCTGTGAGTTCAACACATTTCTGTATCCTGATCTGATCTGTTTTCCTGACCTGATGTGTGAGTTTTTGTTACAGTCCCACGCGCTGTCATTTGTTTGTTTCCTTAGTTTAGTTAATAAATCATCTTTTCTGCATCGAAGTCCTGCCTGCATTTGAGTCTGAGAAACCCACCTTGACAGTCTCAATTGAGATTACTGCCAGTTTTGATTGAAAGGCCAATTTTGAGAATTTTTTTAAGTTTAGCTATAAAATCTTCCATTTTCAGTCTGTATAAAATAGAAGCATAAACAGTGTCTTCGGTACACTTGACTTTCTGATTTTATCTTTAGCTAATTTGGCATTTAGCCTCAGCGTAGAAGAAGAGCAAGAAGTACAAACACCTATGGTGCTCAAGCACGCCCTCCCTCGTTTGAGCAATGGTGCTGCGCAGCCTCTGACTGTGATTTTTAACCCTCTGAGCGTGTATGTTGCCAAACTGCGACATAACCCCTAGTGCTCAAGAGTGGTAAATATTTTTTGTCAATTAAATACGTAGTTCAGATTTCCAAGGCTATAACTTGAAAGTTGCAAGAGATAATGGCTTACTGTCAATTAGAAAGATGTAAAATATGAACCAAAGTTTCAGATGGGAATAAATTTACGCATCTAATTTGCATAATATCACGGCACCGCTTTAAATTCCATAACTCAGTCAAAACTGGACCTTGGACGTATTTACACAAAGAATGGTTCAGTCTTTTGACACCGTTTTTTTTGCAGAGGTACCTCATCTCATCATCTTATCTTCAAAGTCATCATTCATCATAGCAGCCTGTCGTGGGTGACAGTGACTGTTTCATTTAGGTCTGATCAGATTCCTCCACACAGCTCTGTCCTTAGCCTTCCGATCCAACTTCAAGTTTCTTTTTACAGTGTCTTTAAATCTGAGCCTTGGTCTACCCTGATTGCATTTGCCCTCGCATAACTGTGAGTAGAGTAACTGCCGAGGGAGATGCTGGTGGTCTATCCTCTCAACATGTCTGAGCCATCTCAGGTTCATCTGTATTAGCATGTCCTCCATTGATGGTAGACCAGCTCGTTTCAACACTTCTGTGTTGGTTATCTTGTCTTTCCATGAGATGTTTATTATGGCTCGAAGGTGTCTTATCATGTACGTGTGGAGTTTCTTCACCTGCACTCTGTAGACAGTCCAAGTTTCAGCACCATACAATAGAGTAGCCAGTACTGTTGCTCTGTACACTTTACATTTCACATGGATAGACACGTTGATTGTTCCACAGTCTCTCCCTCAAGTTTCCAAACACAGCGCTCACTTTTCCCATTCTGAGAGAGAGTTCATCCTCCAGCCTAGCATTCTCTGACACAGTACTCCCTAGATACTTGAAAGTCTTGCACTTGACTAGTGGCTCTGTACCAGTGCTGATCTCTTCTGGTAGTGATAAGATAAGCCTTTATTAGTCCCACAATGGGGAAATTCCAGGATTGCAACAGCACAGGGATAGCAACACTCAGAGCAACAATCAGAAGGCAAGAAAAAACAAGAGCAGCTAGTATACATATGTACATATTACTATAAATATATATATATAAAGCCGGAGCGCTTTTTCGAGCAGCCTTGGTGGCCAGCTGCTTCCTGGGTGGCTTTTCCTCCAGTAGATTTACGGGCGGTCTGCTTGGTTCTTGCCATCGCTCTTTATTATTCTGTCTTATATTTCTTGCACGCCGCCTAAACTCCAGCCCGGCACCCGCGTCGTTTTCGCTTCAGTTCCCCGGTATGTCGAGTTTCTCCGTTAGCACCGGGTGGTGGTTGAGTGCTAGCTAGCTCTTCCCTGCTGTATCATCTCCTGCTGTAAACAGTGGCTCCATCTGCCGACTTGGGAGACTTTTGGGGCAATCTGTGTGTCCGTGATATATATAGAGTGAAAGGTGTGCCGGATCAGAAAGTCATCACCGGATCAGAAAGAAGAAGGAAGATAAAAAGACTCAGAATTGAGCCGCTGTTGCAAAAGGCAGCCAACTCGTGTGGCGCCGGAACCGGAATGTTGATAATTGGAACTTTGGTGGTTGATAAAGGCACTCTGTCTTTTTTATGTTGATTTTGAGGCTAAATTGGCTAGCTGCTCTTGCAAATTTCTCCACTAAAGATTGCATATCTTCCACACTGTGTGCAACTAGAGCACTGTCGTTGGCAAAGAGCATTTCTCTTACTATCTTTATCAATGTCTTACTCTTGGCTTTAAACTGTGCCACATTGAGCAAGTCTGCTTCTTTCCTTGTTTGAATGTATACTCCTTCTGAAGTGTCTTTGAAGGCCACCTCAGGCATGGCTGCCAGATATAGCGAGAAGAGTGTAGGCGCCAGCACACACCCTTGTTTCACCCCGTTGCGTACCGAAAAGTTTTTAGATACTGAACCACTCATTGCCACGTTTGCTTGCATACCTGTGTGGAGTGCCTCGATCAGGCTGACAAACTTCTCTGTACAACCATATTTCTTATATACCTGCCAAAATCCATGTCGCGAAACAGTATCGAAGGCTTTACTGAAGTCTATGAAGACTACATAAAGATAAGATAAGATAAGATAAGCTTTTATTAGTCCCACAACGGGGAAATTCCAGGATTGCAACAGCACAGGGATAGCAACACTCAGAGCAACAATCAGAAGGCAAAAAAAAAAACAAGCAAGCAAGAGCAGCTAATATACATATGTACATATTACTATAAAATATATATACACACACACACACACACACACACACACACACACAGACACACAGTGCAGAGCATTGTAGCTGGATGGAATAAATATATGAATATATGAACACACAGTGCAGAGCATTGTAGCTTGATGGAATAAATATGTAAATATATAAACACCCACAGTACGGAGCATTGCAGCTAGGTGGAATAAATATGCAAGTATATAAACACACACAGTGCGGAGCAATGTAGCTAGATGGAATAATATGTAGATATATAAAAACACAGTGCGGAGCATTGTAGCTAGATGGAATAAATATATAGATATATAAATATAAACACACCCAGTGCTGAGCATTGTAGCTAGATGGAATAAATATGTAAATATATAAACACACACAGTGCAGAGCATTGTTGCTAGGTGGGATGAAACAGCATAACCGTCTATTTAGTTATCCTACATGGCATGATTATGTGCCCATACATATTCTCACCCTCCATAGCGACCGGTATGTTCCTAGTTGTATGCCGGAGAGGACCATTGTGTAAGTCTATTGCATCTTTTGCATTCAAAAAAAACAACTATTAGTTTGTTACGTCTTTTTGCTATCTCTGCGAGCAGCCCTGCTTAGGTTGTACAGTCTGACAGCCGTTGGTAGGAAGGACCTACGAAACCTCTCGGTTGTGCACCTGGGATGATGTAGTCTGCTGCTAAATGAGCTCCTCAGTGCATCCAGTATGTCCTGCATAGGGTGGAACTCGGACTCCAGCAGAGATGACAGTTTAGCCACCGTCCTTCTCTCTCCTATCTCCTCCATCGGATCAAGGCGTTGCCCCAGGACAGAGCTAGCTTTCTTAATCAGTTTGTTCAGTCTCTTCCTATCGGCTGCAGTAATGCCACTGCCCCAGCAGACCACTCCAAAAGTGATGGCTGATGCCACCACCATGTCATAGAATGACTTCAGCAGCGCCCCTTGTACACCAAAAGACCTGAGTCTCCTCAGCAGGAACAGCCTGCGCTGTCCCTTCTTGTAGAGTGCGTCAGTATTGTGTGACCAGTCTAGCTTATTGTTCAGATGAATACCCAGGTACTTGTAGGATGTCACCATCTCGATGTCTGTTCCCTGTATATTTACTGGTGCTGTGAGGGGCTGCCCATGCCTGCGGCAGTCCACCACCAGCTCCTTAGTTTTCCTCGCGTTGATCTGGAGGCAGTCACGATGGCACCAGTCCACAAAGTCCTGGATAAGCCCTCTGTACTCAGCTTCATCTCCGCTGGAGATGAGACCAACGATCGCAGAGTCATCAGAGAACTTCTGTAGATGGCAATGTGTTGTGTTGTGTGAGAAGTCCGCAGTATAAAGAGTGAACAGGAAGGGAGCCAGCACCGTTCCCTGGGGGGCCCCCGTGCTACTGATGATCGTGTCGGAAACACAGTCCCGGGTTCTCACAAACTGAGGCCGGTTCGTGAGGTAGTCCAGGATCCATGATGACAGGTGCTGGTCCACTCCTGCGTGCAGCAGCTTGTCCTTCAGGATCATCGGTTGGATGGTGTTGAAAGCACTGGAGAAGTCAAAGAACATGATCCTCACCATATTCCCGGGCTTCTCCAGGTGGGACAGAGAACGGTGAAGGAGGAAGATCACCGCATCCTCCACCCCAATGCCATGCTGGTAGGCGAACTGGAGTGGATCCATCGCTGGTTCCACCAGGGGGCGGAGATGAGCAAGGAGCAGTCTCTCCAGGGTCTTCATCAAGTGGGACGTCAAGGCCACCGGTCTGAAGCTGTTCAGGTCTTTGGGGTGGGAAGTTTTTGGTACAGGTACCACACAAGATGTTTTCCACAGCTGTGGTGCCCTCCCCAGTTTCAGGCTCATGTTGAAGATATACGTCACAATCCCACACAGCTGGTCTGCACAGGACTTGAGGAGCTTTGCGCTGATGCCGTCCGGTCCCGACGCCTTCCTCGCCTTGATCTTCCTCAGCTCCGTCCTCACCTGGGTCTTGGTCAGGGTCAGGATGGGGGGCTGTGTGTTGGGAGTGGGGGGGGGTGTCGGTGGAGTGGGGAGTGGGTAGCAGGACTTGATTTCTTAGAGGCGGCAGTGGTTGTTGTGCAGACAGGGGGGAGGGCGGTTGGTCAAATCTATTGAAAAACAGATTCAGGTTGTTCGCCCACTCCCTGCCCCCCGTGGCCTGGGGGGAGGTATTCTGGAGCCCCGAGATGGTTTTGAGGTTTCTCCAGACCCTGCTGATGTCGCTCTGTTGCAGCTTGTCCTCCATCTTCTTCCTGAAGCTGTCCTTGCCTTCTCTGATCTTTCTCCTCAGCTCCCTCTGTACGGACTTCAGCATCTCCCTGTTCCCCGACCTGAAGATCCTCTTCTTCTCTCTCAGAAGTGTTTTTATCTCAGGGTTGATCCAGGGTTTGTTGTTTGAGTGACGCCGTATGGTCTTGGTGGGAACGGATTTGTCCACACAGAAGCTGAGGTAGCCCGTGAAGGTGTGAATGAGGCCATCGATGTCCTCACCATGTGGATCGCAGAGCTGCTTCCAGGCAGTGGCTTCAAAACAGTCCTTTAGAGTGTCCATTGTCTCCTCAGACCATAACTCCACAGTGTGCATGGCCGGAGGTTGTCTGTGCACTAGGGGTTTGTACACCGGTCGGAGATGAACCAAGTTGTGATCCGATCTCCCAAGTGGGGGGAGTTGTGATGAGGTGTACGCCTCCTTAGTGTTTGCGTAGAACAAATCCAGTGTTTTATTGTCTCTAGTGTGGCATGTGACATACTGGGTGAAAGTGGGCAGAATGGGAGACAGTGAAACGTGGTTGAAATCGCCTGAGATGAGGAGAAGAGCATCTGGGTGTTCTGTCTGCAGCCTGCTGGTTACTGAATGGATGACGTCACGCGCTGTCCCAGCGTTCGCTGTCGGATTTGCATAAACAACAATGCAGATCACGTCTGAGTGTTCTCTCGGGAGATATGTAGGCCTCATGCTAACAGCTAGCAACTCAATGTCTTTGCTGCAGTGTCGTTGTTTAACAGTGATATGTCCCGGTCTACACCAGTTGTTGTTAACATACATTATCACTCCACCGCCCCTAGTTTTGCCACTCTCTGGTGTTCGGTCAGCTCGTATCATGTGAAAACTCTCCAGCTCAATGTTAGCATCTGCTGCTAGTTCAGTTAGCCACGTCTCAGTAAACAAAAGGAGAGAGCACTCCCGGTAAGTGCTATCATAACGGGAGATAGCCGTTAGCTCATCTAACTTTCCCAGTATCGACCGTACATTTCCCATGACAACAGATGGAAGGGAGGGTCTGTACCTTATATTTTTTGTCCTCCGCCTTACTCCAGCCCGGCAGCCGCGGCGTTTTCGCCTCAGTTCTCTCGGTATGTCGAGTTTTTCCAGTGGGACCGGGTGGCGGTTAAATGCTAGCAGCTCTTCCCTGTTGTATCGTATCCTGCTATAAACAGTGGCTCCGTCCACCGGCTCAGGAGACATTTGGGACGATCTGTGTGTCCGTGATATAAGTGGGGTGAAAAAAAAAGTGATCAAAAGAGAGAGGAAGGGAAAAAAAACTCGGAATCGAGCCGCTGTTGCAAAAGGCAGCCGACTGGTGTGGCGCCGAGAGGAAAAAAAAAAAAAAAAAAAAGCGGCATGTTCTGTTTGATACACTTTTCTTGAACCTGTTTCAAGCAGAAAATCATGCCCGTTGTGCTTCTTCCACTTCTAAAGCTGCACTGGGTTTCCGGTAGTAGATTGTGCGAGATGTGTTCATTGAGTCTGTTCAGTAGTACACGTGAGAGAATCTTAAAAACGGTGGCTAGCAGTAACATACCTCCTGTCACCTTTCTTGAACAAAGACACAATACTTGCATCCTACCAGTCTTGAGGTACTTTCTGGGCATCCCATATCTCTTGGATGAGCTTGTGTAGGCAGTTGGTCAGCTGAACATCACCAAATTTCCACACTTCTGCTGGAATTCCATCCCTTCCTGGAGCTTTACCGTCCTGTGTTGTCCTGATAGCTGCCATTAGTTCATCAAAATTTGGTGGTTCATCCAGACTTGATACAGCTAGTCACTGCACTCGAGCTTCTTTAGCCTCTTCAGTGAGCTCTCCAGGGTTGTTTAGTAGTTGGTCAAAGTGGTCTGCAAATCTGTCCAGGATCTTGTCTTTCTCCTGCAAAACCGTTTCGCCAACCATAGCCTTTAGTTGGATCACTCCTCTTGGTTTAGGGCCGTAGATTTCTCTCAAACCTGTGAAGAATGTTTTCATGTCTTTCCTGTCTGCTGCAGTTTGAAGTTCCTCCGCTTTTTTGTCCCACCAGTTGGACTTCATCTCTCTGGTGTACTTCTGTAGCTCACTCTGAGCCTTTGAGTATTTTCTTCTTCGACCTTGTGTTACACTGTAAGTTTTCCTGCTTAGCTGTATTCCTCACTTCTAGTAGTTTTCGGATCTTTATTTCGGATAGATTATTTTGGATAGACTATTTCGGATAGATTAAAAGTAAAGATTAAAAAAAAAGAAACAGAACAATATAACAAAGGGGAAATAATCCAACAAGATCAAATCAAACAATAACTCCTCTGATTATACAGTTCAACATAAGTTATCTGAAATGGGTGATGGCTGAAGCCGCAGCTTATATTGCCCACCCATATTCCATCCAAGAATCCAAAAGAAAAACAAAACAAGAGCGATTACAATTCAGAACAAAGCTAAGACAAAACGTGACAAAAAAAAAACAACTAAGCAACAACACAACACAGACTGGATATGATAATCCTTATGTGATTTTACATGTCATCTTGTATATATGTTTGGAGTATTTCTTCCTTTAGTTTTAGTTTAAATTGTCCAAGTGTTGTACATGATTTTAATTCAGGTCCAAAAGTGTTCCACAATCTGACTCCTTGCACTGAAATACAGTGTTGCTTGGTGGTAGTTCTCACTGAGGGTTTTTGAAATATACATGTTCCTCTGAAATTATATTGTTTCTCCCTTATTTAGTTTCCCTTAGTTTCCTCAGGTGTTCATCATGCTCATCAAACCAATCTTGATGTTTCTTCTCAGGGTGGCCTAATACATCACTCGCACTCTGATGCATCGTATCCTTCAGTGTTGCCCATTTCTCTTCTATGTCATTCTCTGAGTTGTTGCTGTCCCAGTCTTTCAAGTTTTCATCCATTTCCAGTATAAGTTCTTCCTGCTTCTTTTGGCCTTTCAGTGCACTAGTGTTTAGCTTCCGTAGTGGCTTCGCACCCATCCTGCAGTGCTGTTTTCGTCTCCAAATCCTTAATCTAGATCTCAGCATAACATGATCAGTACCACAGTCCGCGCCTCTCATTGCTCTGGTGTCCAATACAACCCTTATGTCTCTCTGCCTGACTATGATGTAGTCTAACAAGTGCCAGTGCTTGGATCTTGGGTGCATCCATGTCTTCTTGTGTGTGTCCTTGTGCTTAAATAGAGTGTTGGCTATCACAAGGTTGTACTCTGAACATAGTGCAAGTAGAAGTTCTCCATTAGCATTGCACTTGTCTACTCCATGACTGCCTAGCACTTCTTTCCATTTCTCAGTGTCCGAACCAACTCTGGCATTAAAATCTCCAACGAGTATCAGCCTGTCATCAGTCGGTACACACCTGATAGTCTCATGTAAATCACTGTAGAACTCTTCCTTCACCTCCTCGTGTTGGTCATTGTTGGGGTATATACACTGATGAGTGTGGCATACATCTTCTGCTGTAGTGGGAGTCTCATAGTCATTATACTGTCGTTGATTGGCACCAGTTCCTCATCAAGCGTTGCTGCTATCTCCTTTCTAACTGCAAAGCCCACTCCTGCTTCTCTCCTTTCTTGAGTTGATCTCCCACTCCAAAAGAAGATGTACCCATGGTCTTCCAAGCTGTCATATCCAGGCAATCTTGTTTCACTAAGTGCAGCTATGTCTACATTGTACCTGTTCATTTCCAGGGCCACAAGTGCAGTCTGCCTTTCTGGGTGCTGTGATGTTGTTCTGTCCAACAGAGTGCGTACATTCCATTCTGCTACACACAAGGATGCTGTTTTCCTCTTCTTTTGTCTTCCTGGTCCTAGCTTACTTTTTGCTGCCTGTCGGAGTGTGAACAGATCAGCGCTGACCTTGTTAGCCCGGGCAACGTCCAAGCCGGTATGAGTTGCTTTCTGATTGACCATTTCATGAAACTGCTTGCAAAGTATTTGAGTACCGCTAGCTTTTGCTGAACTAGCAGCACATTCTTGGCAGATAAAGCTGTTATCAGTGGCAAGGACAAGCCAAGACAAACTGACTCCAGTATCTGTTGCAGTGACTGACCAGATGATAGGTTTGTTTATCTCTGCTCTTTGTGTAGTGCATGTCACGATGCACCGACTGGCACAGTCCACCACAGACCTTGCGACAGATGTGTTTGTCTGCCAGGATGTCCAGTCTCACCCCATATAACTGGGAGTGGTCCACCACAGACCTGTGGCAGATATTGTTTTTAGTTCTGCCAGGATGCCCAGTTTCACCCTCCACACCCTCGGAAGGGCGGGGATGCCGGTTGAGTCACCGATGGCCCGACCCATGAGACAGGTAGTACCGGTTTTCATGGTTATCTGGTAGCAAGCAAGCCATGATTTGCCAGTTTCAAAAGGTGGCAGACATCCATTGGAGGACTCAGTGGATGACACATAATACACCAAAGAAGAACTCCTCATTTTCTTTTCCTGTTTTAGCATTTAGCCCAGAAAGCTAATATGTCCTTGATTGTCACCGTCACTTTTTCGGCTTTGTACGCCGAAAATAGCCGCGGGATACAAGCAAAATTTATGTGGGATATTCATAAGACTTTGTAGATGTGGTACAGACTTTAAATTACCAACAGAACGCAAAATATGGACCATGATGAAAACCTCAAATTCAGTTTCTCACAAAATTAGAGTATTACATAAAATTAATTTTAAAAAATAGTTTTTTAATAGAAATGTTGGCCGACTTAAAAGTATGTCCGTGTACACACTCAATACTTGGTCGGGACTCCATCCATCCATCCATCCATCTTCTACCGCTTTTCCGGAGGTCCGGGTCGCGGAGGCAGCAGTTCAAGCAGAGAAGCCCAGACTTCCCTCTCCCCAGCCACCTGCTCCAGCTCTTCAGAGGGGATACCAAGGCGTTCCCAGACCAGCTGGGAGACATAGTCTCTCCACCGAGTCCTGGGTCTGCCCCGGGGTCTCCTCCCAGTGGGACGTGCCTGAAACACCTCAAGTGGGAGGCGTCCAGGAGGCATCCTAATCAGATGCCCATACCACCTCAACTGACTCCTTTCAATGTGGAGGAGCAGCGGTTCTACTCTGAGCCTCTCCCGGATGACTGAGCACCTCACCCTATCTCTGAGGGTGAGTCCAGCAATCCTACGGAGAAAGCTCATTTCAGCCGCTTGTATCCGCGATCTCGTTCTTTCGGTTATTACCCAAAGCTTGTGACCATAGGTGAGAGTAGTTGGTCGGGACTCCTCTTGGATTAATTACTGTATCAATGTGGCGTGGCATGGAGGTGATTAGCCTGTGGCACTGCTGAGGTGTTATGAAAGTCTAGATTGCTTTGATAGTGACCTTTGGCTCATCTGCATTGTTGGGTCTGGTGTCTGTCATCTTCCTCTTGACAATACTCCATAGATTCTCTATGGGGTTTAGATCAGGAGAGTTTGCTGGCCAATCAAACACAGTGATGCCATGATCATTAAACCTGATTTTGATACTTTTGGCAGTGTGTGTGGGGGGGGGGGGATGGGGGCCAAGTCCTGCTGGAAAATGAAATCAGCTTCTCCATAAAACTTGTCAACAGAGGGAAGCATGAAGTGCTTTAAAATTTCCTAGTAGGTGACTGCGCTGACTTTGGTCTTGATAAAGCACAGTGGACAAACATCATTACACAGAGAGTGATACAGTATATTTCAAGTGTTTTTGTTTTTTTTTTTTAATTTTGATGATTATGGCTTACAGCCCATGAAAACCCCAAATTCAGTTTCTGACAAAATTACAATATTACTTAAAATTCATTTTAAAAAAAAGTTTTTTTTAATAGAAATGTTGGTTGACTGAAAAGTATGTCCATGTACACGCTCAATACTTGGTCGGGGCTCCTCTTGGATTAATTACTGTATCAGTGTGACGTGGCATGGAGATGATCAGCCTGTGGCACTGCTGAGGTGTTATGAAGGTTCAGGTTGCTTTGATAGTGACCTTCAGCTCATCTGCATTGTTGGGTCTGGTGTCTGTCATCTTCCTCTTGACAATACTCCATAGATTCTCTATGGGGTTAATGGTATGTCGATAATGGAAGCCAAGGACTCTCTCTCACAATACATGCACAACCGTCAGGTGGAGAGGAGGCCAAGAGACCGCCTCTCTCCCTCACAGCCCTCTTATACCCCGGGTGGCGACGGAACCGGAAAGGTGGAGCCACTACCCATGTCACACAATAACATGTCCCCAAACCCAACAACAGTTCCCTCAGCTTGGGTTACTTGGGCGCTGGCACCGGGACCCTCCCATGATGGCCCTGGGTGGAATTGTTCCTGCTCATTGTCCAGATTACTAGGCAAAGGTTCATCCCACACAGCTCCGTCCATCGTTCGCGGGACCGGCCGGTCCCACAAACCACAGCCCGACCACTTCTCTCCAATGCTGCTTGTGATGGCGAAGCCCAATCCATAAAATAAATTACACCCCATAATGTTCTCTCCACTGGCAGTCACGGTGACCTTCAAGCTGGACACCTCCACTGACTTGTACCTAGCCGTCAGTTCCACCAACCCCACCGTGGACAATCTTCTTCTGCCATATCCACACAGCGACGCTGAATCACCTCTAACCCAATAATGTGGGAAGAAACTCCTCACGGTTGCCCAATTTAACACGGATCTCACTGCTCCCATGTCAGTCAGCAACTGCACTGTTACCCCGTCCACTTCCACCATACAGTAAGAATGGCCGTTGGTACTTGGGAATACAGTGTAAATAACTGTGGGAGGTGAAATGGGGAGATCCTCCTTACGTCTCAGATCCCCTCACTCGAACCTGTAACATGCCCTTGCAAAATGATGCAGGAGTCCACACTTGCCGCAGCATCTTCCTCTTGCTGGACACTCTCTGGCCTTATAATGGTGGTTGGTGGACCCACAACCCAAACACCTGGGCGATCCAGGGGCGGACCTCATCTTGACAGCATTAGCGTAGCCTTCGTCATCCTCCACGCCTTCGTCACCGTCTGGGTCCACTGCCTGCGCCGTCGACTGTGGTTCAAATTGACGATGTGACACTATCTCGCTGAGCTCCTGTGATAGCTTGTCTGCTGCCTCAAATTGCTGAGCTAACTTGATGGACTTACATGTAGATAACGTCAGCCCGCCCGAGTATGTAAGGCGCTTTGACCTCATAGCGGGGCAAACAGTATGTTCTGCCAACTGGTTGCTGACCATCTCTTTTTCCAACTCTCCAAACTGACAGTCCTTGGCCAGCTGGCGTAGGTCTGCTACAAACTGCTGCACTGACTCGCCAGACTGCTGGCCGCACTCTCGAAACTGGATCCTCCGGATGATGACGTTTTCCGGGGCGTGAAAATGTCACAGCATTAGCTCCACCACTTCCTCAAAACTATCACTCTTGCCGAAAGTACTTAAGATACGTTGACCTTCCATTCCTCAGTTGTGAACCAACAGTGCCCATGCCCTCAACTTCTCCAGTCTTCCAAGGTCCAAAGCCACCAAATATGTTTAAAACGCGGCGAACCACCTCGTCCAAAGACTGGGCAGCTCACCGGGAAACTCCAAAAATGACCGAATTGATGTAACTCCCGTGTCCATATTTTTTTTATTTACTCTTGTCGCCAAATATTATGTCGATAATGGAAGCCAAGGACGAAACCGAGTGTTGAACTGGATACAGCTTTATTTGTGATTCTCTCTCACAATACATGCACATCTGTCAGGTGAAGAG
The DNA here is from genome assembly GCA_020510985.1 of Pholidichthys leucotaenia. Taxonomy (NCBI): domain Eukaryota; kingdom Metazoa; phylum Chordata; class Actinopteri; order Cichliformes; family Pholidichthyidae; genus Pholidichthys; species Pholidichthys leucotaenia. Next base: position 390,439,835 of record CM035836.1, on the reverse strand, counting down.
GAGGCCAAGAGACCGCCCCTCTCCCTCACAGCCCTCTTATACCCTGGGTGGCGGTAGAACCGGAAAGGTGGAGCCACCACCCGTGTCACACAATAACATGTCCCCAAACCCAACAGAACATTTAGGTCAGGAGAGTTTACTGGCCAATCAAACACAGTGATGTCATGGTTATTAAGCCAGGTTTTAATACTTTTGGCAGTGTAGTGTGTGTGTGTGTGTGGGGGGGGGTTACCAAGTCCTGCTGGAAAATGAAATCAGCTTCTCCATAAAACTTGTCAGTAGAAGGAAGCATGAAGTGCTCTAAAATTCCCTGGTAGACAACTGCGCTGACTTTGGTCTTGATAAAACACAGTGGACCAACACCAGCAGATGACATGGTTCCTCAAATCATCACTGACTGTGGAAACTTCACACTAAACCTCCAACAACTTAGATTCTGTGCCTCTTCACTCTTTCTCCAGACTCTTGGGACTTTGATTTCCAAATGAAATGCAAAATTTACTTTTATCTGAATAGAGGTCATCTGCTGGTGTTTGTCCACTGTGCTTTATCAAGACCAAAGTCAGCGCAGTCATCTACCAGGAAATTTTAAAGCACTTCATGCTTCTCTCTGCTGACAAGCTTTATGGTGAAGCTGATTACATTTTCCAGCAGGACTTGGCCCCATCCCCCCCCCCCCCCACACGCACACTGCCAAAACTATCAAAATCAGGTTTAATGATCATGGCATCACTGTGTTTGATTGGCCAGCCAACTCTCCTGACCTAAACCCCATACAGAATCTATGGAGTATTGTAAAGAGGAAGATGAGAGACACCAGACCCAACAATGCAGACGAGCCAAAGGTCACTATCAAAGCAACCTGGACTTTCATAACACCTCAGCAGTGCCACAGGCTGATCACCTCCATGCCACGCCACACTGATACAGTAATTAATCCAAGAGGAGCCCCGACCAAGTATTGAGTGTGTACATGGACATACTTTTCAGTCAGCCAACATTTCTATTAAAAAACTGTTTTTTTTTTTAAATTAATTTTATGTAATATTCTAATTTTTTGAGAAACTGAATCTGGGGTTTTCATGGGCTGTTAGCCATAATCACCAAAGTTAAAATAAATAAACACTTGAAATTTGTCACACTCTGTGTAATAACTCTATATAATATAGAAGTTTAATTTTTTTGAATTGAATTACCTAAATAAATCAACTTTTTGTTGACATTCTAATTTATTGAGCTGCACCTGTACATCATTAGAATTACATGCCATTTAATAATTTATGCTAAATTTCAAAGGTTTTATTGTACACTAGGCCCATCAACTTTAATGAATAAAACTCAAACTCCTGTCAAAACCAACAACTTACCTTCTAGTTTCATTCCCTTTCACATGTATATTTTACTTTATTACATTGATCAGTTAGTTATTCAGCTTCTGTATTTCTTAGCGTTTATTTACCATTTTGTGTGTGTGTGTAATGGAGTACTACTGCATTGCAATGTTGCTGCCTTTACTTAAAGAACTTATCTGAATAAATGTTCCACTATAAAAATCCACAATGGCGCTACAATAAATTCTGTAAATATTGAAAAAAATCACAATGTTTATAACCATAGTGATTGCTGGGCACAATAACATTTTGTGTTTCTATTATGCAAGGCAACACCCTATCAGGTTTTGTTTTTTTTTTTCAGCCCTTTGGCTGCTTTATACCCTTTTTGTTTCCGTGTGTCTCTCAGAGTTTCAGAGGGCCAGTAAACCATGCCTTTCAGTCCCCCTGCTTTGTTGTTTTCACTCAGGAATAGGAGTGATGAGCAAACGCTTTCAGACTCAATCCTTGAGCAAAGGCCTGTGCTGACAGGGATTATTATTTATTTGTCATGGTGGATGTAATAAGCTGTAGATACAGGATGGAAGGCCTGTGATTTATTGCTCTGTCGACCGCCACTAGCAGGACGTGCGCTCTAGCGTGCAGGATGAATACTGCACTGTCAGTCCTGTCCATCCGTCACCATCACGTCTCCCCACCACAGCCTCTCTCATGCACCCTCCCATTTCATGCCAAAATACATAAACAATCTTTCATTATTTTGATACCTTCTTCTCCATATTTGCTCTCAGCAAATGACGTGGGGCCCCACTTTTATGTGCCCCATTATTTTGATGCACTAGCTTAAGCCGCATACCTTTTTTGGAATTATTGTAAAACGGTTGACGTTTCCATTCACATTAACATCATGCAAGTCAATACTCTGTTTCGGATTTTGATTTTTCCCTTCATTCTTTAAAATTGAATTAGTGTTCTCTACACAAAAATCTTCTTGACTTCAACATAATCTCATTTTCTTTTGACGATGTGCTTTGCAATGATGAATGTTGCTACAGACAAGCAGGAAGCTGCGCAGTTGTCCACTGGCACCAGCCATTGTGAGGGTAGTACACTATATAATTACAGTCATATTCTGCTGCTGCTTTTAATGTTATTGAGCCACATGTCTCAGAGCGGGTGACTCTCTTGCCTCTCTGTAGGTCATGTAATCTTGTTAAAAGCCTTCATGGTTTTAGGATTATGTTATTGAAATGTCACTTAATTGGATAAACATTTTTCATGCCGTAAACATGCAGAGCCACGTTCTGTTTAGTCGCCATGGATATTGTTTACATGGCACGGGGATTTGCGTAAGTGGAACTGACTCTGTAAACAGCGGCTCCCACTAGAGGCTTTATGCAGAAAGCAGGCTGAAGAGTGAGGCATCAGGGAAAACACTTAGCCCACATATCAGAGCTGCGGACATGTGCTTGGCGAGAGGGAGTGGGCATGTTGGTGACAGGGCCTAATTAATATGAGGAATTGCTTTTGTGTCCGGGTAAAAGACTTGAGCAGGAGCCGCTTTGTTGTTTAGGCCCACTCAGATGAGCGTTCGGTGGGGGATTTTTGTGTGCGTGCATGGAGTCTGCTGTAATCTGTGAATAACATTACATGCACGGAAAGCACCTGGGTACGGAAAGCACCAGGCAGGTCAGAGCAGCCAAAATTTTTATTCCCTAAATCAGACCTTATTATCCGCCTCTCCTTTCTTTCTTCTTCACAAACTGCAGCTGCTTCTTTATTTCTGCTACGCCCCCAGAAGTCATTTTCTGCAACTCACCTTCATATCTGTCTCGTTTCAGGGCTAATTTTTTATCAGCAAATTGTTATTTATGGACTTTTGTTTGTTGTCAGGCATGCTCACTGACAATACAGCTAATAGCAATCATTTCTTATTTGGGGGCTAGTGCTGATGCTTGGGATGGGGGCAGTGAAGTGAGAATACTCATTTGGAGGTTGAGGAAAGTCTTGACAGGTCCCATTTATAACAAGATCATTCTGGAAAGTCCAGCCTATTAATAACCCTCCAATGCAGGCTAATTAGTGCTCCCTGATGTAAATGGGTATGAATCATGGCACTGTGTGAAGATTTCTCCCCTAATGATCATTGGTGGTGTCATCCATGTTTGAACTCTAGAAGCCAATAATATTGATCAGCTAAATTAATTATTTTTGCCATGCCATTGTCCTTTTTCTTATGGCACAGAAGTCTAAAATAATACCTCCTTTACACAAGGGTAGAGAATGTCGAGTCATGAAAAAATGGCCAGATCTCTTGAAAATCTTTGCAACCTCGCAGTGATTACCAAGCTCTTTCAATGATCTTCAGTGGTCTCCACAGTCACCAAGGTTTTGATTCAGTCCAAAACAATCTCTCAGCTGTCACCAAAGGGAAGTGATCTCTTAACGATCTCTCAAGAAGCACCCTAGGAGCACTCAGCAATCTCATCAATGTCCCAATGATCTCCCAGTGATCTTTCAAGGATCTTTCAGCAATCTTTCAATGAATGCCAAATTTTTCCAGAGATGGCCGAGAGATCAGTGAGGGATTACCGAACATTTGATGAAAGACCAATTGCATTGATTGAAACACTACAGTGGAGATCATTGAGAGATCATTGGAAGATGAATTAGATTATTGAGCACTCCTTGAGAGATTATGTCCCTTTGGTGATTGTTGAGAGATTGTTTTGGACAGATCGCTCAGTGGTCATGATCTGTGTTTGTGTAAAGGGGCTGTTAGACATTTACTCCCCAACAATTATAGTTAGTTATTATATTTAATTTAAGCCATGATAACTGGATCTATTTTGAATCTGTTCCGATGTGTTTCTGTTCTTCCATTTTCACTGGATGGTCAAATCCATTCCATGAGAATATTAAAATTTGTCCTCTTTGGAAACAAAAAATAAACTGTTGGATTAGTGCAAACACTGTATCAAAACATGTGTTGAGACAGTTATCTTTTCCACTGTTGCACACTCTTAACTGTGTGTACGAACAAACAAACTGAATTTCAAAAATGTACTGGCAGATGCACTGATGTTTCAGTGCCAGCAAAACTTGCATCATCAAAGTCTTTTCTATGTGTGATGCATTCAGTGTGAAGTTTTTGAGTGAGAAAAACTTTTTAACTTGTTGGTTACTCATTCACTGAGAAGAGCCCTGCTGTTCTCTTTAACATATAGTACCTTTATGTTTCTTTCTTAATTGTTGTATATGGTCTTAAAATACAAAGGGCTTTGATGTTTTTATTGCCGGAGCTCAGCTTTATATAAATAGAATCTAATGAATTCAGTGTGTCCTGCAAAAGCATTATGTCACACTTTGATTAGCAGTTTTTAAACATATTGCATTTTCAAGGTTTTATAATAAGACAGTGATTTGATAACATTCCTTTAATGGATGAGTTCTTTGTCATAATTAATCCGCTAATTTGTTGGAAAGGCCAAAAAATGATAAACCACAGCACAATTCAGTCTAACTGGGCATTATGGTGACTAACAAAATGCACACAAGTCTGTCACTGTTTTTCTCTGTTTACTTTTGGAATATCACAATGAAATTAATTATGTGTTTAGACTGTGATTTCCATGCATCCATCTTCCACTGCATATCCGGGGATCTGGGTTGCAGGGGCATCAGTTCAGGCAGAGTAGCCCAAACTTCTGCCCAGTTCACACAGCGTTGTGATCCGCATGATCCCTCCTGCAAGTGGTGAGCCCACTGGAGGGTGGACCGCTGTGCCTTCTTTGGGTACACTGGGTCCTTGATGTAACGTTTTTCATGGAGATCAACTGGACCACTCTTGGTCTGGCCCTTCAACCATGACCAGCTTGCCTTGGAAGACCCTACCAGGAGCATGTTGCCCCCGACAACCTAGCTTTTGGGATCATTCGGGCACTCATACCCCTCCACCACAATAAGGTTGCAATCCACGGAGAGGTGATTTGCATTGCCCTGGCATTTTAGAGACAGAGATTGGACATATTGCGACTACTCCTTCAGATAAGTAATGCTGAGGCAATTTTGTTTTCATCTTTAAAGTAGAAAGTTTGAATACATACGTTCCATCCAGATTGACAGTATATTAGTCCGTATGATAGTACATTTACCCTATACTACTTTGCTTAAAAAAATTAGAATTTAAACATTTGTTAAGCATTTTTATATATGGTTAGGGATTTTATTATAGGGCAGCATAGTGGCGGAGTGGTTAGCACTGCAGCAGCACAGCAACTCACCCTTGGCCGGGGGAACCTGGGTTCGATCCCAGCCCCCGACCAACAGTGATCTGTGTGGAGTTTGCATGTTCTCCCCATGTCTGTGTGGGTTTACTCCGGGATTTCTCCGGTTTCCTCCCACATGCCAAAAACATGCAAGTTAGGTTAATTGGCATCAACTGGGGATTCTAAATTGTCCTTAGGTATGACTGTGCGAGTGAATGGTTGTGTGTCTGTCTGTGTTGGCCCTGCGGTGGACTGGCGATCTGTCCAGGGTGTACCCTGCCTCTCGCCCAAAGATGCTGGGATAGGCTGCAGTCCCCCCGCGTCCCGAAAAGGATTAAGCGGAAGAAGATGGATGGATGGATGGATTTTATTATACATGCAGGCTATGTTAATATCTACCATACAATAACCGATGTGAGCTGTTTGATCAACCACTGACTATCTGTCTTCTTTCCCCGTCTCTCCTCTTTCAAAGTACAGCTGACTTGCACCTTATCAAGGCTTAATTAGTGATACATTTTCTACTTGCGATGTCTGTTGATGTATTTGAGAAGAAAAGGCAGATTGAGCTGTTGTCTGGCCTGAAAGGCAGCCCTTTGTGAAATTGCTCCCCCTCTTTAACTCCCTGCCTCTCACAATCTCACCTCATTCTCTTCACCCTCCTTCTCTCTTGTTGCCATGCGAGGCCAAGACTGGTCTGGAGAAATGAGGTGCAGCATTAGTGTTTTTTTGCTTGCCTGTGCAATAGAAAACACTGCACGTCAGGGGCCCCGTCAGCAGATTGCCAAGATGCAGATGGGAGGTGAAAAAGCTCCCCGGTGGCAGTCGGGCCCTGCTCAGATGTGATTGCAGCCGCCAGGATGAAGTCAGCACTGACAAAGTGCACCCATTGATGGATGGACAAAGCCGGGAACTGGATGTGAGAATGGATGGGGCCAGAGTGGGAACTTAACACAGACAAACAAAATGAAAGACAGAGAGGAATTACCTGCTAAAGCATTCCGGCAATACAAATCCCAAAGCAATTTACTTACTGCTAACTGAGCACAGGAGGACTGTTTGCATTGGTACAAGTGTACCCGACAGTGAGAATGGCTTTTATTCAGTTGATAGAGGTTGCCCGGTTGCACACAATTTTTTTGTGATCTCCTGTTTTCACCCACAAATATACGCATATTAAGACAAGTGCAGCTTTCCTCGTGTAACTCTTTGTGCACACATGCAAAAATAAACAGACAATCATGTACAGCTATAAGGCTGCAACTTGGTATTTTGTACCTGTCGGGGCTTTATGCCATCACATTGTTTGCAGGATGATAATTATTTCCAAGCTTTATGCATGAAAATATTTTGGGGGAGTGGGTGGTGGTGTGGGTGTTTGGTATATTGACTCAGTGAATAAACCCTTAAATGCACCAGTTATCAAACTGTCCATTTGTTAAATTCAGCACTTTACCAGACTGAACCTTGGCCGTATATGGGAGCTTTAAATCCTCTGTGTGCTCAAGCACAATTTAATTCGTCCCCGCTCAAAGTGGACTGTAAAACACAAGATATTTTAGGTAACTCTTGGCTTGAAGAAAACTAATAACCCCTGAAACTCAGGGCCAATAACCTTCCCAAAATCCTAGAACTGTGTGGGGGGTAGAAGAGTTTGCTGCCTTCGTGGGGAATGAATTCTCATTACCATTGTACTAGCACTACATTAAATGTCAGTGTTGCTGCTGGATGGGGCCTGAAAGATTAAGACTAATGCTGTTGGCCTCAGGAACTCCGATTAGGACTATTCTCATTAATCAGAGTCTTAGAGATGGAAGCAATTTAAAGCTCCGGTCCTTCCTGAGCAAGGGGCAGGGCAGCACCCTGTCATTGACAAGGGACGATGCAGTCATACCCATTCACTATCCTATTATTACCATGCCAAGGGCATGTGAAGGCCAGTCACCTCTACATGCTCATGTCTAATTGAGCTAATCACAAATGATCTTCTGTCACAAACAGATTGCTTAATTAAAGCTGATATTTTTGCTTAATTTGCATCTGTTTCACTGTACAGTATTGTAATGGTTGAAAAAGCAATATACTGTATATGTACTTTGGAGGTTTTTTTTCCATTTCCTTTTGAAATAATTTTATGTCGTATTAATACGTTACACAGTCATTTCTTAGGACTTAACATAAAAACACTGAAAGAAATTCAGTTGCTCTAGTGAACATTGGTGTTTTCACTCTTGGGGCTAGAGCAGGGGTGGGCAATCATGTGCCATGGAGGGCCATTCTACTGCAGGTTTTCTGTTCCACCCAGTCTCTTCAGCAGGTGTTTTCAGTGATTAGCAATCCTTGAAGGTGATCAGAGCAAACACCTGCTGAAGAGACTGGGTGGAACAGAAAACCTGCAGTGGAATGGCCCTCACTGCCCACCCCTGGGCTAGAGTATGGGTTAACTTTATGGATGTGCTTGCTGCACCTCTCAATGATGAAATGAACACTTGCATGTAATTAACATTTACATTTTATCATTGCTTGTCTTTGGACTTTTAAGATCCAATAGATAGATTTCTGTTCTACTCAGTCTATTTGACATATCAAGTTACGATGTGAGCTTTGCAGCACTCTCTACGTGAATATGGTTAGGGGTGGAATTTATTTAGGCAATATGACATGAGAGGGAAGGGGGTATCAATGAATATAGCTCCATGGTGATTCAGTGGTAGGCCTGATGTGCAGCTGCATGATCAGAGACCTAAAGTGTATCTTGTCGCTGCTGTACATTGTGCAGAGAGAGTAGAAGGCTGTGGGGGGTTCATGAAATTATTCAGCGATCCTTCTCTGTCCTTCCTCAGATCCACAGCCAGATTGGATGTGATACTCTATCAAACCCATTCATGTATGTGTTCCACGATGTTGGAAGAAAATGAGTTGGCTATACTACCTGTGGCACGCTGCGCTGAAGTGATGAAGATAATTCATAACAATACTCATGAAAATAACTGTTACTTGGGTGCAGTAATGTTTTTTTAAATCTACAGTAGCCCATGTCATGGCCAACGCGTCCCACAATGCAATATGTTTAAGGTTGCGATCCCAAGCACTATTTTACCTTCACAAGCTCTGAAAAGACATTAGCCAGCAGATGTTTTACTGCACCCCACTGTGGTTTGGATGTGAAGTATAGCAAAGCTACTAATCAAGAGATTTTTGTGGTGTTCAGTTTAGGGTTTGGGAAATGTGTTTTCCACCTTGTATGGCTTATTTATTTAAATACTACACATGACAATAAATAATAGAAGTCAATTACAGTCGAAAAGAAGTTAACTGACCTGAAAAAAACAAAACAACAAAAAAAAAAACATCTCTTGGTGTCAGACCAGAAGAGCTGGTAATGTTGGGAACACAGTTAAGACCGTCTATCAGCAGGACTTAGAAAATATTATAGGTTTATTTATTTATACTAGGCTTTGCTACTGAAAAGTAGTGTAAACATCATTCAGAGAGGTCCTGCTGTTTCAAAGTGTGATGTTTCTGGTGGCATATCCGACCAGGTGGACAGTCTGGGGCAGACCTGGACCTTCATGGACAGATGAGGATCGTCACTTCCTTGTGGTAACGTATCGTCACTTCCTGTTTTGCTGTCTGCCTGTGTGGTTTGCTTTGTGGTTTGCTCTCTAGCCACTAGCTATGGCTACTAGCTCTCTTTCCTGTCCTCCTCTGGTGTGCTCTCTCTGTCAGATGTTTAGCTACACCTCTGCCTCTTTTAGCGATAACGGTAAATGTAATAAATGTTGTCTTTTTGAGGCGCTCGAGGCGAGGTTGTCTGATTTGGAATCCCGGCTCCGCTGCATTGAAACACCGTCTGCGGCAGTTAATCTTGACGGACGCCCATTAGCTGCAGCGGAGCTAGCGAGCTTAGGCCCCCCTGTCAGCGGTCCCTCGGCTCTCCTCAGCAGCGAGGAGACTGGGTGGGTGACGGTGAGAAGGAAGCCTAGTCGCAAAGCCCCGGTTCACCACCAACCTGTTCACATTTCTAATCGTTTTTCCCCGCTCAGCGACACACCCGCTGAGGAAAAAACTCTGATCATTGGCGACTCTGTAGTCAGAAACGTGAACCTAGAGACTCCAGCGGCCATAGTCAAATGCATTCCTGGGGCCAGAGCAGGCGACATCGAGTCAAATCTGAAAATGCTGGCTAAAAGTAACTGTAAATACTCCACAATTGTTATTCATGCCGGCATTAATGACATCCGTCTCCGGCAGTCGGAAGTCACCAAACTTGATGTAGAATCGGTGTGTGAGTTTGCAAAAACGATGTCTGCCACTGTAGTATTCTCTGGGCCCCTCCCCAATCTGACCAGTGATGACATGTTTAGCCGCTCGTCATCCCTGAACCGCTGGCTGTCTGTGTGGTGTCCTAAAAATGACGTGGGCTACATTGACAATTGGAGCTCTTTTTGGGGAAAACCTGGTCTTATGAGACGAGACAGCATTCATCCCACTTTGGATGGTGCTTCTCATTTATCTAACAATCTGGCATCTTTTTTATCCAAATTTCCAAAACCATGACTACTCAGAGTTGGGACCAGGAAGCAGAGTCGCAGTCTTACACGCCTCTCTGCAGCTCCTCTTCATCCGCCACCCCTCAGCTTAGCCCCTGTCTTCCCCATCAGAGAATCGTTGTCTGCTCCCTCCAAAGTGAATAAAAATATAATGTATAAGCATCCCAAAGTGATAAAGCAAAATACTGGTAAAACTCAAATTAAACATAAAGCCCCTAAATTGAATGATTTGGCCTCTGTTCCTCCTCATAATTTAAAAATTAAATGTGGTTTATTAAATATTAGGTCTCTAACTCCCAAGTCTCTGTTAGTCCATGATTTGTTAATTGATCATCAGATTGATTTAATTTCCCTTACAGAGACTTGGTTAGGACAAGAGGATTATGTTGGTTTAAATTAATCAACTCCCTCTGGTTATTTAAACTGTCAAAATCCTAGAAGCTCTGGTCGTGGAGGAGGAGTAGCAACAATTTGCCATTCCAAATTACTAGTTAATGTAAAGCAAAAAACATGTTATAATTCCTTTGAGGGCCTGGTCCTCAGTATTGGGCACTTTAGCAATTTTAGGTTAAACCCAATTTTATTTGCCATAGTTTATCGTCCCCCATCATCCTACTCAGAATTTTTATCCGAATTTGCTGATTTCTTAGTTGATTTAGTGCTGAAATCTGATAGAATAATTATAGTAGGGGACTTTAATATACATGTGGATGTAGATAGTGACTGCCTTAATGTGGCATTCAATTCAATATTAGATTCGATTGGGTTTTCTCAGAAAGTAGGAAATTCTACTCATTACCTCCACCATACATTGGACCTTGTTTTGACATATGGCATAGAAATAGAAAATCTTGTAGTGTCTCCTCATAACCCTGTACTGTCAGACCATTGTCTGTTAACCTTTGATTTTACTATTTCTGACTATTTGGCTCCTAAAGAAAAATATTATTACAGTAGATGCCTCTCAGATGATGCTGTTTCCAAATTTATGCAGATTGTTTCCTCTATGCCATGTGTCAACACAACGGAAATAAGCTATAGACAGCTTGCTCCTTCTGTAATTGATAACATGGTGGATAGTGTTTCAGCTTCTCTGCATCAGACTCTAGACTTGGTGGCCCCCTTAAAAAAGAAAAAGTCTAATCAGAGATTTCTAACTCCTTGGTTCAACACAGAAACTTGTACCTTAAAACAGAAGACTCGTCAATTAGAAAGAAAATGGCGCTCTACTAATTTAGATGAAATCTATTTAGCTTGGAGAAATCATCTTTTAATTTATAAAAAATCTCTTAGAAAAGCTAGAACAAGTTATTATTCTGCATTAATAGAAGAGAACAAGAATAATCTCAGGTTTCTTTTCAGTACTGTAGCCAGGTTGACAAAGAGTCAGGACTCTGTCAATCCTAGCATTCCCTTAGAGCATACTAGTCAGGACTTTATGAACTTTTTCAACAATAAAATTTCATCCATCAGAGATAAAATCAATCAGATTCTTCCCACAGTTAACTTAAATACTGTAACTACTACAACTCCTTCTGTTGATGTCTGTCTTGATGAGTTTACTCCAATCGACCTTTGTGAGTTAGACAAAATAGTTTCCTCATCCAAACCTTCAACTTGTCTTTTAGACCCTATTCCTACCAGGTTATTTAAAGAAGTCTTCCCACTTATTGGTAGCTTTATTCTTCATATAATCAATTCTTCATTAACTTTAGGCCATGTACCGCAGGCTTTTAAAACGGCTGTAATTAAACCCTTACTCAAAAAGCCAACGCTAGATCCAGGAGCTTTAGCTAACTATAGACCAATCTCTAATCTCCCTTTCATTTCAAAAATCTTAGAGTTGTTGCTACGCAATTATTTGACCACCTGCAGGGAAATGGTTTACTTGAAGAGTTTCAATCTGGGTTTAGAATCCATCATAGTACTGAAACAGCCTTAGCGAAGGTCACTAACGACCTCCTCATTGCATCTGATAATGGACTAGTTTCTGTACTTGTCCTTTTAGACCTTAGTGCAGCTTTTGATACTATCGATCATAATATTCTACTTGATAGATTAGAACACTATGTTGGACTTAATGGAACTTCGTTGCAATGGTTTAGATCTTATTTATCTGATAGGTTCCAGTTTGTTCATGTAAATAATGAGTTTTCTTTCAACTCAAAGCTTAGTCATGGAGTTCCACAGGGATCTGTGCTAGGCCCTACTCTTTTTAGTTTATATATGCTTCCGTTAGGCAACATTATTAGAAAGCACTGTATACATTTTCATTGTTATGCAGATGACACACAATTATACCTGTCAATGAAACCAGATGATAGTAATCAATTAGCCAAGTTAGAAGCCTGTCTTAAGGAAATCAAAGCTTGGATGACTTGTAATTTCCTGCTATTAAATTCAGATAAGACTGAAGTCATTCTTGTTGGTCCAAAATACCTTAGAAATTCCTTTCCAAATCAAACTTTCAGTTTGGATGCGGTTACTCTTTCTCTTAATAGCTCTGTGAGGAACCTTGGAGTTATTTTTGATCAGGATTTGTCCTTCAATTCACATATTAAATTTGTTTCTAAGACTGCCTTCTATCAATTGCATAATATTGCCAAGATTAGGAGCATCTTGTCTCAGAGTGATGCTGAGAAACTGATCCACACTTTTGTTAGCTCGAGATTAGATTATTGTAATTCTTTATTATCAGGCTGTCCTAAAACATCTTTAAAAAGTCTTCAGCTGATCCAAAATGCTGCAGCAAAGAGTTTTAACAGGTACTAGAAAGAGAGATCATATCTCTCCGGTTCTGGCCTCCCTTCATTGGCTTCCCATAGAGTTTAGAATTAAGTTTAAAATCCTTCTTCTTACTTACAAAGCTCTAAACAATCAGGCTCCTTTTTATTTAAAAGATCTGATACTACCGTATTATCCTAACAGAGCACTACGCTCCCAAAATGCAGGATTACTTGTAATACCTAGAATCTCCAAAAGTACAATGGGAGGCAGAGCCTTCAGTTATCAAGCTCCTCTCCTGTGGAATCAGCTGCCAATCTGGATTCGGGAGTCAGACTCGATCTCTGTTTTTAAGAATAGGGCTAAAACCTACCTTTTTGATATAGCCTACAATTAGGGAGGGATCATGTGTTTCTGAACCCTCCCTTAGTTATGCTGCTAATAGGTTTAGTCAGCCGGGGGACCTCCAGTAATGCACTGGGCCTCACTCCTTTCCTCACTCTCTATGAAATATTTTTTTTTGCTGGTCATTAACATTTGTTTGTTCTCTCCCATAGATTGAGTCCCCATCGTGCTGTTTGCTCTCTACATGTCTGTTCTTTTCTTCTTCTCTGTCCCCTCACTCCCCAGCCAGTCGCAGCAGATGACTGCCCCTCCCTGAGCCTGGTTCTGCTGGAGGTTTCTTCCTGTTAAAAGGGAGTTTTTCCTCTCCACCGTCGCCAAGTGCTTGCTCACAGGGGATCGCCTGATTGCTGGGGTCTTTCTGCAACTGTGGGGGTTCCCCCCTACAGTTGATAGTGCTATGAGATGACTGTTGTTGTGAAATGGCGCTATATAAATAAAGTTGAATTGAATTGAATTGAATTCTCTCAGATGGCCTGGGAACATCTCAGTATCCATCCCTTATAGACTGGATTGGGGGAACATAGAGGGGACTGTGGGCATCTATGCTCAGAGTGATGCCCATATAGTCCAGGCTCACAAGATGAGTGGTTGAAAATTTATGGATTGGTATATTTTTCGTGTCTATTGCAGCAAGAACTGTTCAGTCTTTGTACAGTACGTTTTGGGAGCCATAGCTGGTCGATTCTTATTGTTTGTGACACGTTATGATTTGTGTCCAAGGTTATCCATGTCAATGTGGTAACAGGAGGGTAAAGAGAAGCTTTGAGGTTTACACTGAAAACAACCTGTGTTTGGTTCTCAATTAGCACCTGTCATGGGAGACAAGCTGCCGGGCTCATGCACCCTGTGACACCCAGTAGATGGGCTCCTGCTTTGTAATCCACCGGGGAAGAAAGAACTCCTTGGTGGGAGTCAATGTGTTCTGTAAACAGGGTTACAAAAGGGAGTGAATCTCTCATAAATCTTGCGGTGTAGTGGTATCATTTCCTTCAGCTGACCTTGACAAGGTTACAGGATAAGAACCCTGGGTGGTAAGAAGGGGAAAAAGCATCATATGATGTATGGGCAAGTGGAACAAGGTGTGCCATGAATCAGAGTGGCCTGTGATTAGCTGTGAAATCTTACACATGTGAACCTCCTCTTTGCTGTTGGCCATCATCCACACTATTTACCTCCAATTTCTTTTGATCTGGCAACTGTGGCGCCACAGAGTGTGAAAAGCTGAAAATAACCTCAGCTGTTGTTCTACTTTGTGGGTAAGAAAGGTCTGAGATTGTTAGAAATATTTCTGGTAGATTGGTTCCTCAGTGTGAGCTGCAGAGCTGGACCATTGAGCACATTTTTCTTCCCCTATTTGCCTTTCAAACAAATACTTATCAACAGGCCATGAAGTAATCAATGAAGATAATCCATCTGGGAGCCTGTCGATATGGTAATGACTCTGTCTCATCGTTATTGCTACACAGCCATAAATCATTCGCTTTAGCAGAATGCTTAGCAGCTGTTGCAACAATCCCATGGTTGTGCAGAATAAAGTGCTGCCTTTGTGATTAATGCCTCAGAATTGTGTTGCATTGTATGCTGATTGTTTTCAGATTTTGTTGAAAAGAAAAGAATAAAGAGGATAGATTGCATATCAATAAACCAAGGGGCTTCAAACAAGATTGCATAAAGGTAAGATGCAAATGTCACTCTTAATCAATTATATTTACTTACACACACAGTGAAGCCAGATAGATTAAATAATAAATAAATGTTTTATAATGAAATGGGAGGACTGCTCATAAGCTGTCATCATTATCAAGCCTGTTTTCAATGCACAGATTATACAAATGATTTTGATTAAAGTTTCCTTTGAACAATACTGTATGCTATCACCAGGAAAACATAAAAAAAAATAAAATTGTGATCTGCACCCATAAGTGTATCGGGATTAGATAATATTTAACCAGTCCACACATAACAGAACAGAACTCTTCACACACTGCCATCTCCAATGCCACATGCGTTGGAGATGGTGCTAAGAATATGCGTCAAATATGTATGCGTGACATCCTGTCACCTCCATCAGATCGTCTCCCAAAACTGCCTTTTTTAACATTTTTTCAACCACTGTCAACTGGTACACTTCTGGATAACGGTTTTATCCATCACGCCTCTTTATCCGGTACCTCTACTTTTAACAATCGAGTCTGGTGACCTTGAGGTTTTTTTTAATCATCTTTTCCTGCCTTTAGCCAGACGCCACTCGCCGCTAGCTGGGTAACTTGTTTTTAGCGTTAGCGCTACATTTCCCAGGACCTGCAGAAGCTACCGAGACTCATCCGCCATCTAAATCTGCCCAGTTCACTACGTTCATCTCCGCAACGGGCCCAACTGCTGGGACCATGCTGCTATCACACTCAACTATGGTTCCACTCACCTCTCCATCTGGCTGTGTCAACTGCACCATCCTCGCAGAGAAGGTCTCTGAGTTGGAACAAAAAATATCCACACTCCACCAGATCCATGAAGCCAAACTTCAAATAGACACCATCATCATCCATTCCACTCAACCAAATTTTGCATTCTCCACCGCAGAAATCCTCATACATGCATTTATCACATCCAGATGAGAATATTGTAATAGCATTCTTTATGGCTCATCATCCAAAGTCCTCCAGAAACTTCAATACATTCAGAACTCAGCCACCCATCTCCTCGCCCAGTCCCGCTTCAGCGACCACATCGCCCCCATCCTCCAGAACCTCCACTGGCATACACTCCAGAACCTCCACTCACAACGCATGCAGTTCAAAGCCCTCCATCACCAGGCCCCTTCCTATCTGACCGACCTGTTGCACCCCCCCCCCCCCCCCCGCCGCCAGCCCCTGCGCTGCCTCCGTTCCTCTGATACAAACCTCCTCTCTCCACCACACAGAACTAAGCACAGAATCTGGGGTGGACAAAGCCATTTCCATCGCCACCCCCTCCCTCTGGATCTCTCTCTCCCAACAGATCCATAACAGCACAGACAAATCATTACTCAAAACCCACCTGTTCAGACTTGCTTTTAATCTTTAATTTTAATTGTGCATTTTTTTGTCTCTTCCCTAATGTAAAGCATCTTTGAGTGCTTTGGAAAGCGCTATGCAAATAAAATGTATTATTTTACCTGCTATTCTTGAAACTTCTGGAACTGACACTTTGGGAACTTTGGTAAGAAATAAAACCCTTTGAAAAGCAAACTTCTGCTCACTCATTTGTTCAACAGAAAATACAAATATATGCATCTTGAAAATTTGGTAAATCAAAGGAAACGTGGCTTTAGTTTGTTGCAATAATCAAAATTCCTTCACATCATCCCTATTTTATCTGAATGTAATCAACTAATCATCTTCATTAATGGCTGTAAAAGAAAACTAATACATTTATCATTTGGTACTATTCTTTATCCAAAATAATAATTATTTTTGTTCAATATTTGAACCTGATTTTTTTTAAATGGTGATAAGAGGTGTCAATATGCAGGCTGTGATGGCTTCTCCAACAGCCACGCACCAGGAATAAATGGTGGTAATTTTCATTCATTCATTCATGATCATGGACTTCAGGAATTGCAGCTGTAAGGTGGTCCCCAGCTTCAAGTACCTTGCACTACATATTGCAGACAACTAGGTGGACACCTGGTCCATCAACACAGCCAGCATAGTAAAGAAAGTCCACCAATACCTCTGCTCCTTAAAGAACCTGAAGCATTCTGGACTTGGCTCTCCTTCCCTCATTTCTTTTTACAGATGTGGGGTGGAGAGCGTTCTGACCCAGTCCATCGCCGTGTGGTATGGCAACTACACTGCAGTAGACAGGAAAGCACTGCAGTGGGTGATGAAAGCTGCAGAATGAATCACTTGGTGTAGTTTTGTATCCATCAGTGTATCCATCAGTCACTGCAGGAGCAGGGCCTCCAATATTATGAAAGACCTCACTCCTTCTGCACATGGACTGTTTGTCCCTCTGCCTTCAGGAAGAAGGCTGCACAGCATTAAGACCAGAACCGCTCTTCTCAGGTCCAGCTTCTTTCCTGAGGTGGTTAGACTGGTGAACAGGACACCACACACTAAATGACTTGATTGATTTTATTTATTTATTTATTTGAACATCAAGACAAAAAATTAAAAACAAGGAAATCAAACCAAAAAAATAACATAACAAGAATGTCCTTGTTCAAAAGGAGTGGGAAGAGGCCAATGCTTATATAGTCCCACCCCTTCTCCATTCCCAGTAAATTATAATATCATCATCAGAGTCATTTACAGTGGTGTGAAAAAGTGTTTGCCCCCTTCCTGATTTCTCTCTTTTTTTTTTGTATGTTTGTCACACTTAAATGTTTCAGATCATCAAACACATTTAAATATTAGACAAAGATAACACAAGTAATCATAAAATGCAGTTTTTAAGTGAAGGTGTTTATTATTAAGGGTGAATAAAAAATCCAAACTTGCATGGCCCAGTGTGAAAAAGTGATTGCTCCCCCATATTAAAACATAAATTAACTGTGGTTTGTCACATCTTTGGAAAGCTGAGTTCAATTTCTCTAGCCACACCCAGGCCTGATTACTGCCACACCTGTTCTCAATCAAGAAATCACTTAAATAGGACCGGCCTGACAAAGTGAAGTAGACAAAAAGATCCTCAAAAGCTAGACATCATGCTGCTACCCAAAGAAATTCAGGAACAAATGAGAAACAAAGTAACTGAGATCTATCAGTCTGGAAAAGGTTACAAAGCCATTTCTAAAGCTTTAGGGCTCCAGCGAACCACAGTGAGAGCCATTTTCCACAAATGGCGAAAACATGGAACAGTGGTGAACCTTCCAAGGAGTGGCCGGCCGACCAAAATTACCCCAAGAGTAAAGTGATGACTCATCCAAGAGGTCACAAAAGACCCCACAACAACATCCAAAGAACTGCAGGCCTCACTTGCCTCAGTTAAGGTCAGTGTTCATGACTCCAACATAAGAAAGAGACTGGGCAAAAATGGCCTGTATGGCAGAGTTCCAAGATGAAAATCACTGCTGAGCAAAAAGAACATAAAGGCTCGTCTCAGTTTTGCCAGAAAACATCTTGATGATCCCCAAGACTTTTTGTTGTGCTGCGGCCCTCCCGGACTGCAAATGAGACGCTATAGGCGACCAGTGAGTTTGCGTATTTCTTAAACAAGGAATAAAGGTGCAAAATAATGAGCCACGAGGGGCAAAACACAAATAAAGGCTAAGGCAGAAACATACTAACGATACACACAGATTAATGAATAAACTTACGAAGAGTAGCGAGGAGTTAGAGGATGACTGGAGCCGGGACGTAGGGACTCCAGCCTAACATTGGGGAGACCAGCGTTATTTAGTCACGCATGAGGTCGCAGCCCCGAGAGACCAAAACTGCTCCCTTAAATAGGAACAGGATAGCACAGTTGATGAGGGCATCATCAGCTCCATTGATTCCAGCTGTCACAGCCAGCTCAGCTCTGACAGCTGGAAGCCCCGCAGAGACGCTGTCAGAATAAGAGCTCTGCGGGACCATAAGGAATACTATTGAATGGGAGGAAAATACTGCATGACCCGAGCATGGACGAGATCGGCACTCAGACCATGACAGTACCCCCCCCCGAACGACACACTCCGGGCGTAACTGTAACATCCAAGCCTCCCCCCCACCCAGAAGGATACGAAATCTCACCTAGGGCGGGAGGAGGGAGGAAAAGGCTCGGCGGGCAAGAATCAAAGGAAAGACACCAAAAAACAACGACCAGGGCCAAAAACAGAACAAATACGAGCATAGTGCACAACAGAGCAAAAAAAAAAACAAAACACAGATGTACTCCATTACGCACAGGCAGAGGACAAAACCAAAAAAGCAAATAACAGATACACGGTTAAACACCATAATAAGCAGGCGTCTCTCCACCAGAGAAGGGAAAACACAAAATCACGCTAAAATAGCGGCGAATACATACAGTTCAATGAGAATAAATAACCGGCAGAGGTGACAACAGAACATATCACAGACTATCGAGAAAAAAGAAACAAAAAACACACGCTAAAGAGCGGCGATATACACACAGTTCAATACAGTCCAAGACAAAAGCATCCCTAAACATACAGAGGAGGGAGGGGGGGAAAGGGATGACGACAGGCAGAGCACAATGGGGTAAAAAACCACAAGTTCAGGTGGTCTGCCTGCATCTAGCGTCCAGATCGCTAACAGGGGGAAAAGGATCAGTTCAGGTGGCCTACCCCAGTCCCAGGCCCGGAAAAACAGTACTTCTGGCGGCCGGACCAGGCACCCGAATCGAAAGGCCAATCTGTCGGGCGGCCGACCAAGAACGCCAAACGGGTGAGGCAATGTCCCTTTCGGCTGACCCACGTCATTCCACCACTAGAACCACAGGAGAGCACTCGGAGACGGCATCCCTATGGAGAGGGATAGCGAGGGAGAGCCGAGCCAAAAACAGGAAGTCCCAGCGGCCCCCGTTGGACGGAAACAAGGAATGGGGAAGACACGAGGGACCAGTCCAGCTATGATCAGCAGAGGATCTGCAGCTCCACCTCCGAACTTCACTAGATTAGGCGCTGTCCTCCTGTCGGATCCCACGTGAGCCCGAGCTGCACCCACGATGGACCCCGATTGGGTCGCGGCTGCACCCACGATGGACCCCGACTGGGTCGGAACAGCACCAGGAACGACCTCCAACCCCGAGTCCAGATCCTCCAGAACAGAGACCAGGACCGACTCATCACCGGCGACCCTGGGAGAAGGCTCAGGAAAGGGAAAAGGACCGGAATCAGGATCATCGGCAGCGACAGAACCCGGCGAGACAGGCTCGGACGCAGCGGATGGCTGCACCCGGCTTGTCTCCCCGAGAGACAGGCAAAAATACTCCAGAGTAGAAAGGAGGAAGACAAAGTAGAGCACTTGCCTGATCTCGAGTTCTGTTGCCGTCCAGGACTTCAGCGATCCGGGTTCAGGACGTAGAAGGACGTCCTCTGGCTCCCACTCGGCTACGGCGGGCTCCGCAGCTGGCATGATGGTCTCCACAGTCTGAGGACCCTCCAACGCTGACGTCCACACCGACGACCCACACGGCGTGGTGGCAGGAGATCGTTGACCTGCTGGGTCGAACCGCTCCTCCATGGAGACCAGGGGACGCTTCGTCGTTGGCGCAGGCTCCAATTTGCAATCCGCCCTCCTCCTCTGCCCGTAACGTGGCTGTGGGGCTGGATCCAAACTCTCCAGGGCTGCAGGCTCCTTCCTTGTCCGGCGGTGTAGTCCTGACCGCGGGGAACGCTCAGGGGAAGGAGACACAGAAGCAGCAGGTTCACTATTAATTACTGCAGCAGGTGGAGGGAGCTAGGGGGACTGTAAACCCCGAGCTCCACCCCCAGGGATCAGACAAGGCAATTCACTCAGTGAGGGAAAAGAATGAACGTGCACTTGCCTGCTTCGCTGAGGACCGATGGGATCCGCTGCAGTGGACTTGGTTCCCCTCTTCCCCCACTGGATGGTGACGGAGGGCCCCCCGGGAAGACGAGAAGGAGCCTCTCGCACCGGATCAGGAACAGGAGCAGCCGGAGGCGGACTCATGGAGTTCACAGCAGCTGGAGAGGGCGTTGAGGAGGGGGGAGGAACAGCCGAGGCGAATCAGGATCGAGGAGCTGACAGAACAGTGGGGACAGATGACCCGGAGGTGGAGGCAGCTGTCTTACTCCTCCGACGAGACACGGAGGCTGCAGCTGGCTGGGAGACAGAGTTTGTGCGGCTACCCAGAACTGGATCCAGACAGGGTTCTCACTGAGGCTTGCGATCAGCATGGAGACAACGTTTACTGGCAGAGGGCAAGGTGAAGGTGAGGTTAGGGAAACGCCACTCCTGCGCAGAAACAGAGGTGAGCAGGTCAGCGTATTCAGGGTAATCATACAGTTCTGGATTCCTCTCCACCAGCCTGACCGCCGCCGTCACATGCTTCATAATCGGTGTAGGATGGGAGGCGGAGCGAGCTGCAGCCACTCGGTCCCGGATGGAAATCGCTGTCAGCTGTAAATCCTCAGGGGGAATCCCGACTGACGTCTCACTCCATCGGGGATGACCTCTGGGTGGTGCGAACTCCTGGACTGGATGAGGGACAGGAATGGGATCCCGAAGTGAGGAGCAAGGATGCTTCCTCTTCGGCTTCCTGCCAGAGTTTCCCTCCAGCCCACGGAGCTTCTCCCGATGCGCAGAGATGTCCACCATCTTCGCCATGATTTCAGGGTGGTTAGCGTAGCGAGGATGGCGGTTAATGATCACCTCAGCGAGGTCCAGGTACCAGCGTGCATCGCTGGGAGTGTCGTAGAGGTGAGCGGTGAAGAGGATACCATCAATATCGTCGAGGGCCTTCACCAGCTCGTAGCCCAGGCTCCTAGCGTAGCCCTTGAGTGGCGCCATCTCCCAGCACACTGGTACACAGTAAGTGGAAAATCAAGTCCAAACGGCCACCGGCGTCTCAGTCTGGCTGCAACATACTGTTATGGTGCGGCCCTCACGGACCACTAATGAGACGCTATAGGCGACCAGTGAGTTTGCGTATTTATTAAACAAGGACAAAAGGTACAAAATAATGAGCCATGAGGGGCAAAACACAAATAAAGGCTAAGGCAGGAACACACTGACGATACACACAGATTAATGAATAAACTTACGAAGAGTAGTGAGGAGTTAGAGGATGACTGGAGCCAGGACATAGGGACTCCAGCCTAACGTTGGGGAGACCAGCGTTATCCATTCACGTATGAGGTCGCAGCCCCAACAGACCGAAGCTGGTCCCTTAAATAGGAACAGGATAGCACAGCTGATGAGGGTATCATCAGCTCCATTGATTCCAGCTGTCACAGCCAGCTCAGCTCTGACAGCCGGAAGCCCCACAGAGACGCCGTCAGAATAAGAGCTCTGCGGGACCATAAGGAATACTATTGAATGGGAGGAAAATACTGCATGACCCGAGCGTGGACGAGATCGGCGCTCAGACCATGACACTTTTGGGAAAATACTCTGTGGACTGACGAGGCAAAAGTTGAACCTTTTGGAATGTGTGTGTCCCATTACATCCAGCATAAAAGTAACACAGTATTTCAGAAAAGGAACATCATACCAACAGTAAAATATGGTGGTGGTAGTGTGATGGTCTGGGGCTGTTTTGCTGCTTCAGGACCCAGAAGACTTGCTGTGGTAAATGGAACCATGAATTCTGCTGTCTACCAAAAAGTCCTGAAGGAGAATGTCCAGCCATCTGTTCGTGACCTCAAACTGAAGCGCACTTGGGTTCTGCACCAGGACAATGATCCAAAACACACCAGCAAGTCCACCTCTGACTGGCTTAAGAAAAACAAAATGAAGACTTTGGAGTGCCCTAGTCAAAGTCCTAACCTGAATCCAATTGAGATTCTGTAGCATGACCTTAAAAAGGTGGTTCATGCTCGAAAACCCTCTAATGTGGCTGAATTGCAATTCTGCAAAGATAAGTGGACCAAAATTCCTCCACAGCACTGTAAAAGACTCACTGGCAGTTATTGCAAACCCTTGATTGCAGGTGTTGCTGCTAATTGTGGCCCAACCAGTTATTAGGTTTAGGGGGCAATCACTTTTTCACACAGGGCCATGTAGGTTTGGATTTTTTTTCCCCTTAATACTAACTAACTAACTAACTAACTAACCTGCACTTATATAGCGCTTTTCTAGTCACAAAGACCACTCAAAGCGCTTTCATTAATACTAACCCTCTATTCTAAGGGCCTATAGGAAACAGATATCTAGGGACAATTTAGAACAGCCAATTAACCTAACATGCATGTTTTTGGCATGTGGGAGGAAACCGGAGAAATCCCGGAGTAAACCCACGCAACACGGGGAGAACATGCAAACTCCACACAGATCACTGTTGGTCGGGGGCTGGGATCGAACCCATGATCCCCACAATCCCCCGGCCAAGGATAAACTGTGCTGCCGCAGTGCTAACCACTGCGCCACCGTGCAGTTAATAATAAACACCTTCATTTAAAAACTGCATTTTGTGTTTACATGTGTTATATTTGTCTAATATTTAAATTTGTTTGATGATCTGAAACATTTAAGTGTGACAAACATACAAAAAAATGAGAAATCAGGAAGGGGGCAAACACTTTTTCACACCACTGTAGTCATAGTCATAGGTTATGCAATTTTGAGGATGTGTGCAGTATTAGGATGTTTATATTTTTAGTTTTCTTTTAGCTTTACTTAGTCCTTTTATAGCTCTTTTTAGTACTTTTATGACTCTTTTAGCTTTTACATTTGTATTGTTTTCACTGAGCCTTGAATACTGAAATTTTGTTTTTGAGGACGTACTACAGTGGATATAAATCCTTAAAAACAAATCTACATTGTCTAAAATGGTATCTTATGCCATGCTTTCTAAAAAAAAAAAAAAAAAAAACCCTTTCATTGTTTTTCAGTTGCTTGTGAAATTCTTTCCCCTTTTCCTCCTTCTTCAAACGGCAGGATCTATGTATATTCTATAATTAGGCCCACCC
Organism: Pholidichthys leucotaenia; assembly: GCA_020510985.1. Classification (NCBI taxonomy): domain Eukaryota; kingdom Metazoa; phylum Chordata; class Actinopteri; order Cichliformes; family Pholidichthyidae; genus Pholidichthys; species Pholidichthys leucotaenia. The sequence continues at coordinate 390,415,975 of CM035836.1, read as the reverse complement.
AGGTCCTGCCCATGAGGATGTTTATGCGCCGTCTCTCCTCCAGGACCACATACAGAAGTCTGCACGCTAGCAAATTTAACCAGAAAATAAAAGTATTGAAGATCTAATGTTTGGAAAAACTACAATACAATGCTGCCATGACTGCGGAGTTTCCAAGCAACCACTTGGCACTTGCGGTGCACACGGCACACACACTGGCCACCACCACTGTCCTCTGCCAGCACACGGGCTACATACAGCCACCCAAAACCACACTGCGAGTCCTCACTAGTGCTCGCACATGTGTAACTTAAAAAGTTAACACCATCATAACTATTTAAAGGAACAACCAGATCGATAACATGCAACCCCACATGCACCAGGGCAGCCTGCAACACGACAGAAAGGCAGCTGGAGCTGCCAGAGCTTCTCTCAGCAATTGCCAAACAACACTCAACATTCATTCTGTACACAATCATGTCATAACCTGCCCTTTTTAAGGGCTGACTGAAGATGCCACACGCTGACTTTGAGTTTTCACATTTATTTACTGAAAGACGCATAGGAACAAAAATGCACGAATATGCACACTTACAGATAACGAAGAATACCGGGGCACACCCGGAGGATGCAATACCGACTGGGGCTCTGTCTCGCAATAACACAATACAGATGGGGGCTCCGTGTCAGAATGCGCAGGATGTAATAATAATGTCTGGTATGCAAGACCGCTGCAAAGAATCAGCTACACTGGCCTGCTTAAATAGAAGGCATCAGATGATCATCAGGTGTGGGTACATGAGTGACAACGTAATCAAAATAACAAGTGACAGCTGTGCAGCCCGCGAAACAGGATTTGACAGCTGGAAGCTGCACAGCACTGTCAAAACAAAAGTACAGACCGGGAAACTAAATAATACAAGAATAAAATAACACAACCCCAAAAGATGTAAATAATACCATAACTACAAAATGACATACAATAACTAGGCAAGACTATAAGGGCACAACTAAGAATACAACTCATAAATGACCATAATAAATAATAGAAACAAACAGAAAAAAGACTAAACTTACACTGAGACTGAGCACGGCCTTCACCCATGCTCAGGATGATGACAGTGCCCCCCCTCCCCAAGGGGTGGATTCCAGACACCCCAGGGCAACATCAAAAAAGAAAAGAGGACCCACCCACAAAAGAGATCCCCCCCTCCAACAAGAAAAACAACCCAGGCGGGAGGAGGGGGAACCTAGGCACGGAGGGACCAAACCCAAAAGAGAAACAAGACAAAAAAAAACCAAACTCATGACCCACAACCCAAACAGATATGGCAGCACAGGACTCTAGGGCCCCTGGGAAGATAGATAAGGCAGTTCAGGTGGCCTATCAAAGTCCCAAGACCACCAGATTATGCAGTGGCACATGTTCGGTGGCTTCAAGAGTTCTTGAGCCACTTGAGCAGCTGGCGTAGCCCGTTGGGTGGTCTCCCAGAGGTCTTGAGCCACCAACCAAATGACGCAGTCCGTCGGGTGGTCTCCCTATATACCTGAGCCAACAGGCTGCGGGGCCCAACGCGTCCCCTCCTGGAGGTGGTAGCTGGAACCCATGCCCCCAACAGACCACGTGGACTGCAGCGTGGATGAAGCGGGACAAGGGCTGCAGACGGTTGGTTCCTGACTCTGATTGTTGGCCAACAGCGGAGCCAGATGGCGATGATGGCTGACCAGCGAGGACACCAGAGGAAGGAAGCAGCCGACCATGAAGCAACCCAACAGTGAAGATGACTGATCAGCAGGGACCCCCAGCTTGACCCGATGACCCCCGGCGACCTCCGACGAAGGTGAAGGATCCATGATGACCTTGGGGGAAGGTGGGGAATCCATGATGACCTCCAGCAAAGGCGGGAGACCCCCAACGACCTCTGGCAATGGTGGGAGACCCTCAATGACCTCTGGCAATGGCAGAATACCCTCAATGACCTGTGGCGATGGCAGGAGACCCTCAACAACCTCTGGCGATGGTGGGGGACCCTCAACAACCTCCAGCGGTGGCGGAGAACCCTCAACGACCTCGGACTGAGGTGGCGGACCCATGATGACTTCAGACTGAGGCGGAGCACCCGCGACGACCTCGGATTGATGCTACATGTCCACTGGTCCAGATTTTTAGGAAAGGAATCTGCATACCGTAACCCCTGAGGCGTGGAAAAGGGGCGTGTAGCCTAGTTCTTGGCTAGGCAGAGTCGAGCAACGCGGGAGGAAATACTGGAATAGTCATTAACCATGAGCAGATTGTTTTTAATAGTGCTGGTATATTTGTGCTACAAAAGGCTATGTTGTCATCGTCGCCATCGGTTTTGGGTTCACCCAGTCCTACAGACCCGCACAATGCATGTTGAATTTGACCGCCTGGTTCATGAGCTTCGGCTGGATGAGCCAATATTCCACTGCTCTCCATGCCTTGTTCCTTTGTATGTTGTTTTTATATGACGGCAAGGAGTGGTCATATAGTATTGGGTTGCCTGAAACAGCGGTTATTAATTTCTCCTTCAAGTCTTCACAACAACACGTAACACACAGATCTGCCCCCCCCCCCCGTCTTCTCCTCCATCTGGCTGGTTCACTGGATTGGTCAACGGGTCCGGCTGTGGGCGGTTTTCAGCTCTCTGCTGCTACCAGACAATGTGGCGTCCTTGGTCTCCATATCTTTAAAACAAACTGGTGAAAAGTGTTTCTGACATCATTTTGTGCGAGAAATAGTAGGGTCAGTTAATAAATCCGTTGTTATTTGACATCAAAAACCACTGGTTTTAAAGCTCAGGATGACAGTGCTGCTTCCGGTTCATGACCATAGGGAAAAAGGCTTTACCGGGGGAGATCTTTGTGCAAATGAGCTGTAGGGTACCTACGGGCGACTCGGCACAACAAGTACATTTTTCAACCACTCTGCACCCAAATGCTTTCTGCTGCATTTCCAATACACAATGAATAAGAAGCGGAAAAATGATGGAACCAGTGGACACGTAGCATGAGGTGGAGCACCCGCGACGGCCTCGGACTGAGGCGGAGCACCTGCGGTGGCCTCGGACTGAGGTGAAGCACCCACGGTGGCCTCGGACTGAGGCGGAGCACCCATGGCAGCCTCGGGCGGAGAGGCAGAACCCATGGAGACCTTGGGCGGAGAGGCAGGACCCTCGGAAAACTTGGGCGGAGAGGCAAGACCCTCAGAGACCTCAGGTGGAGAGGCCAGACCCATGGAGACCTCGGGCGATGAGGCAGGACCCATGGGAACCTCTGGCGGAGATGGAGGACCCATGATGACCTCAGGCAGAGATAGAGGAGTACCATCAGCGGACCCAGACGAGGACTCATGCAGAGGAGAAGACTCATATGCCGGGTTACTACCACCAGCAGCAGTGGAGCCCGGCGAGGAGAACTCACAAGCAGAGGGTGTCTGCAGCTGATTCTCCTCACCACAAGCAGGGCAAGACTTCTCTAACACTGATAATTTAGAAACAGGACAGAGTACTTGCCTTGAGGCTCCACCGCCATCCAGGACTCTGGTGACTCCAGCTGGGGCATCTCTGGTCTGCTCGTCCAACATTCCGCCTCTGATATGGCCACCTCGGACAGTGAGAAAGAAAAAAAAAAACAAAAACGCTGGAGACTCACCAGCAGCAGTGGAGCCTGTTGAGGAGAGCTCAGGAGCAGAGGACATCTGCAACTGATTCTTCCCCCCATGAGCCAGACAAGAATTCTCTAGATCTGAAGATGGTAAAACAGAACCAAGTACTTGCCTGGACTCGAGCTCCACCGCCACCCAGGACTCCGACAACTCTGCTGCAACGACCTCTGCAGCAGGTATGGCAGTGGATGCAGCCCAAAGACCTCCAGGCATGACGACCGACGCAGGTGGCCCTCCCGGCGTGGTGGCTGAGACTGGAGGTCGCTTCATCACTGGCGCTGAGTCCCGGGCAGCTGAAACCAGGGGACACTCCCTTGTCGGCTCAGGCTTCAGGGATCTGGGACTGCCCCTCTCCTGCCCAGGACATGGCTGCGGGGCTTGCGTGGGATTCACCAGGGCCGCAGACTCCTCTGTCGTCCGATGGCTCTATCCAAGGACCGACAGACGCTGAGGGAAGATGGGAGGAAACACAGGAAAGACGGGCGAGGAGCAGATGATTGCAGCAGATGGTGAGGGCTCAGCCACAGTGGGCTGCTGACACTGAGCCTCTCCACCGAGGACAAGGCAAGAAATTTCATTTTCATGTGTAAGAGAATGGGGTCGTCTGATGGGGAGGCAGAGACCGATGATGCTCCGGAGTCCAGGAATGCCGGCTCATCGGCATCGACTTCACTCCCCCCCCCCCCTGAAAAAACACCCTCCAGCTCCTGCATAACCACCGGAAGGATCCATGGCTTGTACTCCAGTAGTAGCTCCTTCTCCGCCGAAAAATCCTGCTGGCGTTCCTCCACAGTTTGGCCCTCAGGGAGCGCAAGGATGATGTGCCCAATCCGGCTGACTGCGGGCTCTCCCAGCACCGGAGGAACGGCCAATGGTGCGGACCCTTGTTCAGGTGGAGGAGACGAGGTAGCAGCAGGATGAACTCCAGCTCTACGTAGTGGAGCCAGAAGACGCCTCACTGATGGCCTTGGGTCCTGTGACGCCAAAACCAGGGGACACTCCTTAGAGGGGGTACTCCTCTCCCGTGGAGAGCGTGGCTGTGGGGCTGGAACAGGACCTCTCGACACCACAGGACCCTCCGTCGTCCGGTGGATCCCTCCCAGGACTGGCGAACACTCAAGGAGAGCAGAGGGGGACACAGGAGAAGCAAGTGAGGAATCAGGATCAACTGCAGCAGCAGGTGATGAGAGCTCAGTAACAGTGTTTGGCTGCCTCTGAGCCCACCCCCCCCCCCCCCACACACACACACACACATGTGAAATAGGCAAGACAATTAATTTTTAGAAGTTAGAGAATGAGTAGACACTTGCCTGAATTCCCAGGGCTTGATGGCGGCTGCTGCTGTGGGACCAGACAAGGCACTTCCGGGAGCCGCGGAGGTCATCTGGCGAGGTGGGTGAAATGCCGGAGTCGGGGAACGTTCCCTCGTTAGCTCAGACTCCATTTCACCCGGTGAAGCTCCCTCCAGCTCCTTGGCCGATGATGTGGGCCACTGTTCGGGAGGGGAAGGCGGGGCTGTTGCTGCTGGAGAGCGGCGAGAGGCTCGGGGCTTCCGTGCCTGGGATTGCTTCCTTGTAGGCGTGGCCGCAGATGTGGAAGAAATTTCTTCCTGCCCGTGGAGCACGGATTGTGGGTTGGTGGCTGAAGAGAGGAGGTCCATGAGTTCTGAATGGCTCCACAGGCAGGGGCACAATTCCAGTACCTGTGCCATGCCGATCAGGCATTCCTGGACCATTTCAGGAGTGTGGGAGGCACTAGCTGCTGATATAATGTCTTCCTTAACCCTGACCGCCCAGCACTCCACCTTGTTCAGTCTATGACCACTGCAGTCCGAGATAGCTGACATACCAGTGGGAAAAATAGACTGAAAACAAAAATCACGGGAGAGAAAAGAGAAAAAGCAACACTCACAGCTGCTGGTATCTCACACTGGCAGCGGTCTTCTGTCATAACCTGCCCTTTTTAAGGGCTGACTGAAGACGCCACACACTGACTGTGAGTTTTCACATTTATTAACTGAAAGACGCACAGGAACAAAAATACACGAATATACACACTTACAGATAACGAAGAATACCGGGGCACACCTGGAGGATACAATCAAGACGGGGGCTCCGTCTCGGAATGCATAGGATGTAATAATAACGTCTGGTACGCAAGACCGTTGCAAAAAAATAAGCTATACTGGCCTGCTTAAATATAAATGCATCAGATGATCATCAGGTGTGGATACATGAGTGACAATGTAATCAAAATAAGAAGTGACAGCTGTGCAGCCCGCAAAACAGGATTTGACAGCTGGAAGCTGCACAGCACTGTCAAAATAAAAGTACAGACCGGAAACTAAATAATATAAGAATAAAATAACACAACCCCAAAAGATATAAATAATACCATAACTACAAAATGACACACAATAACTAGGCAAGACTATAAGGACACAACTAAGAATACAACAACTCACAGAGACTAGATACAGTAGACCATAATAAACAATAGAAACAAACAAAAGAAAAAACTTACACTGAGGCTGAGCACGGCCTTCAACCGTGCTCAGGATCATGACAAATCATCTCTGCATGATTTCAGCATACTTCAAAAGTATTTTACTTTGCTGTGCAGCATCAGGGCAAAACTGTTACATTACCCCATCTGATTACATCTCATTTCTCCTCCTGTCTTTAACATGCAGCAGCGTCTCTCCAAAAAAGCCTGAACAAACAAGCCAACATGTGTAACATTTAAATATATCCAGATTTATCTGGATATCTGTGGATCATTTTCTGTCTGGCACACTACCTATTTGACACAAGGTTTTGACATTTACTGTATGTAAATCTGTACATACCTTTAATGTGCCTGATAGGGTAGCCTATCAGGCACATTAAAGGCTAATGCCATCTAGGACATTGCACAGAATAAATCCTGTGTATAAATACAGTAAAATACAGACTTACTCTTTGAACAACATGTCCACTTATATGTACGGTGGCTCAGGATTATGGTTGAAACTGCATCAGTCCTTAAAAGCAGTTTAATAGTAAAACCCTTCCTAATTTGCGTCAAGTTTTCAAAGCAGCTGTCCCAAAATGCTAACTGACACCAGAGTCTAAGCTGACTCCTCAGTTCTGCCCTGTTCCTCCGAAGCCATACCCAGTGCTTAGTCCTGATTGGTTCAGCTGCTATTATGACACAAAATCAGTCTGTCTGAACTTTTTTTTTTCCAAGGGGAGGAACTTCACTGAACTGTCACAGCAGAAAAACACAGACATGAAACATCAGTGTGATTTAGCTCTTGATATGTCTTGTAAGTCATAAAAAAACATATTATAGACATGTTAACAAGAAAAGGAAAATTGATTTTGCCGGTGTGTCACTTTAAATGTATAACATGTTTTGGAATGACAATTTTACACCACATTATCTAGAATATAATATTTAATACATGATGAAGAGTCCAAGCTGTTATAGAGCTGTTCAAAAAATAATCTGATTGTTGAACTTTTCTAACCTCCTTTGGTGTTTGGGTAGATCTGGTATTATGTTTTTTAGTTTTTTTCTTAATATGTTTTGGTTATTGCTTTATTGCTTTTCTTTAGCTGGTAATAGCTAAAGAAACCGTAAACTCACCATATGTTAAAGTGGTTGGAATTTCTCTAGTCTTTGTCTTAGTTATGTTTTAGTTTTTCCCTCTACTTCAGCAAACCCACTTCTAGAAATACATTTACAAACACTTAGTCTTTCTTGTTTGTTCACTACAGTCATGTATTAGTTTCAAGGTAACCTTAAAAGTCTGCATGTGCTTTATTTAGCTGCCCCATCCTTTGCGCTCTCAAGATCACAGCCTGACTTGGTATCAAAATAACTGTATGAAAATGTCCCACTTAATAAACTGGAAAGCACACGTCATTGAGCACAGTCCACTTAAAAAGTGAGGGTTGTCAGTTTGAGTTATTTACTAAGTATGTTCATTATGTGCACATTAATGATGCACACATTGGTGATTTATTTGGTCAGAGCACTTAATATTTAGCTAATTGTTTACAGACCCCATGAACTCCTTGCAGATCTGAGTCACTTCTTGCCCTCAAGTTCTAGAGTGCATCATGTTGGGCCAAATCTCAGGCTAAACTTAATTTTTTTTGGCCTTGTGTTCCAGAGAGACAGGAAGGAGTTGCAGACGCAAGCTGAGTGAGGGAGGAAAGACAATTAAAACTGATAGCACTCGTCCAACATGAGTGTCAACAGCAGCCAGGGTGGAAGCAATTTATTCAGCCAATCATCCAAGTACATGAAGTACACTGGTGTTCTGATGCTACTGCCGTTGCTGCAGTGGGATGCTGGAAAATGTGATAGTGGTTTCCTCTCTATGAATCACTAGAGGCAGGATGCTTGCAAAGTGGATTGTTCAGTGTCCTGATAACAATTTAAATCCTGTTACGGATAATGCTGGGTAATGCCGTCCAGAAAATTGAACATGACACTCAAGCGATTTATTATCCTTGTATTCTTAACCTTGGATATCGGATTGTTTGTCCAACCATATCCTTTTGATCCTCTGGAAGGTGCACTCCTGCTGTAAGCATGCATTTTTCATCGAATGCAGATTGTTGTTGTGAACGGACAGATAAAACCAAGTGAGAAAAGATGGAGAGAAGATGATGTATGTGCCTACAAGCACAAAAACGGTGGTGAGAGTTGCAGTAAATGGCCCTAAAATGGTTTCAGATGTCAAACAAAGCAGGAGATATGCTGTATTTATCGGTGGAGAAATACCCCTACATTATGCTGCGAATGCTGTTTAATGTCGGAGCAGTTAAATCTTTCATGATGCAATTTATCACATCGTAATTTTAGCCACAGGACAGCTTGAGTCAGACAGTTTGCAGATGTGAAGCCGGCGCAGGGGTAAGAAAACAACAGCCATCAAATAAATCAACAAGCAGCTTTTTTTTGAAGCTTTGGTACCTCATTAAACTCATTCCATTTGTGTGACTTCGTGAATAACTGATGTGTTCGTATGACCTGGAGCCATGTGCTTTGGCCTTTCATACTGTAGCCTGTTTCTGTCCAGCTGTTTTTTCAGGCCCAGCTGCTAAATCAGAAAAAAAAAAAAATCCACAACAAATAGGCCTCCTTTCAGCTCCTCCTTATTGTTTTCAAGAGCTTCTTTCCCCTCTGGTCCTGAGCTGACACCAGGGCCGGCCTTTGGTCTGATTTAAGACCCTGGCCTACTGATGACCCTGTTTTTCTGCTCTCTTCCTCCCCAGCTCTATCTCTGGCTTCAGTTTAGCTTGAGTTAGGGAAATGCTTGCTCATTCCCTCCACCGCTCATTAATCCAGTGAACAATGGAAGTAGCTAAGCACAAACGCTGCTGTGCGTAAATCTTTAATGTCGAGCTTTTACTTTTGCATCCTTTTGTTTTACGAGGGCCAGGGCTTTTGTCATAAACAGATTTTGAAATATATTCTGTGTCTAATGCTGCACTACTCAGAGGGAACAGATTATTGCTTCCAGTGGTGCAGAGTTATGTTAGCGCATTATCTGTTTTCCTGTCACAGGCTGGGAATCATTGTGATCCCGATTTTCCTGTTCTTGACTTTTTGGCAGCAGAGAGAGAATGATTCATGTGCTCCCAGTGAACGTCATCCCTTTAAGACAAATGACCAGCTTTTGACCTTGACACATGGACTTTGTACTGGTTTCTGGACAGGGATGTGTGGCCTCTATTTACATCATTAGATTATTTATGTGTGTGGTATTGCTGTTGTTGTCTCAGCAAACACAAAGTCCAGTGCTGTGGCCTTGGGCCAGATGATAGTGCAGTTTATCACAGTTTTTTCATTCTCATGCATAATTAAAAAACTTAAATTACATGCCATGAACGAAATTATAAGGCTGCAGGAAATGGGCTACACGGAGTTTTATTTTCTTTTCCATGAGACTGACAGGAAATCAATTAATCCTGATTTATTATTTTATGCTGGACAGGCAGTAGTCTGCAGGAGAGAGCGAGGACGGAGATTGGCTACAGCTGTTCTCATTGGTGCTGCCATATATTATAGCTGGTGTGTGTGACAGCTTCTGAGGAAAATGGCTGAAGGGTATCAGGCAGGTGACTAGTGTAAAAAGAACAACATCTTAGGATACGGGCTGTTTTCAGAGACCAATATGAAGTTGGTTATGGTGAAGAGACACTTTACTGTTGCACTGCATGTCCTCTAGGTTTCCCAATATTTCTTCCAACAGTGGCTTTCTGTCACTGTTTATGAGCAAGCTTTTGGTAGCTCTGTATGTGCATTTCTGTGTGGGTGTCATGCTGTATCTTCTGATTGAAGCTTGTTTTAAAGGGGTCATTGACTGAAAATTGTGTGTTTGTAGGTTTTAACTGAAATGAGTCTACTGATCACCTAATTACAGTGTTGGGAGTAACGCGTTACAAAGTAACGTATTACTGTAATGCCACTACTTTTGCAGTAACGTGCTCTGTATCAAAATTACTGTTTAAAATTTTAGTAATGCGTTACAGTTACTGAAATTTGATCAGATGCGTTACTCGTGTTACTCGTTTTATTAATATGGATAGATATTTTAGGGCAAATAAACTGACCCTACCATAGCTGGTGCAGCCGTCAGTCTCCTCCCCCCGCCGGTTGGTTTCCTGTCCTGTGGCGGAAAGAAATGCTATGGCTACTTCTCATATGGAGCCCTGATCACCTGTTGTCCGAGCAGTGAGTAGCCCCCCAACAGCTCCTATCTCTGTGGTTAAACATGAGTAATTTTTGAGCAAGAAGCTGTTATTTGTCCGCAGTTGTGTAAATGTGTAAGTTGTGTAAGTTTTCTTATGCACGGAGAAAAAGTGACTCGGTTTATTGCAGTAAAGAACAGCTTCTTGTAAGCGATGAACTTTCATTTATCTGTTCTTTCTGTTTTATTTTATCTCATTCATATACATGCTGTTGTGATATGCAACTATTTCATGGAAGTAAATCCTCTAAATATGCGTTTGTATTGGGCTGGCCCAGGGGTGTCAAACATATGGCTTGTGGGTCAAAGACGGCCCACCAGGGGGTCCAAAATTTTCTCTGTGAATTCACAGCTTTATTTCTAGTAAATTTCTGACTTTATACTGATTACAATAGTTTATGTAAATCTGAGACATTTTTCTCTGTAAGATGAGACTTTTTTTCCTCATCAGTTTTCTTTTTCTTCTTTTTTTCTGATGAGAACAAGGGGCTCTTGATCTTGCTATGTGTGCAAGATGATTTAAGCATGCATTTAAAAGTAATGTGAAAGTTACTTTTCCAAGTAGCTAGTTACTTTAATCATGCAGTAACTCAAAAGTAACGTCAGTTACTTTTGAAAAGAAGTAGTTAGTAACTGTAATTAGTTACTGTTTTTTAATAACTTACCCAACACTCCCTAATTATCAAAAAATGTTTCAAAACAGTCAGTTCTCTTAAAAAAAACAAACAACCTTTATCTCTTTTTTCCTCTCCCAGAAACACCAGAAACATTTTTGACTATTCTGTCTAAATTGTATGCATCACGTTTAGAATAAGCCAACCCACTGCTGTCCTTGAGACCCCCCCCCCCCACTGCTCTATTATTGGCCCACCTAGCTCTCTGTCATGTAGATGGAAGTGGTGCTAAAGGTAGCTTATTAGTCCCTGAGCTATTGGCCCCCAAGCTAACACTGGTACCAGGAAGCTCCAAGCGCAGCTTATATTGTTATTTTCTTCAGATCTTAGTCACCCTAATAACCATCCCTGTTACCACCTGGTTCACCAGTCCACAATGTACCTCACATCACTCCAGCCCATCGCCTGGTGGTTTCGCCATGATTCCGCAGCAGGTCGCCGGCGCCGGCATGCCAGTTGTGGCAGCCACCTACGCCGCAACCCGAGGCTGCTGCCTGGAGCCGCTGGTTCTCACAGCCAGCTCCCCCACCATCCTCCAGGGCACCGCATGACTTCACTCTACTCTCACAGGCAACGTGGGGGAGCCGCTCCGTGGCAGAGGGTGACATTGCCCTTTCAGATCCCGTGGCTCGGCAGCTTGGCTCGGCCAGCAGCCTCGGGTTGTAGCAATTAGTGGGTTGCCCAGTGCACGGTGCTGGCGATTTGTTGTGGCATCCCGGCGAGGTTGTTGGGAGATGGGCTGGAGTGATGCGAGATACACAAATGACTGCGGATCAGTGTGAACCAGCGCTGCTCATCCAAGCTAGAAGGAGGCTAGAAGCTAGCCAGCTAATGGCTAACTGACATAAGAGGAAGGGTGGAGTTGAATAGTTATAGGATGTTTCTTAAAGTGACAGGCTTTAAATTAGTGTTTCAAGAAAGCCAGGAAAAATAAAAAAACAAATTTGCTTCAATAATCAAAAACTTAAAGAAAATGTGAACAAAATATGTCACAAACACTTCATTAAAACATGTGTGAGCTATTAAAATGTGGAAAAAGTGCAGTCAGTGACCCCTTTAAATGTGTTTTTCATAGGTTTACTGCAGATCTACTGTTTGTCTATCTTGTGTTAACAATGGCCAGTGATTGAGGATGGGTCATTTGCTGATATCAAATTTGATGATTCAGTTACTGGCTCCTCTGCTCTGCATGCTGAAGTATCGTTAGGTGAGACACTCCACTGTTTTTTGGCCCAGTTGCCTTCAGTTGGGTATTTTTAAGGCACAGATGTGAAATTCACAAAATATTATATCTTCTTACAGTATGATAATGACCAAATGCAGGATCAACTAAGCAGATCATTCATAAACTTCAACTAATTAAAAGTTCTGCAGCCAGAGTTCTAACAAGAACTATATAACTCCGGTTTCAGTGTAACTTCACTACTTCCCTGTTAAGCACAGAAGGGATTTTAAAGACGGACTTCAATGGATATAAATCCCCTATAAAAATAAATCTACATTGTCTAAAATGAGTGTCTTATGCCCTTTTTTCGACAAAAAACTTTTCATTGTGTTAGTTTCATGTCAAAATCTTTTTCACTTTTCCTCCTCCTTCAAATGCCAGGTTCTGTGAATAGGCCCACCCACATCCAACAAGGCTAATAATGATGACTAGCGCTACATTAAACAGAATAAACGCGGTGATAAAAAAGACCTACTGGTTGAAAGACATGCTCAGTTGTATGCACAGTGGCCCAGGATAATGACTGCAACTGCACTGGTCCTTAAAAGCAGTTTAATAGTAAAATCCATCTTAATTTGGGTCAGATTTTTAAAGTAGCTGTCCAAAAATGCTAGCATGTTCCGGAGGCTAGCTTCAGTCAGGCCAGAGGCAGTTCTTACATCCTGAGTAGCTCAACACTAGGGATCTATTAAAGCGACATCACCAAAAACGCTCCATCTAAACTTACCTTTTTCCAAGGGGAGGAGCTTAACTGAAATTTCACAGGAAAAAAACACAAACATTACACATTTGAGGGATTTCACTCTTGATTTGTTTTGTAAGTCATAAAAAACATTACAGACATGTTAACAAGAAAAAAACAACTCAATTTTTGGCAGAGTATGACTTCAAAATACTGCTTATTGTTTTTAAAGCACTGAATGTCCTTGCCCCTCGATATACTGTATTTCTGAGATGCTCACTGAATACCAACCAGACAGATATCCCAGGTCATCTAGTGAAGGTCTCCTTACTATTTCAAGAACTTGCTCTAGATCAGCTCATGGTGCCTTCAGTCAATATGGTCCAACTTTATGGAATTCTCTACCAAAGGACTTAAGGTCTACTTCACCTGTATCTTGTTTTTATTTATTTTATTTTTTGTTATTTAACCTTTATTTATATAGGGGCAGTCCAATGAGAAGCAAACTCTCTTTTTCAAAGACACCCTGTTTGTAGAGTTTACCTCCGGCCACTAGGGGCCACAAAGGAATATATTATGGAACGATAGGGGATAGTCATCCATTTTGTTTGTTGTTCTGTCTCATGCTTCCCCATTGTTCATGACACAACCTCTGCATCAAGTTACCGACTTTGTTACTGTAAGTTTCTCTGCTTCATTACTTATTCTGTTAGTTATATTCAGTTATGTTGGTTTCTTTATTACATATTTCCACATTTAGTTGCCGCGGTCATTTTATATTTGTATATTTGTATCCCTGCAGGGCTCCTTCATCTTTGTCATTAAAATATAAATTGACATCGAGGAGTGTATTTCTTCATGAAGGAGCCATAGTCGTCGTTGAATGCACTGTCCCTGGTTGTGATTTCAAGACGGGCGACCTGTCTGAAGCCCTCGCCATTGCTTTGCTGACAAATCATGGATTTAATCATCAGAGCCCTTCTATCCAGGCGCCCGTCCAACCCCCATCTTTTCATGGTCCGAAGTTAGATCGCCCTAGAGTTGACGTGGGCATATCGGCAGAGGAATGGAATATATTCACCCGTCGTTGGGATGTTTTCCACACCGGTTCGAGCATAGAGGATGCACAAGCTCCTTTCCAGCTGTTCCAGTGCGCCGGTCCAGAGCTCGGGGACAACCTGTTAAAAGCCAATCCCAACGCAGCTTCCGGACCCCTGCCAGATCTTTTCGCCGCCATGCGCTCCCTGGCTGTCATTCCAGTAGCCACCTCTGTCCTACGCACTGAGCTGCTTCAGTTACACCAGGAACGTGATGAAGCGTTTCGCGCGTTCTCTGCCAGAGTGCAGGGCAAGGCGGAGACGTGCGCCTACAACGCGGTATGTGAGTGTGGCAAAAATGTGAACTACACCGACCACGTCATCCGTGATGTTTTGGTTAACGGTATATATGACTCAGACATATGCCACGAGACACTGGGGACACCAGACGTACTGTGCAAGCCAGTTAATGATATGATTGCGCTTGTCGAAAACAAGGAAATGGCCCGCAACGCTCTTCCATCACCTACCCTATCAGTTGTGTCTTCATTCCAGCGCCTGAGGAAAAGTCCACCATTGGGTGCCGCCCCATCCCCAGTTGACAAGGCCAGACAAGCCGTGTGCTTGGACTGCAAATGCTCCTTCAGGGCCTTTACTGAGGGATCCCGTGGATGGAACACTAAGCCCCACCGAGTTTGTATTGACTGCTACAAGGCTCGCCGGCGTAGGAATCGTAACACACCTGCTATAGACAGTCAGCACGCCGCCGTCGAGTGTGAGCCAATCTCCCAGATTTCTTCGGTTCATGCTGGGGCCCGTACCGGCCGACGCCCTATCCCGAAGACTCGTGTCAGTGTCCCCGAACCCTCACCCGTTAAACTCAGGCACCACATTTTTTCGAGGGGTGAGTGGCGGCGTGCCAGGCTGAGAGACCACCCCCGTGTGTTGATCATTGTCGCTGTTGATGAGCCGGATGGACAGGGCGGCGGCACCAGCACCCGTGATTCAGTTAACGAGGCAAGGATATCTGCCATCGCGGACACTGGCGCGCAGTCCGACCTCTGGTCCCTGCAGGAGTTCCTGGCTTGTGGATTCCCACGCGATGTCTTGCACCCTGTCAATCTTAGCCTGTCTGCTGCCAACCGGTCCCCTATCACCATTGAAGGGGCATTTTTTGCAAGGCTCTCAACAGCCCCCAGCTGTGGTGTGGGATCGTCCTGCCGCTCCATGATATATGTGAGTAGCTCTGTCCAAGCCATGTACCTCTCCCATGAGTCATTACTCAACCTTGGCCTCTTGCCTTTGGACTTCCCGTTAGGTAGCCGTGGGGTGGAACACGACGGTACACGGGGTTCTGACAACCCTAGCACTTGTGACCAGCCTTCGTCCTCTAATGCTACACGGTCCACGATCAGTGGCTGTATGGGTCCGGCTAGTCCTCAGAGCGCTCAGTGTTCGTGTCCCCAGCGTACGGTACCCCCACCACGCCCTACAGAGCTACTGTTCCCCTGCACCCCAGAGAATAATGGTCGGATGAAAAAATGGCTGCTCAAAAGATATGCTTCGTCTACATTCAATACATGCCCTCATCAAGTGCAGCCGTGCATGGAAGGGCCACCCATTGAAATACATGTGGACCCGGCTGCCACACCGAGAGCGTGCCACACAGCTGCCGTCGTCCCCATACACTGGCAGCAGAGGGTCTATGATGACCTCCTTCGGGATGAGGCCCTTGGTGTCATTGAGCGTGTCCCATACGGTGAGCCGGTGACTTGGTGCCATCGTATGGTAGTCACTTGTAAACATGATGGCTCCCCGCGGAGGACGGTGGACCTCTCGCCTCTTAACAAGTTTTGTCAAAGGGAGACCTTCGCCACTGAATCCCCATTCCAACTCGCGCAACGTATCCCGAAAGACACTTGGAAGACTGTCACCGACGCCTGGAATGGCTACCACAGTGTACCCCTATGTGAATCTGACCGTCACCTTACCACCTTTATCACACCCTTCGGACGATGGCGGTACACCAGGGCACCACAAGGATTTCTGTCATCGGGGGATGGGTACAACCGGCGTATCGATGCTGTACTCTCGGACTTTGAGCGCAAAGAACGTTGTGTGGATGATACTGTCCACTATGACACTGACCTAGTGCAGCACTGGTGGAGGACCATTGACTTTCTCACACGTGTTGGCCGATCAGGCATCATTTTGAATGCAGACAAGTTCCAGTTTGCGGAGAGGGCCGTCGACTTTGCCGGTTTCAGGGTCTCAGACACCACTATCGAGCCGCTCCCGAAGTATTTGGATGCTATCAGAGACTCCCCCACCCCGGAATCCACGACAGATATTAGGAGCTGGTTTGGCCTCGTCAACCAAGTGACCAACTATGCTCAGCTACCTGACACGATGGCGCCATTCAAACCGTTCCTCAGCCCACGTTGTAAGTTTTCATGGTCGTCTGAACTGGAGGAGGCCTTCCAGAAATCCAAAGAAGCCATTGTTGGTGCCATCTGCAAGGGCGTGGAGATCTACGACATGGAGAAACGTACCTGTCTCCGCCCAGACTGGTCCAGGCGAGGTATCGGTTACTTCCTTCTACAACAACATTGTAACTGTACCTCTGGTGCACCGGACTGTTGCTTGGGAGGTTGGAGGATTACCCTGGCTGGTTCCCGATTCCTGTCCTCAGCGGAACGATGTTATGCTGCCATCGAGGGTGAGGCCCTGGCGGTGGCCTGGGGCCTTGAGCAGACAAGGTACTTCACACAGGGCTGTGACAACCTCGTCATGGTCACTGACCACAAGCCGCTAGTGAAGATTTTCGGTGACCGTACGCTGGATGAGATCACAAACTCTCGTCTCTTCAGACTCAAGCAACGTACCCTTCCGTGGCGCTTCGACATAGTGCACCTGCCTGGCAAGAGTAACCATGCTGCTGATGCCACCTCAAGGCATCCCTCGCCCTCGGGATCGGCGGACGTGCTCTCGTTAGGGTCATGGAGCGTGCCCGATGCCGTGGAATCAGTGTTGATGGCTTCCATCCGTGATGATGCTCAGGAACTTGGAGCAATCTCCTGGTCTCTCCTAGCACAAGAGACGGCTGCGGACACATGCTTTGCCCGGCTACTACACCTCATTGAACACGATGGTGTGGTCGATGCAAATGACCCTGCCTTGGCGGACCTATCTCCAGTGTGTGAGGCCATCTATGCTCAGGATGGTGTGCTGCTGTATCGTGACTGTGTCGTGGTCCCTCCGTCCCTCCGGGACAGAATCCTTCGGCACCTCCATGCGGCTCACCAAGGCGTTTCTGCTATGGAAAACCGTGCCCGTGCTATAGTCTATTGGCCTGGAATGTCCAAAGACATTCAGGCCACCAGATATGGATGTGCTGACTGCAATCAGAATGCCCCTTCGCAGGCAGCTACGCCCCCCCCTGCCGTCCCCGCCTCCATCCACACCTTTCAAGGCGGTGTTTGCTGACTTTTTTGACTATGGGGGCCGCCACTACTTGGTTGTTGGCGATCGACTGTCAGGTTGGGTGGAAGTTCTTAGCTCTTCAGCTGGCACAGACCTGGGAGGCTCGGCAGGCCTAGTTCGCCACCTCCGCTCCTTCTTCGCTACCTTTGGCGTTCCTGAGGAACTTTCCAGCGACGGTGGTCCAGAGTTTATGGCAGGCCACACAGAGAACTTCCTGCGCTTATGGCATGTCAGGCATCGTGTCTCTTCAGTTGGTTTTCCACAATGGGAGAGCGGAGGTTGCTGTGAAGACTGCTAAGCGTCTTTTAATGTCCAATACTGGCCCGACAGGCAGCCTCGATCACGACCGCTTTCTGCGTGCTATATTGCAATTGCGCAACACGCCCGACCCTGACTGCCACCTCTCCCCGGCGCAAATCATTTTTGGTCGCCCCCTTCGCGATTCCCTCCCCTTTGTCAACCGGCTGGAGAAGTTCTCTAACCCGTATGTCTGACCACTCTGGCGCCAGGCGTGGATGGCAAAGGAGGATGCCCTCCGGACCCGCCTGTCCCGTACGACTGAGTCCCTACGGACACACTCGAGACCACTCCGACCACTGGCACTTGGCGAGTCGGTGTTCCTCCAGAATCAGTTGGGTCCGAGCCCTAACAAGTGGGACAGGTCAGGAGTGGTGGTGGAGTCCCTGGGTCATGATCAATATCGCGTCAAGGTTGACGGATCGGGACGTCTCACTTTACGCAACCGGCGGTTCCTTCGTGCCTTCACACCAGCGACCCCCCATTCCCATGTGCAACCGGCTGCCCCATTGCCGACACCCTATGCCCTGGCGGGAGAGTATCCACATATCCGCCCGGGCTCTCAGCTGTCAGCGGACGAGCACCCTAACTCAGCTCGGGACACATCTGTGCCGGAACCCTGCGATGAGGCTGCCCCTGCAACCGACACCCAAGTGGTGCCTGCCCCGACGGTCTCAACCCCGACCGTTCCATCTCCTGCGTCACGGCCACCGTCAGCATCGCCCCGACCTCGTCAGCTGTGCCGCCCGAGGAGGCCGCCCAAGCGCTATGAACCTGAGACGGGCCATTGGGTATAGGATTGAGTCCGTCTACCTCTTCCAGTTTGTTGGTTTCCGGACTGGAGGGGATGTAGAGTTTACCTCCGGCCACTAGGGGCCACAAAGGAATATATTATGGAACGATAGGGGATAGTCATCCATTTTGTTTGTTGTTCTGTCTCATGCTTCCCCATTGTTCATGACACAACCTCAGCATCAAGTTACCGACTTTGTTACTGTAAGTTTCTCTGCTTCATTACTTATTCTGTTAGTTATATTCAGTTATGTTGGTTTCTTTATTACATATTTCCACATTTAGTTGCCGCGGTCATTTTATATTTTAATATTTGTATCCCTGCAGGGCTCCTTCATCTTTGTCATTAAAATATAAATTGACATCGAGGAGTGTATTTCTTCACTGTTCACATTTACACATTCACACCTGGAAGCAGCCCAATACAACCACAGACTGACCTGTGGCCACTGAGCAGCTCCACTGGAGCAGTTGGGGTTAAGGGCCTTGCTCAAGGGCACCACAGTGGAGTTAATGAGGATGGATAAAACACTTGTATGTCATCTGTCCCACCCAAATCTGATCCTGCAAGTCCAGGGATTGCCATTCCACATCCCTAACCATTAGTCCACCACTGCCCCACCCCCCATCCCCAGTCTGTTTAAAAGCATATTAAAAACTTACCTCTTTTCAATAGCCTTTGGTTAACTGTGAACCCTTCAATTAATTCTGTAGAATTTTGTAAATACTGTTTGTTTTTATGTTAGCATACTGAGTCTATGGATGTCATATGAAATGTGCTATATAAATAAAATTGACTTAACTTGTCTTGAGAAATACGCACAAGACTACCTACTTGGGGTGTCAGAATGTGTACAAATAGCATCGTTTCCTATGCTTTAGAAACTGTAAAATATATACACAAGAAGATTGAGATGTGACAATGAAAGTAGTGCAAACAGTGTCTTGCAATGGTTGAGAAAGTAACTGCATACAGCGAGATGGGAGAGAGGAGCTTTAAATTATAGCCCCTTATCCTACCATAATAACCTTAATCCTAACCATAGCTGTAACGAGAGAAGCGCCCTTCCCATAATCCTAACCTCAGCGACACAAAACTCAGTTTTATTTCAGAAAAATGTTGAATGTGACAGCAGAAGTGAAGGTGAACAAAAATGGATGTGATTTTTTTTTTTTTTTTTATGATTGTGCTTGCAATACCACCCTCCATCCCTCACCCATCTCCATATGAGGATTTGAGTGTTTTGACTGTAAAAGTGGTGATGCAATTCTGGGAAAACATGTCACGTGCAGACAGAAAATGCTTATTTTCCCACGATTTTTAAGAGGTGGGAAACCTACCTCCATATTTACTGTATATGGATTTGCTGACATCAGTTCTAATACTGACAATAACAGTGATATTTAAAATAGGCAGATTGACGCTGTGTTAACAGTAAATGACATAATAAATAATAAATATTAAGTAACAGTAATACACATGCAATGTACAGTCTTTCAGTTATCTAGCTACCTAAACACAATCCACAAAGGGTGCTTGTTCTTTGCATACACTTTTACATAGGTGTACAATATTTACAGAAAGCACATAATAAACATAGATCAGTTTAACTAGTTTTCACAGATATTGTGGCAGCCTTGTTATCCACAATAACTATTTATTGGAATATCTCATTTTGTGACAGCCCTCTTACCTACACATGCTTTTATATTCAAAATTTGAATGAATCAATTCAATTCAACTTTATTTACAGTATATAGTGCCATTTCACAACAACAGTCATCTCATAGCACTTTCAACTGTAGGCGAAACCCCCACAATTGCAGAAAGACCCTGGCAATCAGGCGATCCCCTGTGAGAAAGCACTTGGCGATGGTGGAGAAGAAAAACTCCCTTTTAGCAGGAAAAAACATCCAGCAGAACCAGGCTCAGGGAGGGGCAGTCATCTGCTGCGACTGGGTGGGGGTGGTGGTGAGGGGATAGAGAAGAATAAAAGAACAGACATGTAGAGAGCAAACAGCATGATGGGGACTCAGTCTATGGGAGAGAACAAACAGATGTTAATGACCAGCAAAAATATTTCATTGAGAGTGAAGAAAGGAGTGAAGCCCAGTGCATTGTTGGAGGTCCCCCGGCTGTCTAAACCTATTAGCAGCATAACTAAGGGAGGGTTCAGGGGCACATGATCCCTCCCCAAATTATAGGCTATATCAAAAAGGAACATTTTAACCCTATTTTGAAAAACAGAGATCAAGTCTGACTCCCGAATCCAGATTGGCAGCTGGTTCCAAAGGAGAGGAGCTTAATAACTGAAGGCTCTGCCTCCCATTGTACTTTTGGAGATTCTAGGCATTACAAGTGTCATAAATGTCCTTCAGGGCAGAGAACTGAGACCCACGTGCCAACTGTGAGTTTGGGCAATTTATTGAAAAAAACAAACAACAACATAAAGTTCAACAAGGTGCTCAAAATACCAAAATAGCAACGACAGAGAAAACTTAAAGAATAGCGTGCCAGAGCGGGAATAGGCTCTGGCGGAGACAAAGAGGGACTAAAGATACCCTTGAAGAGTCAAGGCAGTGGCAAATGAGAACAAAATAACTCCCCTTAAATAGGGTCAAAACCAAATACATAAGTGATGACAGGTGTGGGTTCACCTGAGCGGGCAAAGAGGTGATAATGAATAGATTGGGATCAGCTGGAGGAGAGGAGGGAGGAGTGGCTGGGTTTGACAGCTGACAGGGCAACGCCCACACACAGCACCAAACCGGAAATGCCACCTGACAGCTGTCAACCCAGAGAAGGAACACCAAGGACAAATATAAGGGATAAACAACATCAAAAACAGACTAATAAATAATTACAAATTGAAATGAAACATGAGCATAACAAAAACTGAAGTCTAAACAGAAAACTAGAAGGCAATAATAAAACTCAAAAGGCACAAAATACAAATCACTCTATATTCGTACTTCCTGCGCCACACGAGTAGGCTGCCTTTTTGCAACAGTGGATCAATTTCTTCCTATTTCTATTTACTATCTGGCTCTCTTGCTAATCTTTCTGATCCAACAACACCTTTATTCCATCCAGACATGTAGATCGCCCAAATGTCTCCTGAGCCAGCAGACGGAGCCACTGTTTTTTGCAGGAGGCAGTACAATAGAGACCAGCTGCTAGCACTTAACCGGCCCACGATGCTAACGCAAAAACTCGACACACCAGGAGAAATAAGACGGAAATGGCATGGATGTCGAGCTGGAGTAAGATGGCGGGCGAGGAATATAAGGTACAGACCCGTCCTCCCATCCGTTATTATGGGGAATGTTCGATTGCTACTCAATAAGACTGATGAGCTAGCGGCTGTCTCCCGCTACGAGAGCGTGTACAGAGAGAGTAGTTCGGTGTTGTTTACCGAGACGTGGCTAACAGAACTAGCAACAGATGCTAACATCGAACTGGAGGGTTTCCACGCAATACAGGCAGACCGGACACCAGACAGTGGGAAGGCAAGAGGCGGGGGAGTGATAATGTATGTCAATAACAACTGGTGCAGACCGGGACATATCACGGTTAAGGAACAGCACTGCAGCAAAGACATCGAGTTGCTAGCTGTTAGCATGCAGCCTACCTATCTCCCGAGGGAATACTCACACATGATCTGCATTGTTATTTATGCAAATCCGACGGCGAATGCTGGGACAGCGCGTGACGTCATCCACTCAGTAACTGGCAGGCTGCAGACAGAACACCTGTTGTTGAAATGGTTGAAATCAGGTGATTTCAACCATATTTCACTGTCCCCCATTCTACCCACGCTCACCCAGTATGTCACATGCCACACTAGAGACAATAAAACACTGGACTTATTCTATGCAAATACTAAGGAGGCGTACACCTCATCACCACTCCCCCCACTCGGGAGATCGGATCACAACTTGGTTCATCGCCTGCCGGTGTACAAACCCCTAGTACACAGACAACCTCCAGTCATGCGCACAGTAAAGTTATGGTCTGAGGAGGCAATGGACGCTCTAAAGGACTGTCTTGAAACCACTGCCTGGGTGCAGCTCTGTGATCCACATGGTGAGGACATCGATGGCCTCACTCACACCATCACGGACTACATCAACTTCTGTGTGGACAACACCGTACCCACCAAGACCATACGGTGAGATAAAAAACACTTCTGAGAGAGAAGAAGAGGATCTTCAGGTCGGGGAACAGGGAGATGCTGGAGTCTGTACAGAGGGAGCTGCAGAGGGCTGTAGAGGGAGCTGTAGAGGGAGCTCTAGACCCCGACATCGGCGGGGTCTGGAGAAACCTTAAAACCATCTCTGGGCTCCAGAATAGCTCCCCCCAGGCCATGGGGGGCAGGGAGTGGGCGAACAATCTGAACCTGTTTTTTAATAGGTTTGACCAACCACCCTCCCCCCCCCGACTGCACAACAACCACTGCTGCCTCTAAAGTCATCGAGACCTGCAGTCCACACCCCACTCCACCAACACCCCCCACACTCCTAGCACACAGCCCCCCATCCTGACCCTCACTAAGACCCAGGTGAGGACGGAGCTGAGGAAGATCAAGGCGAGAAAGGCCTCAGGACCGGACGGCATCAGCACGAAGCTCCTCAAGTCCTGTGCAGACCAGCTGTGTGGGATTGTGGAGCACATCTTCAAACTGAGTCTGAAGCTGGGGAGGGTACCACAGTTGTGGAAAACATCTTGTGTGGTACCTGTACCAAAGACTTCCCACCCCAAAGATCTGAACAGTGGCCCTGACGTCTCACATGATGAAGACCCTGGAGAGACTGCTCCTTGCTCACCTCCTCCCCCTGGTGGGACCAGCGATGGATCCACTCCAGTTCGCCTACCAGCATGGCATTGGGGTGGAGGATGCAGTGATCTTCCTCCTTCACCGTGCTCTGTCCCACCTGGAGAAGCCCAGGAATGCGGTGAGGATCATGTTCTTTGACTTCTCCAGTGCTTTCAACACCATCCAACCGATGATTCTGAAGGACAAGCTGCTGTGTGCAGGGGTGGACCAGCACCTGTCATCATGGATCCTGGACTACCTCACTAACAGGCCACAGTTTGTGAGAACCCGAGATTGTGTGTCTGACACGATCATCGGTAGCACGGGGGCCCCCCAGGGAATGGTTTTGGCTCCCTTCCTGTTCACCCTTTATACTGCGGACATCTCACACAACACAACACACTGCCATCTACAGAGGTTCTCTGACGACTCTGCAATCGTCGGCCTCGTCTCCAACAGAGATGAAGCTGAGTACAGAAGACTTATCCAGGACTTCGTGGACTGGTGCCATCGGAACTGCATCCAGATCAACTCGAGGAAAACTAAGGAGCTGGTGGTGTACAAGGGGCACTGCTGAAGACATTCTACGACACGGTGGTGGCATCAGCCATCACTTTTGGAGTGGTCTACTGGGGCAATGGCATTACAGCAGCCGATAGGAAGAGACTGAACAAACTGATCAAGAAAGCTAGCTCTGTCCTGGGGCAACGCCTTGACCCAGTGGAGGAGATAGGATAGAGAAGGATGGTGGCTAAACTGTCATCTCTGCTGGAGTCTGAGTCCCACCCTATGCAGGACATAACGCACTGAGGAGCTCATTTAGCAGTAGACTACATCATCCTAGGTGCGCGACCAAGAGGTTTCGCAGGTCCTTCCTACCTACGGCTGTCAGACTGTATAACCTAAGCAGGGCTGCTCGCAGAGATAGAAAAAAAACGTGACGACCTAATAGTATTGAATGCAAAAGACGCAACAGACTTACACAGATGGTCCCCTCCAGTATACAACTAGGACAATATCAGTCGCTACGGAGGGTGGCAATATGTATGGATACATGCTTATACTATGTAGGATAACTAAGTAGACGGTTATGCTGTGTATTCCACCTTGCTACAATGCTCTGCACTATGTATATATATTTATATATTTATGTGTACGTGTGTATATTCACTGCTCTTATTTTTATTTTTCGTGTCTTCTTAATTATTACTCTGAGTGTTGCTATCCCTGTGCTGTTGCAATCCTGGAATTTCCCCATTGTGGGACTAATAAAGGCTTATCTTATCTAATCTTATTTCATTCATTACTGGTCCTGTTAGTCAAACTGAGCACTAGGGCTGTCACAATAACCACAATTATGTAATACTGCGCTATGGACAAGCCTACTGCGGAGGAAAATGAGCAACCACAACAACCGTGGTGTTCACTTTTTTTGTGTGTGGCAAAATCTCATTGTTCACTTATGTACCCCTATTGATTGATAAATAAATTGTTAAGTTTATTTTTATTGCCAACAGCATGTTTGCACCTGGTACTGATGGTGGCAGCACCCGGTGCTGTAGAAGCTTCCATAGCACTGGGTGCTGACAGCATCAGTACCGTGTGGGGCTCTCTCTCTCCATACTGACTCCAGCAAGCAGTTAGTGGTGGAAGCGTTTGGACTCCTTGTTAAATACAGCCGTGACAGTGAACACTGAAAGGGCATAAAGCGTGCCATTTCCTTCTGAGCGGAGTGTTTATGATCCTGACAACTGAGCTCAGACAGCGAAACAACTACTGCATAGTGCATTGTAGGGGTGGGTTCAAAAGAGCAATACAACAATCAATCCACGTTTGATTGAGCCAATATCGATCCACAAAATCCACGGATCGATCTTTTAATATAATGCTTTTACGTCTGTGAATGTCTGCTGAGTCTGATCGGGTCGAAACCGGGTCAGTGAGCCAGGAACCGTGGCCAAGAACCAGAAACACCCGGACTGCTAACTGCGCTAACAGCTAACAAGCTAATGGATATGCTAGTTCTTCTTCTGTGGTGTTAAAACAGTTCTCATCCAGCAAGAGTTCCCTGCTGCATATGCGCATGTCTTTACTTCTGTGTTTACATGAGCGGAGTTTGACGTGTGTGTCTCTTAATTTATCAACAAAAGCCCCTGTAAAGACTGTCCTCAACAGTTTCCGAATATTTTTCATAAAGCGGGGATAAACGGTTTTGTAATACGTGCAGCGCTGTGTTGGAATATAAAGTCGACGATTGATAAACTGAAAATGCACGGAGACTGGCTGAAACCCGTGAAAGGAGAGGGAGACTTGGAGCTACTGAAATTGTCAGTAAAATATCATTTTTGTTTTAACATTTGTGTTGTAAATTAATAATTTATCCGGCATGATGGTGGTTTCTTTTACAAGCTACTGATACAGAGTTAACTGTTGGTTAAGCACTGTGAATAAACGCAGAATAAAGGTATATTTTATGAGATTACGGACTTCTAGCACTTAAGTGAGAGATCTGAAGATAATAATGAATCAGTAAAATGAAAATGACAGAATTAATAAAGGCTGCAGTATGAGCCCTTTTTACCCAGTAGAACTAAACTGAAATGAACAAATCTTCCTAGGAAATGAATTGAAACCCATTTCAAAAATTGAAAGTTAATTTGTAGTTAAAATATAAATAACAAAAAATAAAAGAAAATTGTTAAACCCTACTGTGGTGCGGGGGATTTAAAAACATGATTGGTGACTTGACTGGTGCCATTGGAACTGCCTCCAGATCAACGTGAGGAAAACTAAGGAGCTGGTGGTGGACTGCCGCAGGCAAGGACAACCCCTCACAGCACCAGTAAACATACAGGGAACAGATATTGAGATTGTGACATCCTACAAGTACCTTGGTGTTCATCTGAACAATAAACTAGACTGGTCACACAATCCCGACGCACTCTACAAGAAGGGACAGCACAGGCTGTTCCTACTGAGGAGGCTCAGGTCTTTTGGTGTACAAGGGGCGCTGCTGAAGACATTCTACGACACGGTGGTGGCATCAGCCATCATGACACGGTGTCACGATGGTGGCATCATCATTCCTACCTACGGCTGTCAGACTGTATAACCTAAGCAGGGCTGCTCGCAGAGATAGTAAAAAAACGTGACGACCTAATAGTATTGAATGCAAAAGACTCAACAGACTTACACAAGTGGTCCCCTCCAGTATACAGCTAGGACAATATCTGTCGCTATGGAGGGTGACAATATGTATGGGTACATATTCATACTATGTAGGATAATTAAGTAGACGGTTATGCTGTTTATTCCATCTTGCTACAATGCTCCGCACTTTGTATATACAGTGTATATTTATATATTTATGTGTACGTATGTATATTCACTGCTCTTATTTTTGTCATGGCCGCCAATCATGGCACCTGTGTGCACACCTGCCTGTTTTCTCCTGCGGCCCTATTTATTCCCATCAGGACCAGTGCTGGGCGCAGAGTCGTCTGATTCCTTCGGCGAATCACGCCACAACCTGCCTCTGTGCTTCCCTGCATTAACTTCTCCTGCCTCCGGCTTCCAAGCCCAGCAGAACGACGTCTGGGTCGATTTCGCCCGGACCAACACCCAAGTAAGCTCTTAGCTTCTAATCTGTCCTTTCCCCTGTGCACAGGCGGAGCCCGCAACGGCGGACCTCCTTCTCCCTCCAGGCGGTGGACTTGTCCCTCTTCCAGCTATTCAGCCCGCAGACACTGTCTCCCCGGCTACAGCTTCATTGCGACCTGTAGACTCATCATCATCTGTTGACAGTAAGCCCAGTAACATCAAACGTGCTGCATAGGTGTTCTGTTGCTAACGGCCCTTGTCTCTGTTTCAGGGTTGCCAGTTTGTATGGTGCTCTGCCGGCCCAGCTGGAACGCACGGATTGCACTACACTACATTACACTTCGTAACCGCACTCACGCATCCACTCACTCACGTTAACAAATAAAGTACGTTAATTGTGTTAATCCTGAGTCGTGTCTGTCTGTGGGTCACCTGAACCATGTCAGTACGACTCCGCCAAAGTGACCCGGCAGACACCGCACTCGTGCGCCGCATTAACCATCTCGAGGCTCGGGTAGACCAATTAGCGTACCAGCATCAAGTGATGCTAACCCAGTTAACTCGCATCACCGAAAGGTTAGATCATTTAACTAACCCACAGGGGTTTTCCACAGCACCAGCTAGCTCCTCAGCTCCTGCTAGTTCTACCGCTAGCGCTACCACTAGCTCTTCGCCTAGCCCTCAGTCTATGGGTTCCTCTAGTCGGCTCACTCCCGTCCCTACTCCCGCCCGGTTTAAAGGGGTATTGGGAGAAGCCAGGGGGTTTCTTATGCAGTGTGAAATTGTGTTCCAACGGGTTCCTGGGGATTTTCCCACTGACCAGAGCCGCATTGGCTATATGATCAATCTGTTAGAGGGGCGGGCTTTGCGTGGGCTTACGCGGTTATGGCTAGGGCTGACTATGCTTCCATGACTTATGTTCAGTTCACACAGGAATTCCAGGAAGTGTTTAGCCACTCAAACCGGGAAGATGTTCTTACCTCTCGCCTGTTAAATCTTTGGCAAGGGTCAAGGGCAGTCGCCGATTACGCTGTTGACTTCCAGGTCGTAGCTACAGAGGTCGGGTAGGAAGACGCCTCCCTGAGTAGTATATTCTTGAGGAGTTTGAGCCCTAGCCTGCGGGACGAGCTGGCCCGCCTGGAGAAACCCTCCATGCTGCATGAGTGTATCTCTCTGGCCATTATTGACAACCGTCTGAGGGAACGAGCGGCGGAGTGTAAGACTTCCGGCCGCGCGTAGAGTAGGCCACGCCGAGCTCTCCAGCCCCCCTACTGACCCTTCCGTCTACTGACCTCTCTGAGGACCAAGAACCTATGATACTGGGGGGGGGTTGAAACTTCCTGCTGAGGAGAGACAGCGCCGCTGTGAGTTGGGGTTGTGTGTCTATTGCGGGAGCGAGGAGCATGACCTGAATTCTTGTCCTAAGCGGCCAAAAGGGGCAGTCCGTGCGTCAAAGTAGGGGGTCTCATGGACGTAAAAGATAGCTTTCCCCTCACCCGCTTTCTCATCCCTATTTGGTTTTGCTTTGGTCACAAAGAACATAATACACACACACTCATTGACTCAGGGGCCGAGCAGAGCTTCATTTCTAGGAGTCTGGCAACCCGTCTGGGTCTACCTATGCAGCCGTTAAAAGCTCCCCTTAAAATTATTGCCCTGTCTAAGGCGGCGTTGGCTACTGTCACTCATCAGGTCGCCTCGGTGCCAGTCATCATTTCGGGCAATCATTGGGATGAGCTAAATCTGTTTGTCCTACCGGTACTATCGTCCCTGGTCATTCTGGGCTACCCTTGGCTGCATCTGCACAACCCTACCATTGGCTGGCGTTCGGGAGATATTGTGTCGTGGAGCCCTTTCTGCCTAAGTGCCTGTCTGCAGTCTGCTGCATGCTCGCCTGCCACGCCGTTGGAGGTCCCTGCCTCTCCTCCCCCGGATCTGTCAAAAGTGCCTCCGGAGTACCATGACATTGGGGCCGTCTTTAGTAAATCCCAAGCCCTTTCCCTCCCCCCTCACCGACTGTATGATTGCGCTATTAATCTGCAGGCCGGCGCTCCTCTGCCATCTAGCAGACTTTACAACCGTTCTGCTCTGGAGCGTGCGGCCATGGACTCATATATTAAGGAGTCCCTCAGTTCAGGTATCATTAGACCTTCATCTTCGGCGGTGGGGGCGGGGTTTTTCTTCGTGGGGAAGAAGGACGGCTCCCTCAGGCCTTGCATTGACTTCAGAGAACTTAACAACATCACTATCAAGGATAAGTATACTCTCCCCCTCCTTAACTCTGCATTTGATTCCCTCCGGGGGGCTTGCTGCTTCACTAAATTAGACCTGCGCAATGCCTATCACCTGGTGCGGTTACGCGAGAGGGATGAGTGGAAGACGGCCTTTAGGACCCCTAGCGGGCATTTTGAATATCTGGTCATGCCGTTCGGGCTGACCAATGCTCCGGTCGTCTTCCAACGTCTTATTAATGATGTTTTGAGAGATTTTCTGGGCACCTTTGTGTTTGTCTACCTTGACGATATTTTAATCTTTTCCCAGTCCATGAAGGAGCATTGCGTACACGTCAGGCGAGTCTTGCAGCGGCTGTTGGAGAATAAGCTCTTCTTCAAGGCAGAAAAATGTGAGTTCCACTTCTCCAGGACCTCTTTCCTCAGCTTCATTATTGCCCCGAAGGAGATCATCCCGGACCCAGTGAAGGTGAAGGCGGTGGTGGACTGGCCCACCCCCGCATCAAGGAAACAGTTGCTGCAGTTCTTGGGCTTCGCAAACTTCTATCGCCGGTTTATTAAGGACTACAGCCGTATCGCCCTCCCCCTCACCAACTTGACCTCCACCAAGGTTCCCTTTCTCTGGACGGAAGAGGCGGACGCCGCGTTCTCGGAGTTGAAGGTCAGATTTTCATCTTCGCCTATTCTGACACAGGTGGATCCCACCCTTCAGTGCTTGGTGAAGATGGACACCTCTGATTCCAGGGTGGGGGCTGTGCTGTCCCAGCGTTCTCCGGCAAACGGTAAAATACGCCCCTGCGCCTACTTCTCTCGTCGCCTGTCCCCGGCAGAATGAAATTACAACATCGGAGATAGAGAGCTCTTGGCAGTGAAATTGGCCCTGGAGGAGTGGCGGCACTGGTTGGAAGGAGCATCACAGCCATTCATTGTGTGGACTGATCATAAGAACCTGGAGTACCTTCGGACCGCCAAGAGGCTGAACGCCCGACAGGCCCGCTGGTCGCTGTTTTTTGGACGGTTTGTGGAGAATGTGTTCAAGGATGAGGCTGAGTTTGTTCCTCAGATTCAGCTTTATTCACAGAGCACATCTCCATCAAATCTCAAAGCAAATCAAGAGGAAGTTTTCATCTCACATCAGGGGTTTTATACCCCGGGCACGAAACAGCAGTCACATGGTGTTTAATCAAACATACAGTCACATGGTACTTAATCTCAATCCCAAAATAACCCCTTTGATCTCACGCCATTGTCCTCTAGTCTCTGTGGCCGGGAAATCTTCCCCGGTCGTCTCCCGGAAACAAAGGGCGAATCTCACACTCCTCTGCTGAATCCCAGAGTCTCAGTCCTCTTTGTTCCATGAGACGTGAAGCACACAATAAACATACAGCAACACAATTGTGGGGAATATGTAACCAGCATATGCGCCACAAGACCCCCCCCCCCCAAACGTCTAAATGGGACAAACATAACCAGAGACACATGACATCATAACATCACTACACATCAATCCACCAGTTGCCTGACTCTCAGTCTCCTGCCATATCTGCTGAAAGCCGGCTTTGCTGCTGTCTGCACCTGTGGATTAGAACTGTTAGTCAATCTCTGTGGGAGTCCTGTAGAATGCCCTCTAGGGGGTCTACCGCAACGGGGGGCTCTCGCCAACTGCACCTCTTCATCCGCCAAAACAAAAGCGGGTTTGAGTCTGTTAATACAAATCAATTCTTTTCTGCCTCCCAAATCTAGCAAAAAATGCTTCTCTCCTGTTTCCAGCACCTTGAACGGCTCATCGTAAGGCGGGCACAGGCTGGGGCAACAAGCATCATGTCTCACAAAAACAAACTCCGCATTTTTTAAAGCCTTCGGCACAAAAACGCGTGGGAAACTGTGATGAACCGGGCCAGGAAGCGTGTTTGATCCTGTGCCGCTCTGCAACAGCTGAGCGGGGGTGCAATTTGGGGCAGGATTATCGGGGAGAAATTCCCCTAGCAAACGGAGAGGCTGTGCAAAAACTAATTCCGCTGGAGAGGCTTGCAAATCCTCCTTAGGTGCAGAACGCAACCCCAGTAAGACCCATGGTAACTTGTCAACCCAATTTGTATCCGTAAGTGACGCTCTGAGGGCCCCTTTCAATGGCCTGTGAAAACGCTCGCATAAACCGTTAGCCTGGGGGTTGTACGCGGTGGTGCGGTGGATCGTTACCCCTAGGCTGCGGGCCATCGACGACCAGAGTTCGGAGACAAATTGAGGACCCCTGTCTGACGTTATGTCCGACGGAACTCCAAAACGCGCTACCCAAGCTGTTAAAAAAGCGCGTGACACTTCTTCCGCTGTGGTTGACGCCAGCGGGACCGCTTCTGGCCAACGCGTGGTGCGATCCACCATCGTCAAAAGATGTGTGTGCCCCTGTGACGACGGGAGGGGGCCTACCAAGTCGACATGCACGTGATCAAAGCGCTTAGCAGGAATGTGAAAAGGCTCCAAAGGAGCTCTAGTGTGCTTGTATATTTTGGCTCGCTGACACGCTACGCAGGCTGTCGCCCATTCCTTGACCTTTCTGCGCAACCCCGGCCATACAAATTTCTCCCCCACTATTTTGACCGATGCGCGCACCCCCGGGTGCGCCAGAGAATGGATCAAGTCAAAAACGCGGCGGCGCCACGCAGCTGGTACCACGGGGCGCGGCCGTCCCGTGGAGACATCGCAAATTAGGGGAGGCATACCCATTTGCAGCACCCTGTGCTCCAGCCTTAACCCTGTTGGTCCAGACTGGAGCGCGCGCACATCCGCATCGCTAACCTGCTCCGCGGCCATGGCTGCATAATCTAACCCCACGCGGACCGGGGCCGTGCACGCTCCCGCGTCGCTACCCTGGCCCGCGGCCATGGCTGCAGAGTCTGCCCTCACGTGGTCTGGCTCCGGCACAGCGCGCGAGAGGCAGTCTGCCACTACATTATGTTTACCTGCGACATGCTGGATATCGGTGGTGAACTCTGATATCGCGGCCAGCTGTCTTTGCTGCCGGCCCGACCAAGGTTCAGAAATCTTGGCCATCGCAAAAGTCAGCAGTTTGTGGTCCACGAACGCGGTGAAACGGCACCCTTCCAGCCAGAACTGGAAATGGCGGATGGCTAAGTGTGGGGCCAACAACTCCCTGTCGAACGCGCTGTATTTTCGCTCGCTATCGCGCAAGGTTTTGCTGAAAAATGCGAGCGGTTGCCAGGTCCCCGCTACCCACTGTTCAATGACCGCCCCTACTGCTAAATCGGACGCGTCAGTGGTGAGGGCCATGCGGGCTGTTGGAACTGGGTGTGCCAACAAAACCGCGTTTGCCAGCGCTGTTTTGACTTGAGAGAATGCACGCTCCCGCTCAGGAGACCATTCAATTTTATTTGTGGGTTTTTGTTTTTTTAGCGCCGCGTACAATGGTTGCATGAGCCGCGCTGCACTTGGGAGGAAACGGTTATAAAAATTAACCATTCCCAAAAACTCCTGTAACGCTTTGACCGTTTGAGGTTGGGGAAAATTTGTTATTGCACGCACTTTAGCGGGGAGAGGGACTGCTCCTTCTGGCGAAACGCGATGCCCCAAAAAATCAATCTGTGCTACCCCAAACTGGCACTTCGCTGGGTTAATTATCAACCCGTGCTCTGCCAGCCTCCGGAAAACTGCCGTGAGGTGGTTTTCGTGTTCGTCTTCGGACGTGCTGGCTACTAAAATGTCATCCAAGTAGACAAACACGAAAGGGAGGTCGCGCAGCACCGCGTCCATCATGCGTTGGAACGTCTGCGCGGCCCCCTTGAGTCCAAAAGGCATGCGCAAAAACTCAAAAAGCCCGAAAGGAGTTATTACCGCTGTTTTGGGTATGTCCTGGGCGCGCACTGGAACCTGATGGTAGCCGTGCACTAAATCTGTTTTAGAAAAAATGCGCGCTCCCGCCAAATGAACCGAAAAATCCTGAATGTGTGGGATCGGGTAGCGGTCGTGTGCGGTGGCGTTATTCAACATGCGGAAATCACCGCAAGGCCGCCACGAGCCATCAGTCTTTGGGACCATGTGCAATGGTGAAGCCCAGGGACTTTTTGAACGTCTGATGATGCCCAGTTTTTCCAGGTTGGCAAACTCCTTGCGCGCTATGGCCAGTTTAGCTGAGTCCAGGCGCCGAGCTTTTGCAAAAACGGGCGGCCCGGTGGTAGTGATATAATGCTCCACCCCATGTTTGGCCACTGTCGCCGAAAACGTTGGGACTGTTAGTGTTGGGAACTGAGTGAGGAGTGTGTGGAACTTACCACCCGCAGTCGTGACGTTGGCTTGTGCAGTTGGCGGTGCCACTCGTGCTGTGCAGGGAATAGAGTGAAAAGACTATTAGCAAGATCAACCAATAAACCGTGTGAGCACAAAAAATCAGCCCCTAACATGTTGAAACTGACTGCAGCTACCACAAAAGTCCACTCAAATGAACGACCCTGCAAAGACAGAAGCAGAGTCCTCTCACCGAAGGTCTTAATAGCTGAGCCGTTCGCTGCTGACACTGACACCCGGGGAACTTGGGACGGCATCAGCCGGTCCGCGTAGGAAGGCATGATGAAGCTCATCTGGGAGCCTGTGTCCACGAGGAATTGTTTCCCCGAACGTGCATCCGTCAGGTAAAGCAGCTTGTTCTCTTCCTCGAGGGCCGCAGCCGCTACCGACCCTCGGTCTTGGCATTTCCCAAACGCTTGAAGTGGCACGGCGGGAGGCACTTGTGTGCCCTCTCTGCAAAACGGCGATGATAGAAGCACAGGACATCGCCCGCTCCGTGTCGCTTAGTGCTGACTGCTGCCGTCGTCGGCGCATCTGGTGCTGCAACCACTGGCCCCATGCCGTCTCTGGGCGTCGCTCCTAGCTCCGCTGCTGTAGCCGAAACTGCGCTCCGCTTGTGGGCATCGACGAGTCGCTGCACCTCCTTGCTCAGCCCGTGGTAGTCTTGCTTGGCCAACCGGGGTGAATCTGCCAGGGTAACTCTCACCGCTGGCGGTAGGGTCCGGAGGAAAAGGTGGGCGAAGATAAATTCGCAGTCCTTGAAGTCTTTCAGCCTCAGCATTTTGACCATCAGGTCTACGGGTCTGTCGTTCTCCGACTCCATCAATGCCAGGAGCCCCTCTGCTCGCTGTTGCACGGAGGGGGTGAAATGACTGATAAGCGCAGCTTTCAAGGCGCCGTATTTGTCGCTGTCCGGTGGG
The DNA here is from genome assembly GCA_020510985.1 of Pholidichthys leucotaenia. Lineage (NCBI taxonomy): Eukaryota > Metazoa > Chordata > Actinopteri > Cichliformes > Pholidichthyidae > Pholidichthys > Pholidichthys leucotaenia. The sequence goes on along the minus strand of CM035836.1, from coordinate 390,381,506 downwards.
TGGTTGACCAAATCTTCCACCCTCTGAACTGTGTGGCTGTCCAGCTTCGTCACAACATGGTAGAATCTCGTGTCGTCCTTCGAGATTCTCCGGAGGTTGAACTGCGCCTCGACCGCGCTGAACCAGGAGCGCGGGCTATGCTGCCAGAAGTCAGGCAGCCGAAGTGTGGAGGCAGCCATCAGGCTGGCTTCTGCCGAGCCCCGCTCGGGAGAATTATTTCTGCTCATTCTGAGTCGTAAGGTCACCAGTGTGGAGAATGTGTTCAAGGATGAGGCTGAGTTTGTTTCTCAGATTCAGCTTTATTCACAGAGCACATCTCCATCAAATCTCAAAGCAAATCAAGAGGAAGTTTTCATCTCACATCAGGGGTTTTATACCCCAGGCACGAAACAGCAGTCACAGGGTGTTTAATCAAACATACAGTCACATGGTACTTAATCTCAATCCCAAAGTAACCCCTTTGATCTCACGCCATTGTCCTCTAGTCTCTGTGGCCCGGAAATCTTCCCCGGTCGTCTCCCGGAAACAAAGGGCAAATCTCACACTCCTCTGCTGAATCCCAGAGTCTCAGTCCTCTTTGTTCCATGAGACATGAAGCACACAATAAACATACAGTAACACAATTGTGGGGAATATGTAACCAACATATGCGCCACAGGTTCGACTTTACCATCACCTACCGCCCTGGGTCGAAGAACACCAAGTCCGATGCCCTGTCTCGTCAGTTTGCCCCGGAGACAGCAGAAAAGGCCGAGTACCCCATCCTCCCGCCAGCATGTGTCGTGGGCGCCCTCGCTTGGGGCATTCGGGATAAGGTTATAGGGGCGCAGGCTGACGAAGCTGACCCAGGGGGGGTCCAGCGGGCAAATTGTTTGTTCACAGCGGTCCGAGGGGAGGTCATCCAGTGGGGGCATACCTCAAAATTCGCCTGCCATTCGGGAAGGGCACGCAGGGTGGCACTCCTACGAAGATCGTTTTGGTGGCCATCCCTCCAGAAGGACGTGGGGGAGTATATCCGCACATGTCCCGAGTGTGCTACGGGGAAGACATCCTCATCGCCACCGGCCGGGCTGCTCCACCCCCTCCCCGTCCCGGGTAGACCATGGTCCCACGTGGCGCTGGATTTTGTCACGGGTCTCCCCATGTCTAATAACTTCACCACCATTCTCACGCTGGTGGACAGATTTTCCAAGGCGGCTCACTTCATCCCTCTGCTGGGGTTACCGTCTGCCAAGGAGACAGCAGATCTGCTGGTTCAGCATGTTATTCGGCTGCATGGAATTCCTCAGAACATTGTTTCGTACAGAGGGCCCCAGTTTATCTCCAAGGTGTGGAAGGCCTTTTGCACCGCCCTAGGGGTTACAGCGAGCCTGTCCTCCGGTTATCACCCGCAATCCAACGGGCAATGTGAACGAGCCAACCAGGAGGTGGAAGCAGCGCTGCGGTGTGTCACTGGCGCCAATCCTTCATCATGGAGCACACACTTCCCTTGGATTGAATACGCCCATAATACAGCGGTGTCCTTGGCCACTGGCATGTCCCCCTTTGAGGCGTTGTTGGGTTACAACCCCCCGCTGTTCCCGGAAGAGGAGGGGGACATCGCTGTCCCATTGGTTCAGGCCCTCTTAAGACACTGTCGGCGGATTTGGAAGGCAGCCAGAAGGGCACTGCAACTAATGGCAGAACGCAACACTGCGGTGGCGAATCGGCACAGGGTTCCGGGCCCAGCTTATCAGGTGGGTCAGCAGGTATGGCTCTCCACAAAGAACATCAACCTATCAACCTAAAGGCTGAACGTAAGAAGACCGCCCAGCGGTTTATTGGTCCATACCCTATTTGTCGAATTATTAACCCAGTGTCTGTGCGTCTAACTCTCCCCCACCCGGCATCTGTCCAACCTTCCATGTCTCTCAGATTAAGCCTGTCTCCTCCAGCCCGTTGTGCCCCCCTCCCAGGTCTCCACCTCCACCGAGGGTGATCGACGGCAACCCGGCGTGGCCCATCACTTCCATCCTGGATGTCCGCCGCCGGGGGCGTGGCCTGCAGCATCTGGTTGACTGGGAGGGCTATGGGCCGGAGTGGAGGTCCTGGGTGCATCCCGCCCTGGTGCTCGACAAGCAGCTCATCAGGGACTTCCATCAGACGCACCCAGGTAGGTTGGAACACACACCGAGAGGCGTGCCGTAGGGAAGGGGGGGGGTTCTGTCATGGCCGCCAATCATGGCACCTGTGTGCGCACCTGCCTCTTATCTCCTGCAGCCCTATTTATTCCCATCAGGACCAGTGCTGGGCGCGGAGTTGTCTGATTCCTTCGGTGAATCACGCCACAACCTGCCTCTGTGCTTCCCTGCACTAACTTCTCCTGCCTCCGGCTTCCAAGCCCAGCAGAACGACGTCCGGGTCGATTTCGCCCGGACCAACACCCAAGTAAGCGCTTAGCTTCTAATCTGTCCTTTCACCTGTGCACAAGCGGAGTCCGCAACGGCGGACCTCCTTCTCCCTCCAGGCAGCGGACTTGTCCCTCTTCCAGCTATTCAGCCCGCAGACACTGTCTCCCTGGCTGCAGCTTCAGTGCGACCTGTAGACTCATCAACATCTGTTGACAGTAAGCCCAGTAACATCAAACGTGCTGCATAAGTGTTCTGTTGCCTGCGGCCCTTGTCTCTGTTTCAGGGTTGCCAGTTTGTACGGTGCTCTGCCGGCCCAGCTGGAATGCATGGATTGCACTACACTACATTATACCTCATAACCGCACTCACGCATCCACTCACTCACGTTAACAAATAAAGTACGTTAATTGTGTTAATCCTGAGTCGTGTCTGTCTGTGGGTCATCTGAACCATGTCAATTTTTATTTTTCTTATCTTCTTAATTATTGCTCTGAGTGTTGCTATCCCTGTGCTGTTGCAATCCTGGAATTTCTCCATTGTGGGACTAATAAAGGCTTATCTTATCTTAAATTCAAGAAATCTCTGTGTCTGTCTTTGTGTCACGATCATAGGACATCATAGGATGGCCGGTGATGTCCTATGATGATCTTATGGTCTCAGGCTACATAGGACTCGCGATGCCATCATATAGGCGATGCTGTCATATAGACAATAGGATTGGCTACCTATGATGTAGTGTCCTATGTTGCCTGCCTTAATGTCTTTAGGATGTCATATAGACCATCACTCATGATGCCTGCCTTGATGTATTTTACGACTGGTGACCTATGATGTAGTGTCCTATGATGCCTGTCTTGATGTCTTTATGATGTCATATAGACCATCACTCACGATGCCTGCCTTGATGTCTTTATGATGTCATATAGACCATCACTCACCAAAGAAGAGATGCTCATCACCTGATTACGAATAGGACGCAGCACTTTAAACCACACCCGCAATTCAAAAGCATGTAAACTGTGGAATGGGAGTTGCCAGAAACAGGAAAGAAGGGATAATCATCGCCCCATTAAGAATAGGACACACTAATTTAAACCAGACGCTACATAAATGGAGAGTAATAGAGTGAGGAGAACTGCTGCACATCAGGAAAGATCCCGTGAAGATGACCCAGCTGAGGTTCGAGCAGTACCTCCCAGGCATGACTGTGTTGTATGTCAAAAAAGATGCCGTGAAGATGAAACACCTGAGGTTCGAGCACGTCAGGAAAGATCCCGTGAAGATGACACAGCTGAGGTTCGAGCAGTACCTCCCAGGTATGACTGTGTTGCACGTCAGAAAAGATGCTGTGAAGATGAAACACCTGAGGGAACAGCACACCTGTCTGAGACAGGAGGAGACCCTTCACCAGCATAGGGTACGACAGACAAGGGATGCACAGACAGACAGGAAGCATGTGGCAGTGCGCCATGCACGTGCTGAGTCACTTGAAGCCCAAAATGTCCACAAAGCGAGCAACACTACACGCCAGGCAAGGCACAGTCAAGCTGAGACCGAGGAGATGTGGAATAGTCGGCTGGCCGCCAACGCTGCACGCCAGGCAAGGCACAGAGAAGCTGAGACCAAATAGGACACACTACTTTTAACCACACCCATTCGAAGCAGTAAATCTGGAAATCTCACTCAGTAAGGCAGAAGGCACTCTATAAATTCAAGAAATCTCTGTCAGTGTGTCAGTCTGTTACCCGATTAAGAATAGGACACCCTACTTTAAACCACACCCCTTCAAAGCAGTACCCATGAAGAATGGCAGTCTAAACTACAAATGTGTAAAATGCCAAGCGAAGCGCTGATTTTCTCCGGGTGCTCCGGTTTCTGGGTTTCGACGGGCATGCACAGGTCTTCCTGAACAGGGTCGAAAGCCACTTTTTGCTCAGATCTATTTTCATGATCCTGTCCATGAACTGGAATTACAACGCACCTATCCCTCAACCAGTGGTTGAACGAAGAAGAAGAACAAGACGACCCACCAGATGGAGAGCAATACAGTGAGGAGAACTGCTGCACGCCAGAAAAGATGCCATGAAAATGAAACACCTCAGGTTCGAGCAGTATACCGCAGGCATGACTGTGAACACCACAGCCATCTAGGACAGGAGGAGACCCTTCAGCAACGGGCATGCAGAAATACTTGCTTATACTTGGTTTCTACAGGCATGGACGAGTATGTACTAGTATAAATAAATATAAGGAAAAAGCCACGAGACTGAGTCTGGCAGAACTTCCAGAGTTCAGCTCGTGACAACAAGTAATCCTGCATTTTGGGAGCGTAGTGCTCTCTTAGGATGATAGGGTAGTATCAGATCTAAAGGGGCCTGATTATTTAGAGCTTTGTAAGTGAGAAGAAGGATTTTAAACTTAATTCTAAATTCTATGGGAAGCCAGTGAAGGGAGGCCAAAGTTGGAGAGATGTGATCTCTCTTTCTGGTACCTGTTAAAACTCTTGCTGCAGCATTTTGGATCAGCTGAAGACTTTTTAAAGATGTTTTTGGACAGCCTGATAATAAAGAGTTACAATAATCTAATCTAGAGCTAACAAAAGCATGGATTAGTTTCTCAGCATCATTCTGAGACAAGATGCGCCTAATCTTGACAATATTATGCAAATGATAGAAGGCAGTCTTAGAAACAAGTTTAATATGTGAATTAAGGAACAGATCTTGATCAAAAATAACTCCAAGGTTTCTCACAGAACTATTAAGAGAAAGAGTAACCGCATCCAAACTAAGAGTTTGATTTGGAAAGGTATTTCTAAGGTTTTTTGGACCAACTAGAATTAGGTTTGTAATATATGCTAGATATTGCAGAATCAATCTTTGGTCTGCTAACAGTTCACAGGTGAACCAGGTGTACAAACAGCCACAATAACAGCAATGTCTAGTACACAAAAAGAAGCTGCTATCAGCAGCCGTTTTTTTCCCCATCTCCAGGTTAATTCATTGAAAGAGATGCTGTAGCACATGATGTCATATATCAATGGCAGGGCATCAGTAATCCTTGCACAAGGGCATGGATAACGGGCAGATAGACACGTGAGTGAGGTGAAGGAGGGGTGGTGGTGGTGAAGGACTCATTCCTTTCTGCCTTCACCAGACAGAAGATAGGGGAAGATTTATGGGACATCGCAGACCACATACTAGCAGGCTGACCATCTTACATGTAAGCTGTCACTCCCACAGCATCCCTCCTTCTTTTTTTTTCAGAATACATCATAGAAAGCAAGTGACTCACACATCCGATATTTAGAATTATAACTGGAATCCTGTTTAATCATTTAGTCTCTATTTTTTGCAAGATATTCTGCTTTTCATTCCAAATTTTTAGCACTTGTTTTGGCAATCCCACCTACTGATGACTGATGATAGCTGAGTCAGTTCCAGCTTGTTGACTGACACTGATAAAAGTCCATGACTAATGCGTGTTTGGGCTGCCTGACACATGTATCCATCTCACACTGTGTGGTTGAAATAATCTTGTAACAACCATCAAGTTTCCAAACTAACAGTTATTTAAAAAAAGGCAGATCTAATGTTCAGAATATCTGTATTTGTTTTTACACATTAGAAACACATTGACGTTCAATAAACACAGATGGTTTGGTCTTTCCCAATTTCGTTGTACGGCACAAATCACAATAATCCTAATTACATTCATTGGTTATGCTGTCACTATGACTCTGCCTTGGTTGTGTGGCATGGCGTTGAAGTACTGAATAAAGTCTTGCATGCAAAAGAGGTATGATGGAAATTAGGGGCTGTGAAACATTTTCACCAGAGGTAATGCGATGTAAACTGATCCACAGCAATTATAACTTGAAAGTGGATAATAACAAAGGTATGCAGTGTCACTCAGTGATTTTCCAGCTTTCCTGGAAGAGAAGTTGTCACATGTGCCTCAGAGGTTGTCAGTGAATTGGGAGGATCACAGCAGCTGTTCTCCCTCAGGACGTACTTACTGTATATATTATCTTCATTCACATTACAAAAGGCTGCTCTAAATGTGCAGTGTCCTTTTGGGTGTATCAACTGCAAAATACACAGCCCAAATATCTTATAGAACTTGAAACTTGCCATGCCATGATTTTTGCGAAATTTTATTAGTCAGTTCTGGCAGTTTGGTCTTGTAACACTCATGGCCATACATTGATGGCGAGAAGGAAGAAACACAAATCAGCACACCATATCTAAGGGCATTTTCACACCTGATAAGTCCACACCAAGGCCCAGACAAAAGTTCATGTTTTTGTTACAGTATACAGTGCGGAAAATAAGTATTGAACACGTCAACATTTTTCTCATTAAACATATTTCTGATGGAGCCATTGACCTGAGATTTTCACCATATATGAGTAACAACCCAAGCAATCCATACATACAAAGAAATCAAGGCAACTGTGTTCACAAAACAAGTTATATTTAATAAAGTGGAACGACACAGTGAATAAATATTAAACACATGAAAAAAAGAGGTGCAAAAGGGCATAGAAAGCCAAGAAACTAGCTGAAATCCATCAGAATTAATGAACCCATCCCATCCTTTATCAGTGCAAATTAATTTCAACTGGTTAAGTCCTGACTGATAGCCTTTAAAAAGGTCTGTGAATATCAGATTGTCACACCACAAAGAACTCATGATGGGCAGAAGTAAAGAGTTCTCTCTAGACCTTTGCAACCTTATTGTTGCAAAACATAATGATGGCATTGGTTACAGGCACATTTCTAAACTGCTGAATGTTCCAGTAAGCACTGTTGGAGCCATCATTTGGAAGTGGAAAGAAAATCATTTTACCATAAACCAGCCACGACCAGGAGCTCTTCGCAAGATTTCTGACAGAGTATTCAAAAGAATTATCAGAAGAGTTATCCAAAAGCCAAAGACCATTCATGGAGAACTCCAGAAAGACATGGTGTTAGCAGGTACTCCTGCTTCAAAGAAAACAATAAATAATACATTCAACCGAAATGGGCTCTATGCCCGCTCACCTCGCACGTCTCCATTGCGGAAGAAAAAGCATGTTGAAGCTTGTTTAAAGTTTGCTGCACAACATTTGGGCAAGCCAGTAAAATACTGGGAGAATATAGTCTGGTCAGATGAGACCAAAATTGAACTTTTTGGATGCCACAACACACAGCATGTTTCGAGGAGAAATGCCACTGCACATCCCATCATGGTGTGGGGGTGTTTTTCAGCACAAGGTACAGGTAGACTTCATATAACTGAAGGAAAGATGAATGAACAAATGTACATAGACATCCTTGATAAGAACCCATTGCCATCTGCCAAGATGCTGAAGATGAAACGAGGGTGGACATTTCAGCAAGACAATGATCCCAAACACACAGCCAAGAAAACTCTCAACTGGCTCCAGAGAAGGAAAATAAAGGTGCTAGAGTGCCCCAGTCAGTCACCTGACCTGAATCCAATTGAAAATCTATGGAACGAACTGAAGATCAGAGTTTATAGAAGACACCCACAGAACCTTCAAGATTTGACAGTTTGTGTGGAAGAATGGGCTAAAATCACTCCTGAGCAGTGGTGGACCCTCAGGGCCAGCAAAGCCTTCTCTGCTGGCGTAAACACTATCAGAATTACATTTACAACCTACATTCTTATATGAGGATGTATTAAATTATTCCCAATAGTCTATTCTCTTCATTTTGTAGCTTTTCTCTTGTTTGCACGCCTTCCAGTAGTGTAATGCATGTTAGAGTTTTTTTGTCCAATCATTTTTCAGCCATCTTTGTTGTCAGGGTCAAGCAAATCTACCTTGGGCCTTCAGGAGTTTACAGTGCGCTCTGTCGGTTAAATTAACTGTTAAACTTCTCCTGTTGCTTTAACCAATCAGATGTCTTCTGTACGTCCAGGGGTATGCATAGAAGGCATTCGAAAACGTTGGCATTTTCATGTCTTTTAATTGGATGATTAGACTCCTCCACCCACAATGCAGAGGATCCTAGCTAGCAAAATGCCGGTGCAAAGACGTGCTTAAGCAGCTACACTATACTGTATCTGTTTAAATATAATAGCTGTTTTTCCACCCACAATGGCTAACAGGGGAGAGGAAAATGATTTGGTCGCTGATATTTTTGAAAAATCAATTTTCCAGATGGACTTTTCAAGAAAAGCTGGTCAGTGTGAAGAGAGGTCAGCCAACCCCGAAGCTAGCAGCTAGCTATTTCCCCAAAATACCCTTCATCGACCTCACCAAAGCATTCGATCTGGTCAGCAGAGAGGGCCTTTTCAACATCCTGCCAAAGATAGGATGCCCACCAAAGTTGCAAAGCCTCATCGAATCGTTTCACACCAACATGCAGGGGATAGTGCAGCACGACGGCAACGTCTCAGAGCCATTCAACATACGCAGCGGAGTGAAACAGGGCTGTGTACTTGCGCCAACCCTCTTTGGGATTTTCTTTGCTATGCTCCTGAGGCATGCCTTCAGCACAGCAACAGAGGGAATCTACCTGCACACAAGATCTGACGGCAGGCTTTTCAACCTCGCCTGCCTGAAAGCCAGAACCAAAGTACGCGAGGCTCTAATCAGAGACATGCTGTTCGCAGATGACGCTGCAGTCGCAACCCACACATAGCAGGAGCTTCAGACCCTGATGGACCGCTTCTCCCAGGCATGCAAGGACTTCGGGCTTACCATCAGCCTGAAGAAGACTAACGTCTTGGCACAAGGCACGGAAACACCACCAACCATCACCATCGATGACTACGAGCTGGAGGTCGTGAATCAGTTCACGTACCTGGGGTCCACGATCAGCAACAACCTCTCCCTTGATACAGAGATCGACAAGAGGATTGGAAAATCAGCCTTCACACTCGCTCGCCTCACCACACGAGTGTGGGAGAATCCCAAACTCTGTCAAGACGAAGATGGCAGTGTACAACACCTGCGTCATCAGCACACTGCTCTGTGGGAGTGAGACGTGGACAACATACGCCCGGCAGGAAAAGAGACTGAACTCCTTCCACTTGCGCTGCATTCGCCACATCCTGGACATATCCTGGCAGGACAAAGTGCCCAACACAGAAGTTCTGTCCTGCGCCGGCCTTCCCTCCATGTTCACTCTACTCAGGCAGCGCAGGCTTCGCTGGCTAGGCCACGTTCACCATATGGAGGATGGCAGAATCCCCAAAGACGTCCTCTACGGAGAACTGGCGACTGGCAGGAGAGACGTTGGCCGCCCACAGCTGCGCTTTAGAGACGTCTGCAAGAGAGACATGAAGGCCCTGGAGATCAACACAGAGCGCTGGGAGGACCTTGCAACGGACCGCTCCAAATGGAGAGGCACCCTGACCAGACAGCTCAAGGCGGGTGAAGAGAGACCGACTGCTGCAGCAGATGAAAAAAGGACCCGCAGGAAGAACCGCCGCAGACCCAGCAGCACGGAGACCACCCACAAGTGCGACCTGTGTGACAGGGACTGCCATTTGCGCATCGGCCTGTTCAGCCACAGGCAGTGCTGTTCCAGCAGAGTAGATGTTTAGGATTCTCTTCCATGGTCATCATAGACCGACGGAGGCTGACGACGAAATAATTGTGGGAAATATTTTTCATTGGTGCTCAGTAGGCTGTCGCGGTAGAGGAATTTCTCCTGTGGTGACGGTGGACAACTCAACACTGCGGTATGCGGTATTATTGCAAATGTTTTTAGGACCCTGCGATCTCGTAATTTAATAACTTATTTGGTTATTAAATTAATTTAATTAGTTATTAAATTAATTTGGTTAAAATCAGTTAAAATAATGCACTTTTTATTATTTAAAAAGTGCTTTCTTTAAAAAGTGTTTTCTTTAGTGCAAAGGATGTGTAGTGTCAAGTTAACAACCCAGAGTCAGTAAACAAATTCAATGCATGAAGCATGTATACGTAACCTTACTGTATTTCAGTTTCTCCAGGATTTCGTCAGCTGTTTTTGTGATTGTTGTGGCCCAAAAAGCCTGAATTTGTGGGAACTTTTCCAAAAAGTTGACGTTTTTAGAGGTTTTTTGCACTGAAGGTTGTGTGAGGAAGTACAGATTTTAAAATAGCTGCTTTTTCCATAGTTTACAGTGATGCTGTTCTTTGTAACGCCACAAGAAAAGCACAGGATTGCCAAAAAATTCCTGTTAAACAGTGATTTATGTAAAATTAAATGCTCAGTAAAATTGTCAAAAATTGACTAACATTGTATTCTTGCTGAGAACTTAAATTAAAAAAAAGAAATAAAAGAATTAGTAATTACAACAACTAAATTGCATTGAATGCATACTGGAGTATGGAGAAAATTATGGCAGCACCTTCTTGAATCTTGAATTTACAAACTAAGACCCTGAAAAATTTCAGGGCTTTTTCTGCGCTGAAATCCACAAGGAATCCGGGATGGCTCCTCCACTGACAACCTCTTTCCTTCAGAAGGTCTCAGTGCAGGATGGACTTTGGAGTGGAAACCCAGTCTTTACAGATATGAAGGGGAGATGAAAAGAATAGATTTCACAGTAAAATTAATAATCCTGTTTTTAAATCCCCGCACCACAGTAGGGTTTAACAATTTTCTTTTATTTTTTGTTATTTATATTTTAACTACAAATTAACTTTCAATTTTTGAAATGGGTTTCAATTCATTTCCTAGGAAGATTTGTTCATTTTAGTTTAGTTCTACTGGGTAAAAAGGGCTCATACTGCAGCCTTTATTAATTCTGTCATTTTCATTTTACTGTGATTCATTATTATCTTCAGATCTCTCACTTAAGTGCTAGAAGTCCGTAATCTCATAAAATATACCTTTATTCTGCGTTTATTCACAGTGCTTAACCAACAGTTAACTCTGTATCAGTAGCTTGTAAAAGAAACCACCATCATGCCGGATAAATTATTAATTTACAACACAAATGTTAAAACAAACAAATGATATTTTACTTACAATTTCAGTAGCTCCAAGTCTCCCTCTCTTTTCACGGGTTTCAGCCAGTCTCCGTGCATTTTCAGTTTATCAATCGTCGACTTTATATTCCAACACAGCGCTGCACGTATTGCAAAACCGTTTATCCCCGCTTTATGAAAAATATTCGGAAACTGTTGAGGACAGTCTTTACAGGGGCTTTTGTTGATAAATTAAGAGACACACACGTCAAACTCCGCTCATGTAAACACAGAAGTAAAGACATGCGCATATGCAGCAGGAAACTCTTGCTGGATGAGAACTGTTTTAACACCACGGAAGAAGAACTAGCATATCCATTAGCTTGTTAGCTGTTAGCGCAGTTAGCAGTCCGGGTGTTTCTGGTTCTTGGCCACGGTTCCTGGCTCACTGACCCGGTTTCGACCCAATCAGACTCAGCAGACATTCACAGACGTAAAAGCATTATATTAAAAGATTGATCCGCGGATTTTGTGGATCGATATAGGCTCAATCAAACGTGGATTGATTGTTGTATTGCTCTTTTGAACCCACCCCTACAATGCACTATGCAGTAGTTGTTTCGCTGTCTGAGCTCAACTGTCAGGATCATAAACACTCCGCTCAGAAGGAAATGGCACGCTTTATGCCCTTTCAGTGTTCACTGTCACGGCTGTATTTAACAAGGAGTCCAAACGCTTCCACCACTGACTGCTTGCTGGAGTCGGTATGGAGAG